>JAMJFZ010001816.1:16455000-17067500 GCA_026225945.1 Cricetomys ansorgei | reverse complement strand
TATAAATAACAAAATTAAATGTAGAAGGAATGAGGGGTTTTATCCTTTATACTCCACTAGACAAATACTTTACAATGTGTTCCCACTCTTGAGGGTACCTTTCGTTAGCTACAGGCTGTGGTTGTTTCATGGTGTATAGTTTTCTAACACTTTATAATAAGTTGTTCTTCCAGAGACTACGTAGATTTTACAATGAAAAGATACTACAATGTATTTCTTGTATAGCTCTTTTACAAAAGGATCATGGCTAGTGATGTGTATGATCCAGTTACAGAGTGATACCTAAGATCCACATGGACTCATGAAAACATAGGCCAATCACTCGTTCAGAACGTTCCTATTAGCTTTCTCAGAGTGACTTGATTACAGCCTTCCAGATTACAATTGTATTCTTCTCTTTTTGCTATTTTGACTTCGGATTTCAGGGTTTGCTCTTCCGATCACCAACACATTCAGTGTGTTTTCAATAATACAGACTGTTTCATTACTTTAACTGAGTGATAGCCTAATTGTTGATTTGGTTACATCTATGTAGCTGGCTTGTATGTGTGTGTCTTCAAATATTAACATTTATTCTCTTCAAAATAACTTAAATATATGAAGAAAATTTAAACTTTGCCCTAGAAACTCTCTAATTGTGGTGGTCCCTAATATATAGATATGTATACATATATGTTGCGGGGCAAGGTTCTTTTAAAAATGTCACATAAGAAATTAGTGAGGCATTTTAGAAAGCTATGAAACACAACGAAATATCAGCACACACTGTTTTCTTGTTGGTCTATAGCAAAAAGTAGCACTGTAAAAAGGTAATGGCTCTAGTTTGGGGGAGAGTATTTACATCAAAGGGGCTGCTGTGTGGTAATGACAAGGACACACAACTAGATCACCAGTGTGGCAGCAATATGTGTAAGAGAGAGTCAGTAGTCATCCAAGTGATTGGCAGAAATCAATGGATTTGAGAATCCACCCCTGCAAAATCAAAAGTAAATGCTCCTCCAAGGCAAATAAAAAAATCTCTGTTATAACAATGGTATGGAAAGGTTGTTGCAGTTCTGTGTAAGAAAAACTCCCCAGAACCTATGTGCTAGATATTCACAAAAGGGAACCAAGAGTCTTTCAAGATTCAGGAAGAGCCCCAGCTCAAGCACAGAACCACATGGTGGGAGGAGAGATGACTACTCTGACAAGTTGTCCTTTGCCTTCCACAGTGGTGTTGTAGCTCGCATCCCTCAACCCCAAGGACACATAAAAATAAACAAATGAAAGTAAAATTTACAAACTTTAAAACTTCAGTTATTAACCTAAAATCGCAAATTTCTGTGGGAGGAAAGTAAATGGCCAGCAAATGAAAGTGTATTTGTATGGGCGGTAATAATTATAGACGAAGAGATCGTGAATTAGAGGGGTGGACAGACACGGCCGAGACATGGAAGGAGTTGGCAGAGGTGTGGAGAGGTGTCAATAGAGTGATCACAAATGATACTCACAAAATTAAATGTTATTTCGAAAATACAGGTAATTCACAAGGTCTATCAGTTCCAATGACAGTGTTTAGTTTTAGAAATCAGAAAACGTGTCTTTCGGCATATTCTATGTGTAATTATGTGGCTTGGGAGATAAAGAGTGTCGTAGAAACTTTTGTAGACAACATTTGACACTTGTGTAACAGAGAATTGCTTAAAGAGAGCTGGAGAGATGCCTCAAGGGTTAAAGGCTGTAGCTGCTCTTCCAGGCAACCCAGGTTCAATTCCCAACACCCACAAGCTGGCTAGCAACTGTTTGTAACTCCAGTTCTAGGTGATCCAGCACCTTTTTCTGGCCTCCAGGGGAACAAAGTACATGCAGACAAATATGCAAGAAAACACTCACACACATAAAATATGAATAAATAAATCTTCAGGATGCCCTGATGCCTGCCAGAGGCCCTATGGGATACATGGGTACCTGTGGGAGGCCCTGGTGTGTAGCAGTATGCTACTGTGGAGGCTCACCAAAGTCGACAAGGAGGCATATTCATATCCGCAAACCCTGCCAGACCTGAGCAGGGGAAACCACTGTCATGGCAAGTGCCATCCTTGACAGTGGAACCCCAAGTGTCTGAGCTCATGTGTACTTAGTAATTCAGAACCCCTCCAGTGTTCTACTGATACCGTATGTAGACCATAAGCAAGAAAACAATCCCTACAGAACTCTAACACCTGCAGACAATACAAAACTCCCTAGACCTAGGATAGCCCCTCACCCAACAGTGCATAAAACAATTTCAAACATAACTAAAAATAAACTTCCCCAATACTGGTGCCTGCAAAATATCCAGGTGTCTGTGAGTTAGCCCAGTATCTGCACAATGTTTGCAGGATATAGGGTTATCTACCTGGTACCCTGGTGCCTGGGTGATATTTGAGTGTCTGTGGGCTTGTGCATTGGGGTCCAATTTCAGGTGGAAATTAATCGTGTTGTGTCTTGGGCTAGTATGGGACAGGTGAATGTCTATCATCAGAGCTGCCTGCTGCCTCCAGGGTCCAGGGTGATGGCCCTGATCTATGTTCCTGCTATACTAGCTGAACTTAAATTTCTTTTTTCCCCCTTTCTTCTTTGAGGGCACAGGGGTGGTAGGGGAGAACCGGGAGGAATGGAAAGGGGTATTACTGAGATACACTGTATGGAACTCAAATTATTAATAAAAGTATTATTTAAAAATGAATGAACATTTTCTAAATAGCACATGGTCATGAGAGATGTCTGTGGAGAGAGAGAGAGAGTAGGTATATAGAAAGAGCTTGAGGATATCCAACTTCCTAAGACATGAACCCAGTGCCTCAAATCATCCTAGACCATCGCGGAACCCTATCTTAAAGGGGTATTCACCTTAATATGTCATCTGAGTTCCACTCTACATTTTATGATGCATGATTGCTGAAACTATTACTTTGGGCTCTGTGGTCCAGGCCAATCAAAGCGGTCCAGATGATTGTGATGAGAGACGGGAGGCATCTGTGCATAATATATGGGGCCAGCGTCAGTAAGAAGTAGTGTGTTTCTAATGACCTCCAAAGTGTCTCTCCCCAGTGGTAAATTACAAAAGTAATCAATATCATAGTAAAACTGTCGAGTCCCAGTCTATCAGAGTGACTCTGAATTAATAGTTGTTCCTTATTGATTATCCTATCATGAAAATGGAGAATTTGGGAAATAACGGAGTGCCTTGGTTCCAGTCAAGTTATTGAGAAATGAAAAGGAGAAAGCATTCCAGCTAACTGGGCTTTGAATATAAATCTTCTCCAAGGTGCCGTCTATTACTCAGAGCTTGTCAGTTGTGCCTTCGCTGAAGGATTTATGCAATGTCTTCTTGGCACAGAGGCAATCTACCATAATTACCTATGCTCTGAATTGCCCACAAAATGCACAAATGGTGGATGACAGTTATGAATCACAATTAGCCTGGTCGCCAATCATGCAACGAGCACATTGATCTGCATTTGTTTGCATACCAGCATGGAAGAACCTGACTTAGAACAAAACTATGGATTTACTCATGAATGCTAGTTAGGCAATTTTTACATTTGCATAATATTTTTGTAAAAAAAAAAACAGCTTTGTTTCTTAAAGGGGACAACTAAATCAAGTGAAATCTTTTATTTTAAAATCGTCTACCAGCCCATAATTCCCATCCTATTGCTTACTTTGTAGCTCTTGTGCAGTCCGTCTTTTGTTTTACTGATCTGTTGCAGGAGTCCTTGCATCCACACTTGCAGATGCATTCTGGGAAGATGTCCTATGTCCCCCAGTGTAAACATCTTCTTTTACACCAACCACAGGTCCAACACTATTCGCTCATATCATTGGTCATATCTCACACTCAGAGATTTTCCACAAAATACTGAGCTTCCCAAAACAGACACTAAGGCACACAATGAAAGACAATGTCTTGGCTTAAGAGGTTGTAGAATTACAAACCTCCATTAATATTTTGGTAATTCTGCTGGCCAATGGAAAAATCAGTTTTCTGCAATGGAGTCTCAGTGGGTATACCACCCACACTCACGCAGGCACCATGCCCAGGAGTAGCTGGGCAGTACGACTGAACACGATAGTATTTTTGTGAACTTTTATTTTTAAATTTTGTTTTGTTTTGGCATTTTTGGTCTTACTGATTTTTTGCCTATTTGTTTTGATTTTTATTTTTGTGATTTTGTAGGGGTTTGTGTATGTGTTTTTTTTCTTTTTGTTTTTGTTTTAATCTTTTTAAGAAATAGAGGTAAACAGTTAGGCAGGTGCATAGAGAGGTGGGGAGGATCTGGGAGGAATTGGGGGAAGAGAGAAACATGATCAAAATATAATATTGGAAGCTTTTGTTTTCATTAAAGAAAACAATATTTTAGTAGTTTCTAAAAAAAAAGTAGGGGATAAATCCACAGTTTTCTATTGTCCTGGCTACAAGACAAATACAAGTTTCTCTAAAGAAAAAAAATATATATATATATATGAGTATATATATATACTCAGCTAAATGAAGTAAGCTAGACACAGAAAGACAAACAGGGATCTCACTTTTGTGCAGTCATAGAATAGAACTGGAGGATGCTGTGCTATAATCCAGAGGTTGAGTGATGAAGACAAGAAAACAAGGAAGAGGGGTGCTAGTCAAGGAGCACAAAGTTCATGCTGCAGAGCGGAATGAGCTTCAGCCACTTGGTCTCGAGAATTGTCATTATATTCAACAGTAATAACATCGCGGATTACAGAAAAGTGAAGTAGGGTGCAGAGAGCAGATGAGCTCACGAGTCCACTTTGAATACATCACTCTATAATTTGTAGTTACATCAAAACATCACCTTGTATCCATAAATACAATTATTGTTTGTTGGTTAAGAACATGATTAAAATGGAAAGCCCTTCTCTTCAGCAGGTGGGTAGGGGAGAGGTGCCAGGAGAAGACGACTAAATGCTCCTAAGGCATATGGAGAAGTCAGAAGATCAGTGTCCTGCACACTGTATTCCAGCTGTGGGCACAGATGCTACCTCCTCGCCTCCTTGAGCAAAGAACTGGATGAGAACAGCAATGACAGAACCTGTACCATCATTCAAGAGTCACAGGTAGGAGGATTGTTGAGAATTCTCAAGGCCAGTCTGGTCTAGATAGTGAGTTCCAGGCCAGCCAGGACTACATAGCATAAATCAGTCTTAAAAACAAAATGAAGCAAAACAAAGGAAGTGAAATTTGATAAAATAATAAAGATAAAAATAATACAGGAAATAATAAACTGTTAAAAAGGAACCCAGTTGGATGCTCATTGCTCTCATATTTTAGAGGACACATCTCCTCAATAATATTTGTTATACTTTACATGAAAAAGAAATTCACTTGTTTCATAATCAGAATATACCTAGTATGCTGAGAATAAAATTATTTCCTATTAATTTTACTACTGTACACCTTGACAACTGCCTCCAAACTGAGAATTTCATCAAATTAGAGGGATACAAATGAAAGCAGGGTAAAAAGAGCTTAATGAAAATCGAACTAAATTCTTAAAATTTAAAACAACTTTTAAAAAACATTCCAAAAGCAGTACTTCTCACATAGGAAAGGAACTCATACTGTAAACATAATCGTTGTTGACATGAAAGCAGTCTTACTTCATCTTTGAACTGATCATAACCCACGCGAAGAAGCACTTAAGAACAATAGCAACAATTTACATATTTTAGTACTTTTCATTTCAGTGATTTTTCATGGTTCTTTGCAAACCCTAAGGGATGCTGAGCAATTTCCACCCAAAAGCATATGTAACCAGAGGGACCAAATCACAGGTTTGAAATCAGGGAGGAAATGAACATGCAATCACTTGCAGTGATCTGAAGGTAAAGCAGCAGAGAGTGTATCAAAGGCTGGTGCATTCCTTTCCTTCAACAAGTATATATGCAGCAGAACTGGAGAAGGGATGAGTCTAGGGCAGCAGCCCGGGTCCTTGCAGACCATGCAGTTGACATGGCACTGTTAAATATTTAGGTTCTCTGGGAAGAACGGCCCATTCTTTACCCACCCGTCCACCCGTGGTCCTCAGCAGAGCTTGTGCTTCAGAAATACCCCAATGCACTGATGGCTGAGGCTCCAGCCAGGTCCCTGGAATGCAGGGTCATGAGAACTTCTCTGGAACACAGAGGAAAGGTGAATTCTCTTTTACTCAAGAAGGAAGGAGACCTTTATTTTGTCTCTCTCTCTCTCGAGGATGACTATGGTATAAAGAACTCAGAAGTTATAGGTTCCTCTGGGAGAATCTGACATTCCTCAGAGGAAGCACATCATGGCTTCTTCTCAGTGACCCTGTTGCTTCTGGCTCTTTGAAAATTAATGCTCATGATCCTCGGCATCTTCCTGAATAAAAGGGGAACAGGACCACCTATTTACGTATCAGTACAAGTCAACTCCCATGTTATTCTGTTCCGTACATAATCAACTCAACAAATAACCCCATGAGGCAACTCCCACTTTGGCATTCTTTTCTGTGTCAAGCTGAGAAGTGGGTGTGGCTTGGAGAATATCTGCTCCACCGTGGGACTTTTTATTCATGACTTCTCTGTTTCAGGACGCTTTGGTAGTTGATAAAACTCAATATTCTATTAGTGGTATGATGGTTCACAGATGAGAAAGGAGAGACTTTTAGGCCCACCCCCATAGGCCTACCTGATCTAGGTGACAATGGACTTCTGGTTGGTTTGAAGTGAGGTTGTATTTCGTCTCCAGCGGAAACATCACGCTACGATGCTTCAGTTTTCCCTCACACAAGTTTAAAAATTGCTAGGAATTGTATATTTAAGAAAATGTCATCTTCATTGAAAACTAGATTTTTTTTTCTTAAACTCAAGCACTGACTGTGAGCATCAAGGCTATACTTACTGACCTAAGGTTAAGGGAGGTAGTAAGTGATGGCTATAAGAAAGAGATCAAAATTACATTTCTTATAATACAACAGTATACTCCCAAACTGCCTGACACAAACTTTACACACACTTGTCTTCTTGACTCTTGGAGACAGGGTGGATCTGGGAGGAGTGTGGATTGGAAGTAAATATGATCAAAATATACTGTAATAAAATCAAATAACTAATTAAAAATGGGGGGAGGATTTACAAACCAGGGGGAAAATGTTAGTGTGTTATTCAGATCAAATATTAGAACCAGAGTGAATGCTTGTGTTTATCTCAATCAAGTTCTTTCAAGACATGGCTAATTTATGCCACATGTAGCAAAAGCGTCCCGGGGATAGAGTGGGATAAAGTGTTTTGTCGGCAGCACTTCAGTCCAGAAAGAAAGACAAGCTTGAAGCATTTTGTAATACACTCAGAGAAGTCACACCAACGGCCTAGCCACAGTGGACCTCATCGGCACTGGAAGGGTTGCCTGTTTGGGAGAGCACATCTCCTACAGGAGACCATGGCTGTATCTTGCATATAAGAGGGTGTGCTGTATTTGATGAGGTGGTTAGGTGGACAGGAGGAAAATAGAGAAAACCAAGGAGAACCGAGGTGGTGCATTTGGAATCACTTGACTTACAAATCAGAGAGGAAGCGAAGAGTGGGATCTGGAGAGAGGAAGAATGTACACATCAGATTATACAGGGCCCTGCATTTGAGTTTAAGCCTCCAAACAAGAAAAAGGGTTTAGAAAATGAAGACACTATCAGGAAATGCCAGTAAGAGAGGAACAAAAGAGACGAGGTAGCCAACTCAGAGCTTGGCTTCCATACATACATTCCAGGATCTGAAAAACAAGAGCAGGTATCCAACGTGTCCTTTTGTGCTTGGGGAAACAGGAGCAAAATAGAACCCTTGGCACTCAAATAACCATAAAGGCCTCTACTTATTTTTGAATATACCTAATGAGATGAGAAAATTCTATTATGTAAACGTTAGCATATGTCCATTTTAATATATGCTAATACATTATAAGTATTATCAAAATAGAATTGCATATATCATATATGTGTATGTATAAACAGAATATTTATTTTGACATATAGAGAATATGTTGCAAATCAAAAGGTAAACTAGGATACAAAGCCAACACACTGACTTGGGTAGAGACATTGTGCCTCAACTCTTCATCATACCCTACCCTCCAAGATATTCATTCCCAGGGACATTTCTCACTCTCCTCTCCCTCAAATCTGACCTGCTGTCAGTTGCCAGGCTGCCTCTTATTATTTCTTTGTGCTCCTGAAAAGCTAAGCAAAGTCATCTCAAACCTAGTTTGGAGCTCAGTTAATGGAATAAAAATCTCTCTCAACCTCTCTCTCTCTGTGTCTCTTTTGCTCTCTCTCTTTCTCTCTTCACCTCTCCTTTGTGTGTATGTGTGTGTGTGTGTGTGTGTGTGTGTGTGTGTGTGTGTGTTAGAGTGATTAGCAACTCCAGGCACAAATTCAGTTAGTATGACTAAACTGCCATGAAACCAGGACATGGGATCAGAGACTTAAGCTCAGACATGATAGAACAAACAAATAAACAAAAAAACCAACAACACCAAAAACAAACAAACAAAAAGCCAACAAAAAAAACAAACAAAAAACAAAAAAAACCTCAAAACAACAACAACAACAACAAAAAATCCATGACAACATATTCTGCAGTAGTATTTGCAAAACAGTGATTGACGCTAATTAAGAACCTGAGAACGTCATTGCCAGTGAGGGCCCTGAAAATGCCTATCCGAGAAGGCACTTCATCAGTTTAAGTAGTAACTTCACTTTTTATGTCCTATCTACAGTTATCTATTCTCCTCTAAAACCAACCGATACTATTCCTGGGAAGCGTTTACAGGCTGCTAAAAGGACAGACGCTATAGGGTGTGGTTCAAAGTGAAAACTCTACAGATATTTGCTTCAAAACCCCACTGGAGTCACACCACTTCCTGCTGGACCCTGACCAGTCTAGGAGTCAAGGAGCTGACCTGCAAGACTGAAGGCATGTGAGAGAGAACGGTTCCTTAGCAAGTCAAACATAGAGTAATGGAGAAGCATGCTCAGAAAATACAAGCAGTAGTTACCAAGCAATGTTTGCTATACTTCCTCCAAGGAAAGTTGTTTTCTGTAATTCTTGGGGGCTGAGCAAGAACAGAAGAAGTATCCGTTGCCTCTTCCTCCTCACATAGATCTCAAGAACATGAAACAGAAGAAAATCTGCAGTAATGTAGTACTCTGCCATTGGTTCATACTGAAGTTCCTAGCTACAACCTTAAGTTGGGCAGGGGCTTCTCAGAATTAAAACAGCTTAGATGCTCCACTTACAGCCCATCTGTACTATTCATGGAGCCCAGACCAAGAGCACTGGGCACACAGACAGCAGACTCTCTAAATCTATCCCCAGTGTGAATCCAGACTCCAGGACTCCTATTTCTAAATGAACCAGATTTCCAACAGTTGCTGCTTATGGGTGTAGATGAGCATACACAAGCCTACGTGAAGAATAAAAGCCATGTAGAAGCAGAAGGTTGGCAGAGGGAACTTGGTGCAGAAGGCTGTATTTCTGTGCATGGAATTATTTAGTAAGTTCTTCTTATTTAGCTAATTAGAGATATCTGTCATAATATGAACATCTACCTGAAGAACAAGGGAGTCATAAAGGACTTGAAGGAGAATCTCTGTGATGTCTGGAGTGCCACAGAGCGATTAGAGGATATTTTTACAAGCTTTATTAAAACAGTAGTGAAAGTTAAGTCTGGAAAAGCAATTTTACATCTCTTTGGAAGTGCATTTGTTTATTTACCTAGGGGACAGCTTAGTGCTCACAGTTTGCAGTATTTAATCTCCCACTTCCTATCAAGCCCCGAAAACAAAATTGTCAGCTTATCAGCAGTACTATAGAAACCCAAGTGCAGCTGGAGAGATTGGAAGTTTGAATAAATGAAAAGAAAAGTCATCCATTTCTCACCACAGTGCCTCTCTTGCCCCAGACAGCAGGGAAGGCCAACTTCTGTACACAAACTCCACAAGATTAACCTGTTCAGGGCAAGATGAAGCTGCATCCTCATTGTCCTGCCTTAGCAACTGGTGGATTCCAATTAAGGAATATACAACAACACTCCACCATCTTACACAACATGCATTTGGTCCTAAAGGGGCCAATGAATCAGGAAGGCAGAGGTTCAGGATATGACAGATACAGAGGGTAATTTGTCATGACAGTAGGGGAGACAGCTCAGCCGAGTGTCCAGATCCACTTACTAGGAAACCTGAAAGTACATTTGTGCCCTGGAAAGGAATTATTCTATGATTCTTTTTTTTTTTTAAATGAGCATACAAGGTATTAGATAGATTACCACATTTCAACCAAAGTGTAATTCAGTAGAGTCTCCTTGCCCATCTTCTCCTCTGCCCCCTTCTAACACTGTTCAGTCTTGTTACTATCTCAAATTCCCTTTACATTGTCATGCCCCGTGTGTCTGTTTGTCTACCCCAGGTCTTTTCTTTCTAACAGGTGTGCCACTCTCCTCAGAAGTACAAAGGCATGATAGAGGCATTTTTAGTCACCATGGTATTTACAAGAAGCTTCTGGAATTTGGTACCTAGTCCACAAACTATGCTGATGTGTGCACTTTAGTCCTGCAAAATGGAGGATGTTCTTGTCCCAATGCTAGAAGTACCTCTATGTACACATGTTGCCCTTGACAGGGTAGAGTCAACATTTGTACCCGCTACCAATTCCCACGAGCATTGTTTTAAAGTTTGCCGTCATTAAATCTTGCTGGGGAAAAAACAAAAAAGCAGAGACAAAATGTTAGCAAACACAGAGTCTCCCAACAGGAATGTAAGCTATCTTCTCCATCACAGAAGAAATCAATTTCTGAGATAAAGTTCTTAGTGGAGCAAAAGAAATAACTGTCGACTGTCACATCAGTCCATCTCTCCTACATAATCAGAAGTGGTCTGATTTTATAAGAACATTATTCCAGACTTCTGCAAGGACCAGTTCTTCGAAGGGCATTGCTGAATGTCACCACACCCACCGTGAGTTCTATTTTCACCTATACAGGAACCTCTCTTTGGAAATGCTGATAACCATAGCTTAACTTAAGAGAGGTTAGGCTAATATGCAGAGAAGAAGAAGGTCTTCCAAATGTTTGAGAATTCTGTATTCTCCCTTTTCCTTTCAGTTCTCAGTATCCGTCCATTGGAAACGCGTAGGTACTGAGCCTCAGTATTGACGTCAAAAGTAAACAAGTGCACAAATGTGCGATGCTAAAACTGATCCCTTGAGCATTTGTTAAACAAGGATCAAATGCTGGTGCTGGATTTCAAATGGCAGCTGGGCATTTCCAGAGCTCAGCAACACCTGCCATTTAATCCATATTGACATCTTCCTCTCATGTGAATGAACGTGTGTGGTAGGTTTCTTAAATTGGAGTTAAAAATCACACCTTTCCGGGAAGAATGGCCACAAAAAATGGATGTCCAAAATATGCCTGCAAAGCCCATCAACAGTCACGTAAGAGGCTGTTGCTTTCAGGGAACCTTCCCAGGGCCATCAGGGGCGATCCGACTAAATCGACTACTCCTTAGGCCAGGCCCGAGTCCTCTCCATCATGGCGGCTCTTTGGCATCTGGCATATGAGAATCCCTTCAAGTAGCAAACGTAGTTTGGATACTGTGAAAAATATATCTTTAGAAACTGTTGATGGATACAATACACAGAGTCTAAACGAAACGCTACCTATTTGAGGAGCCAAATGAAGCAATTCTATATCTTATGGTTTGTGCTACACTCACAGTGAGTGCTTCCTAAGACCTCTGGATGTCCACAAAGGTTAAGCCAAGGAATAGAAATCCACATAGGTGTGGATGCCATTCACCATGTCTTTATTTATAATAGCAATAATGAGCCTCAATTTCACATTTTTTTTTCATCAAAGATTATCTCTATTCTGTACTTTCTATTATTCCTACTGTTTGGCAGTATCACACTGTTTGTTCTTTCTTATGCTTGTTAGCTGTTATGGTAAGAAATAGCATTCTTCAATATTTTGGGAAAAAGGGGCACCCTTTGGCTGTTCTTCCTCTGAATGTCCCCTGCTATTCAGCCATATGTATGAATTTCTCCCAGCAGGAAGAAGAGATTAATTATCCATCTCTTTTAGGTAAGTTGTGTTCATTCCAAAGGTAGCTGGGAGGAAGGGCTAGAGCCCTGTTGGAAGACTTCACTGTTAGTGTTGAAATCATCAGGATGGCACAGCTGAGGAAGTTTCCTTCTAGGGAACCTAGAATAAGTTAACTGAAGGTCTGAGCTTCTAAATTAGAAAGACTAACCCTTGTTAATTTGTGTCCTAGTTTCTATCAGTGTCCTATTGAACTGAGAATATAAATATCACAAAACTAATAGTCTAGGTAAAAACGAGATGGAAATGCTCATTCTTTAAAAATCTTCTTTCAGTTGTAGCGGAAAATCAGAAAATATCTAATACTAGGCTGTGATCTGTCATTAGAACGTTAGCGTGAAACATGTGAGAAGTCTCACACAATGCTTAGCAGAGCATGCCAGCTTCCGGTCACCGAGCTCCTTCCTCCAGCTGCCAGCTTCTCATTCTTCTTCTGTTACCTCTCAGAGCCCTTGCATTCTCTTCAGCCTTATATTCAGAAACGTGTTCCACTTACTTGGCATTCTTGAAGATAAGCATGTCCAGGGGTATATTTTACACCTTGCTAATCACATACCCATCACACAGACAGGAAAGAGAAGAGAAGGAGGAAGACGGGGGAGGGGTAGAGAGACATAGATATAGAAGAGGAGGAGGAGGAGGAGAAGGAGGAGGAGGAGGAGGAGGAGGAGGAAGAGGAGGAAGGCTAACAATGGTGTTACACAAGCTGTATTGATGTCATTCATAAAACACACTCTTCTAAATTTACGTAAATCTTCACCCAGGTGATACAGGATAGGGTCTAACAGCATGAGGATATGGTAATGAGATGCTGCGGTCAAGGAAGCATCAGAGTCTTACCATACAGCAGTACAGTAAGGCTAGAAGTGGTACATCATGATCTGGCCATGCTACCACCAAACCTAAGCAGAGAGGAAACAAGAGCTTCCAGCCTTCCTGCTCAGACTAAAGTCTTAAAATCAAGAAAGCAGTGTACCTAAAATATTGTTTATTCTTTAAAATTCAGACCCAGAATGAAAGGAAAGGTATAAAGAGACAACTGCTGGACACTCACCAAGGAGCTGACAGTTTCAAGTTAATGTTGTACAACCTGCTGAATCCATCTGATCATTAATTCACAAACCTCAGCAGTAGGTATGACAGCTACTGTGCCCAGAGGCTCAGTCCTGCCTCAGCACTACCCCAGTAATTGTCTCTCCATAAAAGACAAGCAGGCTGGCCCATAAATGTCGCAGCCATCACTGGCATGAGTCAGGCCTGCAGGTCCCCAGGTCCTGCGGGGATGACAGCAGAGAATGCCTTTCTGGAACTCTTCACCCTCTTGACGGGTGCCCTTTCAGGCTGTTGCAGCTCTGCAACACAGTGACTGCTAAGCTGCCCAACAGCATAGCCATGGAACTTCCCCAAGCATATCAATTAGGTTCTTAGGGGGCTTTCCTGAGCTGGAATGCTAATGAGGGTGGTGGTGGAAGCTTGCAACTCCCTATTCATAAATGCTTTTCTGAGGCTTCTCTTTTCTGTGTTTAATTTAAAACACATAGATAAGCAAGAGCTCATCTCCCTTGTGAAGTGCACAGCATCTGCCTGACACACAATTGGAAACTTCTCAGCCTTGACATCCAGAAACAGAGCCCTGCTGAGCCCCTGAATGTGGTACATCTAATGCACTGTGTGAAGTGCACATATCAGGTGAGCGTTAGCTCTGAAAAACCATCAACCTTCCATATGCCATATTTTGTATGATGGTTTGTTTACCATAGACACACCTAGCAGAATCTT
This sequence comes from Cricetomys ansorgei, assembly GCA_026225945.1. Classification (NCBI taxonomy): domain Eukaryota; kingdom Metazoa; phylum Chordata; class Mammalia; order Rodentia; family Nesomyidae; genus Cricetomys; species Cricetomys ansorgei. The sequence goes on along the minus strand of JAMJFZ010001816.1, from coordinate 17,053,567 downwards.
CTAGTCTAAGACAACTGGGAGAACACAAAAATCTAAGTGACCTGCTCCTTTTTTAGAATGGTCTTACCCATGAAATTCAAACCAAAACATAATAATCAAAATTTTATACTTTTTTTTTTATTCTTACCCCCAGTATCCTTACATGAAAACCATAGAACTGATTAATAGCATATTAATAATAGTGCAGAGAAAATGGACCCCGCGATTACAAAGCATGTCAAAGCCTGTTATGCAGACCAAACAAACTGGATGGCGTGGCTAGAATTTATGTGAGAGGACAGAATGGAAACGAGACAAGGCTCATGGTAGAACAGGGGACCTGGAAAAGAAAAAAAAATCTAAAATTTTCGTAGATTTATATCCACAGGATGAAGCATGAGTGTGTGTTTTCTGAGAAGACCTAACAGAGGGGTAAGTCAGAGACACGGGCACATGATCATTGGAAAGAAACATACAAAACTCCATAAAAATAATTTATTCTCAGGATGCAAAACCCTGTGACTAGCAGAGCAAAACAGCCCATCACGCCTCTGCTACTGGAGGTGAGGCCACACACTCTCTCTTCCCGTAATTTTTGGATTATATTTGCAAGTAGGTCTCTATTCCATCCACACCTGTGAATGTGATGCCTTGAAAATAATTTAATCAGCAAAACAACGTCTTGTTCTTGTAAAGCAGCCAGCTCTCCAGCCCTCCCTGTACAGAAGAGGGTTCAGAGACTCAGAGACAAAGTGGCACAATGACAGCGATGAGACACATCCTCTGTTTCCCTTCTGTCCTCTCTGTATACTGCTCTTTTCTGTACTGGAGAAGTGATTGGAGACACAGACTCTTTGAGTTCCCCATACTGTTCAAAGAAGCACAGAGGTATGTGCTAGAACCTCACCAACAGGCGGGTCGCCCCCTTTGTGCTGGTAGTTCAGAAACACGGAAAGAAAGTTCTGGTTGTACTCATAGCTAATGATGTCAAGTATCACATTTTGAAACTAAACTGCTGAAATATACAGCCTATTCTGGGATGCATTTATTTCTGTTTGGCATTTCAATTGTGATATCTTTCTTTTTACTGATTGTATCTCCATCAGCTTCAGGGATATGTATTTTATCTTGAGTGAGTTTGAAAGTCAAATTATCAAGTACCATAGAATAACTTTTCATTTAGGAAACTATAATCCTGAAGAAACCTGATTAGGGCAGGCTCATACTTTGTATGAACGCTCACATGCCCCTTATCATGATATTCTCTTGCTGCATAATAACATTTAGATAAACAATAAACTGCATATACCACCTCAGTTTATTTTAGGATACTCTGCGGTATTTGAAAGACAATAAAATTGACCGACAACCAATTTCATGAGATGTGTCCACATCATTAAAAAGAACACATGCCAATATTTTTTTAATGTTAGCTATCATATTTATATTTCCACTGAAAGGAAAAGAATATTTTCATAGCTTCTTGGCAGCTGCTCTTTCTATTCTCAGTCGATGGTTTACGAATTACCTTGGCAAGACCGAATCATTCTAGTGATAGAGATAGTGGCCGATTTCTTCTCGTTGACTTAAAGATTTCTGTGTTCCTGACTTTCCATAAAGACAAATCTTACTAATTCTCAAATACTTTCAAACAATTCTTTCAGTTCCATATGCTTTCCCAAATCATTTGTCTACATGCATTTTCCTCCTTCCCTAAAACTCCTCCTCTTCATCTTTTATTGTTGTCTTGTTAATTCCAAACTTCAGGTCTCTGTTATAGACGAGATGGAAGATTTAAAATATATCTAAATATCTCTAGAAGACATCATTACCGCATTGTCCGTGCTCAAGAGGAGAACTCCTCCAAACTCTGTGCTTTCAAATACTTTAACCACACTCTCTGTCGATGTAGTTATTTTAATCCATTGAAATCTATTATAATGAAAAAGCATTAAAAACTGTCATTGTTTCTTGTAGGTCATTCATTCCTAGTGAGGCTGACCGGATTCCGAGTGACTTTTCACTACATGGCTTTTTAAGGTGTGATAACAGTTGATGCCCTTTGAGTTTTTCCCTGGAGCTGACTATTTCTCTTCATCATCACCAAGGAACATTTACATGCAAATGATCTCTTGGTCATAAATGAGACAAATAATTATCATAGTTTTATGCTTTCTAATACTGGACAACTATTTGCATATCAAACATTAAATCTATAATCTATTTGAAAACAAAATGAGATTTCTGCTATGATGAGGGATAGTGTTGGAAGAAGCTGCACAGAGGAGTATGCAATATGAATAAATCAAGTCATCACAGACTGAAGATTAACAAGTAAAATTCAAAACGAAGGTAAACAAACAGAACTATAGGTGAACATTTCCATACTACCAAAAGGTAGAAGGCCATGAATTTCTTATAGTAAGATCTCAAATTGACCATGTCTGGGAGATGTAAGATGAAATTACTACAGGAGCAAAGTATCTTGTGAGGAGACTGAGAAGATACAGGTTACAACATGCTATTAATAGAAACAGGAAAGTGAAGAGAATCAGAGAACCCAGTATAATTAACGGAATGGTAGAAAGCACCTGGGCAAAGCTACCACGCGTGAAGGACCAAGAATGGGGCTGTGCGAACCGCGACACAGCTCCGGAAAAAGGGTGTAGCTGATTGCAGATCTCAGAACTGAAAAAGGACTTGAAATAGTGGATTGGATTTCACATAATGTGTCACAACTGGAACCTGGGTCTCACTGAGAATTCTATTTTAAAGAAAAAAAAAAGAGAGAGAGGAAGAACAGCACTTAATGTGTTTTCGGGAAGAAAGTGTAGGCAGCTTAGCACCAAATGTAAATAAAGCCTCATTCTGTTCTATGAGGAACAAAGACAAGAAATGGACAGTGTAAACTGAACATGGGTGACTGTGGTTAGATTCATACAGGAAGACAATGCCATATAATGGAGACTTAGAAACTTCAGTGGATAAAGATATTCCCCCGGGATCTGTTGATGAGCGCATTCCAAACTAGAATTATACTGGAGATCATAAGCATCGCTGATCCGAAGACTTCAGAATGCTATTAGAGTCAGGTGGCACATGCCTTTAATCCCAGCCCTCAGAGGGAGATTGAGGCAGGTGGGTCTCTGTGAGTCCTAGGCCAGCCTGATCTGGAGAGTGAGTTCCAGGATAGTCAGAGTTACAACAGTGAAACCCTGTCTCGAAAAACCGAAAAGAAAAAAAAAAAAAGAAAGCTATCAGGAGATGGCTCAGTGGGCAAGAGGGCTTTCTACTCAAATTTGGGATCTGCGTTCAGATGTGGTCACCCACGGAAAAGTCTAAGCCACGGTCCTGTGTTGCCTTAACAACCGCACTGCGGGACACGGCAGGACGATCCCTGCATCTGCTGGCCTCTAGCTTAGCTCTCGCCATGGAGAAAGGCCCTGTCTCAAGGGAATGAGGCAGACTGTGGCAGAGAAGAAAGTACAGAGTTCTTCTCTGACCTTTGCCCTTGTGCACGGAAATGTACCCCTTATCACACGTGTGCATGTACCACATTCATATACTACACTCGCATAGGTGTTCACACTAAAAGTCGTTACTAATAATTGAAAGCAATGGTAAAAAAAGAAATCTTTATTTTATCATTTATCTTTCTTTCTCAATTAATTATTTAATTAATTTATTTATTTTCAAGACAGTTTCTCTACATACATAATGTATATAATATTATGTATATATATAATGTAATTTAAGATAATGATATATTTGTATTATATTTTTATATAAATATATATTTATATAATATATATATGAAGTAGGAGGTCAACGAGAAAGCATTCAAGGAAGACTGTCACAGTGATGGACTGGGCATAAAAGGACCAACTGCGGAGAGCTCCTCAGTGGTGACTTTGGCGTACGAAACACAAGGAGAGATGTGGGGCCAAGGCTTGAAGTCTGTATAAAACTCAGGGAGCAATGTGAAGCAGTCTGAACAATATTCTGTAGACATTTGGGGGGCCCAAGATTGTGCCAAGAACATTATGAGTTGAATTGAGATGTAAATGGAGGATTCTCTGGCTAGTTTTGGAGACAGGATCGCCTTGACTGAGATTGGCTCTGGGAAGGGTATGGTTTTGAAAATTTGAAGGATATGTTCATGACCTAAAATCTGACAGTGCCTCGCTTTGGGAGAGGTAACAACTACTGCTTTTCTTGTTTATGAAATTGGAGCCCCCTCCCCCTGTATGTGTGTATTTGTGTGTGTGTGTGTGTGTATGTGTGTATGTCCCTACATGGGGACATGTGGGGGTGCATGTGGAGGTCAGAGGCCAGCTTTCAGAAGTATGTTCTCTCTTTCTACCCATGTGGGCCCAGAGTTTTCTTAAACTCAGGATCTTAGATATGGTAACAAGTCATCCCCACCCACTAAGCCCTCTAGCAGGCTCCTATTTCCCCCAAGCCACAATCCTAAAGCATCATCAGCTCTCACCCGATCCCTATGGGAGATAGGTCCCTACTTTGCTGTAACATATACACCTGGGATCTTTGCCTATATATTTGAAAAAGAATGCCTTGTTTTAGTCTTATTTTATTTTCTGAGTACAGACACTTCAGGAAACCATTTCACAGCGGAACATTATTTGGGGTGAGGTAAATCTCTTTTCCTAAATTGTGGCCACTCCTACTTTGCTCCAGAATAAACTACCTTTTACTCCCTTTGAGGTGAGAGCTTTTTGTGTGGGCAAATCAAAACAAGAGATAAGAGAAAGTATTTTAGAGGGAGAAAAGTTACATTAGTTTTTGAACATGGTGAGCTACAATGGTGGGCTCTACCCCAGGCAGAGGTACTTGTCCTGATGAGAAAACAGGTGAGGAGCAGAGTATATTAGAACAGTGGGCTGAAGGCAGGCTTCCTGGGGAGAAATGCTGTTCCTGGATACACGGGTTGAGGTGAGAAAATGTGAAATGCTATATTCACAAGAGTTAGAGGTCAAGAAGAAGCATGCCCAAGGTATGGACAGACAAAGGAGGATCTGAAATAGATTTTAAAACAGAAAGAAATTTAAACTCTGCAAGGACATAATTATGGATTCTCAAATATTTGCAATGTATTAAATCAAAGAACCAAAACCCCTTAAATGGGAAACCAGAAAGTATGTATACTAGTTTCACTAATGTAAAGTCAATAAAATTAAAATGTAATACTACTGAGTGTCAACAACAACAACAACAGCAAGCCCTAAAACACTTCAAGTCAGCACTTCTAAAAATAAATTAGGTCAGCATAGAAATCTACTCACTAGTACACAATACTGAGGGAGACAGTAGATGTCAAATACAGGTCAACTGGGTATTAAATAGACATTCCTAACATGACATACTCCTGTTAAAAGGAAAGGAAAAGAATGAGGAGAGAATTAAGCAAATATCTTAAGATCTTCATTAGAAAGGAAAATAAAAGGAAGGGAATCATAAAGATGAAAGGGGTAACAGATATATTTGAAACCATTAAAAATCAGAATAATGTCGACAGAGAGTTGGAACATAGAAGAATATAATAAAACAGACAAGGAGCAGGCAAACATAAGTCCCACCCTCCCGGCAAAACAAGACCTGAAAAGAGCCAAAATTGAAAACAGAGTCTAAGGAGTGTGCTAAAACTATTGAAAATTTATACAGAAAACTTCAGGGTATTGATAAAAAATAAAGTATTATATTTTAAGATCTCTAATGATTACTTTGTTCTATAAAGGTAAACAGTGGTGAAATTTTACCATTAAGAAAACCAAGAAGACTGCACAAAGTACAAACCCAGGTCTTTCTGAAATTCTAGTTATGATGTTTAATCTGGAGCATAGAATACACAGTTTGTATTGTGTCCTGTACTTCAGGACACCTAAAAATAAAAGACTTCTTTTTGTTCCTCGGAAAACCTCTCTACCTGCCATTGTTGAGTCCCCACTGCCTGGGCCAGACTCTGGGAGTAAATTGTACTATCCGTATTTCTCCATTTCCCTCATATATTGCTGCAACAGTTTTCACTTCTGAATCTGTACTCCATTCTGATAATCAATAGGCTGCTTTATACTCCATGGAACCCCACACAGAACCACTGAAACTTTCATTAGACTTACCCACTTATTTATCAACAAACACACTCTTAAGCCTCTTCCAGACCTGTGGGCACAGAGCTCCGTGCCCCCACATAGGACGAAAGTCTTTAATTGAAAATATTGATTGTGACATGGTCATGTTAATTTCCAAGTCTGGCATCATTAACAAATTTGATGAGCATGCTACCTGTCATTGTACCAATTTTTTGTAATCATGATGGAGTAGATGGACAGAATTAAGAACAGCATCCGAAGGCATGACATTGTATGCATCAACCTCTAAGTTGATGTCAACACATCCATCAACTTCTAAAGTACAACTGTTCAGTCAGCTACAAATCCACCTGACTTCCCTGTCAGCTGGTGCCCATTTATCCATCTTTTCCACAAGGTTATCACGAAATATTTGAAAAATGGTCCCTAAATTCTAATTACAACAGGACTACCACCTATCCTTGAAGTGTGGAATAAATACAAGAGTATAAATCATGAATTCTGAAATCTGTATTTTATTTTCAGCCTCCTTAAATTCTGAGGCTAGCAATGAACTTCACAGAATGCAAAGGGATTCTTCTCACCTAGAAAGATTTTCAAAGAAGCCTGGTGTGTTGGCGCAGGGTTAGAATACTAGCTCTCGGGAGGCAGAGGTAGAGGGACAACAAGAGCCAGGCCTGCCTTGTGCCACAAAGATTCTCTAAAATATATAAAAACAGTAACATAAGGTTCTCAAAAGATAAGGCCAGCAGGGGCGTGTATAGATATAGATATATACACATCATATACAGTATATATGTACATTATATATAAATATATATAGTATATACTATTTGTATAGATAGTGCTCATTTTGTACACTTGAATAGATTTTTATCTCCACGTTTTCTGCAGATTGAAATGTCCATTATTCGTTTTCAACTTGAAGATATATCTCTACAATTAAAAATAAAGACACGACCATGTGTTTATGTATTGATGTCCAACATTAAACTGGGTGTATGTTCTTTTTTATTAAACAGTTGGTAGATTTCAGCCAGGGACCTATGAAAGCTCAATTAATTCTGACACAGGATGTGGTTAATAAAATGGTTCTCCAGATAACTAGCCATGTTGCTTCTTTCTCTAGATTCCATTATTTCATTTTCCTGACTTTGATCTAGTTGACAAGAAAACACGTTGGGTATGAAGCGATGACTCAGTGGCTAAGCGCACTCGTTACTCTTGCAGAAGACAAAGCTTCACTTTCTTACACCAACATCCTGGCCCACAACTAGAACTAGAATCTAGAACTCCAGTTCCCGGATATTCAATACCTTCTTCTGATATCCAGGGACAATAGGCACAACACGGTGCACACACATACTTATAGGAGGCAAGATTCCTGAAACAAAATAAATATTTTTTTAAAAGAAGATGAACATAATATCATAGCAACTACAGTTCTTTTTCAGTAGGTCTCATTACTCTATTGGAGGACTCTGACTGGATAAAATGAGAAAATGAGAAAAAGCCTAAGGTTTTGGAGGGGCAGGGGCTGATAAAGGTCAGGATCAATACAAAGGTGGGGGGAGCAGTCACACGAACCCTACAGAGAGGCTGATAGGAAGATGGCTAGGGCCAGGCACCAAATGGCTCATGGAGAAAATAAAACAAAGGATTCTCATCTTTCTGTCCGTTTTTATCTGTTTATTACACTGCTTCTTCCAGTGAAATGGTCACCGATACCCTGCAGATAGTCAATAAAAACTCAGAAGATACATCCAATGTGAACTAACCACTGGTTAAGAGTGTGTTCCATCTTGTTTGTATTTTATTGGATTTCATAGATCCTCAATGTTTGCAAGAGAAGTAATGACAAAAACAAAACCTACACTGAACCAGAGAAGACACTGCACGATACTAACAAGGCTAAGATAACGAGTTTTGTGGCTCCAGGTCTCAGAGGGGAGAAAATGAAGAACACCCTGACTATCTGTGGCCTATGCAACATCATACGAAGCTGAAAACTAACTGTGTGATATATTATGCATATAACCTTTTTGGCTTCCTCAATAATTACAAAATCAATACAAGTTTCTGTCTAATTCTAAACTTGGGAGGAAGAAAAAAAATATATCAGTGGCTTATTGCTTTCCCAGAACCACTAATGCTAACACGATTTTCTCTATTAAAGAAATAGTTTCCTTCATAAAAATAAATGAAGTTTTGAAGCCCGAAATTAGCCACAATATCCCGGATTGTAATCACGATTGTTAATTTTTTAGTTTACATGAATGATCCTTGTAGATGGCTTTGGGCTTTTTTGTTTGTTTGTTTGTTTTAAGGAATTAGTAGTATTTCATCTGGCCTCCTAAAGGGTCATTAGTTCTCTTCTAAAAGTTTGAAATGTGGTCACAGGATTTCACTCCATAAAGGATTTGTATTGTTGAACAAATGGGGAGCAGTTGAGGCACAACAAAGCAACTGTATTATTAAACTGTTTATCAACTTCAGCCCCACTTATCATGCTGATCATGTTCTAAATTCCTCCCAGGGAAAAGAGCTGCCTTAACTCAGGCTAACTAATTACAGAACACCGCTTCTTGCCCTTGGCTTCGCTTGCTCTTTATCCTTAATTGCTGCAACATGTTTTAAGTAAACACTGTCCACTGAATTTGATTCTGACATTTGAAATGTTTATAAAGCAAATCATTTCAGCTCATTACACATTTACGTTAGGTGGTTTGTTCTTTTACTTTCTCTAATCTGCCATCTCTTTCCACACAAGGCTTCCCAGGAACATTTCATTTAAAGTGTACATCCACAATGAATTATGAACACAATTAACATCAGATCATAGCGGCAGGTCAATGGTCCACTGCTGGAGCACTCTCTAGGGGTGATGATTTCTAAAGTATCTTATAATGGCTTTTATTGATTATTGAACACAACTGTTCGATGATGTAGGTAATTTGTAACTTAAACGGAGGGAGACATTCCCCAACAGAGGGTAATTGTAGAATCATCTCCATCTTTAACTCAATTTCAGAGAAGTCTTTACTAACTACTTCATACCACAAAACTCTCCCAATATGCATCATGCCTTTCTTTTTCTTCATAACACACTCGACCATTTTATAAAATGCCTCTCTGACTTACATGGTTTATTGTGTGATTCACTCCCAGATCCTTACTGGATTATAATTCCATAGAGACAGACATCTCCTAAGGGCTCTGATTATTCCTTTGTCCTCATAGTGCCTGACCTAAGAGGCACTATATATTGAATAATTATTTATATATATATATTGAATATTTATTGAATATATTGAATATTATATATTCATTGAATGTTAAATGTATCCAATATATATAAATACATATATAATATATAATATAATATATATGTAAAAATTCAATATATATGTTGAATAAGAAATAAAAGGGTTCCATTACTTTGTAAAGCTTTAGTAAAAGCATTACAGTTGTCTTCTATAGTTTTGAAGGGTAATTCTCAAGGACACCTTAGTTATGCCACATGCCATAAACATAGAGAAAAATCGTAGATCAACCGTATCTACAGGGAACTTTCAAAAGCTTTTTCTGTTACAATCATTTATTTTCCCTCTGATGTACAGATGGGCAAGCGGTCACGTGATCATTGTACCTTTACCTAGAATCACTGAGATTTCTGCTGTATATAACACATACAAAACCACATTACATATGAAAGACGTACTTGATAAGATGGGGCCTGGAGAGAGGGTTCGGTGGCTAAGAGCACTTTTGAATCCATTGCAGAGGGCCTGGGCTTGGCTCCTTGCAGCCAAGTCAGGCAGCTCACAATGGCCTGTAACTCTAGCTCCAGGGCTCCATTGCCCTGTTCTGGCCTCTTAGGACACGTCACTCACACACACGTAAACACACACACCTTAAAATAAAAGCAAAACCTTTAATAATTGCTTTTTGTAGATGACAGAACAGAGCAGTAACAAGGTTTATATCAACTAAGGAATTAGTGAAGCAGCAGATCTCATAGTGAAGGACCTGACGGAGGCAGGCACAGCCCTGCATGAGAAGTCTCAGAATCTCCGGAGTTGTTTGCTTTTCCCCTCCAATGTTTCAGCACACAGGCGAAATTTCAGTGTGATCCAACACAGAGATGCTTCATTTCCTCTGCTTAGCACCAGTTCTGTGTCCGTCCTTTTAAGAACGATTGTGTGCCTGCTGAGTGACAGGAGCTAGAGGCTATGATGTTAACTGTGACAAGTCATGCTGGATAGCAAAGCTGGCAGTCTTTCTGTTTGTTTGAGATCCAACATATAGAGTAATTGGTGTGTGTTTCCATTTTGTTTTGAAAGTCGTTCGAGCACCTGTACTCTCAAACCTTTAAGGGCTATAGAAGACTGTAAGGTTTTTTTGAGGGGAAGGCTATTGTGATTTGATCCAAATCACTGTTTTCTGCCTTCTGTCTTTGCAGAGACCATGATATTCAATCTTGCAGACACTGCTATTTGGAGAACAACCTCAGTCTACTGTAGAATATGAATTGAGGATTTTCAGCTCATTGATGGTGACATCCTTAATATGTTCAAAAGTCAAATGATGATGGTGACTATAAGCCATCAGTCTTTGGAGATGTATTCAAAGACTACTATTTGGTAGGCACTAAGCCCTATTCCATTGCCCATCAGTATGTCCATTACTTTGTATTGGATTGTGTTGATATTTGCGTAGGTAAAACAGACTTGTAGAAGATACACAGATCTTCATGGTGCCAAAGACTCTAGCGACCTGACATAAGCTATGGACATCTATACTGGCAAAACCAGTTGAGCTTTGTTGGTTGCTTCATGTTTGAAGGCTGTATAACTTGTACACACATGTGTGGATGTGTATTAAATGTACTTTTATTTGAGAATCGAAGAATAGTTGGTCTCAGAAGAGGTGGGACTACTGGCGTCTTAGACTGCTTTGCATTCAGTCTTTCATCACCATTTACACAATACAAAACAAAAATGCTAAACATAAGACATGTCCATATCCTTAGTTCTTCCATAAGCAGAGCTTCCCTGTTTTTTAGAAATATTTTCCCTAGAAAATGTTATATATTACCGTCTATGTTTTAGTGAGAGTTTCATGAAACATCTCCTGAGGTCAGGCATATATGGGCTACTGCTGGCGGGTGGCACATCGGAAATGAGGATTGGTGTGTTAGGTCACCAGCCCAGTGCCCTGTCCTTCTTAGACAACTACTCAATGGTTAAAAGTAAATTTTGGACCCATCTGTTTTGAGCTAAGAGTTGTGGACATTTTTCACATTGCAAATCATTTAAAATATCTATCAGAGCAAAGAGGAAGCATCAGAGTATATTTTTTCCTAAGAGCAGTATTTCATCAGAATATACCTTCTACCGAAGAAACTAATTGAAAAAGGGCACATTGAAACTTTCTGCAAAAATACTAATTGGTTCCCCTCTTCCTCTCTAGGCAAGTGTGACATTTTTCCTACCTTCCATGATAAATGCATCAAATTACTGTAGAATTATCACATGAGGTTTTATTTACTTTAGGCATCAGGCATTCTAATTAAAAATTAATTCACATATTATATTCCCTTGATTATGCCAGGTATATATTACTGCAGCTGAGAGATCTGTAGTTATTATGAAAAAGATGAAGATGGAAATTGCTCTGTTGCCTCCACTCCTATCAATTACCTGTTCCTCGGACCATTTTCTAATCAATATCCTATTCATCACTATCATTAAGCAGCAGCAGTGTGCATTATCTTGAACTTAAATTTATGTTGGAATGTATTAAAAACAGATGCAAGTGTACAGCAAAGAGACACAACAGCAACCTGATTGCTCACAGTTCAAAGCTGTCACTAAGGCAGCCACACACACAGGACCACACTGCAGCGAACGCTTCCCACAAAATTAACTTTTGACCCATAGCTACTTTTAAATTCTTCACATTTGTCTTCAGTTTCAAGAGAGTTTTGTCCCCTTTGGGGCTTCGTTGCTTTCACTTATGTGAGTCTGTCTGGGTCTCTGAGATCTCCTCACATTAAGGAATGTGTCCTTCTTGGCACAGAGAGATGTTAGTTTTTTCCATGGTCAAGTGTTTTGGAGATAAGAATGACCAGATGCTCCTCTTTCATTTAAATAGACTTTGGCAGGCAGAACTTTCCTCTTTCTTCCCCATTGTGAAGAGTCCTTGGCATAGCTGGGAATTTATAGGTTGCCACCACCTCTAAGGACAAAGGCTCCAGATCCTGGGCAGTTCATATTACTACAGCTGAAGATCACCTTTCAGAATTGATCTGCCAATCCACAGACACAAATAGCAGCATGGGAATGGAGGGGTCCATCAACCCTGGACTTAGATTAGCGTCTTCATGCTATGTTTTGTAAGGTCTATAACTATCACTGTGCTGCTGAAAAGTGAGCAAGTATTTAATTTTAAAAACGAATGCCAACACAAGAATGCATTTAGTTTTTTGGGTGAATTAATTTCATGATCCATATGATAAAAGCTTAAAAAAAATGTTATCATTCCTCCTTCTTCATTCTCTGTGGATATCTTCATATGAGACTCGGAGTGCTGGGTGCAGAAGCCGTGTGCATGTGAAATGCTTCAGTGTTATCTCCTCTAATTATTAAACTCAGAATTTTGAAACCCTTAGATTAAAAGACATATAAGAACAATTATTTTCAGTAAGATGAAATTAATTAGCACCTGCTGGGATTTCATAGGAAAAGGAAAGCATACTTCCATAAAGAGACAGAGCATGGTGATAATAACAGACAATAGGTTAATCTTATATTTTATGCTTAAAATTTAAATACAATTCTATCAAATATATTAGGGAAAAAGGGATGATGTAGGTTTGTATAATTAATTTAAATTCATGTAATCTAGTACTCTTTATTACCTGCTGCATTTGGAATGGGCTATCATTCATTATTGCTATTGTTTGTTTTTATATAATAGTTATGGGTTTGCATTTTGCACAGAAATAAGAAGAAAGGGAAATATTTGTGATTTCAACCGCCAGGCAGTTGGTTATTCTTTAAATGTTAACTATATAAGAGATAATTGTAATTTGTTTATTTTTGATATATTAATTTTGCTCATCATTTTGCAGTACCGCCACACGCAATTTGTTTATTTATAAATATGCAAGGTTTACCTTGAAATTATTCAAATGAGACGTTAAAATATAGAGTAAAAATTTTGTTTGCCTTAAAGTGAAATTGCTATTATTATTATGATTATTAATTATTTTGTTTTTGTGAGACAGGGCTTTCCTGTGTATCCCCAGCTGTCCTGGCACCCACTGAAGACCAGGCTAGCCCCAACACAGAGATTCTCCTCTCTCTCTTTTCTGAATGCTGTGACTGAAGGCGTGACATGAAAATATTATTACCAAATTAAAAGCTCTACGTTTTTAAGTAGAGCTCGGAGGTAGAGAAACTTCACTTCCTCCAAAGGATGGAAAGGATTTAAATTTTCTCAGCAAGACAAATGGAAAGACAAATTAATCCATCACTCACAGTGTCCTGCCTGCATCATCCTGACACTTCAGCAGTTTCTGACAGATATACTGGCTTCATTGTAAAACAATAACTCGGTAATGGTTCCCACTTGTGAGCTCCTGCGGACACGTTCCAATCATCGACACAAGGAGAGCAAATTCAAAGCAATTTTAATGACTCTAAATCTGAATTCTGAAGAGCTCTTGTAGTTCATTCATGTTTGAACTGATCAAATTTTAATGTTGGCTAAAAGTTATTGACATGTGTCCTGCGGGTGCGAGGCCTATGAAATTTATTTTAACTGTCAAAATTGGCCAAGAGAAAAAAAATCCAAGAGAAACTTTCCCATCCTTAATGGTAACAGTCTCCTCATCAACGGTTTCCACTTCCCACATTCTACCAAGGACTTACTGTCATGTCACGTGACTGAGTTTCCACACGAGCCTGTCATTACAGGATGTTGCCCGCCTTACTCTTGCTCTGTTCCATTGTCTTGTGGGTGCTCTATGTGGACATAACCCTGCATATCAGAATCCTTTAACTCACTGGAACTATGCAGTGATGGAGCCTAAAGGTAATTAAGAAGCTCAATGGCTATTCTTCCTTCACATATATACATATACATATACATGTATGTACATGTATATACATATATACATATATATACACATACACACACACACACACACACACACATATATATGAATGAGAGCATGCTGTGTGAGTGTCATGTGTGTGGTATGGTAGTATGTGTGTGCATGTGAAACCAGTGGATACTGATGTTCCTCTTACTTTGTCACTGTCCATCTTACTTCTTTGAAATAAGGAAGGTCTTTCAACGAACCGACAACTAGGCTGGCTGGTCAGGAAGCTCCAGCCTTACTTCTGTCTCCACACATCATGTCATCAGTGATGACAGGCACACCTATCCCCTCTTGGCTTTTCACTTGGGTGCTGGGGATTTGAACTCAGGTCCTCAAACTTGCTCAGCATGTGCTTTTACTCACTGAGCCACCTTAAACTGGGGGAACCTATTGCCTTTCTGTAAGTCTAGCCTTATCAATGGAATCCATGGAAATTATGACATACGCTTTATGACCAGACCATCTTTTCATAGAAAAGATGTTTTCATTGGTAGAAAGTGAAGTTCCTTCATTGAGCACATATAATAAAACTAATCACTAAAGCCCTAAAATTTGCAAGTAGCATCATGTATGCCCAGGAAAAGGAAAAGCTGAGGCTGCCCTTTCAAGTCTGACAGACAGTAGCCACCAAACATGGCACGAGTATACAACAGTAAGATATTCTCCAAATGAAAAATATATTAGATCTCTAAGATTTGTGTAAAATGAAATAACAACAATGTTAAACATCTGATTAATAATTTTATAGCATATATATGAAATATTAATCAAAATATTATTAAGATGTTTCGCTCCTTGTACTCTTTATAACAGGGCTGTAAGAAGTTCTAAGATCATACGTGTCACTTGGGATGTGTGTATTTACATAATACAGCTGCAGAACACAGAACTCAAGCAACCCATCTGAGACAATGGTAAAGGACACCAGAGAGAGCAATTTCCTAAGATATATTTATTAAATGTTTCAGAAATTCCTCTTATGCCCTTAATAAGTTACCATCTTACATAAAATATATATTCTAGAAGACAGTCTGCTGCTTGCTAAGGCTGTAATAACTGGTTTGATTGCTTCAACACTGGGGAACCTAATGACTGAACCCAATGACTGCCGGCAATAGGACGCAGAGATCTTTTTAATCATGTCTCAATTAGCTTTAGAAGTTTCTCATTTCAGGGCTCCCAGGGGTCTCATTGCTTGTCTTTCTCACTTGAGATAAACAAAATCATCTGTCTCATATTCATTTCCAATATTTGCTTTTTGTTTTTGTTGCTGTGGTCTTAATAAGCTGCAGTTGCTGACAGGGGTGTCAGCTGCAAACATCCTGCAGAATACCTCATTCTCACACAGCGTAACAGAAACTCCTTGAGTGCTGGCAAAGGGGGCTGGCCTCGCCCTCACAGAACCTTGCAGGGAAACATGGATACCACTGAGAGAGACTGTAGGGTACAGGAGATACAATCTGTGACTCCTTCCTCCCTGTGAGTATGAAATTTGATACACCATCTCTGTTTTCAATGGAGACATTTCAGAAACGTTTATAATGGATGAAGCTACATCTTTACACTTTGCTCCATTTAGCACCGATTTATCATCTATCAGGTGAAGATGCTGGGAATACAAAGATGAAGATAACGGCATCTTGCTCACATGGGCATACTTACGCCATGATGACATAGATGTAGCATTCTGTTTTCTCTGATATGTTGGATGCTAGAATCAATCTTTCAGTTTGAGAGAGAGGGGTAGGTCCGTTGCAAACATCAGAATGCCCAAATACGGCTGTTTTGTTACTTTTATTTTTATACTACCTTTTTTGCTAATATTTGTAATTCATCCCACATCCTTATCTATGTTTATAGTCGATACCTATAGAGACAGCTATAGCGCATATTAAAATAAAACCTATACACAGGAGAAAACAACATTTTGGCATTTATTTTCCTTAGCATAAGAAATAATATCGATATAATTACTATTCTTTAGAACATGTATGACATATAAGCCTTCTGTGCATACACGGTAATGGTTTGGGAATGAGACAGAACAAATGAACTCCTTTGTAGTCATCAATGACCCAGACAACCAGTCCCACTTGCTAGATTCTCTATTCAGGGTGAAGGACTCTCAGCTCACTCCCTTCCCTCCTGCCCTAGGTACTGTTACTGTGAGAGCAGCAACCCACAACACATTAGAAACTCATGAGGACGGGTGGCCGCAGGGTTCCTGCTCTGTAGAAGGCTTTAGATGTAGACACAGCTGTGAAAATTAATTCCCTTTCTCCTCGGCTCTAGTGCTGTAGCTGACTTCAGAAATAGTTTGGGAGAGAGGGTACCCCCTTTCTCCTTAGTAATGTGGAGCATCTACAGCACTACAGTCTTCAGCAGATATTTTCTTACTCCTCCATCCCACACTCCCTCATGACAAAGAGCATGGACCACAGAACCATAGCAGAATCCAAACTGCATATTTAGCTTTCACTTTATCCTGACCTTTCGGGAAGGAATGCTGTCAACAGACTGTCATGTGCTCTCCAAGTTTGACCACAGATCACCCATTCCAGCAACGGGTGAGGTCCGGCTTTATTGCTTCTAAGGGCCACCTGGATCTAGCAAGTCACTCCCAGGTCATCACCTTTTTGCCTCAGAAAAGGCGATAGTTAAAGACCTGAAGGCTGCCAGAATAAGAAATGGCTTCCTTACCCTTTCAGCGGCTCCTTTACCCTTTCTGGGGTCAAGAATTCAGCCTGAAAATTCCTGCATAACATAAGTAACTCAGTGCTTCCCAAATCAGAGGGTCTGTTAAATGGGATCCCATGCTGTTTTGGCTAATGACTTCCAACAAATGGCCCAGGGTGAGGAGTAAGCTCTGCACCTTACCTGGAGCTTTCCCTGCTGGGCCAGCAAGGGGAAGTTCTAATAAGCCCACTTAGGATCCAATCTACAATGACTTACCACCGAGGAGAGTCACAGAATTTTGAATTTTATTTTCAAAACTGAAATTCAGGGAGAGTTTGAATGTGATTTCTAAAAGTCAGCTTGTTACCTCCCTGTCTCAGTCTGTGTGTACGGTAGTCCTTAAAACACCCAGAAAGTTCATGGGTGCCCAAACTGCTGCCTCCCATACTGACTGAGGTCTGTTGCAGGGAAAGTAGATTGTATTAGGGCAAAACTGTGGGGAAGAGCACCACCGTAGACAGGATACTGACATGGTCTAAGACTCAGATTTCCAGAAAGAGGTGGGGCCAAGAGATGACACAGAAGGTAAAGGAGCTTGCCTCCAATCCGGAAGACCCGAGTTAGACATCCACAACTAACCCGGAGGAAGGAAGAATTGACTTGCACAAGTTGACTTCTCCCCATGCTGTAGCACCAATGTCCTACACAAAGTAAACAAATAAAAGTAACAAACAAACAAACACACAAGGATTGCTTGTTTGGGCACTAGACTTTGTACGAGTATGGATAATAAACTTTACTAGTGAGTATGGAAGATAAACTCTATTATGTACCTTCCTTTATCTGTTGTCTGTGGCTGTTTTGACGCTAGGGTCATTGGATTATGGTTACAGCTCAGAGCTGAGTAGATACGGAAGATGATATGCCATTCAAGTCTAAAATGTTTGCTGTGAGCCCTTTAAAAAGAACGTTTTGTTTGAAGCCTAAACAATGGAGAAAGGAGAGAGTAGAAGCTGAGAGACACTCTGGGGCCTGTGTAGAGGCTGGGCAGGCGGTGACATGGTGAGACTGACCCAAATGGGGCATGATGGAGCCGGGAAAGATTCTGAGAACGCTGTTCTATCAGAACCACGAAGAAGGAAAGAAAAGGCAAACAGCACTGTTCTTACAAGCAGTGGTTACGTGATGTCTTCTGCAATTTCTGGATCGAGTCCACATTCGAAAGATTTCAGCTCTCTATGGTAAGAGCAGTGTAGTTCAGCTGAAAATCTTATTACTATTATTTTCAAAGTCACATTCCTTTGATTATAGTCATTGAATTTAGGTGCTCCACAAAGTGAAACCACATGGCTGTAGGTGAGAGGCTGGCCCAGCTCTTTAGAGCTCTGTGCCAGTAAACATTCGCTCCCTAAAACTTTTATGTTGTTGTTAATTGATTTTTTTTTTGCTCTTTGTGTTTGCAGGGAGAGGCATGAAATTATGTGTGTAGGACATGGGAGGATTGGGGGAGGGAAAAGAATATGATCAAAATATATTGTGTAAAAAAAAAAAATCAGTTTTTCAATACTCAATTAAGCACAAACCATTCAACAAATTAATGTTATGTAAATACATTTCAGCATGGGAGCATCCATTTTCATTTTGCAAACAAGATGTTCCCCTACCTCTTAGAAAGGAAATGTAAATTCTAGCTGTCTGTCCTTCTGGGGATCATTGTAGTAAGTGGGGAAACGAGGAAGCAGGCAGAGTAAAAAAAAAAATTAGTTGGTTTTTGAAGGCAGAAAAGATTGAATTCTAGTGCTATGTTCATGTGTACCAATATCAGAGGAAGCGTCTTCTGATGAACGGGAATGTGAAGGCCTTTGCACGGAGCTGACTCCAGACAAGGGGTGACTTTGCTGTGACAGAAAGAGTACAGGCAACTGTAGGCACACCAGTGGCCATCCACCGGGGGTGAGAGGGAGGAGGGTGGACACTAGAGTACTCCAAACCAGTTAAAGCAGGTTTAGACCACAGAAGCTAAAAGCAGGACGGAAGAGGGGGGACTGGTCCCAATCTTCAGATCTCCAAAATGTAAACTTAGAACAATCGAGGGATTCTCGTGACTTACCCTGGGGAAAAGAAAATAAGACTGTAGATTAGGTTTTATGAACTACGTTTTAAGATGTGGACAAGGTTAGGATGTTTCAAAATTGTTTGGGTGAACTCTTTCCCATCTGTTTTGGGTTAGAGAGGTTATAGGCCAGGGAGTTTCAAACAAGGTGGAAACTCGAAGCCAATTTTATGGGTGTGAACTGAAACTGACAGAGCTATTCCAAATACTCAAGAGAGGGGGCAGGGGCATGCCCTCAAAAGCTGGGCAGGGAGGGTAGGCATACATATATCACACGTAAATATATCATATGCCCATGAAAATCAGAGAGCACAGGGGCCACCAAGCAGAGAAACACACACAACCTACTACCGCTTTCTATTAATAAAAATATACACACAGGAGTGGCTCTCATTTTAGCACCAGGGGGCACGGGTCACCCCATGAAGTGAGTGATGGCTCTAAGTAAATAAATACAAGTATGGTCACTTTCTTCAGACCATTACATCTTCTGCAGAACGAAGTGAGAGCTTTTTAGTTAATGGGGACCGTTTGAAAATTCTCTTTTTCATTGGCCAAAAAATTGCCAATTGGTTTGATTACCTGAATGCTAAAATAAAGTGAACAGTCTGTTCTCTACTAATGATGTACTTAGTAGGGCATTTGTGAAAGACATTGTTTATTTTTCATGAAGTTCTAATCTTAGAATCAAATCAATTAAACACACCGTAGACACTGTTCTGAGGAGGGTGCGGAATCTCTATAAACAGCAATGGCTGGAGGACTTTCAGAGTCAGTAGTGACAGCTAATCATGGAACTGGGTCAAGGGGAAGATATCAGATCCTCAAGGGGCAGGGAGACGCTATTTTCATTTCTTTGGAGTGGATGTTTTGCATTTTCTTTCATTTTCAGATGAGAAAGCATTTGAGAAGCAACGTTTGCTTTTTTCTACAACTTTCTTGTTACTTTGGGTTTTTTATTTTGTGGGGTTTTGTTTGTGTATTTCTTTGCTTGACCTTTGAAATAACCCCCTTCCAGTTCTGGTTGTCCTGAATTCATTAGGTAGCTCAGGTTGGCCAGTAATGCTTACTTTAGCATTTCAAGTGCTAAGATTAACAGCATTAACCCAAAGCATGGCCTAAAAGGTACGCTTGTACTTCCTTCTTGATTTTTCTTTTCAAATTCTGCTTTTATAAAAATCGAAGCTTTGTACTACACAGTAGTTGACTATCTTCAAAATCCGCCAAGAGCATCACATAAAGACAACCCATTCCCTGTGTGTCATCTCATGAGAGCATCGCGGATCCAGCTTTGCCTCTGAGTGCACCAACATTACTTTTTAAAACATGAAGTTCCATAGAGGTGTAATTAACGTTATTCTCGTTGGTCCCATGAATTGCTGAGAGCAACAAAGGCAAACTATTTGGAGAATGGGATGAAATCATTCTCACTTACAAAAATGTAACATCTCTACGGGATGGATTTTCATCATTCTAGGAAATCAAGACGAATTGCACACCAATGAGTGATTGCGCCTTTAAAGGGATACACCAAGGACATGCCATTCTGTGTAAATAAATTCTAGTAAGTGGTCCAAAAGAGTAACAATATACAAGAGCAGAGAAATACAGAGAGTGTTAGGGAAAGGATGTGTTCAATCTTTATTTCCCAGATTATCTTTAAACTAGCCCATTAATCATTACAAAACTATATCCTAAATCGAAGTCAGGTTTCTGTTAAGAAATTGATGTCTTTGAAATCACGGCAGGGATATAATTTCTCAGTTGTGCTGGGAATAATATTCACAGCTTCCACCTCTAAAATAAAAGTATGAAATGAAAAATTCAATGATTTTAATCCAGAGCAAAAAAAAAAAAATCTCACAATGACAGTGCCCGACTAACAAACAGCACAACCACAATGTGTTTATTTCATCAAGAATTATGTAAATATGCATATTTAGCTTCATTTGAACAATAGGTAGAAAAGAACATTAGTGAAAATCTTCCTTTAAGCTATATATCTCCATGCTGAAAGTGTATCTTCATATTAGCAACCTAAATTTAGTCTAGGCAGCTAATATTTCAACTCAAGAGAATTCAGTAGAGAAATCTGTCTTCAGGATGGACAGAACCACTGGTAAAAAAGCGTTTAACATTATTATTTATTTGCAGAGTTAATCAAACACCATCAACATCATAAAAATATTTTAATTGTTCATAATGATGTTCAGAGGCCTATTAATGGAAAAGGTTTTACCTTCTTGATTTATATATATATATATATATATATATATATATATATATATATATACACACATACACACACACGTATATACACGTATATATACGTGTGTGTGTGTATGTGTGTGTGTATGGTTGACCGCCCGGCTCTGGGTTTCTTACCAGCCTAGAGATTTATCTGGGAAAGCTGTGCTTCCGAGCTCATGTACATGTTAGGCAAGATTACCCACTGGGCTTCACAATTGATGGGTACTCTCCTGTATTCTGTGTCAGGGGCCTTCCACAGCGAATCGCCAACATGCTTTCTTTGCAGCACTTTTCAGGTCCCCACACGTGACCCAAGAGAGCTCGGCTTGGGTGGAACTCACAGGCTTTGTAAACTGGTTTGAAATTAGACAATGCTGTTGTTTTTGTTTTGTTTTGTTTTGTTTTGTTTTTCCCAGTATCTCCTGTTTTTCAGTTAGTTGCACCCAAGTACATGGACAGTTGGTACCAGATCAGAAACTCCATTTTTCAGGAAAGATAGACACTAAAATAAAAGATACAATTTTCTTGGTGCTCAGAAGAAAAACTTGGCTTTTTTCAATGTCAACCTTACACTGACTGAATAGGACCATTGTTAGGCTATTATACAGGTTACAGTTTTCCTTTTTCCTTTTTATTTTTAAGGAAAGCATTGTTCTCATAAGCAAGTAATTCTCAAGTTTGTTACTAATAGCTAAGTGTTGGCAAATATTAATGAATGGCACGGGGTTTATTGTTCACTCTAGAATACATACTGGATAAACACACGGGTGTGCTTGTCCAAGAGGAAGACCATCCCACTCTCAGCTTTCCCTTGCCAAGGACTCCAGCGGCCTCCCCCCCACATCAGCCTGTCTGCTGGTGTTGTCCTGTATGTAAGAACAATCAAAGAAAAGGAGGCCATGAAAATACGGATGGGCACAGGAGGGTTTAGGGAGAAGAGAGGGAAGGGAGCAGTGATCTAATATTATATGCATATTATGCATATATGATGTATATTATAATCTCAAAAAATAATAAAATTATTTCAAACATAGATATTGGAGCACTATATATCTGAATATTGTACCATAGATTGAAGGATCCCCAATACCTGTGGATGTGAGTTCATTTACAAATAACATTCTTTTTTTTTTGTAGAGGAAGTTAATATGAAGCTAGGGGCAAGGTGTTCAGAGAGTAGCCAATCAAATATGACCATTATACTTTTAAAAAACAAAGATAAGACAGCGGTAGAAAGATGACCAGTTAGTGGGAGGGACAAAGATCAGAAAGATGTATCTTCCCATAGGAAAGCTAGTGCTCGTGATGTGTCCACCAAGCAGGGCTCACCAGAGGAGGAGCCTACAGCAGGGAACACGCCCGACTTGGACTTCAGACTCCTGCCTGCACTTGTAGTCCTTAGCAGAGTTCCTGGACACATCTCTGCTTTTTAAACCTAAAGTTCCTTGCAATGGCAGCCCACAAGCAAAAAGCACCCACATGTCAAGTTACCCATATGATATTTGGTCTTTGATATTTGACATTTGGTCTTTCTTTGATATTTCAAATAAAAATTCCTCAACTGGATTCACAGAAAGTCTTAAAAAACAAGTAATACAGTGAAAACTTAAACATGATGTAAGCACTAGTAAAAATTTAGACTTAAGGGCTATCTGTATTGCTCTATGATTTTTCTGTGGAAAACTCAATTTAAATTTAATTTAAATTTAAATTTAATTTAAATTTAAATTTAAGTAAATAATTCAAATAATTCAAATGAGCATAAATGAAAAATTAAGTAGCAAAGGACCACCTTGTTAAGGGGACACTATTATGCAGAGGGAAACATATGCACTTACGAATACAGCTGAGTTACTAAAAGCTGATCATATAGTCAACATCCAAAGACGAAGGGATAATTTAGCCACCAAAATAGCAAAATACTAAAAAGTACAGCTAACAGCAGTTTTTGCACTTGCAAGAGAAGACGAGTGTGTCCTCTCTCTACAGAACTGCCCTGCTAAACACACTGGCAGAGTTTCCTGCGCATGCTTCCAGCTGTGTCAGGACCTTCCGCTCACCCCCGCCCCCTCCCCACACACTTTAATTAGTGCTAGACACTTTATTTCCTTATCTTCAGCCGCAAATCCTTCCTTGCCTTTTGCCCCTTTTATGGCTGTAGAAGAAACAGGTATGCACAAACTACAAATTTTAAGGATTCGTTCCTTCTCAGTTTACTTTAATCAACTTCTAAAAGTCAGCAAAGTTATGGCTTTTAATAATAATTGCCGTTTTCCATAAACTACAGTAAGGCTGCATCAGGTTATGAAAGCCATTCCTGGAAGTGTTCAGCATATGCTGGACACATGACGAGATTTTTATTCACAGACATTCATTCCATAGGACTTTTCTTCCTCCTTTTAAAAAAATTCAATGGTGAAGGTTACCCACTGTGAAGTCACTTCCATGATACTGTAATTACATCCAAGGGCTTTCAGACATACCTTATTTCTACTTTTAGGTACTTAGTTTCAAAATTATTTACATTTAAATAAGACTTTTTTTTTTTTTTAAGAAGAATGTTTTGATAAACCAACTAAGTGTATTTTCATCATGAAGTTAAACAAGATTTTATGTGCAAATGAGTCAGGCAGCATTAAAAAAAACAAAAACAAAACAAAAACAAGCTTAGTAACCTGAGTCTGTCCTGGGCTGTGGCTATGCAAACACCAATTTCCTAACAAGCATTCAGCAACTAGGACTCTGACCTCTGTGCAGCTTACATACATCCCACTTCACACAAAGCAGTTGTGCCCCCTTGATGGACCTGTGTAGCACTCATTTCTATTCAAATACAGCAGGGGACACACTCTATCATGGACAAGTGGGTTGTCCCAGTCTAGATTGAGTTTGAACTTACAGAAAAACCCTCCAGTTACAATTTAAGCCTGTGCATATCTGAGCATGTGTATGATTAAAATCAGATGCACCATGCATCATGCATATTCACAGTAGAGAATAAGCTATGTTACCCAGACCTGTCAGTCAAACAGAGAACCACTCAAATCATACACCGTAGTAAACAGGTCCTCCTTTTCTAGGACCTCACAAAACACAACACTAAGCAACAGCCCAGGGACCCTGAAGTGTTCTCACTCACCTGTGTGCTGCCTCGCTCAGCAGCACATCTGGTCTGGACTACTGCTCTGCTTCTCAGTAAAGTTCCTTTACCTCTTTAGAATCTCTTTGCACCATTTGTTTTTCAATTCTATGAATAAGAAGTGTTTACAAACCTGGAAATAACGATGCATCCTTAACCATGACCATGCATAACCAGCAGAAACACACAGGTGCGCTAGATCACTCCTATGTCCCCACTGTATACATACATATATACAAGTGTGTGTGTGTGTGTGTGTGTGTGTGTGTGTGTGTGTAGTACAAATTACAAATGACAGTGCTTCTCAAACTTAAATGAGCTCAAAGATCAACTCTGGGATGGAGCGGGTATTGAAATCTAGGTTTCTCAGATTCTCCCAGGTGCTGGCAATGATGATGACCTGAGACATTCCCTCAGATGGATAGGTGCAGAATAGTAGCTTCTACATACACACGTACGTGTCGGCAACACTTACAGCTTCATGACACTACACTTAACAGGATATCAGCTCACTTATTTAAAATCTTGGCAATTAAAATCCGTAAATACAAAACCACAAATCATTCTTAAGTCAATTACAGAATGCTTCTTGGTTCCTGGCAGTCATATAAAATCATAATACATAACTAGGCATAAAACATTCCGCTAACTGATGAAATACATGCACGGGTATTTGGATCCTCATTTAACACTAAAATCCTATCTCCTTGAAAGAGGCAAAGGGCCATCTTTAATTGCAATTTAATGATAGCTGTGCTTAGTAATGTTATTGTTGGTGATGCTCAAATTGTTATTTGCACTTCGTATTTCACTCTTTCAATAACTTAACTATTTTATTGGCACACCATAAGGAACCAGAACTATTCTGCACTCTTCTAAAGTCCACCTTTATTATTTTGTATTCATTAATTCTTATTTTATCTTTAATTTATTCCCCAGCTTATATAGCTTATATAGCTGAATTTGTAGTTCATATACTTTTAGTTTGTGGTGCTTTCTAGTTGTTGTTTTTTTAAATATCAATTCCTTTATTTTGCATAAATTGTGTTCTTCTAGCTCCACATTAAATTTGTTCCTATGTCTGCTTTGAATTGTCTTTAGTCAAAAAGCCATCTATCTAGATGCATGCATCAATTTGTTAAGAGATATTTAAAAGGCAGATGGAGATACAAGGGCATCAGATCTTTATTAACTATTCTTCTAAAGAGAATACACAATTTTGCTACATTATGGCCCAAAATGAATTTGATATTTTTATACAGGAATTTTAAGTTTTAAAATGCTATTTGTGGTGATGTATGCAGCCAATTTCTGCAGATGCAAAACATATCTGGAATGCATATCATGGCCAGTGCTGTACTAATACTTTGAGAAGCATAGATGGAACATACAATTTTCTCAGAAAATATAAATTACACCATCATCATGAGAACTATAAAGATAAGCCAATATAAACATATTATAAGTGTTTGTTTAAAACCTACCCTCCCTTTAGAATCTTAAGCTAATGAAATTTATTGGTGAATTGAATAATATCATACTGGAGCACATTTCCCTTCATTATTCAGTGGGTTCACACAGAAATTAGACATGACCCAGTGAACAAAACCACTCTTAGGTCAAATCACAGTCACTATAGTCAGTATCCAAAATCAGAGTAAAACGCCCACACTTAAGGGATATATTGGTTATATTAAAAGGATGGTAGCATAAACAAGTGAATGTCTCCAAGAATGCTCAGCATAGAATAGTGGATGACACATAAGCAAGTACAGAGACATTAGCTAGGAAAACACACATCTGCTTCATATGCTGCATCATTTCACACTGCAACACTTCTCTCAGTCTTCCTTGGCATTGAGGTATCCCACGCTTTTAAGTATTCCCAAAGACAGCACGCGTAGAAGCTGAATGTCAGCCCCATTCTACGCTAAGTCTTCAAATATGCTCAGGGCTTTAGAGATATTACTGCCTAGCACTATATCTCAGGATCTTTACGGTGGGCGTGTTTCATTCTTCTAGGAAAGAGGAAAGGACACTGCCAACTGTAGGTAAGTGGGCAGACACAAAACTGAAAATGAACAATTCACAGGCAGAAATGGTTCTGATATTTTAAAAATAATTTTCATTGATATTGAGCATAATATCAATATATACTATGTTTCTTTACTGCATGTATGTGTGTGAGCTTGCATGAGGGCATGTGTACTACATGTGCGTGAGAGCCCACAGTGGTGAGAAAAGGCCATAGCATCCCCAGGACTGGAGTTACCAGCAGTTAGGAGACACCATGTGATTGCTGTGAACTAAACTCTGGTCTTCTTTAAAAGCAGCAAGTGATCTGAACTACTGAAGCATCTCTCCAGTTCTTTCTTAAAGTGTTTCTAACTGCAATTTATAATGTACCTATGTCAAAATGTAACCGAACTGATTCCAATAAGCATGGTGATGTTTTTGAGGCAGATTCATTCCCTTCATTCAAAGTTAGACACTATATTTAAACAAAAGACAATGACCATTTCTTCAGAAAATTTACATGTTACTTGTTTTTCTGGAAAGTATTCTGGTGTTGATCACGTATTTCTGTCAGAGAACTTTAAATACTGAATAATTTTACACAAGTCAAAACAAAACAAAACAGCAGTATCAACAACAAACCCTTAGGATGAAAATGTCTAGGTGCTTGTGAACAGCCAATGAAGGAGTTATCTCTCTCCCTTCTGGAACAGAAAATTGCATTTATCCCTTCTCCCCACAGAAAGATTGCTTTCCAAGTCATATACATTTTTTATACCACAATAATCCCTGTGATATTGTAGAAAGTTTGGATACTTAAAAATTTGTCAGGCTAAATGTATAAAATAAATTTATTTCTTAACTTTTTCTATTCTATAACATGTTAATCCTGTATCATTTAAATCCCCTCATGCTGTTAGTCTTATATATCATGGCTGTATGAACCTTATTTAATAGAAAAACTCTGTGGATCCCACTAAAATACAAATAAATTTCCTACTTTTGCATATATTAAAATAAGCCCTTATTTACGTTTTAATATTTAATTAAAATGTTGATGATATTCAAAATAGAAATTCATGAAAAGAAAACACTCAACCAAAAGCTTTCTTGCTTGAACTTTGAGGTTTAGAACACAGTAGCTCTGACTACAGGCTTTTCTAGTAAAAAATACATTGACAACATTTATATTAAATGGAAATTTACAAGAAAGAGGAAAACAGCTACGTCAACCCTTCATAATTGATGGATTTTATTTATTCAGTCCCTCTGAGTGTGCTTTCAATTACATTTGTCCATCATTCTGAGCTCCTGTTTTTAATATTTTCTGTTAACAATTTCAAAAGTATGATAAAACATTCCAATGGGAACCTGATTTATAACCAGCAAAATACTAGTCTACTTTAATGTTTTATCTCTTAATTGTGGAAACCTCACCGCCAAAATAAACTGGAAATTGGAAGACACTTTGGTAACATTATTTACATATGAATGAACCCCAAATCATAGTTTGGAAATACACAGCATATTTGTTCCCATAGATGAAACACCTAAGTACCAAGATTTGTCTCAGAATTGCCTGTTTTCTTTCTAGAACAAATTATACTCAGCTGCATAAACAAAGTAATTGACAGCAGAATTTCAGCAGAAAGAAGAAACGTTTTCAGAATTAGGAAACCCTCCTGAGAGAAGAGCACTTAATAGCCATAGAAGCAGTCTACATTCAAGAGTCATGGAGCTGAAGGAACTTCAATATAAAAATGTCATGTCAAAGAATAATGGCGCCTAATTCCACTTTAAAAGCAAGGAAATATGAAAGGCTATTGCTGAGAGGGTGTTAACCAGATGTTCTCAATCTCTATATGGAACTAACGTCTGGAGTTAGACAGAAGACAGAGCAGCCACACACAGAAGGTTATTAAGCCTTGGGAAGGTTAAGATGTTAGGATGTGAACAGTATTTTAAAGAGCAATTAAATTTCACCTATCCAAAGACTGTAAATTGGAAGAAGGGCAGACTCCATCGATACAATAACTCTGTGTGCCCACATTAGAGCCTTTCTTGTTTGATGGAATGCTGACTTTGCTAGCAAAAACAATGAACTAAAAATAACAATGGAAATATGTTCTTGGCCATAAAATAGCACCCCCACTACAGTTATCTACCTATCGTGGGTGCACATTGAAAGATAATGGGCATGGCGCCCTTAACACATTGCTTATAATGATGTAGGCTGGAGTCAGAAAACTGTGAACTTAAACTCTTCCATCCCTGCTGCACTCTAGAGCTTGGGTGGTTGGGTGGTAACACGACCCATAGACCCAGAGAGCTTGAAGAAGCTCTCTGAAGATTACCAGCTACTGTGTGTGCAGTGAGCCTAGCATAGAGCCTGACAGGAAGAACTTACTAATCACAAGGTTTACTATCTGTTTTCCTGGAGGACTCCATTCCATGGAAGCAAAGCATTTTACACTAAAGCTTCAAACTTTGTGGTCTGGGATAAGACAGCAATACTAGAACTCATTATAAATAATTGTCATGGTTATATAAAGCCTTTAGTTAAGCTGCATACCATTGAATATCTGCCAACGTGCTTATGATGGTAGAATTTGTGAAAAGAAACTCATATATACATAGAGAATTTGCCTCTAATAAAAAGAAATAATTCCATGTTACTTAAGAGCAACAACAAAATCTTCAATAAGTAAGTATCTCGGGATAACACTAAACCCCTGATACTGATAACATGTCTAAAGACATCATTGCTACGATTCCCTTAAGGGTAACGTGAGAAAATGTAATAAACTGGAGACAATGGCATCAGAGACATTCTGGGATTCTGCTGGCTTTCCTGAGGGGATGAAATAAAGCAAATGTGATTCTCATGCATTCGATAATTGCCAGAAGAGCCTTTAAAACAACACAGGAATAAATAAAGATATGCTGGAATACTGAGATGTGTGTTTAGGAAAAAACTAAGACGAAACAAGACAACCACAAAAGACCCTGCAACACACTCATTCTCACCGAACATTATATCATTAAAACAGGATGCTCTGTACACACTAGACGTGCCCACAAATATGTTATCTAACCCCAAAATCTTGTAAATAATTAAAGACTTGTTCTTGAAGGGAATATATGGTAGTCTTTCTCACACATTCAAATAATTACAGAGATTACTGCTAAAAGATTAAAGTATTTTTTGATGTTAATTATTTAAGGTAACTTTAGGGCACTATTTTGATCTAATACTAAAATACAACAGCAAACATTAAGATTAATAGGAATAGGGCTCTGGCTATACCACATACTGCTTTCCAAAACCCCGAGTCCTTCTTTGCATTCTGTGCATTGTTTTCCTTTGATGATTAAATTACTGGACCCAAACTTCAAATTGTCATATTAGACTTTTGCCTAAGGAAGGCTGCGAAGATGAGGTTCCAAAATATGCTTCAAGAATCCAACTATAACAGGAAACTCTTTTCAGTGATCAAGCATAAACGGAATAACACTTAACAAAGCAGGGTTCACAGAAGAATCACAGTGCTCTTCTGCATTAAAGGACGATGCGCCCGAATTCCTAAGAGAAAGTCACATAAGAATACCTATTGGAAGATAATGGATCTGTTTCCTTCCCAGCGAAAGCACTTTCAGACCCTTGGTGAGGAAAGCAGTACTTGCAGAGACCATACTCCTGTAAGGGCATGGGTTCGTCTACCTCAGTTCTCAAGAGGCAGAAGCACTATTTGAAACACATCACTAGAAGTCTTTATGAACCCCCCCGCCCCAAGTCCATTGAAACTGAAACATGATTTTTTTTAAAGTTTAAAAATGCAGAAAAGCATGAGTAAGAAAATTGAAATTATTTGCAAACCTAACATGGAGGCAACGATGTAAGGAGGAAATATGTAGATGTTTTAAACACCTCCTGGCTATACATTCGTTTCTTTCCACACCCACTTCAGCTTTCTGGGAAGACCCAGCCACACATAGAAGACTGGGTTCCCTCTCCCCTTAAGAATCCTGAAGAAATACTTTTTATACACACTAAGTACTCCTTGACTGAATCTGTCTTAAAGTGTCTTCAATATCAAGAGCTGTGCTTGTGCTTAACTATCTGAAATCTGAATATAGCAAGTGGCCACCATGCTTTCGATTCCCCCATGAAGTGCAGAAAGAATGGATGAGCGCCATCTCCTGTGAGCTGTAAATGTAGGAACACAGTCAAACAGTTCCTCTATAGGCCTATATAGCAATATATAGACCTACATAACAATTTTAGATGACTTCAAGTTTTTAATTAAAACTGTGGCTTATCTGGACATGTTGAGTTTGAATAGCACTGATGAACAAAACAAAGGAAGAATCTGTCTTGATGCCTACAGAATTCTGTTCTGTAACAAATTCAAAGACTCAACATTATGATAAAAATATTTTATCCAAATAATTAATAAACATGAAATACATAGAAAAATGGTATGTAGGACTTGTTCTACATATGTATGTATGTACGTATGTAGACACCATTTGACAATTATGGGAGAGACCCCATTGCTCAAAATTGCTGGATGTGAACCTATAGTGATTAAGTCTGACAAAGAACAAGGTATGGATATGGGTATGCTAGGTGTTTTTATTTAAAAAGTTGGTTTTAAACATTTGAAAATAGAAAACCATTTCAGTGTCAAACACTTTGCTAGTATGATCTATAACAAATTTTACACCGCCTAATTTCTAATTTCAATCTTTTAAAGGCAATAGGAACTTAAGCAAAATTTAGAAAAAAAATCTGTGTGCAGAATCTTTAATATATATATATATATATATATATATATATATATTCATTAACAAGTTTTACAGTTAAAACTAAAATTTTATTTTGGATTTTTTGGTATGCTTTGTAATGAGACTTTATGGTATCAGGACACACAGGCATCCAGATAAAAGAGCAGTCCATGATAAAAACTAATTAGCCGGCAATTCTGATAGCCAATTACATGTAGAAAGGCACACTGTAATGGGTGCTGTCCTCTGGTCCTCAGCATCAAATGTCTGAATCACTGTTTGATAAAGGTTTGGCACAACTATCTCACAAATGCTCATATCTTCTCTTCATATGACAGGTGCTTTCAATACAACAATGGTGTTTTTCATATTTTCTGTGTTTAAAAGGCCTATTTTTCTTTCACTTATTCAAAAACTAGTATATTACTTGTAAAATATAATAAAATTGCAATGGTTAGAAAAGACACAGACTATAACAGCATTTTAAATTACGAGTTTGGAAGACATGAAATTACTCTGTCAGACTACTATAGAAGTCTCTAAATATTTTCTCTCAGTGTCTGTTCTTATATCCTCATGGGCTGGGATGATTTAGAGAATGCCATTTGCTTGAAGAGTATACTCAATCAAACATATAGATTGTTTGTGCTCACTCTTATATGGCTATAATTTAGAAAATAACATTAAAAACTCAGGTATAGGTAAAGAAAGCAGTAACTTTCCAAAGGGGAAAAAATGAGTGTTTTCTTTCCATAGATAAATTTATTTCATCTAGCTTAGCAATTACTTTTATTTACCTTTTTGTCTCTGTGTGTGCTGTGTGTGTAGACACATACACGTACTAGGACACTCAGATACCGTGGACCACTTGTGGAGGTCAGAGGACATCCTTGGAATGGTCCCCTTGTTTGAGGCAATGTCTCTCTTTCATGTTTCCCACAGTGATATATTTTACAGGCTCGTCAACCCACACCATTTCAGGAGATTCCCTTGTCTCCATCACCTTCCTTGCTGTAGAGTGATGAGCTTATGTGCCAACATGTCTGGCTTTTACTCGTGTTCTAAGGTCATGAACTCAGGCCATCAGGCTTGTATAGCAAGCAATTCTACCCACCCACTCTAGCAAGCAACAGGTTTCTGAGAAGATGAACCTATGCTGTATTGTGATGTTATTTTAGAACTAATACTGTTAATATATGACTACAAGAAAGTATTCCTTACTTACTTACTTAATTAATTCATTTATATACTTATTTACTATTCTTCTCTTGTACAACACATCCTGATCCCAGCCTCCCGCCCTCCTCTCTTCCCAGATCCCTTTTCTCCTGATCCAGTCCACTTCACCTCAGAAAAGAGCAGACCTCCAAGGTTCTAATCTTTATTTACTTAGGAGTAATTTTTAACTTTTTATTTCATGTGCATGTGTTTGTGTAAACATAAGCCACATATATGTGGGTGCCCAGAGGAGGACAGCAGATTACCTGGAGCTGGAGTCAAAGGTTGTTTTGAGCTTTGCTACTTGAGGGCTAGCAAGAGAAGTTGTTTCCCCTGTTGTTAACTGCTGTGCCATTTCTCCAGCTCCCATTAAAATATTTTAAAGATGGTGAAAAGGTAAAAAATTGAGATAAAAGTAGTTATTTCTGCCATAATCATTTAAGAGCCTCTTTTAGTTCATTAAGAAGTGATTCTCTGTAGCTAGCTATTATTTTGTATTGTGGCTCAAAAGAAATCATGTAGAACAAATCCTATTCTTACCTTTTGGTTCATATTTCCATATCTGGTTCAAATGCATGCAAAAAGATAGACAGAGACCTGAGACACTTCCATGTGTGTCTAGTCTACTTAAAGGGAAAAAGGAACTGATTTTAATTTAATTCTGAAGGGAACTAGGGAGAGTTTATAACTTGAAAAATAATAAATATGGGAAATGTTGTACAAGAACTCAAAGAAGCAAAGGGATAACTTTCTTTTAAAGAGTATGTCAAAAGCAGAATTCTATAAATCACTGGCTAATTAAGCGTTTTGTTTGGTGGACCATTCATGAGTAGTTGAGTGCAATGCTTAAATTGTGTTCTATAATCATTGAAAAGCTAGCCCTCGTGCCAACATAAGGCTCAAATACTTCATTCTGAATTAAATAAAATCCCATAATCATGGATATAACCACATCTGTCTGACATTAAGCAGTTGGCTGCTAAAAATGGAGATTTTCTTTTCATCTGTTCCATAAAATTGTAGACCTAACGATGTCTTCAAAATGCCACTCCTCCCCCAAACCTTAAGTCATCAAGTAGTTCTAAGAATACTGTGGAATTTCCCATCTTTAACTGGCCATAAGTTATCTTTAGAACTTCCTTATTTTCCTTTAAGACAGAATAAATAAAACTCAACTCTTTAATTCATTGATTTTAATTGAGTGCATTATACACAATAACAGCTACATACTCCTTTTTGTGTTTGTATGCAGTGGCCACTGGGCCACTGAATACTTTATAAGCTATCCATGCAGGCTAATTTCTCAAGGTCCTTAACCATGACCTATTATATGTGGACTTTGTAAACATTATCTTCTTGGTATGGAAGTTATAATATTTGCATTTATTTCTCCAATCATCCTAACTGCAAATTGTCTTATATTTGACCAAAGCATAAATGTTAAACTTAAAAGCTCAGTAAAAAAATGACATTATTCTATACACTGTAATTGCTAATCTAGAGTAATTTGATGATCAATAATATGCTGCACAATCTTAACCTTTCCTTCTCCATCCCACACAAATGATTCGATTGGTCATAGAAAGCCACAAATAACTGAAGTCTCTCGAGGATGCAACCAGTTTGAGAAAACTTTGGTGTAAGCATCAAATACTTTGTATAAAGGCCTCTGAGACATCTGTTGAACCCTAGAATCATAAGATAATATTAAACTATAATTCACATTAAGATGCACAAATGACAAAATGATGTAATGATGTCAGACACTTGGTAAAATATATATCACCCACACACAATGCATTTATTTAATGTATTTCAAAAACAACTATTCCAATCTCCACTGACAAAAATCAGGAGTGGCTAGAGGCAGGTGGGTCTCATTTTAGCAGCCCCGGAGGTTTGGGTACATCTTGATATCATATTGGCCAGGTCAGTTCTTATGGAAGCAGAGATAAGAGCAGGGATAGAGGGGCCCAGCAGCATGGTGGTGGAATACCGTCATACTGCTGTTTTTACTTACTCTGCTTTAGAGTTCTCCAGACAGCACTGGAAACAATTTGCTCTCTCTCCAAAAAGACTGGCATTTTCCAGAGAGGTGAGGGTTACAGCAATCAAAGACTAATGTAACAGGCTGTGTACCAGGGCCAATCCTCAAGGTAAGACAGAGACGGAAGTGACGCCATCCCACCGACAGGCGGCGTATCTTGTAGGACAATTTTGCTCTCACATTTTGTACCACATTTGGTTTGCTTTGTGATTCTGCAGCACTGTTGAGGATCCATGGTCGTCATACTCGAGTTCAAGTCTGTGAAGAAAACATCACTGCAAACGACCTTGTGAGAAGGACACAGGACTTCTTAGTCATGAGAAGCTTGATTGTTACTTGTTAGCAATAATAAACACCGTTCTAATTAGAGAACATCACTTACAGGCACGAGTATACATGAATGGTTTTCCTACATATGTCTGAATACATTTACTTATCATAGTTCCTACAGGAAGAACATGATCTTATGTACATAAAATCCACCACGAGACTTCTTAGGAAAATCCTTGAAATAACAAAAATTTTATGTTCCCAAATATAATAAATTTCACCAATTATATAAGTTAATAGTATAGGGAAAGATAAGGAAATAATTTAGTGTTATGGATCAAATTAGATAATACTTAAAACTCAGTGTAAGAATAGCAATATCCATGGAGACTATTATCACAGATAAATAATGGGTCTTCTCCTCCATTACTGTGCATATGTAAGTGTGGCACACACAGACAGACACACAGACACACAACAGACACACATATACACATACATACACACACACAGACACACACAGACACACATATACACATACATACATACACACACACAGACAGACACAGACAGACACACACAGACACACAGACACACACAGACACACATATACACATACATACATACACACACACAGACAGACACAGACACACACAGATACAGATTCACAGACATACACACAGAGAGATGCAAACACAGACACACACACACTATCTTCTCTTTTCCATTTTGAGGCTTGAAGGAACATGGGTATTTACACACTGATCACACAGCTTATGACTGATCTTTCCTCAAAAGTTACCTTTTATGTTCAAATTCCATCTCTGTATTTTTGTTCTTCTTGCTTTGATTTAAACTTATGACCTACGAGTAAATGTGCCAACTTAAACTTCTCAGTCTTCCTGTGGGAACTTTAGATTTGTAGTCTCTGGGTCAGTGTGGAGTGTCCTTCTGGACGTCTTCTGCTCCCACATTCTTTGAATTACAATTAATTAACTATAGTTTTATAAGCTTCTAGCGGAATGGACTATTCTCATAGACTGCACATAATCAACTTCTGCAGAGAATCAACTTGGCTCCAATAAAAGTTGTTCTGAGATTTTCAGCTTTTTGAAGCTCCTCAGTTTTGAATTAGATAAACTATTTCCACAGTAATGTATTATGAGCTACAACAGGACTCTTCCTCCTAAATGTTCTAATATGGTCATAATTATGCTCCAACTTCAATTCAAAATATATAATCCCTAAAACCAGACTTTTTTGAGAGAAGCATGGGAAAAATAGAGGGACACGTGGAAGAAACAGGGGAGGGAGGGAGGGAGGGAGGGAAGGAGAAAGGGACAGAGAGAGAGAGAGAGAGAGAGAGAAAGAAATAAGGAGGATTGTGTGATCTAAATGCATAGTTACTGAAATTTGCAAGAATTGTGAATTAGTCAGGCATGATAGTGGAACTTGCTGTCCTAGTTCAAGTGGGAGAATTGTAAGTTGGAGACCAGCCTAGACTACATTGTGAGCCTCTGTCCCAAATACAACTAAACAAGAACCACACAAAGGAGTCAATTAGGGGCTGGTGAAATGGCTCAGTGGATTTAGGATCTGCCTTAGAGTTAGACGATCAGGACATACGGAGTTGGGGGAGAGAACTGACCAAGGCAAGTGGTCCTCTGCCCTGGACACATGCGCTATGCCGTCTGAATGCCCTACCCCAACACACGCACATGCCTCCTTCCCTACCACACACATGCACACACCAATATAACATATAAAAAAATTAGCAATCTTCTTAATCTCAGCTTATTTTTTATTTTGACTTTTGCAATAAACTTTTTTTCCTTGTTTCCTCTATCACTTTAAACAGCCACAGGGAATAATTGACATAATTATGTTAACAGATTTTCTTCTTCCTGTTTTTAATTATAAACACTTTACATCGCTGCTCAGCTATTGGGGAATAGCTGCAGAAGGATCACTGCTGAGGACATGCTTAGGCGATATCCTTTTTCTTATAAATTCTTTGTTTCCTACTCTCATTTACCCTTAACTTTTTGTTATATGTATGTGTATGTGTGTTTGTGTGTGTTTGTGTGTGTGTGTGTGTGTGTGTGTGTGCTTATTAAAGTACATAAAGAAACTTTTATCTGAAACCTAATAATGTATTTTTGAGTATCTGATACATTTTCAAAGAGAAAAAAAGTATTAAAAGCCTTTCTACATAAGATTGGCATAGTTTGCATTTGTAAGTATTCTCCAGTCAATAGAATTTAAGAAAATTTTTGGACTTGCTTTTCACGTCAAATCTGATCAATACTCATGACCAAGTGAAGCTTCAGGATCATATTTACTTGTCCTTAACTGACCTTTAAACGATAACATTGAAAATGGGGTGGGGGGGTCATATCAAAATCTGTAGAATATAATGAAGATAAAATATGCATCTTCATTACCACCTACATGATGTCTATAACTGACCAATTATGATCAATTCCAGTTGGTCACTGAAAGGATAGGAATGAGCACCCTAAAATATCCATTATATTATTTTTCCTAAAATATTTTTGTAGCCTTGAGTGGAAATAATTAGACATTTTTAGATAACTAAAAAAATTTTGTCACTACTCAAGTTGAAACAGGTTCTCTCAGAAGACAATTTAGAGTCTAAAAAATCTTTATAAAATGTATCATGAAGGCTATTATTTTGTATGTTGAGTAATCTTAGGATGAATAAATGTTCAAGTTAAAACTGAACATAAATAAAGTTATCAATACTTAGTATTTCATTCTGTATATATTGCTTTCAATTGTTTCTAAATAATTAATTTTTTGTTGTGTAGAGGAACATTTAATCTTTTAATCCATCAGTATGGCTATTCTAGGGTAGAAAGAATGTTAGTACACTTCTTTAATCCCAATGTAGCACACACTTTAATCCCAATTCAGAAGGCAGTGGTGAGGCATGAATTTAATCCCAGCACCTTGGAGACAGAGGAAAAGCTCAGAGAGAACCAGAGAGCAGAGGCAGAGTTCAGAGAAGGAAGCAAGATAGAAGCAGAGTATGGAAGCAAGGTGGAAGCAGACAAGAAACAGAGAAGAGAAGCAGAGTTCAGAGCAAGCAGACTAGAGAGAGAGAGAGAGAGAGAGAGAGAGACAGAGAGAGAGACAGAGACAGAGACAGAGATACAGAGACAGAGAGACAGAGAGAGAGACAGAGAGAGAGAGGGAGAGTGAGGGAAGCAAGGTGCAAGCATGCAGGCAACAGAAAAAAGGTAGAGCTTAGAGAGAGAAGTGGCAAGCTAGTTCAGTCAGGCTCTTTGAGTGCAGTCAGCTTACAGTTCTGTTCAGAAGAATCAGAGAAGAGCAAACCAGTCTAGAATAAGCTAAGAGAGAAAGCAGAATCAGAAGCAGACAGTTTACGATTTACAGTTTGGAGTCAGAAGACAGCTAGTCAGAGTAAATTTAGTCAGCAGTAAGTCTCAGAAACTGAAACGCTCTAGGTTTAAGTTTGAAAATTACGTTGTACAAAGGCTGAAACCCTTCTAGGACCAGGGATTGAATTAGCAAAGAATAAACTGTCCTCTGCCACAAAATGGTGAGAATAATAATAATAAACTAAGTCATACATCAACATCTACATTGTTGGAATATAAGTAGAAGTACTTATTAATTGGGAATATTAGACTTGAAAATAAGATGTATTGTTGGAAATTTATGTGATCCTACTATTGTCAAAATGAGACACAAAAAGTATCCAAGTAGGCACATTAGATTTTCATCTGTCAGCAAACATGTGTGTGCCATAATATGGTTTTAGGAAGGATTTATTCACGCTGTATAAACATTTTGTAAAATTTAGTCCCTAGATACTCCATAATCGTCATTTAGGAACTAGATTCTAAATATTAGATTTTAAATGAAGAATGTAATGGTTGTTTGAGTACAATAATTTTAATTTGCAGTACATTTCAAAAGCTTCATTAACCTTGTGGGAGTTCATCCTCAGCTGAATTCAGGGTTAGAAGTCTGAAGATGACTTTTCCTTGTCTTTAAGAAGAGGGCCATGGAATCTTTCTTATTGTTTTCCTGCCATCCTTGCAGAGAACAACTGAACTGGCCAAAGCCCAAGAAAAATGACAGGTAGTTGACTACTGGCAGCTTACACTGGAGAATGGCTATGCAT
Organism: Cricetomys ansorgei; assembly: GCA_026225945.1. Taxonomy (NCBI): domain Eukaryota; kingdom Metazoa; phylum Chordata; class Mammalia; order Rodentia; family Nesomyidae; genus Cricetomys; species Cricetomys ansorgei. The sequence goes on along the minus strand of JAMJFZ010001816.1, from coordinate 17,014,617 downwards.
TAGGCCAAGGAAATAAAAGACATTTCAATACAGGTAGGGCATCTCCACATTGGCAGAAGTGGTACCTCAAGGTGCTGATGCTGCTGAGCTTGTGTATCAAGGTGCTTTTCAGGCACTCAAGTCACTTCATTCTTCAGAAGCCTGTATCTGTGCCCAGATTGTCAGTGATGTGTTACTTATCTTATTGGCACGGGAAACTCTTGGCCTATATAGGATTCTTACATGAGACACCCACTCTGTGAACTTCACAACTCTTTCCATAGTTGGTCCTTAGTTGAGTTCTCAAAAGTGACTACTATTTTTCAATTTGTGGTTCCACCATCTTTTTTTTCTTTTGAGGATAATAAGATATGAAATTTAGCATGTAATAAGCTATATGGGAAAACATCCTTAAACGAACTACAAGGAAGCCTGATATTTGCAAGTCAGTTTCCCATGGTAATAAACGCCTCACTATGTAAGTCTATGAAGGAGGGCCCAGGGCTCTAGTCACCATGATGAGCTTCAGAGTCCTGCATAAGCAAATCAGGAGGAGTGGGGCTCCGTGAGTGAGAGCAATCCAGGCACAGTTTATGGGGTCCGCAGCAGGGAGTGCCGCATTCTATACTTCAAAGGGATTAAGGGAAAGGGTCGAAAAAGCAGATATAAGTTGCTAGTTCTCATTCATAAATGATGTAAAATTATATCAGGCATGATGGTATATCAAAAGATATTAAAATGAGAGTTATAGGAAGTTTTTGTTTATTGTGTTTTATCACAAGTGAAGGCTAGTCAATTTCTAAATGGAACACACTGAATTTGGACATATGCGGTTGAATTTACTAGAAATTAAAGACACGTTGGTAATAAAACAATTACATTTATTTAAATATGTTGTACTAAGATGAGCATAATTCTCATACTCCTAAGCTCTGTTTCTTAAGCTGTAAAGAAAAATAGAGCTATTAAATGAAATAAGTTAAGAATAAATTACATACAGGGCTGGGATATCATGACTGGCTATTTCCAGAGTTCTGCTTAGAGCTTGAGAGGCATTCCACGAAAAGAGACATGAAATTAATTCTTTAAATGACCTCACTGTCTTCAGTGTGTGTATCTGCCTTAGTTGCTATTTGCTTCAAAGAACTAAGTAAAAACCTGTATAAAAATATTAGTAACAATAATACAATTTTACACACACACACACACACACACACACACACATACACACCACACACATAATGTTGTGTTGTGAAATGTCAGTACTGGAAACCAAACCCAGATCCTTCACAAGAACAGCAAAGGCTTTTAAGCATCAAGCTACCTCTGTAACTATATACTGTAGAGAGACAGTCGGTAACACACTGAAATTGTGTGAGAAGCTTTGACTAGTGTCTCACCATTGATTGCAAAGTTTCCCTTCCAGTGAATAATTCATCATCACATATTTGATCCGTGGGATGTGTGTACAGAGGCTTGTACACACATGCTAAAAATTCCATAAGCAATAGAGACTACAGTTAAACCATTTCCTGATACAGATACTTAATACAATTTTGTTTCCTTTTCTCAAATCTATTCTTTTGCAAGAAAAATATCATCATTGTCAGTACTTTTACAGAAACCAACAATTTCACCCAGATGAACTTGCTTTGAAACAGACTCAGGTAAATTTGCTTTTAGGGAAAAATTAACTATGTTGTAGTTTTAGTTACCTAATTTCTAAAAGACATAAAAAGAGAAATAAAAAACTAGTATGTGTGACTTAATATATAAATAAACTGAAAATAATATATTTAGCACTATGTCCTTATTTTCTGGTAAACAACAGCTTTTCAAAAGTCTGTTCTGTCTTATCCATGTATCAGCTAATAAACAATAAAGAGATCTCCTTATTACATTTACTTGAAAACAGAATAAAAAGATTAATTATCTGCTGCATTATGGTAAAGGCAACATTTCTCTATCTCTTATCACTCTTAAAACTTTTCATAATCCCCCTCAGCCTTGAATATTAAAATACATGTAATTATAGTTAATGGATGGATAAGCAAAGAATTCTTCAAATATTCTCTCAGTTAATGTGAATGAATGATTAAATATGAGGCAACTATTCCTAGTATTCTCTCTAATAGTGCCTTATCTCACTGCTTCCTGACGCTAAGGAATCAATTCTATAACTTAATAAAATGTAAGTGTACATACCTTCAAGTATTATGTTCATCACTTTAATACCCCTCAAGTAAAATTTTATTGAAAGTTTCTTAGATTTATAGGAAAATAATTGAAACCATTTTTTCAATGGGTTTTTTTTAAGTTACTGAACACAAATCAAGGAATATATATATTCAAAGTGTGTTTCATACAATTAACGTGGAATATCTTTAATTTCATGGCATAGCCTCATCCTGAGATAGAACACAGGCTAGTAGAGTAGAAATACTTAAAGGTTTTATTATGAGATTAACTTTGTTTTCCTTTCTAATAGCTTTATTTACTACCTGAGTGGCTACACATGCTACTTAATTTCTATGACAACATCCTAAAAGTGTGATTAAAATATTGCATTAATATCTGTAATAAGTAAGAATAATAATTATATACAAATACTAACTTGGAAATGACACAATTAACTGTTCTAAATCTTACATGAATGGGCAGAGTAAATACTAAAGATATTAGTAATTTCCTATTTATGCACAAAATTTCTGGCACTTCAGTATCTGAAACACATAAATTGATTATTACTCTATCACTAAAATAAGACATGTCATGTTCTAACTTGATATTACTGAGTAGTTTAAGTTTCTGACTGATGTTGTGTAATATATTTCTTTCTGTTCAGCTTCTTTCAAGGCGATCCCTGCTAACTGCATGTCTAAAAGAAACTTTCGAGCCTGCAGAAGACAGCAGCATCCAAGATACTGGATTCCTCCGAGTCCAATCAAGAGTCATAGATACAGCTCACATTCATTCAGGATGATTTTAAAAAAATGAGGTGAATGTAGTAAATTTTCCATGTGCAATAGCAGTTTGAATCTGAAAAATGTTTCATGGAAAATCAAGATGTCTTTACTGCAAAGTTTTCCTAATAGGACATCTAGCATTAGTTAGACAAATGGACGAAGAAAACAAAAAATCCAAGACAAGATTTTAATGGTCACTGTAGATGTGACTATAATTTTTCAGCAATTGGGAAATTGCCAAAAAGTTTCTGCAGGAAAGTGTGTTGTGAGATAATTTTATGTATTCTACATAAAAAAACACAGGTCAGACAGGGATCCATTATTTTGACTGTAATTAATGTGAAAACATTTAGCCATACAGAATCCTAATACTGTAGAAGACTACTAATTATACCTCTACCTACCTACCTACCTACCTACCTACCTACCTACCTACCTACCTACCTATCCATTCATCCATCCATCCATCCATCCATCCATCTACCTATCTATCTATCTATCTATCTATCTATCTATCTATCTATCTATCCATCCATCCATCTATCTATCATCTATCAGTATATTGAGCTTAAACTGAGTAATAATATAATAATGGGGGAAGGAACACTACCCCAAGCAGACATTAGTGCTCCTAAATAAAACCACCAGTACTAAGAAAGAGTTACATCTTTTTGAGTCATTGGTCAAATGTGTCCCATAGAGCCCTATAATCAATGTTACATGTTACCCTCCAAAACTTGATGGTAAGACTCTACTGCTGAAGAGATTACATATTTATGTCACAGCACATGAAAAAATAGAGCTAGTACTTGACTGTAAACTTTAGTCCCACTGGCTAAAGTTCATAGTGCTGGAAGGTATTTATGCATTCTACAATAGGAGAAAATTAATTGTCAGTCACATCCAATTACAAATCCTGTGAGCAACGATAATGACCTGTCTGAAATACATGTCCACTGGAGCAATAGTGACATGAACACTATGGTCATAACCAACCATCTGATGATTGGATTTAAGTCTTGCTTCACAGGATGGAACTTATGCCTGCAACTAAGGCACTATGGCTAAGTATGTCACAGGACATTAAGGAGAATTTACCACTATTATGCTACTAATAGGCATAGTTTTAAACTGACTCCTATTGTCTTATTGCTATACCTAAAGACCAGTGCATTGCCCAACACCCCATTAGAAAAGTCTCTTCCTGAAGTAGATGGTAATTACACAGAGACCCAGAGCTGGACAACTTTCAGATAGTGAGTGAGAGATTTTGAAAGCTCAGACCCAAACAACATGTTTATATCAAAGCCCCCTACCCCCTCAAGATTCAGGGATCTATGTGGGGAGGGACAGAAAGACTGCAATGGCCAGAAGTGGTGGATGATGTCAGTGAAGCATCATATTATACACGGCAGGGAAGATGCACAGTGACCTCATAGAGACTGTGATAGTGTGCACAAGACCTGCACAAGTGTAAGTCAGTAAAAATCCCAACAGAGAGATGGGAACACAGTCTCACCCTATCCAAGATACTATTCACAAATGAGGGCTTCTGGGGGAGGGAACATCAGTGTCCTTCACTGGAGTGACACTGGGTATACCAACCATGCTCCGGGGCAGGTCGTGACCAATGCTCAGGAGTAGCTGGCCAAAACAAATTGAACTCTGTCAGTTTTTAAGAGTGAGAAAGAGCACAAACGTGGGTGTGTAGGGTGGAGAGGGAGGATCTGACAGGAGTTGGGAGAAGGAAAAGAAGATGATCAAAATATACTATAGTAAATTATGAGAGAAGAAATACAAATACTAAGTAATTACAAGGAAGGGATGAAGGAGGACAAGCGTGGTACACACCTGACATTGTAGGTGAGAACGGTGCTGCGTGGGCATCTTTTAACACTGAACACTACCTAGATGCTAAGGCTCTACTGCAGATCTTCAGGGACATGGGTGGGTCACCGTCAATTTTAAAGTGATCTAGAAACATAAGTATTAGCAGAAGCCATCAAATCTAAGCTTCATGTATTCAAACCTGAGCTAGCATGTATTCAGTTAATAATGTCTATTTTGATCAGACTTTATATATGTAGTTACTGCTAAATACACATTAAACTAAGAAATGACTGCTTGCTATTGCTAGTTTAGGGACTGGATAGCAAACCGCGATAAGAAAGAGTTACATGTGCATCTTTCAGTTAACCTTCTTAAGTCCGGGAGGTAAATGAAATTGGGACTGACTCTGTTTTCTGCGCCAAACTTGATTCAGGGAACTCTGGCATGCTCGTGAAAGCAGATAAGTCATGCTGCTATATCCAATACATAAACATGGTGTTCTAATATATTTTCCTCAATCTCACTGACTGCAAAACAGCAACTCATAAACAATTGTGTAGGAAGGATCTAATGTCAAAAATGGGAACTATGATTTCAAACACATTAAACGGCCATGGTATCCACAAAAAGAGTTAGCTGCTGTCACTGAAATAGAGCTGGTTAGTGTTCTTCCAAGTACCACATTTAATACTTACGAGACCTCTTTGAGTGGCATGGTAGCAAGCTACTGCTTCAAGACAAAAACAAATTATATTTAAATGTATTTACAGACAGTGCTATTTGTGCTTCCAGAAATGTTTAAGAAGGATTAAAAATAAAAATAAATAAAATAAAATAATAATAAGCACATGAACAACACAGATGAGATTAGGGAAGTGGGGGCTGTTAGCGCAGAAAGCAAGCACATCAGATAATTGTCACCATGGCTCCGTCTTTCAGCTCTGACCCAGACAGACTGGGGAAAATGGGAAACAGGACTGGGGTCCATTTCTAAACGCACCTTGACTTTTCTGATTCTAGCTCCAATCTATTAGCTTCTGCTAACTGCAGAGCCTTTCCCAGGATGTTTATTGAAATGCCAAATATCCATGTCTGACTTTTGTGCCCACTTCTCCCTCAAACTTGAATCCAGTTAAGAAGACTGATACTCTTCAGTCTGTAGTCCTGTCAGGTTTCCTTAGATACACTGGGTCAACCAGATTCTAATTCATAATCAGGCTTTGAGCTCCTTGATGAGAAAAATCTTATCTAAGAATTGAAGCCTCCGAAGTCACTCAAGGCTGATTAAAAGTTATTTTCAATGAAGTATTTCAGTAATCTAAAATGCATCACGTTAATGTCTTGTTTGCTGTTGTCATAAATTTCTGCTACTGAGGAGAAATATAATAATTTATTGCTTTTGTTAGCGTCAAGAAAGGTTGGCTTAAAAAAAGGCAGACAGACAGACAGATGATTGACCTTTGGAGTAAACATGACATCTGGAAGCATAGTTCACAGTAGATTGTAAACAGAGATGGGGTAATTTGCACGGGACCAAACACTGAATATGTAAAATGGCAAACAAACCAACAGTGTAGTGTCTAAAGATGCTATTATGAAATACAGAGAACATAAACTCTACCATATTGGCCATTTTAATTGCAGAATTCAGTAACATTAGATACATTTGCAAGCTGTATACATTCCCAGGATTACTCTGTCTCTACATTAAAACTGTGTGAACTTACTGCACGAGAATTTCCCATTTCATTCTTCCCTCAGTACTTGATGTAGTCTGTTCCACTTCCTGTTTCAATGTGTTCCCCCATTCCTGGTGTCCCCCATTCCTGGTGACCCCCATTCCTGGTGACCCCCATTCCTGGTGTCCCCCATTCCTGGTGTCCCCCATTCCTGGTGACCCCCATTCCTGGTGTCCCCCATTCCTGGTGTCCCCCATCCCTGGTGACCCCATTCCTGGCACCTAATATGAAAGGAATAATGCGCGTTCATCTTTTAACATCTTCCTCGTTTCACCTGACACAGTGCTTTCAAGGTCCATTTAAGCCCAAGCCCATCAAGGAAACCAGGAACTTTCTTCCACACATCGTTCACTCATATGCCTTGCCAGACAAAGATAAAAAAGGAAGACACAGGATGACAGGTTCAGAGGTGAGCAGAATGAAATTAATATGGAAATAACTAAAATTAAATGATACAATGGAAAGGAAAGCAGTTTGGTAGCCAAAGTAAAAGCATTTATTTTAATGTCTAACCTAGTCTAATGTTACAAGATGTAAAATGTAATATTATTATGCTTTATGTGTCAGTTAAAATTAATTTAATTTAAGAGGAAGGAAGCCTGTTTCCTAACTTTATTTAGTTATGCTGATAAATCCATTAATCATAATATAAAAAAATTATATTTTAACCTTATTGCTTTCCATAGGGGGGGAAAAGACTGTGATGTTAAACATTGAAAAAACTCTAATATAAATAAAATTATAGGGAACTCAGCGTTCCTTCTATAGAGGAAGATTTTAAAAGCACATAGAATTATCAAAGACTGCCCAAATTAGCTGCTGCCTTAGCTTGCTTTCTCATTGCTATGATAAACAGCAGGACCCAAACCAAGTTGGTTGAATAGGGTTCATTTCCCATCTACTTATAGGTCACAAACCATCATGAGGGGAAGTCAGAGAAGGAACTGGAAGCAGAAACCCTGAAAGGCTACTGTTCAGTAGTTTGTTCCCTCTGGTTTATGCTCAAATGGCTTTCATACACAACCCAAGACACCTGTCTCGGTGAGGCTTAAGTGGTGGGGCCTCTCACATGGATCATTCATCAAGACAGTCTCACACAAACACGGCCATAGGCCAATCTGATCAGGCAGTTCTTCAACTGAGGTTCCCTATTCTCAAGTTGACTACGTCACGGTAACAATGACAGTTAACCAGTATAGCTGTTTAGTAATAATAAATCAGCCCAAATCCACCCTTCTGGGAGTAATGGACTTGCTCATTACAGTACATTTAGACTTTTTGATGTAGGGTGGAGGATAAGGAGAACAGAATGTACATAAAATCAGAGAGAACACCCAGGATGGCAGATCCCTGGCTTGGGTTAAGTAAATTAACTGTTAGGTAGCAATTGTTCCACCTTCAAGGAGAGAAATGAGTCTTTCTAACCCTTCTTTCTGGGTAATGAAATATTGGGGAGTATGACTGAAAAGATATCTAAGAAAATATAAACTGCCTTACATGAAATATCAAAATAAGGCCTAGCTCAGGGGAGGAAGGCACTTACGGCCAAGCTTGATGACCGGAGTTCAATCTCACTGACCCTTTGATGGATGGACAAGATCCCACAAAGATGTTCTCAGAATGGGTGCTGTGACATGCATAATCCCACACTGGTACACACACACACGCACACACACACACACTCACATACTCACACACACTCACACACACACTCACACACACACTCATAAATACACACACATACACACAATAATATATATGTACACATATATATAAAAGAATTCACTATACTTTTAATATTTTTATTTATATGCAACATATATTTATTATATTTATTATTAAATATATAAGTATTATATAATTATATAACAATAATTATAATATATTGTATGTGTATAATTTAAAAATAAGATGGCAGTATATACGGGAGGGAGGATAATGTGTTTGAATTTTTATCTAGGAGAAACTAATGTGACCATACAGAAAATGAACTAGCAGCTCCAGACACATTGGCAGTTGAGTCTGAGCAGTTACATTACATGGCCGAGGATGATCCACATTTCAGAATAAAATTGCAAGAGCATGAAACAGAGTAAATGCGTTTATAATGCTAAATGAGGTGTTTCATAATTAATTCTAAATGGCAGGTGTTAAGTTTTACATTTTCTGATATATCCTGCCAATATAAACTTTAAAATAAAAGCATAAAACAAACCAGCAAAAGCCTTGCCCTCCAAGTGGAGAAGGTCACCAGCAAAACAGAAATGCAGTCCCTTAGATCACCTAGACCTGGTTGTGTGGGCCCTGAGACCCAGATGCATGCCAGCCAGGCTGGGAACCGCATGCTTCCCAAACATGGGGGCTAGCTGCCAACTCTCTCAGGTGTTCTTGGCACCATGCAATGCCTCCTGGAGCACGGAGAGCTTTGCACTGAACATTTTTCTTGCTGTCTGCCAACAGACTGCTTTAAAAACTGATACTCAATTTGTCGCAGACACACAAGAGAAAAGGGGCCTTCGCAATTGTAATAGTTCACTCACTTTATTAGGTAAGCAGGAGAGACTTAGAAGAGGATAAGGAGTCTTCAACCCTTTATTCTAAATCAATTTCGAAGTTACAGGACACGTTTTAAATTAAGATAGTTTGACGGCTTTGGCTTTCTAGAAAGCCGTCCTTCCTTCCTTCCTGCCATACCTGGTCTTTGAATCATGCTTACACTCTGTATGCCAGGCTAGCCTGAACTCATTACAGAGCCTTGGCTGGCCTTGCTTGGAATGCAGCAGTTAAAATTATGCCTATCAAGCCTTGCATTTACCATCATTTCATAGCTCCTTTTTGGAATGGGAGAAACGACGATATATTTCTTGATCTACTTTCTTAGATGTTGACAAATCTATGACTCCTTAATTTCAGGGATCCTCAGTATTTCCTAACTGATGCATGTTCTGAGTATGATTCTTTGTGTAACATTAAAACAGTTCCTTTTTATACTAAATAAAACAATGTTTACTAATTCTTTCATTTCTTTTATTTGAGGCTGGATCTTGATATGAATCCATGGTTGGCTTATCATTCTCTATGTTCACTACAGAGACGAGGCTGTCCTCAATCTTGAGGTGATCCTTCTGTGTATTCCTCCCTGGTATTGGGATTATACTCATGTGTCATTTTGTTCAGATCAATATAAACTTTGCCTAAAGCATATACATATTTAGAAACTATGAATTAACTCTAAGTCATGGTTCTAAGACGTGGAAATTCACTAGAAAATGAAGCCTCCCACTTAACACGGAGATATCAAGAAGGAACTGAAATACATTCATATTTCTTCTTTGCCAGTTCCATGCTATCTGAGTCATCAGAAAATCTCAACTAATTTATTCTTTTATTTTTTATTTTATTTATTTATTTATTTATTTATTTATTTATTTATATTTATTTATTTATTTATATATCTATCTATCTATCTATCTATCTATCTATTTATTTATTTATTTATTTGAGACAGGGTTCCCCTGTTGTAACTCTGACTGTCCTGGAGCTCACTCTGTAGACCAGGCTGGTCTCAACCTCACAGAGATCCAACTGCCTCTGCATCTTGAGTCCGGGGATTAAAAGAGTGTGCCGTCACCACCTAGCAACCAAATTATTCTTAATACAAATATCATGAAGTAGCCCTGGGAAAGTAAGACTGGAAAGGTTCGAGATGATCAATGTCTTGTGGACTCTACCTTCATGTCCTTGCCCAGATTCAAAGACAGACCTTTTATCCTGCCACATGTGGTGGCACGACCATTCTAAGTCTTAACAAGTAATTAATTAGATGAGGTCATGGGAGCATAATTGCCAGGAAGAGGATTAGCACCCTTGTAAATGTCACCATATTGCTGACTGCCTTTCAGTGATCTCTACCCTGTGAGGGTGTAAGAAATAGTCAGCTGAAGAGGGATCAGTCAGCTGACTGTGATCTCACCCTGATATTGCATGTGAGAATCCAGAGCTGTGGGGAATATGTTTTTGTTGCTCTCCACGGCTGGGGAGATGACTCAGTGGAAAAGGACACTTGACATCAAGCCTGGTGTCATGAGTTTTGTCCCAAGGAGCCACATGGTTAAAGGAGAGATCTGACTCCCAAAGGTGTCTCTAGAGGGCCTTCTACATGAGGGCCAAGGCGCACGTTCACACACAGAGACAACTACAGAAAATAATAAAAAGATGTTCCACCTATTGTACTTAGCTTTTAAAGCCTAAATTAAGAGGAAATCTAAATCATTTTACCCCACAATAATGATTAATATTCTAAGATATATGAAAACCTTCTCCCACAAATAAGACAGGATTGTCTTCAAGGCTGTAACATAAATGCATGTATCTATGGATAGTCTTTCAAGGCAGAATGCAAATAGTACGAATAGTTCAAAGAATTAAGTATAGAATCTTAAAAAAATGTTAAGAACAGCACTTGACTTTATGGCTAACATAATTTTTTAATCATCATACTATGAGTATCCAGTAATGATGGATGTACTGACTACGTGGTCAAACGTGATTCTCAAGTTCAAATGGAATCTTAATCAAATTGATGCATTGCTATCAAATATTCCTATACCTAGAGCAAAAATAGATCATTGTAAGAACTGTTTTATAAGAATAACTTGGAAAAGTATTTACTATTGAGTTAGAAATATGAAAATATTAGTTCTAATATTTACTTAGTTTAAAACTTAAAATCTTCCTGTGACTGCAGATGAACAATGGGGTTTCTACTTGTAACAGGATAATGACTGAATCTCATTGATGATAATCATGATGCATGTCTATGCACCAATATTATATGCTTTCATGGGTTATACAAAACTCATGAGTTATACAAAACATCTATCTAGATTATTCCTACTCTTGTTGAAAGAGGATCCTTTGTAAGAGGCCATTTACAGACTAAACAGATACAGAGTTCTAAATACCAGATGTTTTAAAGATGAAGGGATATTTAATGTACAAAATTGAAAACTCTGAGCAGAGGGACATGGTGGAGAATTATCCCCACCCATCCTTCAGTACTGTAGTTTTGATGACTCCCGGCTGCAGGAGTGCCAGTGGAAGAAATCTATTGTAGGAACACTCAGAATCAATCACATACCAATATGAAGCAGCCACTGCTAAAGAATGGATGGCTAACCCCAACTGCCAACACTATGACATCTGGGAGCACTTGGGAGAAGAGCTGATGGGCATGCCTGTGGTATTGCATTTATTAGGCTAACTGAAGTGGGAAAACTCGCCTTTGGTAAGTGGCGCTTCCCACGGGCTGGGACCCTAGACTGTAATAAAAGAGAAAGTGGGAACCTAAGACAGTGTACAAGTATAATTCACTGTGTTCAGGACTGGATGAGGCATTAGAACGGATCCCATGAGGACAGCTGATAACATCAGTTGGGATGACTGTTTGCAGAATACCACAATTTAACTTCTCTTTCTGCACCTTTCCTCCCTTCCTTCTGCACCTGAAGACACTGTCCCATAAACTTGTTTGCAGATCCATCCGCAGCCTATCAATCTATCTTCTAGGAAAAGCTTCTGAAGACAGCAAGTTTACAACACCCTTTTATTACTGTCTGAGCATTACCACAGTAGTCTGCCCAGTGAATTAGTGGTACTTGTGGCTCAACTCTTCAGAATATTGCTAGTTGTAAGCCACTGAGACCAATATTTTCTAAACAAAATATACTGAAATGTTCTTTTCTAAATTATAACTGGCCTAGAAAAAAAAATCAATACAATTAAGTGGCTGTTGAAAAAAGATACTAAAAGTTAAAGTCAAAGAAAGAAGAAAAATGAATCTTGGAGGCATAACATAGCTAAAAATCAATGAAACCTATGGCATATATCAACGGATAAAGGCAATAAAACACCCTGGCTGGCTGAACAGACCATCAGTATCTCTTTGGGTGATAGTAAAAGCTAAAGACAATTTAGACCTTCCCTGCGATTTCCAATATCAGATCATAGGTGGAGCATCCCTTGCCTATGAAATACATTTAAAATGGATTGCGTTCTTTAAAACCCCCAGAGGAAGCATTGAAATCGCCATGATAAATAACCAAATATCAATTTCTCATCGATTTCTCAGACATGTTTTACCACTGTAGGTAACACACAAAGATATATAGTCTTGGTTCTCTGACACACATAACGTAATGGAGTTTTATTTAATATCATAGGACATCTGAATTGATTTCTCTATATTATTGCCTCCAGTTTTTATTGATGGCTCTTCCCATATCTTCCTTAATCAGTTTGACAAATATTCACAAACCTGGGCAGATAACCACAAGATTTTGCTACTAAATTGCATGGCAACAGTAAATTCAGATATTTTCAAACACAGAAGTCTCCAATCTACAAAATATCTCTGCATGTATTCACCAAAAAAAAAAAAATATGCAACTTGAAAAATAACAATTGGAATGCCTGCAACTAAATTACCTTTAGTTTTATGGAGATCTTGGTTTCTGGAATTATAATATTGTCACACAAAAAAAGAGTTTCTACTTAGCCATCTTTTTACAACCCATGATTTTCATTTATTATTATTATTATTATTTTTTGAGAAATCAGGAAGCTTTATTAGAGTTGCAATGAAGAATAAATAAAGATCTCCACTCTCACAAGTACACATTTTTCTGCTCAGTACTTGGTTTCCGTTGAAAGGTTCATTGTTTGTTGGGCTGATCTCGCTTTCACAGCATCCCGGGCACAAGAAAATAGCCATTTTGAGAACTATGATGAATTGGCAACTCAAAATTAAAATACTGAACATACCTGTATAGAATGTAAAGAAAAAAAGGTAACCAATGCCTCTACTTAAAAACATAGCCAACAGTCTCAGAAGCTAGTTTATGATAAAAGTAATGCAGAGAAAGAGGCCTATGCCAATATCATACACTACAGCTGTCCCATCTGAAAGCCAACAGATCTCTCCTCTTCTCCCCCCTCCTCCCTTCTCCTCTCCTTCTCTATCCTCAGTTCCCTTGAATATAATAAGCAAGAACTCTGGCGCTGAGCGACATCTCTGAACCTCATGGTTTTGCCAACTGCATCCCAGCGGCTTAGGCTCCCTTTCCATGCAGACAAACATTCCCCAAGCACAGCCCTTACTTGTCACAGTTCTGAGTAGAACATTTAACGGCACCCTGTTGCCTACAGTGAAACTCACAGAGTACACACAAATGAGTAACAAATGCTTCCAGGTATTGATCCCCCAGTTGTTGATGTCATAAAATACGATCTGCAACGTCTTGGAAGGGACTAAACGACTTGCCTTGAGTTCAGGGTTGCTTCTTCCTGGGACCACAGTGGAGCACATAAACATCTCTGCTGTCACTTGTCAAGTCTTGTTTATGGATCTGTACACCTAGGTCGGCATTATGGTCTTGCAAGGCCCACCCCGGTGGTACTCAACTCCCCTTTCAGTCTCATTTTCTGTTCCCTTAGGAATTCCACCTATGGTCAGATCACTATGGCTGTTTCTTCTGCTTAAAAGGCCACTCTCTTTGTTTACTGAAGCCATCATAGCTAAGTCCCTAAAACTAGATGGATCAAACAACAGAAACACATTGCTTCCACACACTGGAAGCTAGACGTTTTCACAAAGGGCGTTAGCAGGTTTGGGTCCTTCTAACAAAGGCAAGGACCGGTGCCAGGCTTCTCTACTTGGCTCTTAGAAAGCCACCTTTATCACATATCACTTTACATCACCTGCCTTGCATGTGCTCGGGTCCGCATTACCCCTTTCTCTGAGGAGTCCAGACACAATGACTTGGACCCCATTGAATTAGGGAACGTTTTATAGATCTAATTTTAACAGGATTTCATCTGCAATAATGTATTGGCAGAGACGTTTACATTCTTAAGATGTTCACATTGTGTGTATTGGACACGTTGACTTCATGTACATCTCAAGGGAACTACTGAACTCATAACAGCCCCTTTTCCCATTTCTGCATATATTTCCCACTCACTTAACAGTCAGTCAGACATATGATGTTTTCTCCCAGGACACTTTTCCCTGTTGGCCATCTAGAAGCTCCATTCTATTCCTTGTACTGACTGTACTGCGGCTGCAAATCACATTTTGACCTTTTATAATAGTTTTCTGGGTGGACATACATTTGTAGGAACTGATAGCTCCAATGAATTTTCTCCCTACAGGACTTAGCACAATAAATTATATAGGATGAAAATCTCTGAAAATATTTTTTTGAATGAACAAATAATCATCTATCTTAGTATCATTTTTGGTCAAGCAACAATGTAAAGGAAACATCAAGTATTTAGAAAGAACATAAACTTGAAGACTGAGAGGATCCTGTCTGGACAGGCCTTTAGGGACAGAATCCTAGAAGTGTGCATAAGGCCATAAAGAACTTTCTGTCTCCTCCAGTTTCAACACCCATGTGTCTAGATAAAAAGATGACCTTTGGTGATAATCCAGGTTGATGCCAACATGAACCAGCAAGATAGTGGTATAATTCTAAAATAAATGCTCCCTCTTCTTGGCTTGTCTAGATACAGATTCAGTAGCAAATTTTCCACTCTTCTGGGATTGACCACAGTTAGTCACACCGGTTGCCCGTAAATCAGCTTAACAGTGCCTATCACACCATGGTCTACTGGTTATCATTTCTCTTGATGGATTTAAACTTCTTCACTCACTATTATTGGCCATAGGACACTAGACTGAATCAAGTATTTATCTACAGCTAAAAGGACATGTTCTCCTGGCTCCATTTAACAAAATGGAACTGCATGATGCATAGCATTTTCAAATTTTTCTTATTAACATCTATCCATGCAGACACTACCCACTCTTTTTCCATGATATAAAACAATGAGTCCAGAATGTGTGACTTTTTTTTCTTCCCTATGGAAAAAGCCTTATATACTCACTAATGTATAGAAACCAGAGTAGAGCTTTTCAGGAATGTGGAGGCCTTTGCCAGGCCTGGAATATAGGCAGTCTCTTATCTGAATAAAACAAGACGGAGAACAGAAAAGGAAAATTCATATGCCCTTCTTTTTCTGGATAAAACTAGAGCAGGAGTCCAAGCGGGACGTGTGTAGCCAGTTTGCCTTCTTTCTGATATATTCGCCAGCGCAGAACCCTTCCAGAAGGTATAAAGAGCTTCATCATGTAGCTTTAATCTAATGTGTGGGACATCAATATAGATGATAAGGTAATATTATTAGATCAGAATGTTTGCAGCTGTAGAGCAGTGCTTCCTGAATGGCTATAGGTCAATGTGAAGGAATTGGTAAGGGCAGAGGCCAGATGACCAGGAAATCTGTAGGAGGGAAGAGGTTTTGAGCTCTGCTGATAAGAGCAATGTCTGTTTACAGTTATTTGTATGTAACTGTCACCAGACACACTAGTACTAGTCATAAGAAAAAAATGTTAGACTGTCTACTGGGCAAAGTCTTAATTCAATTAGCCAGATAGTTCAAGTATATTTCAAGAACATAACTGGATAAGTGCTTAATACTTAAGCCATACCTGAAGTTTCTACTATAAGTATAGTTACATGTGTATGACATTGTTTATAAGAGCAAGTATTGTAAATATTCAATTCTGATTTGTTATCAGATTAATAGAGGAGACAGTGACTTACCCATGGAATACAAGGCTATGTGTATACAAGGAAGAACCAGGTTTTCCATGTACTCGTAAAGAAAGCTCTGCAACAGCCAATGCCTTAGCAAAAGAGAGCAGGTGAGAGATTGAGTGGGCATACTGTTTGCATAGACTGTAAAGACAATGGAGAAGCCCAGACTACAGCTAGACCCTCATATCTGTATGTTTACAGTGACACTTGAAGTCTACATAAACAGGAGAGTTATGGTTTTGAAAGTAGTGGCTGGAGATATTATAGGAACTAGAAAGTTACAAATTAGAATTATTTTTTTAACAAGTAATATTAATTTTAAACTTTTGTCCAAATACATTATAAAGCATGAAATTTAATTTAAATATTAGAGGTACATTAGACTACACCAATGTTATCTATTCTATTCCCTGATGTATGTACAGTTCAAAAACTATTTAATAAATTGACATATATTATAGAAATTATCTTCTAAAATTAGTTCTCCCAGGCAATGAAGTTTTAGAATCAACACAGTGTTACAGCTGTAGCTCTTTCTTAAAAATGCTTTGGCCTTCTGTACCATCCTGCTGATTTGTCTATACAGTCGAGTAGAATTTATCTTCACTGATTATATCAATGGTGAGTTAATGCCACAAAGATGCTAGATTGCTATTGGCCTCAACTGTTTGGAGAACTTTTAAGTAACTATTATGTGCCATTAATAGCATTAATAGGAGAAAAATATGACATTTAGATATTGATACCAAATATAAATAACCATTAAGAATGGAAAGAATACATTTTCTCTGCCCATCATTGCCTAAAGAGACTGTCTTAAATATGCTTACATATACCCTATACACAGAAAGTACAAATTTAAAATCAAATGAGTATAAGAGTGTGAAATGGGAAAGACAGGATGTATGTAATAACATGATATGCATAACTGAATTCTCATTAAGTCTTTGTCTAATTTCCCATTTTAAAATAGTGAGGAACCTCCCACCCCCCAGTGTCATATCTTTTGTTGGAATATCAGAACAGCTTCTGTCCACTAACCTCCCTTACATCTCTCCTTTCATAGCACTGATGCTATTTATCCATCAGCACAATGAAGATACACGTGGGAGCACAGTCTCATCTGAACATAAATGCAGAAGCATCTTCTGTTTGTACACTAAACCCTTTCAAGCCAAAATACTCCATCCTGGCCTCTCTACAGTGGCTCCCTCGCTCTCCATCAGTTTCCCAGGGATATTTCCCAGACTCTCTTATTCTATTTATACTTCTCTAGGTCTGCCCGCACTTGCTCTTTCTGTTCTCATGATCTAGAATGCGTCACGGATCTATC
Organism: Cricetomys ansorgei; assembly: GCA_026225945.1. Lineage (NCBI taxonomy): Eukaryota > Metazoa > Chordata > Mammalia > Rodentia > Nesomyidae > Cricetomys > Cricetomys ansorgei. Next base: position 16,997,108 of record JAMJFZ010001816.1, on the reverse strand, counting down.
TGAATGAATTGTTTAATGGGATCAGTTCAGGAGCCCTTTGTCCAAGAAGAGAAAGCTCTCCACACAAGAGACTGCACCTTAAGAAAACTCAGAACTCACATTTTCTTCATTTGAAAACATAAGATACTAGAATTTGCATTTAATCCATGACTGGGAGAAGCAAAGGTCTGTCTATTTTGACTTCAAATTAACACATATACCCAAGCATGAAAACTGCCCTACCCTGTCTTTCTTTGTAGGGAACATCTGACGTGAAACAGTCAAAAGTCATTTAGGAATTGACATTGACATAACTTTGCCACAAGCAACTAAAGCAATTACCGGGGCTGGTTTGGGCACAGCTGAAACACCTTGATAAGGCAGAAGTGAAAAACGACACATCATACAACCTGAATGGTTTCATCAGCCCAACACTAAATCAGCATGTATGTCTCCAGCAACTGCCATTCTGTCCATAACAGAATAATCAAAGAGAATGGGGGGGGGCATGTTGGCTCCGATTTCTGCTGACAGTCAGTTATGGGAATCAAGTTTGTGTTGTCTTTTAAACGTACTTTAATCAAGATGGTTCCAACTGAGTGTCCCACAAACCTCTGCATACTTTGGGGCAGCAAAGTCCTTAGTTAATAAGCACCAGACAAGAAGAGCCTACTTTATTTGATCTTTTGTTTCATTACAAAGAATGATACTGAATACCCTTAGCAACAGGTAAATCTAAAGATGAGATCTAAAATTAGGTTCAATTGCAGTTGACAGGAACCCATTTATTTTAGGAAGGACATGAGAACTGTTGCAAAATCAAAAATTAAAAAAAAATTGATCTAGAGTCTCTTTGAGATAATTATATATTATATAATATAATGCATTGTATATACATATGTAACGTATCATACATTATATATGTGAATATATATATATATAAAATCATAATCACAGGATAGCAATTATTGTGGGGGCGATGTTTATCCCAGACATAGATGCTTACTAAATGAAAGAAAATAAGCTCTATTCAACTATCAGCCTAATGACCACCAGCTTGATTGACAGGAGAGTGATCAAAATGTTTCATTACTTTTACTTTCTACCACGTACAAGGTTATTGTTCACACTGGTCTCTTGTAACTTATTGTTGCGCACTGTCAGATCTTAAACATTCCTCATTCCACTATGTGATTTATCTTTTCAGCAAAGCTTGTCCTCTGACCTTAAACACTGTACTCAGAAGAAATAAAAATGCAAGCTTTACCAATAAATGCTTATTTAAACAGAACTCTGATTTGGATTCAGCATACCACAGTATTGCCCAGTTCATATGGCAATAAAATTGCTACTATGCTACAGTACATATAGCATTACAAAAGTAAAAATCTGAAAGCGTGCAACTTGGAAAACATAAGATGAATCTCCAACATATTTATTTTCCAATTTTATGTATGGATAATATAAGAAATCTGAACTTGTTTATCACTATGATTTGCATTAGCCATTTAATGCAAATCCACTTTGCCTTGGGATAGAGTCAAAATGAAGGTAGAGAAACTAAATAATGATTGAGTCTAGTACAGCAACAAGGCAACTACTGACTCTCAGGAAAAACACACACACACACACACACACACACACACACACGCACACACATATTTTGTCTAACCCCATTTCACATATTTAGCTTGAACTCTGTGAGTTCAAGCTAAAAGGCCCATACAGTGTGGTTTTTGTGGTATGAACAACTGACCACAGTTTAAAGAAAAATGGCACAGAATTCAAATTCATTCAGTCTTCTTGTATTTTTTCTGAAGCAGATCCCGACCTCCACCCACTGGTATAATGACCTCAAACAATTGTATTTACTGACTCTTGTTTGCCTGTTGCAATGGTACTTTGCCCTTCACATGCCCTCTGAGCCCCTTCAGTGCCTCTCTGACTAACTGTTGACTCTATGATGATGCTTATTTTTGTAAAACATAACTCTACATTTAATCTTAGCAATATTCTCATGTTATATAGACATGCTATTGTTTTGAAACCAAAACGAGAGTTGAGGGATCTGATTCCACAGAATTCTTTATGGTAAGAGAAGTCAAAGTCATAGAGACCAATACTGAAGTAGAAGGGTGCTCACTGTAGGTAAGGAAGTGTGGGAAGGAGATCTGACATAGAGTTGGCTTTCTAGTACCAATGTATGGGGAGATAAGGGGTGATAAATTTAATGTTTATCATCACTGAAAGGAGCTACAGATCACGAGGATTTCTTAAATACTCTCTTCAAGACTAAGAAGAAGAATTCTAAGTTTGAAACATAAAGTAATGACGAATGTTTACTGAGATGGAAATGCCCATTATCCTGATTTATCATCATACATTATAATTACGGATCTGGTTACCATATTGCACATCATAAATTGATGCAATCATTATTCATCAAATAACAGAGAATTGCCAAAAGAGTGCAGTCCTGCAATTTACCTCACTGAGAAGATTTTTTGAAGGTTTTCTTGAGCAGACAAAGGATTAACATGAGCCTATAAATTTGCTTATTGAAATGAGTTATGTTATTTGGTATATCATTTTGTCATCATCTATGAGAAAGTACAGAGATCCAGATGGGCAGACAGATCCCACACACACGTAGCTGATGTTCTGTACATCAGATACTGGACGTGTCTGGTTGAGAGAGGTGCTGCTTCATTTCTACTTCCACTTCTAAGATACCATATGAAAAGAGGCAGATAATAAAGGAAAACGTATACAATTTTTAGACGAAAACTCCCATCTTAACACCTCTTATTTTCTGTTGTGCTACATACCATCAAAAATCATACTTTAACTTATCTGTCCCCAAATTCACGTGCTTGCCTCACTGAATACCAGTTTTTCTGACAGAGACCAGAAAATGAATATCTATGATAAAAATCACTCATGGTATTTCTAGATGCCCAACAAAAGTCCCTGCTACAGACTTAGTATTTCTATCTGAATGTCAGCTACAGGGTATGTAGAGTTTCTCATGAGCTTAAACATGACTGGTAACATGGGCTCACACATTGTCAACACTGTAAAATAAATCATCCGAGAGGCCGTAGCGATGTAGGCATGTAGATAAGAGGTCTGTTTCCAGCACTCACTCAAAACCAATCTTGTGGCGGGGAGGTGAGTGTGGAATTTACATGTTGGGGATGCAAAAGACAGGCTTAGTGCTTTCTGATACTAGCCTAGCCTAACTGACAAGGTCCAGGTCCTAGTGAAAGATCTTGTGTTAAAAAAACAATGTGGCTGGCTCCTGAGTAACAACAGATCGATCTCTGTTCTCTCTCTCTCTCTCTCTCTCTCTCTCTCTCTCTCTCTCTCTCTCTCTCTCTCTCTTTCTCTCTCCACACATACAGACACACACATACAGACACACAAATCACAATCACAAAAGGCCCCTACAATACATCCAAGTGAAATGTAGGCTAGCACCTTTTCTTTTATATTGTACACCCATTCTTTCCTTCAAAACATATTTTTAAAATTATTAAATTAACCGTAGGCTACATTAAACTGACTAATTAACATTAATCATTAAGTCAGCTTCCTGGATTTCCTCATGATGAGCTGTAGATGGAATGCCCCTGCATTTTGGTACAGAGATGCTACCCATGCAGGAAACGTGTATCTTAACACTTCGTCTGTAGAGGGACTAGCCATGGCATAGGCGGGATGGTGGTAAGGGAGATGACCCGAGGGCACCACGGTGACTTATGTCTGATCTCTCAATTTACAGTCTGACTAAACAGAAATGTGGATTTCATAGAGGAGATCCACAAGCCAACAGGATGATGGCCGCGATGAATGATCCCGATGAAGAAGAACAAAGGTTGGGTGCAATGGACTACACGAGGGTCAGAAAACACGGAGGAGATGAACAGAAATGTCCGGCGGGAGCACTCGCATGTGGGTGGTAACCAGGCAAAGCAGAACTATTCCCGAGGAAGAATGCAGCCAAACAGCTTTCCAGAAGCGCTTACTGCAGTTCTTTTGTAATCTAGAACATACCTGATGATGTCGATATATGAGTTCCAACCAACAGTGAGGGCTCAAATTTTGAAAGGATCTCATGTTTAGAGTTATGGAGTTTATTAATCAGGACACTGTTTGCCACAGGACAAGGCTTTTCCTCGAACCTCAGGTACTGGAAGATGTTTGCAGAAGAAAAAATACGGTTGATATGAATGAATAAGTCTAGTCTAATAATAAGCTTATATTAATAGAACTATTAAGGTTCAAGACCTATTAAGATTTAATAAATCTATTAAGGTTTAAGAAACATTGCTAGATAACCATCTAATTGTGTCAATTCTAACTTGTCAAACGCATATAACTGTACAAATGAAAATCTTTAAAACAACATCCATACAGCCCATTTTGGCAAGAGCTCCCATAGGCAACCAGAAACTAACCACTGAGAGACTTTATGCAAATGGTCACAGAAAGGACCCTTTGCTCTGCCAACAGCGTGAACATAACTGAAATGTAAGTCTACCAGGAGGGTACCTGGGCTTTTCTCTTTAAAATTGGAGTTGAAAGGAATGGATTCATGGATGTTCCTGTGTTACCATGCTATGATACTCGAAAGGGATAATTTAAGCGATGTATTTAATAACACTCTAGAAAAAAGAAAACCAAAGGACAAAATCAATGGTCTTTGTTCTTGCATGGACATCCATGCCCTGAACTCCACAGTGTCTCCCCATGCAACCCAGTGATCTTGAGCTTCCTATTGGAGCTTTCAAAGTGCTTGGCCATTAAGTCCTTAAAAGAACTTATACAATGGGTTATTTTACTAATGATGCAGAGATTACAAACTCATTCCTGAGGGAGATGCATACATAAATAAATTCATGGTAACATTTTCCCCAACTTCAATATATCATTACAATATTACTTTTCAAATAATTTCCATACTGAATATTTTCACTGTTTTTTTTTCCCTTTGCCTTCTCTAAGCTCTAAACAGCATTTGCTCACACTGGAAAATATTCTTACTCCCAGACACAATTTTAATGTTTCATTAAATTAGTGAGCCCTTAAATTTGAGATAAATCTCACCAACATATACATTCAAAATTGTGCCAGATGACTAATATTTGTAAACCTTGGTTTAAAAGCCATTCAGTGGATCACTTTCATTTCAGTAGTACTCTTTTAAAACAATTCATAAAACTAATGTTGTCTTCCAAATCCCTACCAAGAGTAAAATATAATGTTATGGCCATCACCTTTGTCAAGAGCAGCTAACAGAATCCTGTAGCTTGTGTCCTTTGAAGAGGCTGTTCCCATGTCAATATTGACATAGAAACCTAACTGGGGGCTCTATTGGGTGTCAGTGGCTTGCATTAAGGGCCTTGTTATGGCGACCACGTTGGCTGGAGCTGGTAAGACCAGGTTTATTGGCTGTAAAAGTATCCATCCCAAAGGAAGACTTAACTGCACTCAAGTCCTTAATGGATCACCTGTTGGTTATGCTGCCAATTTAGCCTCGCTTTGTGAACTCTAAGAGGCTGCTAAACTACTGGAGCTGATAACAACAAGCCAGGCAACCACAATGTCTCCTCTGAAATGAAGAACAGCCCCTCTAGCAAATAGGCTCCTAAATACCTTTTAGTGGGTAAGTATCTTTACTAATTGTGAATTAGCGTACGGATCAGTATTTACGTTCAGGAGCTAATGTGTGTTTGTTTTCCTTTCTTTAAAAAGAAAAAGATATTTTAAAATGTTTTTCAGCCTTCAGCATTTCATACTCCTTTAATAGAGGAGTAGATCGAGACATGTGACACTATAGCTCCCTTTCCTGCAAAAAATGTTGAACTGCAGTTTCTGTCACCACCAGCTTGCTCTTTGTTGAATCTCATAGGATGTCTGTCTGCATCCTCACTTCGCCTCTCTCCCGCCCCTCCCTCAGGCCTCCGCTTCACTGTTACAATCTCAGGGAAACCCAACTGTGAACTATGTTTCACACCACATGTACGCTCATGACCTAACCAAGTCCTGTGTGGCTCCACTACAGTGAGCTCATATGTAGAATAACTTACACGCCTCGTCTTGCATGTTAGACATGCTCGTCTTCTAGCTACTCCAGTATTCCGGCTGCGCTTTTCTGCACTGTGTATGTGAGGGACTGGAGAGACTTCTGATATCCAGACTTCTCATTCCGACTTGCTATTGCTCACACATAAAGGATACTCCAAATCGATTCTGAGATGATGCCATATGGTTTGACATCATCTGTGGCTCTGTGTCCTGGGCTGGACACACTGGGTTCGCATTACATGACATGAAAGAAGTCCTTGGTATGTGGAACTAGAAAATGATACTTTGAAGTAGATTTACACTCACATACAAGACATAGTTGGGACTTTGGTTTCTCTTATCTTCTGAGCCTTTCTATACAAACAGTGGTTATCCACACCCTCTCCCCAGATGGCTCTGGGGACATCATGGGAGAAGGAGCAGAAACTTTTTAAGAGCCAAATATCTAAGAGTGCGGTTGGGGAACAGCGCCATCTGGACACAGCAAGGCCATTGCATCCGCAAACTCAAGGCAGCCCCAATGGTCTGCACAAACCCTTGCAGGGTCAAGGAATTTGACATCCTAGAACGGAGGTGAGGTTTGCAGGAAGCCCACCATTAACTGGGGAGCTATTAACAGCTGATGACTCTGAGGAAGGGGATAGTCAGTTTCCTTCAGGTGTGGTCTACCTGGTAGACTCTCCACATTCCAGCAAAGGGCCCTACATCCATATATAAGAGTGGGAGAAATACAGTAAAGAAAACAGGGGTATGGAGATGGGATGGGGGTAATGTGGTGACTGAGGTCTAGGAGGAATTAGAAGGAGAAATTGAGAATCCATATAATCAAAAATATTGTATTTGTATATAAAATTATCAAGGAATAAATAAAAATATGTAAAAATGGTGACTGTCCAGATAATGCAATTAGAAAAGAGCATGTCACGTCACAGGCCTCAGCTCTAAAAAACAAAACACCAACAACACAGAATGTTCATGACACAAATAAAGCAAAGCAGTGGATGACAAATGAAGACTTCTCTCACTTAAATGAGAGAAAAGTGGCCATCTTCTTACTGCTACCATGACCTTAGATTGAATTGCACTCTGTGTACTTACAGATTCCCAAACAATCTGTTTTAACCAGCCACATTACTTTCCTGTGGTGGCTATAACAAACTTACCATGTTAAAAAACAAGATCTTTTCCTAGTGTTTCATAGGGCAAGAATCTAAAATTAAGAAGGATGTACCGGGTAGAATTCTTACTTTCATTTTCAGACTTCTCGGGGCTCCAGAAGGATATGGTTTGTGGATGCTTCACTTTAATACCCTAGCTCCAGTCTTCTTAGAGTGTTCTTGCCCCTGTCTCTCTGTCTCTGTCTCTGTGTCTCTCTCAACAACTTGTACACACTATGCTTTTATAAGGACTCATGTTATTGGATTCAGGTCCTAAATGGCTAACACAGGATGGTAACATGTCAAAATCCTTATTATTTTGAGCCCTGATTTCAAGACGAGATAACATTTCTGAGATCTAAAAGGTTGGGTTATGAACCTGTGAATGCAGTCTTGGCAGACACCAAAGGGGACTTCCAATTTTGACCACTAATCTCCCATACTTAGTTTTATTATGCTCAAATGCCTCCATAGAACAGAAGCCAATGTGGGGAAGGAGATAGAAATGGACACATGTAAATTTCTTATTTAATTTACTAAACCATCAAGCACTGCTTTTTAAAAGATGATTTGAATATCATGACTAAATTATTTGACATTTCTACTGTTTTCAAATGGGAAGTTATATTATCATAAATTATTAAAAGAAAGAAGTATGAATAATTTAAGGCAGGTTTCCACAGTTAAATTTACAAGTTAAAGGTCAATAGACAATAGAAACCATAGCGTGCAGGTGCTTTCCGCAGGGTCAGAGTTCTCTTGCGAGTGGTCTGTAGTGTGGTATAGTGCAGGTGATCGCTAGTACGTGTGTCTATAATGGTGCTGAAGCAACTCTGACAAGAGAAGGCTTGATCCCATGATCCTGCTGACTCAGTAGGTTGAGTCTAGGAATTGCAAGAATCTTCCAGAATGTCAAGCCTATCATTGTATTTTCACACAAATCAAATCTACCATATTTCAGTTTTTAGTATAATCATTTTCATTGTAATAACCATCACTGTTGTAGAAGTTTATTTTTAGTTTTATATAAAGCAATTGTTTTATACACTGTTGGGTGAGGGGATGCCTAGAACTTGGTGGTTTGTCTTGTTTGCAGTGTTGGATTTATGGGAGGGATGTTTGATTGCTTATATCTGCATGGGTTATCAGTAGAACACCTGAGGAGTTCTACATCAGTAAAAAACACCTGAGATGGGATGCTCGGGGTTCCACTCTCCAGGATGGTGCTGGCCAGGTTAGTGGTTCCCGCTGCTGAGGTCTGACAGGGTTTGTACCAATGAATATGCCTCCATTTGTTCCTTGATGAGTCACCCTGTAGGCGTTCCACTACACATCACCTTTAAATGTTTACTACTACATGAGGAAGCACTAGGCTAGACATGTTATATAAAGATGGTCTGTGGCTTAAGATGGACTGACATCACTGGTTCAGCATCATGGAGGTACAAAGGTGAGCAGTATATAAGAGAAAGCACACCTTGAGTTGTGAATTCAGGCTTCCCTGGATCTAACAGGGTGTGCTAGATACTGTCCCATGATGCTGAACAGAGGCAGCTAACCACAGTCCTGAGTCCTTGAGTCTATTCTAGGACATCAAATGGAGTTACTGACACTGTATTCTGTGCCACGTTGCTAAAGTGAGATGTCAGTAGGTTAGGTGAAGTTAACGTAGTTTTGACTTATTGCTTCTTCAATTTTGCGTCATACTGTTAGGGGCTAACCTCAGTGCAAGTCAAGAAACAACTGTAAGGGAAAGTAGTAAACAATTGCTCTTAATAAAGTTTTTTTTTGAAAGAACTTGTGCTCTGTGAAAAACAGAAGATGAAATCCATTCGAGCAGTTCACAGTCTTCTATTTTGGAGTGCAGAAGGACCGATACAAGTTAGTGCCAATGAGCTGATATAATCTTGTTCTTCTAGAAATCAAAGAGGAATAGATGAATCCCATCTCTACCCGAGCCACCTTAATGACACATGGTATAAGGGGGTCTGGGAGAGCTTGGCCAAGGAACATTTCATTCATTCAGTGAGTTTTGGAAACCCCCTAAGAGAACAGTACTGTACTCACAAGTCAAGTTCTGCTAACACGTGACTTAGCCTCCATGTGTAATTGCTAAACAATATAAAAGAGAACGAGAACAGAATGTTGGGTCCAGCTGTCCACACCTTTTCCTTCAGTACTGAGAAGACAGACAGACATAGGAGGGTTGTGATTTCAGGGCCTGACTGAACTACCTGGAAAACACTTCTCAAGACCACAGTTTCCCTCTGAAAAACCCACACACAGCCCTAAGATTAGCATCTGGTGCGGCAGGCACTGTGGCTGTTAACGCTTGCTTTTCCACATAGCTTAGCTCACTGCACTTGTGGGTTGAACCAAAGGATCATGTGCTGCAGGAAACATTTTCCTGATTTCATTTTCGGAGGAAAAACTAAAAGTGTTTTATAACAATAAATCCCAGATGATTGTAAGTTGTACAGCTCTCCCTCAACCTAGAGAATTTTACTAACCTCCCTGGTCTGTGGTTATCTTTATATTTAAAGGTTTTGATGCACATAGTTTTGAAATCATATCTTCAATGGATTCCAAGTTCTTTCTGTTAAAAGTGAAGTCTGAGATCAAGATGCTTATCCCTGTCAAACGTTTTCAAACAGTCCTCTGAGTTTGACTGAAGAAACAAACCACTGGAATCTAGCAGTGATACCATCAAAGTCTGACTTGCAAAGCAGAGATCTTCTCTGAGGGCACATTCCTGAGCCCAGGAATTGGCACACCATGTAACATAAATACAACACACAGCGTGCAGCACAGTGTACAGTCATTTAATGGTATATGCTAATCTGTACAAAAAATACACTTCAGACTTAAAGACACAAAGAAGATCATTCTTCATGGCTATTATCACTGTAGATGCATCATAGATATCACTAGATATCATTTCTGCCACTGAGGATTTAGGTGTGTTGGGTTCTTTCCATCATAAGCAAATGCTGCATTTGTATATTTCTTTAAATTTATACTTGGGATGAATTCTTTTTATGTTTTTTTTTATTTTTAACTTGCATAAAACCTGTAATTTCTGTAGTTTTTCTTTTCTTTATGAGATTATAATATAATCATATCATTTCTCCCTTCACTTTCCTCTCTGTAAACACTTCCTTTTGAGCCTCTTTACTCTCTTTCAAATGTGAAGCCTCTTTTGTTCATTGTTATACACACACACATATATATGTATACACACACACACACACACACACACACACACACACACACACACACACATATATATATCCATTCCTAAATATAACCTTCTCATTATGTATAATGTTACTCATGTGTATGTTTACGGAGTTGGCCATTTAGTATAGGGTAATCTATTGGTGTGCTCTTCCCTGGGGATGACTTTTTCTCCCACTCTTAGGTTTCCTTAGTTGCCTGCGGGTGGTTCATTGGGTAGGGTTGAGGCCTCATGGGCTTTCTCCCGTCTCTCTGGGACAAATTCGTAAAAGCAGAATTCCTAAGCCTAAAGAGGATGTGCACATGCACGTATTGGCTCTTCCTCCACAGCTGGCTAGCACTCTAATGAAGCTGTGCTCCGGCCCACGAGTGCATGATAGGTTTAACTTTCAGTAAATTAAATGTTTCAATACAGATAGGTGATTTAGGCGAGAACCTGAATCACTGCTACATGATTTCTGTCATAACGTAAGGAGATTTGCATGGCAGGGGCTTCTCATTTGGAATACTTAGCATTGCCTTCTGCAAGTGAGAAGAGGAAGACTTGGAAAGTGACTAAGTGCAGTGAACTTAGTGCCAAGAAAGCACAGTTCTTAAAAGCGTTCCTAGTAGTGACATAGTTGGCCATCGCTGTGGGCATTTCCCTTATTTATCTCTGTCCCATACTAATGTTTCTCTGGGAATCCACGCTCCTCTGTGGCTTTTACCTAATCCATTTCACCATAACAAGGAAAACACTTTGAGTTCTAACAGTGGACCCTGGAAGACAAACATCTACATCTGTGCTTTCTTTAAATTGTAAAAAAAGGAAAAGAAAAAGAAAGAATACTAAGGAGCACCACATATGTCTTTACATCTGCACCTTGGCTTATGTGCCTCTTAAAGGCATGACTCTGAAAATTAAAAATACACAATATGTTCATAGATACTCACGTAGTTAATTCTTCCTTACTCAGGAGTTTGGAAAATGTCCCTTTACCTAATTATGTCTACATTGTTTTTTATAGAGAATAAATTAAAAAAACTAATTGTCATGTGTGAGTGTTTACTTACACAACGTTCCCTTGCTAAATTCTTGGCACCAAGCCGTGTTCAATCAATGTCTGGTGGAATGCGGACAGCACCACATACTCAAGGCAGAGGCATAAAGTAGAACAGGAAGGACTGACATTGCATTAAGATCGCCATGTACTGTCTTCTCTACCTCTAGGATTGTGGAAAATAAAATTTCGGAACTGCTACGGAGTTCAGCTACTTCTTTGCGGATGAGGAGACCTCTTATGTGCATGCGTTTTTTGTTGCAGGGTGTAGGTCTCTTTGTGTGTGTGTGTGTGTGTGTGTGTGAGTTTGTGTGCACGTACATCTGGAGGGGAAAAGTCAGTCTCAGGTGTTGTTCCTTAGAAGTTGCTAACCTTGTTTATTGAAACAGAGTCCCTCCCTGGCCTTGAGGTTCACAGACTAGGCTAGAAGTTTGCCTAGCTCTGCTTCCCTGTTGAGGTTATAAACTACCACTCTTTTCCTTGTGCTTGTACATTTGATTGACTGAGTTACCAACCTAGCCTTGAAAACACCTCTTTAAATTATTTTTCTCTGTATCCCCTATGAAATTTATCAGGACAAAGTTCAGAAGACAATTCTACATAAGGAAAATATGAAACAATATTCAATTCTACACAGCTTCCTCCTTGGTAAAAAAATTGTCTCTAGAACATTTTTCCTCATATAAAAGCTGACAAGTATTTTCTTTTCATCATTTCCAAAATAAGGATACAATACAAGTTCATGGTAACCAGCAGAACTGTGATCACTGCACATGGAGTGCTATTTAGAGGCAGATCTGTTTTAGGAGGCGGTTGAATCTAATCACATAGAGAAGAATTATAGTAAGGTTCAAAATACCATCTAAGGGATCTCCTGGAACTTGTCAGATGTATTTCTTCAAAGAGTCTAGTATGGAATAACAATCACCTTGCCTTATCATTCAATGGGCAAACAGTTTATAGCAGTTTCTTAGGCCAAAAACACTGAGTTAGGGAATATATGGGATTTGAGTTCAAGGCAATCCCAGAGTATGACTCGTGCCTGATGGAGCTCATGCCATGTGCACCCAAACTGCTCCATGTACTGTGTCAGGAAAACTGTCACAGACAGTAGGAAATGCTTATGGCCCCATCTACTGTGCCCTGGCAGCTATTTTGCCTAACACATCCATACCGTATTATGTAACTAAATATTTGAGAATGCCTGGATAAATGGAATGCTCCAACCTAGTGCCATTCCTTGACCTCAGTGATTTCCAGCTTTGGCTGAACATTAGCATTAAAAAATAGTTATGATGTCTACTGACTTCACAAAGATCTGGAAACATCATTGATTAATCAGGACACTGTCTGGGGTATTGTTTCTGTTTTGTTACAAATCTCAGTTTGGTTCTGTTTCATTCATTACCCTAGGGTCTCTTTAGGAAATATTTCTAAAAGGTGAAGATATTAAGAGCTATAAGTAAAGAATCATTTGCTAGTGTGTGATATACTCTCCCAATAGAAACATATTGGAATGGATATTCCAATTTAAAAATCAACATTAAATGAAGCATTTGACTGTCCCCCTTTCCTTCTTCTTCTTTCTCCAACCTCCACAAAAGGTAGTATTAGCTTTCAATATAACAAATGAGCCTGAATAACCAACTGTGAGGAATAATGTGAAATGTCATGGGTCATTCTGGCTACTTAAGTATTTATGAATGACCTAGGACTTGAGAAGGAGTAAAGATACAGAACATACATTAAATCAAAAGAACCAAGCATAAGCCTGGGGCCACAGAACAGAAGCAGAGTTGGATGAATGACTCCTGTTCACAAATGGTAATGTCAGGCCAATAAGTACAATATATAAGGATGTCAGTGAGAACAGCTTTAGGGACTGGCAATATCCCAAACCATTTAGTATGGCAAAGAAAAGTCAGAGCTTAGCAACTTAACATGGTTACTGTCACTCACATAGGTAGCCCAGAATGATACATAGAGTCCCACAATTTTTCCCTCCAGAAAAGGTTCTTCAAAAGCAGTTCATTATAGAATTCTCTCCTTCGTGGCCAATGTGACAGGGGACCATGCCATTATCTGCTGAATAAGAGATTGAAACCATAGTAACAATTATTAACCTTCACCCCATACATACTTAATCAGAATACTGTTATGGTACTCAAAATGTGCTCAGTATAAAGCACACTGATGTACAGTTCCCCTAAGACACAACACTACATCAAGTTATTACTCTCTCACTGGTTGAAAGGAATTCTGCATTGTAGCCTTCCCAGGAGCTTTACAGCAAAACCTTGGTTCCAGGTCCTAGGATATTCATGATAAGGGGGAAATTTTAATGCCCTTGTTTATTCTGTTCCCTTTACTTTCAAATGGTATCACTGAAAAGTAAGAACACAGCAATAAGAGAAAGAATGAAAGTAAGAGGAGAGAAGGAGAAAAGATGGGAGGGCGGTCAGGGATAGGACGAGAAGGTCACAAAACATAAGACCAATTCCCTGTGTTTCAGCTCATGCCACCTTTCTCTACAGCCCTCTCACATGGAACTGTATTTTGCTACCTTACAGGTAAGTGTGTGTGTCTCACGGAAGGAGTAGATTTTTTTTCAGCTAGTTCGCTGTAGAATGTCAAACAAATCCCTTATTGAAGATATGAAGCTGTGTATTCCGTTCATGGAAGCCCAACCCTCACGCTAGGAGGAGGGGTCATCTTTCCATTTCCACCCATCTGGAGTAGGTCATGGCTGTCACAGAACCCAACAGCCTGCTCACGCTTCCTTTTAAAAGAATAAACTGCACCAGCACCTGTCAAATTCCTCCTAAGGAGCTCAAGGTAAATGACTGTGGTCCCCTTCTAACTTTCAGAGTGGAAAAGAGTCCTGAGAGAGTGGCTGGATTTCCATTCTCCTTCAGCATCCCTCTCCTGGAGTCCAGATTCAGAGACAGTGGAAAGACAGAAGCGCTTCCCAGAGGTGAATCCAAAAATGTAAATTGTATGCAAAGACTATGAAATGTGAACAGATTGAACAAACAGATTGGCTCTCAAGGACAAAGCTTGCGCTTATATATCCTTCTAGAATCAGAGGACTGTAGTTTTAACTAAGCAAATGAAATCTTAACTTTCTGCAGCTATCTTTTTTTTAAAAAATTTTATCAAGTCTTCCTTTATTCAGAGGGGACACTTGCACCCTAAATCACAACAACTCCATAAGAAATAAAACAGGTAAGTGAATCCATAACCCACTGAGACGTTAAACTTCCACATGCCCAACTCAACAAGTCAGTAAGATGGAAGCACACCTATAAAAGAAAGTCAAGCACTGAGAAACAACTTAGACAGTCTGGCAATTTGGCATATAAGTAATTTAAAAGCTCTATTTTACTCCACCAAATTGTCTTGCAAATGAGAATTTTTAAACTCAGTGCTTTTGAAAATGGGTGATTTAATATTCACCTACAAGACTTTATTTAACAAAGTAAGAATATGTGTAATGCATCTAAAAGAGAAAATAATTATTGTTCACATTTCCATTCTTTTAATATACAAGTAATGTCATGTTGACTTTAGGGGCAACAGAGAACGGTTTAAAGTATCTAACACACGATCGGTGGGTACTCCCTGACCGAAGCTACACAGTCTTGTGTGCTCATCATTCATCTACAGTGATGTGCAAAGGTAAAATGTTCTAATTGACCATACTGTGACCCTGTGACCCCAGTGCCATTCTCATAGAACAAGGTCATTCTTTGACATTTGGTGGATTTTGCCATTAAAATATCACTAATTATCAAAATAGATCATATAAAAAGGAGATAATTTACAAGAGCAAGTTCCTCCTTATATTTAAAAATCAAGTCTTATGAAATTACCTCATCATTGTCAGACTTATATATACGTTACCCAATAAACTGACTTTACCACCAACCAGTAAGTATGTCATTCCACCCTACTCCATTCTCTGACCTAGGTGATTTGTTAGCATACACATAGATTTTTAAGGTAGGCCTCACATCCTTCTCCCTCTGTGTGTAATTTCCTTGATATAGAATTTTCACAAGCATGGTTATAAAACATGTTTAAATATAGAACATTTTTCTATGCTTGTAACTGGGATCCATCATTCACTGACATTCCACCAAGAGGCTATATTTAAACCTTTACACCACCTTGCCTTATCAAAGGAGCAGTTTGGCATTTGGTATTTGGAGACAGCTATAAAGTAGCACCATCTGGACCATTCTCTTTCAAGAGAGACATCAATTTTTATCCTGGCTGGATCCTGCAGGAATACTCTGTTCAAACACAGCAAAGGCATGACTCTATTATAATTCAGTCATCTCTCTGTGGCCAAGGGTATCTGTGGCCGAAGGAAGCACTTGTGTTCGTGTATTTGGGTAAAAAAGAAAACTACTGTCAGATATTCAACTTTTGAGGCATGAGACTTCTAACTTACATCATCTGATGAAATTCCCAGCTTGGGTGGTATCTAAAGATGTGTACTGATAGTTTGCATTTAAAGACAATTTAGTTGGACACTAAAAACATTCTTGCTTATCAAAGGATTATATCAGGAGGAACAAAATATAGTTACTAAACTCAACATAACTGCCTCCTCTAGAAAGTAGAGGCATTTCAAAAATATAAGTTATAAGTTGACTGCCATTAAAAATGTAATTACTAAAATCTAATAACCTGCTAGATCAGAACATCAGGTAATAATGAGGAAAGTAAATGGCACATCTCGGCAAAGGGAAAAAGACCATTCCACATGAGCAGGAATATGCAATTGAAAATAATGACACAGAGAGTGGTAACAACTGGACCTCATTTCCTTAGAGTGTACAAAAGGAATACATGAGATGCAAACATAGGAAATGAGACCGCTGCATCGACAAGACATTCCTTTCTGCCCAAGGAATCATTAAACACTGGAATTGAAACACATACATTGTTAAAAAGAGAAGAAGTAAATGAACATGTGATTTCTTTCCGTCTAGGATTCCACAGACATACAACAGACAAAATGACACCTGATATTGGTAACTAACAGACTCTCAGGGAAGACCCTGGAGCCCAAGGAAGAAAAATTTAGATGGGTGAACCATGGACCTCATTCATCATATTCTGACAACTCTTTCAGCAAAAGTGTCTGTTTCTCCTGCTGAAAGCCATTGTTTTAAATTTAAACATACCAGGTGCATGGACATAATTAATAACTATCAGCATGTTTTTCTGAATCCAGTAATCCAGGTGGACCCTAAGCATTTGAACATATTGAGAGGCATATAATGGAGTATAAACGCTATACTTTAGAAAGTAGGTTATTTCCACCCAAATTCAAGTAACTAAGTGCTCCAAAGAAAATCGCTTCATTTGGCAAATGTATTTTTATAGCAATAGTCAAAATGTTCTAGCATGCACATATAAAATGTGATATCCAGGACCATACCAAATAATATCCTAGACCAAAACCGTTCATGCTGTTGAACAGTATTTATTGAAAACATTGTAATATGCATGCTATTTTAGCAAGAATTTCCAAATAGAATAAGAAGAGGGAAAACACCAGTGGGGTTTAAGACAAGATTCACCTGTAGGAATGGGTGGAGGTAATGCAGGCTCTGTCTTTCCTAAAGTTGTATACAAGAGGGATGGAGGAAGTCGCACACTCAAGACATGATCTTACTTCCAGTGGAGAGACATGGAATTCCCACAGGAGCCTCAATAAGCATAAGCATGTCTTAAAACTAAATCTGCTGCCTGAATTGGGTGTCCATTGTCCTGTTTTGTGGGTTCACTAATGAATGTGTAGTCTGAGCGCATGCTAGCAGGGACAGAGTTGGGATAGTAGAAAAAGATGGAAGATACGTTTGTTCGTAGAGAGTTGAGTGCGATCATTTTTGAGTTGCATGCATTAGCATGCTAGTATGCAAGAGACCAATGCCATGCAAACTAAGAATGGGCTCACATCTGTTATCCCAACCCCTTTGAGTCGGTAGCAGGATGGTCAACATGAATGAGTTGAAAGCTATTCAGAGGTACATAGTGAGTTTTTGCTCAGCCTGGGCTACATATATGTACCCTGCCTCAAAAGTAGTAACAAACAAACAAAATGGACATCATCATGGAAGATGCACCACTGATAAACACCGATGGATAAACCTAAGACCTGAAACTACAGAAAAAAGATTTCTACAACATTGTTAATTTAGACAATCAGGAAGACATAAGATGCCATTTTGTGTATTGTAGACAAGTTATGAGAAGTATTCAACTCTGATTTCGAAAGACAGGTTTGTTAGGATTTCTAAGGGTTTCCATTACCAAAACTAGAGTTTTCGTGGTGACTGTGGTGGTTATCTTGCTTTTCCTCCATCAAGATGAAATTTATGATTCAGGCAATGTATCTCAGCTGCTGCTGCACTAAAGAACCACTTGGGAGCATTTGGGGATCCCTCTGAGCAGGACTCCTGCTATAGGATTCTGGGTTGATTGGCTTAGAGTGGTGTTTAGCTACCTACCTGCATTCTCTAACAGCTCCCCAGGTACAGTCACACTTGAAATCCATTGATTTCATCCTTGGTCTTCAGTTTATAAAGACATTCATGTGGGGAAGAGCAAGAAAACCACCCAGAGTGGAAGGAGGAGGTAAATCTCTCCTAATTGCCAGGTGTGCTGTCTGCCTGTGTGGTTTCCTTCGGGGAGGAGTGGGCATCTGAGGATGCATGGGTTATGTTAAAAATACCTGAGTCAAGATCGGAGAGTATCCTCTGGTGCTCTCTGGTGGATGCACCTGCCCATTTAGGTGCCCAGGTAACTGCAGGCTGGATTTCCATCTCATGAAGAAATCAAGTTTGCAGCAAAGTATAATGATGACCTTTTAGTCCCTAGGTACGGTTGCCTTCTACGCAGACCCACACCAGTAACCTTCCCGAAGCTTGGCTGTTCCTAGAGATATATGATTCCTTACTTCTCAGTAAAAATCTCTCTTTTGTTAAAGGAGAAATAAAGAGACAGATCCTCCACAAAGCCAAATTGTTCAGAAGGTCCAATAAAAGGTCTACCTAAAATAACTAAAAAAATAAAGAAAGAATATGTCAACTTTACATTTTTATACTGATTTGATAAAACAAGTCAAAATTGTATTTTCTTCATTTAAATAATTATTCTCTGAATAGACTAGGTGATATATAACCAAACGAAAATGTGCAGTGTTCACTGAAAAGTGATGGTGGGTACCCTTTCTTGTTTCTACACATACGTTTTGCACACAAAATGAACAAAGGGCTAGAATTTGTGGACTTTAAAAAAAAAAAACTTAACTCTACTTTACGGGTGCATATATTTCAGGAAGTCTTGAAGCAAGAACACCTGCTAGCCTACAAGCACCAGCGCTGACAGCACATCATTAGAACACACAGAAGCTGGCTCTCAAAAATGGGGTTGTGCAGGGATGGATGGCAATCTATGGGCAGAACTGGCCGTGCCAGGTGCGTGCATACACCTGTTCGACAATCTAGCACTGGGATTGAACTGAAGATACTTAAGATGCTTCATGACCCCTAAGGATGTTTGAATCTACTAAAAATATACAAAGCAAAGCAAATACATGTGGCTTTGGTGGTGTATTGAGTAGTGGCTGACAGGTTTAGATCCACAATGTTCGATTCTAACTACCAACGGTAGCATTTTTCTATGTACATGGAACCTTGCCATGTGCACCTTAACGATGACTAGTATGGCATAATCACTCTGAGGATGCAGTGGTTCCAAGAATATCCAAGTGGTACCCAACAGCTCTCTGATTGGAATTAAGTCCTACTGAACAAGAGGAAAATCATGCCCGGAACTGAAAACCCAGTCAACTATAAAGGCTACTAATATTGCACTTCTTGGAGGAGAAACTATAATTGCTACTTTACTAACCAGCTTAATCCCTAACTACATTCTCAGTACTTGCCCTTATACCCAGCAATGAGTGTGCTACTTGCTCCTCATCAAGGAAACATCGCTTTGCAACAGAGAGAGACCATTACAGAAATCCACACCAGATCAAAATTCAGAGATGTGAAGCCCAGCCCCAAGCAATACATCTATAACAAGACTCGTGTACCAAAGGTTCAGCGATCATTGCAGAGGAAAGGGTAGAAAGATGGTAAGATCCAGGGGATTGGGGACTTTGCAGTGGATTGTATCTCCTGGCAATGTCAGAAGCTCTACCCATAAAGTCTCACTAACATGTCTGCCTAAACATGAGCGGATCAAGGATACCTATCGAACCTAAATGGGAAACATAAAAAGATACAGGTGTTAGGGGAAAAAAATTTTGCACCAGATTGAATTCTTTATATTTTTCCCCAAGTAAAAATGTAGTGTTGAAGACACTTGAGAATTATGACAAGGAAATACGAATCACATATTTTTACCCCCTTTTCATTTTTGTAAGTTAATTTCATTGCAGTACCTACCCCTAAAGGTATATGTTCTGGACGTATCTACTCTGGTCCTATAGGAAGGAATATAATGAGTAACTGTTGAAAGTATGGACTTTTTAAAAGGACATTGCTTTATAGAATGCTCTATGAAATACATGCATATTGAAAACATTCTATCTCTGGGCTGGAAAGATGGCTTAGTGTTTAGGACATGTGTTGCCTTTCCAGAGGACAGAGGTAGGTTTCCAGTCCCCATGCCAGGGGTTCACAACTACGTGTAATTCCAGTTCTACGGTATTTGACACCCCTTTCTGGCACCCACAGGAATCCATACTCAAGTTCACATAGCTGCAATGAGACACATTAAAAAAACTTAATTAAAAATAAAAATAGACCGTGTTTGTGTATGTTACATTTTAACCACAGGACCGTAATTGCTTTTATTTCTTTCCTCCTATTAATGATAGAATTTAGTCTGTTGACACAGACTAAAACAGAATGTTTTAACTGAAGTTACTGATGCTTTAATTGTACACATATGTGAAAGTAATCTACATTTCAGAAAATTCTGGAGTTCTCAAGGAAGAAAGCCAAGAAAGACATTTTTTAAGACTTAACAGAAACTAACTTGTTGTAAGAATCTGAACACTGCATAAACAGTGGGGAATCAGAGTCTCACATTCTTTAGTAAACCTTCCATTACTTACGAATGGCAATCTGCAGCACATGAAT
This sequence comes from Cricetomys ansorgei, assembly GCA_026225945.1. Classification (NCBI taxonomy): domain Eukaryota; kingdom Metazoa; phylum Chordata; class Mammalia; order Rodentia; family Nesomyidae; genus Cricetomys; species Cricetomys ansorgei. The sequence continues at coordinate 16,976,435 of JAMJFZ010001816.1, read as the reverse complement.
GCCTATTCAAATGAAAACACACAAGGTCTTGTATTTCACTTGTGATTGTTTCACAAGATGATCTACGGGGCCTTTAAATGTGATTTCTCACTAAAAAATAAAGGAAGTGTCAGGGGAAAAACTTACAAATCTCTTCTGTTGAACTATGTGACATTGATGATTCAAAACATAGAAGTTTCATGTAGTTACAAATGATATTGATTAGGTAGAAGGATTCTAAAATCAACCTATCTCTTATCTGTTGACATTGTTATCTATCTTTAGGAGAATCTCTAAAAAATTAAAAGAAAAATACCATCTAAAATCACTTATAGAATTCGTTGTGCCATAAGCACAATTAAGACTTATTGAGAGTTTCAATAGACCTTGGGCTGAAGACCAAAAATTTCAGATGACTGACATTACTATACTAACTTGAAGCTAGTTTCCAAAGCTAGGATTCTGTATATTTGGGGTGTAATCATTATCTATTAATATATATTTCAGTATAGCCTACAGTATATTTAATAAGTATTGGAGTATGTACCAGATAGAAGTCAAATTTCATGACATGTTTTAACATAAAACCCCATGGAAAAATGTTAATGTATTGATCGTATTTGCCAAACTCTTTTAATATTATGAATGCTTTCATCAGTTTGTGCCATACTGCTTCTGTAGCTCACAAGGATCTTGTCAGATCATGAGCCAGGAAATCATCAGTATTTGTGATTTGGGGCATAGATAACAAAGCTGAATGAGGTAAAAAATGATCACAAATCATTTCCTCTCCAGGACAAATAATGAGCTCAGCAAAGAAAAGCATTCTCTAGTCTCTGTATGAACATATGTAATAACAACACCATTTAGTTCATTTGCATTCACAACTTCAAAACTGAAAAATTGATTTTCTTTTCTTTTTGGTGATATACGAGGAGCTTTATTTCTCTATTATATAAGACTTACATGTGTTATTCATGATCTCTCTGAACTGACAGGGTCGTAGATTCTTTAAAATGATGCTCAATTCATTTCATTTTCTATCTCTAGCATCATCCTGGGAATTCAAGATAGGAACAAACTCCAACTCTCAGTTGCATGAATAGACTCCTTTGCATGAAGTGACTACTCAGGCTGAGTAGTGCATGGCTGACCCATGGAATGAGAGAGAGGCCAGCCTTGGGGATTAGTGAAGTCCCTATCTATTCAAAAGCAGCAAAAAAAGTGGGGGGAGCAAACTAAAAACACAGACAAGGACGGCTCAAATGTCTCAGCCAGAGAGGTTCCTACCGGCCAGAAGCACCCATAGGTACAGGCCCTTGGCACAGCTGAAATCAAAGTGACCATCTCCATTCCTTAGGTGGCAAGACATTTGCCTTTCTCTCCCTGCCTGTAAGGACTCAAACCAGTAGGAAGCAGGCTCTTCATGCAGTGGGGGACCAGAAGCACCAGGACATGGTCTTGGGGGAATTTGTTACAGACAGGCTGTCGATTCTGGGTGCAGAAACCAGAGCAAGAAAGATCAAGAAAAGCAATGAGTGATCTGGAACAGTAAGCTAAAGTCACGGCAAGTAAACAACTGATGATTGAGGGACGAGAACTGAAGACACACTGACGGAGGAGGTGCTGATGGGAAGGAGTTGGGTTATTAAGACGTGGGAACACAGGAGCCCTCAGACTTCAGATCACAGGAAACCATCCTCGCGCTCTCCACACGCCTCAGCGTTCAGTGTCCCCAGACTCCCACCTTCCCCAGCCACCACCTTTCCTACATAAATCCCATCTCCTCCCCTGAACTCTGGAAGTTTCTCCTCTTAAATAACTCAGAAAATCCACCTCTGTCTGCCACATACCACAGACATTTCCACATATATCTTATTCTGCCTAAAATAAAAAAATAAAAATAAAAATAAAAGTCACTAAAGATCTATCAATGGCTGGGTCACCTGTGGTAATAGTTTAATTAATATTTATGTGCTTATCCATATACACGTGCCTGTAATAAATACAGGAGAAACATCCATATTACAAAAAGTAACATAAGAACCTTTCAACCTTGGAATATAAAAGCACACAGGAGCTAGAAAACACAAATTTGCATATACTTAGACACTTAATTAACCCAGTTTTAAGTTCCCACACATGATATTTAAAGGTAGTTTTAGCCTATTAACTTTAGATGGATAGTCAAAAAAAAAATTCAAAGACCATATCCTGATAATCCCATTAATGTCAAGGAGAATCTACGAGTCCGTGGATCTCTAGGGTAATTGAATGCTTTTTAATGGGGAGGCCACGTGCACTTTTGTTGACAAGACATTAGCATTAGCCTTGTGTTTTATCATAAATACCATCACAATGTCAAGGCGAGTTACTACTGTGATTTTCAACCACATGCTTCATTGTGCTGTTTTATTTTTTTATCTCATGCGATATAATAAAGAAACAAAAATTATGATTCCATCCCTACTCAGGATGGACAGCACAGCACATAGAAGAAAAGCTGCAGCACAGATTATGCGTGGGTGCAGAATTAGGATACACAGTCATCACAACTTTATGAATGCTTTAGCAAAGCCGATAGTCAATAAAATATTACCATTACATTTTTATGGGGGGGAAGGGAGTAAACTTAAATACTTAAAAGACTCCCTGATTAAAAACAGGGTTTCAGTTTGATAGTTTAATAAGCAAAATTGCAGAGAGACACATGGTCCATAGAGCATGCTGTAATCAGTTCTTACCTACATTTCTTTTTAAAAGATATTTTGTATTTATTCAGAGTATAGTGTGTGTGTGTACGTGCGTGTGCGTGCACAAGCCATAGTACACAGGAGGTCGGAGGAACATTGCAGGAGTTGGTTCTCTCTATCTATCCTGTGGATTCTGGGAATCCACATCAGGGTGTCAGGCTGGGCAGCGAGAGCCTGCTGAACCACCTTGTCTGTTGACTTCTTTCTCTTAGCTTTCTCTTATCTGAGGCTATGACATCACTATGGAAGAGATTTCAGGGATTGTTGACATCATAAATGAATTTGCCAAGATAAATTAGTACCTCACTGGCTAGTTTACAAACAATTCACATTTTACATTTTCCAATGTGAATTCTTTTTATATTTACTGAGGAAAAAATCCAATAAATAAATAAATTAATTAATAAACTCTAAACACAGTTTAATGCTATGCTTCAAAAATTTCACTAAACCCACCCAAATAAATTCAGTGGGATTAATTATCTTTAAGAATGAGCAAGCAATTTAAAAGTCCAACCCAAATCATTTTATTTGCTAATAAATCTGTAGACTCTTAAAACTGACCACTGCGTACAATGTCCCTAACTTTAATTTTCCTCTGATTCTTAAGCATATGCCCTGTCCTGACTCTGTACATGTGGGAAAGGTGGAAGGGCCAGGTTATCTTTAATAGTGTTTGGCTTTTTCTTTCAATGGCCAGCATTTGTATGAAGTCATACATACATACATACATACATACGTAGTGAGAAGTCAAAGAACTGTCTTGAGCGGATTCTGTTGAAAGCCGTATCTCTAGGTGCCATTTTGACCAGCATTAATTTGAAATAAAACACACCATTATTTACTTTGCAGCCATGACTTGAAGACCCTGAGGCCACTGAAGAAACAAACAACTGATGGCCTCGGTGCTGGGAGCAGACACCTGTGGATGGCATGGTATTTTCCTCAGAAAGGGTGTGGTGGAGGAAAGCACAAGAACATTCTGAAGCACAGCAGAGCCAGAAGGGGGTTGAATCAAACGTACAAGGAGCCATTCTTGCTGCAGCAGCCTCTGCACGGGCGTGTTAACCAAGGAATGACCATTGTTCGGGCTCCTAAAGGATTCACCAAGTTTGTCTCCCAATTGCCAAAAGAATGGATCCCTCTCATCGCTGGATTCATGGCTCTTTTCTTTCAGCTGCAAGTCATTCTGGGGCTTATCCAACTATGTAACCTTTACTTCAGAATCCACCCACAGCACTCCCAATAGAAATCCTCAAAAATACTTCTTATGCTTTCCTGTCTATTTAAAAGATTAAACGCATCATCAAAAACAGAGCCCCAAAACACAGGAGACTCTCAGCACACCACACTCTTGGGGCTCCAGCAGGGCTCCAGGGAGAGTCTAGACCTTACCATTACACACACCCCTCCTGCTACTTTCTCCAGCCTCCCTCTGAACTTCTCAACTCTCCTCCTTCTACCCATTCCCACTCTGGCCCTGTCTTGCACCTATTGTTTTCCTGTCTTCCTTTGAATATTCTCCAGCAAAGTGCCTTGGGATTCTGAAAGAATTTTCACTGAGTGTTTAACCACAGGGGTCACTGAATATGGCTCCATTGGTTACATTCCACCAAACTCTTTAATTTGGGGTGAAGAAATCAGGAATAACAGTTCCATGTTTGAAGCTACTAATTACTTATTTGCTTCCTCCTGACTACAACAATAATCTCTGCTAACAATCAGAAGACAAGACCTACACCTTACTGGTCTCAGCACACTGACTGATTGCTGACCAGAATATTTATTTTTCTGTAATGCATTCCATTTCATTTCCTTGTTTTCAAAAGAGACTTGGAAAATATCCTGTAATTCACCTGCTTACATAATTATAACCGGCTTATTTATTGAAAGTAAGTACAGCAAATATTTTCCTATTCCATTAACCTTAGTTAAATCATAAATTATTCTTTCCACATTATGACTTTTATGTAATATTCAGATATAAATTATTTAAGCAGAACCCCATGTTGGGTGTTTTAGCTCCGACTTAGGATGCTGTCACACAGATGCACTTCTTTATAATAATTTCATTCAAGGCTACAAAGAAGCTTCACAGAAAACTGCACATTAAAATATCAATGACAGTTGATCCCATCATGGTAAGTACTAAGAATGACCTTACTTAGTATTTAAAAATATATCTAAAAGAAGTATAATCTCCAACTGCATGAGACAGTATAACTTTCCTTGGTATTGAACTAAATAAGCTTCAAGGAAATAAAGTGTAGACTAATTTCAGAAGACTGACAGCGTAAAAGGCTGGATGCAGGCTTTGGTGGAGACATCAGCAGGATGATGTACTTAGAGCTAGACAAAATACTCCATATTTACAAGCTGATGGGATTACAGAGCTTAAAGTGATCAATTATCACTCTGTACAAGGACATACAGATCATTAATGTTTGATTTTTGAAGAAAGAAGCTCAAAGTGCCCTTGGGACCAGGAAACAAAAAAGGCTGATAAATTGAGTCATATTGAATGAGAAACACTGAATGTCTCAGTTTGTAGTACAGCTTTGGAGTGAAGAAGCTGGGTGTGGAGACTTGAGTCTGAACAGTGGAATAATATGCCAAGTTGGAAAGAAGGAGATTTTGGGTTAACACTTCTTGGAAAGCTACACAGAAAGGGGATACTTGTCAACAGTGAAGTTGAGAAAAATCTCACTTTACTTTCTGCCACTGTAATTCTTTGTTGAAACACCTATCTAATCTTTTCTGTTTTGCCAACTCTTTGGGTTTTCACTTCATACTCGGGTCTCCCACCTAGACAGAAAAATCTGGACACTTTTCTCCAGTTAATCAGTTTCCAATTTAATTTTTGCTCAACTGGGACCTGTTAGAGAGTTGAGAGGTTGCTCCTCCCAATCCCACCTCTACTCTCAACAAAAGGAAATATTATAAGTAAAGTTTAGAGGCAGATAAGAGATTTGGCTGAAGCGTGATTAATTGTAAATATATTTTTATATCAGGTGTTGGACTGAGAAACTTACTTATTCATGGATGAATACAAAAATCCAAGGAAATCATGCAGCGTGAATTTATACTCGCCAAATACAATACTTGCTAAAAACGCGAATACAAAATTCATTCATATTTTCACGATTAAAATAGTTCCAACAGACCTCCCTTCCAGATTCATTCTCTGACATTTTCCAGAGATGTAATGAATGCTCACTTCAGTGTTAAGTGGGGCTTGAAGATCAAGTGAAAACAGGTGTTGAGCCTCTTCTAGTTGGCAAGTAGTTTCCCTAGAACTCTGTCACCTTTGCAGCCCCCCTCACAATGCAGCAAAAAAGCAAAGCAGAAGCCAGTGCCTGTGAGGACGTTCTTAAACCATGGCAAAACCAGCAGTATCCGCTAGCAAAGGATCCTCATGGCACAACCCTACCAAGAGTCTCCCCTACCAGTGGATGCTCATGGCACAACCCTACCAAGAGTCTCCCCTACCAGTGGATGCTCATGGCACAACCCTACCAAGAGTCTCCCTTAGCAATTCTCAGCATAATGTCTAAAATTGCCTAAAATAAAACACATAATATCCCAAAGAAAACAATTATGTTGGATTGAATTTGAGTGTTTCATTTTGATAAATGAGCATTATAAATACATTAAATAATAAGGCCTGGCAGTAGATCTAAATGGCAATCACTATTGGGAAGTAGTGACGTGTGCAAATGCCATTTTGAGACATCAGTGCCAAATGCAATGTGATATGTGTACGTGTGCAAATCCAACTGGGAATAAAGCTAGAAATATAATCATCTTGACGGCAAATTTCTAAAAGTGAGGATGAATGTATTCCTACTCTAGACTGCAGAATCTGTGAGTTCTACGTACAACCCCTGGGTTTAAGTAGCCTCAGTCTACGTATAAGGTTTCCTTTTAAAAGATCATTTTCCTGAAACACCTGGTTTTTTTGTCCACAAAATGAGGGACCGCTTTGAAGTTTGTAAAATGCTTGATTGTTTCGCTTCTCTCACACTTGCACACCCAACTGCCCTGCCAGACACATGTCCCTCACGTCCCATCTGCACAGAAACTCCAACCACTCTGATACTTACTAAGAGCCCATGCTGGTCCAAGCTGCCATCTTCCCTCATCTCGAACAGTTCAGCAGTCTCCTGACTAGCCTTAAGATTTCTCTGTTTGATATGAGCTCTGTGCCCATAATCGGTATGAACACAATAACAATATATGGGTTGTGGGAAACTCTATTGTAACTTTCTGTCTCGCATACAGAAGCATCTAAGAACATCATTTATCCAGGAGTCTCTACCTGACTTCCCATGCTCCATAATGGTTTGCACACCTTACTTCCTAGACACTACATCCCAGTCACTGCTGTTCTTAAATTCTCAGGAAAACGCCAGCTGTGTCCCTGCCTCGGAACCTCTGCACTTACCCTTCCATCTATCTGAGTACCGTGTGCGATATCTCCTCCAATGTGGTCTTCACTGAACAACCATCGTTAAATGTTATCAGTGCCCAATTTTACTCTATTTGCCAACCGTTGTTTTAATCACCTCATACTTAGCATTATGCAAAAACTGCATTTGTATTTCTTTACCATTTATGTTTTCCAGACAGAATGCAGTACCCTGATGACAGTGTTTGTCAGTGTTTTGTTTGCTTCTGTGTGCACTTTCCTCCTCAATAGAATCGTTTGCACTTAAAATTTAGCTCCGTAAAGGAGCAAAATAAACTTTGTTTGAGCGAAGGGATACTCTAATACAAACACATATATTACTTTGCCATTATGCAAATATTTTTGAAGACAAATAATGTTCATCTTAGTGAAGGGAAATTTACATCATTAGTAACCAACTATTGTGACACGTTATAACAAATATAAATGAACTTTCCACCTCTTCCTTGGTTGCTTGTTAAAAAGCCAGCTTTCAAATTGTTGGCTTTGGTATATGGTTACAATATTGTTGCCAGCTTTAATCAACTTCAACTGTAATTTTCGCTCCTTTTTCCTAATGCCTGGAAGGGTGAGCACAGATGGCAGTGAACTGAGGAGTTAGAGCTAGGAAATGAAAATGCTAAGTGTGCCTTGGGAAAGCATACAGGTACTAGTGCAGGAGGGTTATGACGTGATGTCCAAGGGCAGCCATTTGTTTCGAGAGAATGAAATATGGACATTTGGAATGCATTTTCAAAATAGGGAAAGAATAAATTAAATAAAGACATGGCTTTTAGCAAAAAAAAAAAAAAAGCCACAATTGAAAAAAAATGCTGCTTTTGTAACGGGTTTAAATTATATATATATATATATGTGAATCTAACAATTGTATCTATTTGCTAAGTAGTTGTAAGAATTTTAATTAATTAACCTGCCCTGAACTATTGTACATGATTGAAAGCTTAGGAAAGGGTTAAATCTCAAGTGCCTCTGCTATTCACAAGGGAGTCACATACCACCAAATGTCACATCTCTAAATGCTATGCACATTTTGTTCCTCTACTTGACAACTCCAGTGCGATTTAACAGCAGTGCGATAAGAACATAAGAATCAAACTCAGGGGCACTGTAACTATATGCTAAAATGTGTCATTATATTTCTACGGTGTGCATGAAGGTTACATGTTGACTTTATCATAGTCTTTTCTTTTTAGAATATTCAGCAAATGTTCAACTTGGAAGGTTCTGATTTGTTTAAACTGACTACCCTGATAGCATAAATAAGACAAAATGACTTGAGCAAGCTAGGAACCTTTGGAATGTATTGTCACTTACAGCTTCAATTATTAGGCACACACGGAGGTCATGTTGTCTGCATATTCTTGTTTCAAGACAATGTTCTTTAAGCGTAATCAGCTGATTCTCCCTGTGCACCGCAAGGTTAGAATTGCATTCTCAGATGAAAGAATGAGTTGTTTTGGCAATCTTCAGTAAAAAATGTGTTGTACAATGATTCATTCATAAACAGACTTTCTGTGGGGACATAAGATCACTACTGAAGATGTTAATGCTTAGCCTAAGCATTTTTTTTCGAAGAAACAAACTTTCTATATACTTTGATCAATGGCTTCTGCGTTTTGTCACACTATCTGAAAACAGAAGTATAAGCTACATTTGTTACCTGAGATGATAAATCCTCTTTCAAAAAAGTACAAAGGGAAAATAATAAGGGAAATGTCACAGAGACTCCACACAGCTTATGTGAATTGACCTGGCAAACATCCAGGTAAGAGACCTCTAGTTACCCAAATAGCCCTCACTAATAAGTCTCCCCACAATCAGCAATTACTTTATTAAATGTCAAGAAGTAAGTGGGGCTGAAAGAGCATGCAACTAGGCACAAGAAACTATAAAATACACCACATATAATAACATTCGCGTCCGGTAAGCCCATAATATACTAGTGCACCATAAATGCAACACTGCATGAGGTTAGTGTAAATCAAGAGGTCCTTGCCTTAGAAAGCATTGGCATGGTTTTCTAGATCACTAGTATTTTATTCATTCATGCCTCTAAATAAACAAGCAAAGTTGACTTCAAAAGTTCATGAATGCTCAAGGAAAGGCTGAGAAATTTGTTCCCGTTTATCTTCTTGATGTTGAACATTTCTCTTTTCAATACAGGGGATGTTGGGACAAAGAAGTAAGGTAATCATACAATTCTTTGCAACCTGAAAGTATCTAAGAGAATAGTGGCCAATTTGAAAGGAACCAAGCATGCAAAGTCTCAAGCAAGCTACCTTTACTCTTACATCATAACCTGCAGGAACATGACACAAAACGTAATCTTACAATAAATTGTTTTAAAATATTGGTTTACTATTTCAGTCTCTGAAATTAAAATATAATTACATCATTTCCCTTCTCTATACTTACTACCAGCCTTCCCATGTACCCTCGATCTCAAATTCATGACTGTTATTTCTTTAGTTGTTGACATATATGTGTAGTTGTACATCTACTTTGGTAGGTCACTTAGGATGACAAGGAGGCCTACATCATACATGTAAACTCTGCCAGACCTCAGCAGAGGGAACCACTATCCTGGCCAGTGCCATACTGGACAGTGGAACCCTGAGCATCTGAACTCAGGTGTTTTTATTGATTTAGAACTCCTCAGGTGTTCTACTGATAGCACATGCAGATCCAGAGCGATCAAATATCTACCACATAAATTCAGCACCTGCAGACAATGCAAAATGCCAACACCTCGGCAGCACCTCAACTGACACTACACAAAACAATTATTTTATATACAACTAAAAATAAACTTCTATAATATATGTGTTTGTGTATTTCAAATAAAAAATACAACTTGACCAGTCAATATTATGTTACTTGTATGTATGTTTTCACAGTTGAACACTTGCTATTGGATAGCCAATTTGGGGGTTCTTCCTTGGCAAAGACTACTTTTCCCACTCTCAGCGTCCCTTAGTTGCCTGTAGTTTTTTGCTTGCTTGTTTGAGACTCCATGAAATATCCACATTCTATATTAACATGCTTTTCGGTATCATCCTTGTCCAGGTCTTGTTAAGTATAGTTCTCACTCTTCATCAAAGAAACATCACCTTGCAACAGATGGAGATCATTATAGAAAACCAAAACCAATCAAAAACCAGAGAACAAAAAAGCATGTGGTGCCCAAACACAAATGATACCTCTAAAAGACTATGCCCACATTTTAGGCTCAGGAATCATAGTGGAAGAGGGAGCAGAAAAACTATGAGAACCAAAGGAACAAGAAGAAGTTTGCTGTGAGATCCTGTCTCCAAGAATTGCCAGGGAAGTTATAGCTAAGAAATGACTAATTAACTGTTTTCTCACTGTTATTTCAAGTGTGCTGCTGTAAACTAAATGTTTCGGTTCTCTTCCAGTCTCTTCTGTCCTGGGGGCCTAGGTTAATCAAGAAGATCTTATGAATGACATGTCATTCTTTGGAAGAGAGAAAGATCTAGAGAAATTGGAAAACATGTAATGATTCTTAAAGCTGCTGAAGGGAGCTGGTTCAGTTCTGGTTTTCTTGCTTTTCTCTAGACCAGTGGTTCTCACCATTCCTAATGTTGTGACCCTTTAATACAGTTCCTCATGGTGTGGTGGCCCCCAACTGTAAAATTACTTTCGTTGCTCCTTCATAACTATAATTTTGCTACTGTTGTGAATTGTAATGTAAATATCTGATATGCAGATGTGAAACCACTGAGAAAGGGCATTTAACCCCCCCCCCCACCACCAAAGGCATTGCAGTTCACAGTGGCTGCAGAATCACTGCTCAAGCCAAAGCAAGACCAATGTCCACAATGCTGTATGGCATAGGTACACACTTTTCAAGAAAACAGTGCCCTACCAGGTGGAATACTCAGGGATGTGTGGTAATATCTTCTACTATGCTATGCTTCCCTGTAAAAGATTCTATTACTATAAATATTGGTATTTTAACCAAGTCTATAAATACCTGGATGTTATTTGCAAAACAAAACATAACAAAACAAAATCCCAAAATAACAATGAAAACAAACCACGATTTTAGTGAAGGATCTCAAGTGTTCTGTTTTCCACTTTTCAATGCTTATATCATCTTGACAACGCTTTGTGTATGGATGGAAAAAGTGTTCCACTTCCCTCAAAACCCAATTCTATTTGATATACAGTATCTACCTTTTTTAAATAAGAACGTTAGTTTACTTTCATAGATTAAAAACAGTGTGAATCCTTTTGAAACTGAAAGGACCTTAACAGCACTACCCTTTCTTTCTATGTTGCCCTCCCTTATAGACTAGCTTCCCCCAAAGTGCTATCCATTTTTTCCCATACTAAGAGAATCAGTGTGTATGCCTACTCTCTTTCTCTAACTGAGCTGTCAGAATTCTGGGATGTGGATCCAAAGCTTTGGTCTGCTTGTTGAAGAAGTCCTTGAGTATATTAACTGGTGGGTTAGTCTCTAGAAGAATAGGAGCCATTTAATGTGGAAAGGGCAAGTGGTTCCTTCCTGTGCCACAGGGACTACAAAACTCAGGCTTTGTGAGCCTTGCAGCTCAACCATAAAAAAGATGGTAACATGTGTCATGTGTAGGGTGCAGGAGAAAGCAGGAATACAATGAAAACATGTGTTCTCTTCTTTGCCTGTGATATTGTCACTGAATTAATGTGCTCAGAGTAGTTCTTTCTGCTCTATGCCAGGAAAATCAACACTGGACAGATCTCACTGTGGGACTTCTCTGATGCAATGCAGATTGCAGGAGTCCTCATGGTTGCTCAGAGCATGCCTCTAATGAGTAACAGGTGCACCTTTGAACAGCCACTCTAACAGTTCAGCCAATACCAGTTATATCTTTTTCTGGGTAAAGACCTGAATCAATGCTTGAAATAGTAAGTTTTCTAAATTCTAGCTTTTAAGAACAGATACTAGAAGTTAGTGAAAGTATGTCACTGGATTATTTTAATTATTTGTCATGGTGCGAGAGTCACCACTTCACCAGTGCAGCTGCCTGGGAGCTCTCTATAAGTGACCCATTTCACTTTCCTTGCGCTCATGCACCCAAACTCTGGGTAGCTGTATTCCAGTTTAAAACATTCATCTATTCATGATTATTCTTACCCTTTTTCCTTCCTTTCTATAGAAAGACAGAATCTCGCCTTTTCATATTCACTTGACTGTAAGAGACCGTATGGAAATGTTTTGGCTAATGAGTAAACTTTACTAGAATAATCAAGAAAAGCTTGGATTTCCTTTTGCAATTTCCAGCTTTGGCTTCTTCTTTCTTTTACTCCTGATTTCTGCCTCCTGCGTCTCTAAGCTTTAATGTGATGGTAGATAATCCATGCTATCTTCATGCATTGAACTGTCCTAACCACCCTTTGGTAAGAAACTATAATCAAACTCAGTGGATCATGCACACAAGGAAGACTAGCAAGCAGGAGCTAGTCTTTGGCCAGCCAAACCTGAGGACCTGAGTTCGATCCCAGAGATCTCCATGGTCAAAGGAGAGAACAACCCTAAAAAGCTATCCCCGGCCTACCCACGTGCACTGTGGGACAAGCACATTTTACTGATACACATGCTGCATAAATAGATTAATGCTTAATTAAAAGAAAGAGAAAGAAAATGTGAATTGATTTTTCTCACCAGCGAGTTGTCTATAATTCACATACAAATTCAACTTTCAATTGTTTAGAGTTCTAATCAGCTAAGACTAAGATTTTGTGTGATTAGCATTTCTCATTAATTAGCCTGGCTCTTCAGTGGAGCATGAACAGGACATCGTCAAATTGCTAAGGGACAGGGATAGCCCTCCTGGAAGAGAGATAATTAGGTGATCCAGGGTTTTGTAAACCTCAATTTAGTGACCAACATATCAAAATTCCACACTAAAAGGTCTCTCATGATCTGAAAACAGAGAAGACTGAAAGGCAGTTACTTCCAAATTGAAAGAGAAAGGCAGTCTCAGGAATGGTAAGTAAATTATGTAGTTCTCGGATCATGATTCTGAACTCACACCACACTGAATGTGAAAGTTATCAGAGCAAACAGTAACTCTCGTCATCATTTAGGGACTCCCTTTGTGTATCTAGAGGAAGCGGAGAGAAACATGTGCTTAGTAATTTGAAATTATGGGTTCTTTCAACTCTTCATCCCCAGCTCCTGATTAAAGACTTCCTGAGATGGAATTCTGCCCTAATACTAAAGAAATTAGCAGCAGAATCAGCTGAACAATTTCAAAACATGAATTAGATTTCTCAAAGGACTGGAAATCAGAACCTGATTTTTCTCTTCTTTCATTTCCTGGTCGCTTTCCTTTCTATTCCTGTTTTTCATTTTTCTCTTGTTTTTTTGTATTTGTTGTCTATTTGTTTTCTCCATCTAATTCAGTTGTGTTGTGAAACATTTGGTTGTTAGTTAAAGCTGGAAACTGCCCCCACCAGTGGTAAAAGAGCTTTCTAAGTCTCACATCAAAGTCACAGGTTTACAATTGCCCCTGTATCCCTGCTTTTGTCCCTAGTAAGGCTGACTTCTCATCTATAAAACTCGATTACCTTGAAGTAACATTCTTATTCAGTTTTTACATAAATATATGGAGCAATTAATTCTCACATACTTTATGCAGATTCCAATAAATGTTTAAAAAAAGTCACAGTGGAACAATTTGACAGGTTATAGTTTCAAATAACCAAATTCTTACCAAAAAATGACCCATAAAAATTCATTTAATCAGGCAAATATCTCCATTTGATAGCAGCACCTGAGGATTGCTACTTTTGTTTTTTGACTTATGTAAACTCCCAAGCAAATGTTTTCAATCTTGATAATCTGGCTTTTATAAATAATCTTGTATTGTTTGACAGCTTAATTATGAAAATGAGTTTTCAGTTATTTAAAGCTAGTGCAGTTGTGTTCAGGATAAAGATGCTTGCTTACAAAGGTTGTACAGTCGCAGTGATCATGATGAAAGGGTGTGGTTTGACCCTATGAATATCACTCTTAATATCTGAGATATAAACACACTCTGGCACATGTATAATCTGGCCATGTGGAAAGCCCTATTGTGTTCATCATCAATGATACTTTAAGACTGTGCAATTTTTCTCTTTCTTGTATTAGGACCAACGCTACCCAACAGACAAAAGTAAAACTTATGCTATGATAAACTTTCTAAGGCATATTAAGTTTCAATGTTGATGTTGCAAGAGCAGATTTGAGATAAGCAAATGCTTTACACCTATAAAAACCTTTGCTCAGCCTCAGTTTTCATAGATGCAGACAAAATAAACAATTTGGAGTAGAGATTCTGGGTTAATTCTAATGGTATCTCCAACTCACATTTCAGATACTCCCTCACCCGACGCCCATGCTCATGTCACACGACATGCCATAGTAGAGCTCTGCCAAAAAGGGATGATGTGACAGAAACAGAACTGTTGACGTTTCCTGAAGGAACACTCAAGGCAACACATTGTCCCGGTTTGCTTTGCCACTGTGATAAACACCACCATCAAACACACAGCTTAGGGGAGGGAAGGTTGATTTCAACTTCTACTTCCAAGTAATAGTCCATTATTGGGGGGAAGTCAGGGCAGGAACTGAAGCAGAAACCATGGAAGAACACTGCTGACCACATCATATTCAGGTAGCCATCTGCTAAGGGATGTTTACCACAGTAGGATGAGCCCTCCCACACCAGTGATCAATCAAGACTATCCCTTATAGATAAAGCAACAAGTCAGCCAGATTCAGGCAATTTCTAAATTGAGGTTCTCTCTTCTCAGCCACTCCAGGTTGTGCCAGGTTGACAATAACAACTATCACGAATACAAAGTGAACTATATCTACCAATATATTACTATTGAAAAACAATTAAAATATTTATTAGCCATCTGCTATCTTCTATCTTTGAGAAAGAATACGAGATACTATGAGCACATATTGATGCAGGGCAAGAGTGATATATCCTAGAGACTAGGGATCTGATTGAAGAGACAAGTAAGCTTCATTATATAAAACATAAGGGATCTGTTAACTCAGAGGTTTAAGTAGAAGCTGTGTAGAAAATACAGACGTACTGGTTTAGAATTAATGTTTGGGTGGTATAAACATTAGTGTGCTAAGGTCACAACATATCTTAAGACTGAGAGATAGAAAAAAGGGTTCTGAGTTTCAAGCCCAAGGTCAACATTAGGTGAAGTTTCCTCAAAGGCCTCTGCCTTGGTCTAAACATGGCTTCCCTACACCTTAGCATCTCTTCACTCTCCAAGTGCCTGACTCCTTACCGTCTTGTCTCAGAAGGATACTGGTCATGTTGGACCAGGGTCCATTCCAACAAGCTGATTTTAACTTACTGGTATATTTAAATACACTATTTCTAAACACATTTTCAGTCTGTAGTACTAAAGATATAAACATATAAATTACTAGAAAATGTAATTAGCTTGGTCTCTCCAATTAGAAAAAATATTAGTTACTAGGCACAAAATGTTTTTCAAATTGTACAGACCAAGTTAAAATTTACAAATTTTGATTATCAAATAAGTGGATTTTTTTTTTAATTTCACAAAGAAATATTGTCTCATAAAGAAATCACATGTATTTCCTTATAGGAAAGAGAATTTACTTTGGAAGGGAAAGTGACGTCAACACTCGATGAATTTTGCAAATATTTCTTGAACATCTTCTGTGGGTTCAGTGGTCTCCTCCATCAGACACATTAAATTTAGGTCACTATAAGCTCAGGGCACTGAGCCAGAACTTCCGGCCTGCAGTCAGCTGGTCCTCCCTTTTGTTTCTACAAGTGTGGTTTAGATACGGAGATCAACTGGACAAAGCTGAATGGGAAGAAACCTGTCATGTGAGTCTGTTGAGGAGCTAGCATTGTGTCACATGAAAATTATTCAGGGAAACAGCCAATCCCATTACTCAAAAGTTCACAGAACAATGATTATGACAAATAAGTTTTATTTCTCTGCTGCCTGTGGTCAAACTTAGTGCTGCATGATTTCTATCTGCCACCTGACATATTTATATCATCGTCCAGTGGGTTACACACAATTGTCATAGACATTTTCATGGATAAATAAAGGAGATTCAAAGTGTTCAGAAAAAACACTCAAAGTTAAAGTAGTAGGTATTTATCCTTCCGGGTTCATATTGCTAAATGTCAGAGGAAGAGGATATGGATGGCATAAAGTTGTAATCATTTATGTTTTTCAGTCAAAAAATGGAAAGAAAATTGGGGGAAGGGTAATCTGTAGTAGCTTGTTCTATTCCAGTGCACATATTAAGACCACAGATATTCATGAATGCATTATCAGTAAAACAATCTTCTATATTTGAAGAGTGGATCTATATTGACTATTACCAATCAGGATCTTTAGAGCTAATATATATATATATATATATATATATATATATATATATATATATATATATATATATATATATATTTTAACCTACTGTCAGGACAATCCTTTCCAAGTGTGAGACAATATATGCTATTTCAAGGTAATTGGATCTTTTGATCTAATAATAATCATCTAGAAAAAAGTAGCCATTACTTCATATTAGATTATTTTAGTGGCTTGTTTAAGCATAGTCTTTGCATTTTCAAATAAGTTTTACTACTTTATTATTATCTATTATCTATAAGTATGCTCACCCAAAAATGCATGCTATTTTCCTAATAGACACAGTGGGCTACAAAAGAAGGAAAAGAGAGTTTCCAGATGGCTTAAGGGATTCCAGAGTGCCTGAACACAGTAGCAAGCAATGCTGTGTCAGCTTGCAATAGATTTATTTACTAGATAATCTACATGAACAGAATGTTTGTTTAACCTTTTCCTGAAGACTTTAAACTCTGCTAAGCAGAACTCAAAAGACCAGCTAGCTGGACTTTAAAAGAGTTGTTTAAAGTAAATGGGATTCTTGGTGATAAAAATGGCTTTCAAAAATTGGTATCCATTTTTCTGGCTACATTGAGAATTTTACAACTCATTTTAAGTCATTGATTTTTCTCGGTTAGGAAAAACTTTGTAAAATTTAACTAAATTTCCTTGGTCTTTCTTTCTCTACCTCTTCTTTAATTGTTCCTAGAGAACTCTCTTCTAGAGTTCTATTTCTATTGTTATTTTGTCTTGGGTGGATTGTATTTCATGCTTCTTGGCAAAAAAATAAATAAATAAATAAACTTCTGAGAAGTTTTAAACAGTTTTACATTGAAAATTTCACAAAATTGATTCAAGGATAGGCAAAACACTTTCTAAAAGTGTAATTTCCATCTAAGTGATATTTTAACTCTATACATATTTTAAAAATATATGAATATGTTCATGAAAATACTTTCTTTCAAAATCTGTTCCTCTCCCTGCTGGTTAGTTTGAAAGAAAGGAGACAGAATTCAGCAGTGCTTCAAACAGGAGGCCTTGCCCAGCAGGTCTTTATGCTCATTCATTCATGCAAACCAAAGAAATACTGATACAATTAATGGGTTTCACATTTAGCTCAGTTAACCACAACTCAGTTAACACGGACGCCAATTCTATCAGTGCATAAATGGCTGTGGAAAACCTCGCTGCCTACAGGCCAGAGAACGGTTGTCGTTGATTGTCACTGCAGTACAATGCTTGCTCTTCATCAGGATGGAGCCACACATGTGTAACACAGAGAGAAGATAAGGAAGGGGCATGTCTATCTTAGGAAAATTTGAGCTGGCTGTGCCAATGCCCTCTGAACTGGGATTGAACCAGGACTGAGGCTACAACTTAAGATGGATAAGCAACATGGCTGCCTGTCATCTAGGCTCCCAGGAAGGGAGACATGGCACAGAGGCAAGTGTGTGTGTGAGATGTGAGAACACTGGCGGCTTTAAGAAGCAGCAGGCATGCACCAAACAGTCAGCTCCAGCTGCATCTCAGCCTAGTGGAGATGCGAAGAAGTGTCAGGATGGTGTCTTTGGGGACACCCAGCATTCTGAGTTCTGGGGCTCGGACATCTTTTGAGCTATTTAACTGTGAGCTAGGACCAGGTGTTTTCTTGATTCAGTATTTTTTCACACTCTGTTCCATTTCTGAAGTAGTCTTCCCTCAGATCTCCACATGTTTATTCCACATTTTCTCTACACCACTAACCAGATCAGGCATCACTCACAACATCCTGCAGAAAGACTTTAGTTGTTACTTTATATCATTTACTCATTTTATTATTATTTTGTCTAATTCCTGAGCCATATTTAAGATCTTTGGGTTCAAGTATTTTGTCTATTTCATTCATGGCTTCTTTTTAATTTCCTAACTCATAGGAAGGATTTCCTAAATACTTATTTTTTTTTAATCAAGGAATAAATGAAATGAAATTATAAAATGCTAGACTCTTTATAAGCACTAATTTATCATCAGGGGACTGAGAGAATAAGAATAGGTTTAAACAGACAGATTTCTGTAAGCAAGCTGGTAGATGTGTATAGGGCCAAAGTCATGCATGTTAGAACAACAGAGTGGCACATGGCAGTCCTGTATCTACAGAGTCTATGCTTCAGTCCGTTCTTGGTGGCCACCATTTTGAGATTCAATAGCTTTGTATCAGGAACATCACACTTTTTGTTTCACCAAGGCCTTCAAACTAAGTTCCAGTTTAGACATCAAGCACCAAAGGAAGTTGGATTCTTAAATCTGCCCTAGCATCACCCTTCTGAGACTCTCAAAAATTTACACAGAGTGCTTTCCACGTTCTTAGTGATCCCACTGGGTTGTCCCAAAGTTAATTCAGTAAGGAAGGCCCAGGGCTTGAGCTATAGTGTCAACTTGAGATACTTAAATTTTAGAAAACATACTAAACTGTGGTTTATGGAAGGGTTACAAAGATTCCAGAATGAAAACAATCTATTCACAATAAATGGAGACTGTTCCTTACAAGGAACCTCCCACCCCAAGTGGAGAAAGTCAAGGTAGGCTAACTCCTTTAAACCAAAGGTGGCACCCTAGGGAAAGTGCCAGCAAGCGTGAGTGCCAGCAAGGCCTCTCTGAGGGTTCCTCCTTTCCCACCCCTTCACAGAATTTAGCCCCATGCATTTGGAGAACAATTGGAATTGGGATCATTTACACTTCCAGCCAAATTGCTGCTGAGCACAGTGTAATAGTGTCTCCCACATGGAAGGCTGTCTAGATCCCAGGCCAAAGTCTGCAGTTAGTCTGGGTGGAAGCCCAGATGAGAACAGGGAGAGAAACTAGTCAGGTGGGGCAGGACCCTCTGGGGATGCTTTTTCTGGAGAGCACAGAGTACGAGCAGTCTTGTACTCTCTCACCAAGAGAGCACTGGTTTCCATTCCTTGTTATCTCTTGGAGGACCCAATCCCAGATAGAACCTACTGTTTGGGCCAACAGACTGACCAGCTTCTCTTCCTACCCATGCCTTGCCCTAGTTTCTCTCATAAGTCTTTTAACAAGGCCCCAGTCCAGCAGTGTAATGGTGGCTCAATCCCAGGGACCCTCTCCTGCCATATAGAAACACTGCCATCTCTTTGCCTACCATCCCAGCTCCTAGCATGGCACGTATGAGTCTATAATAATCTTCTCTATATATCCCACCCTCTGTGGTCCATGGGATTCGTTCTTCACATTTGCAAGAAATGAATTCAGAGGTTAAGACTCAATGGAAGGTATGTGTGACTGCGAGTGGCTAGCATTGTAATCTCCAAGTTAAAGGACACCTGAGCCAAGAGGAAAGTTTCCAAACTTACAGGAACTACATGTTGCCTTTACCACCTGGATTCAAGGAGGCGGAAGAACTTCCAAACACAAGGAGAAAGGGGCCACTGGGCAGTGAGTTGGCAGGTAAGGAACTAGAATCCACCAGTGAGAGTCTCCTACCCCAACTCCTTGCTCCCATCAAAGGTTTCCTATTCCAACAGATATTTCTAGGCACTCAATCAGATTTCCATGGAACGTGGCCAAGTCACAGGAATTGTCCAATTACATTGTTTATAAGAATATTGGGCTAATGCACCAGATAAGACAGCTTTGACATCCCTTTACAGAGAGCAGGGTAGGAAATGACGTGTGGTGGGCACATTCTGACAGTTTTAGTTATCAGAGACATAGCATGGTTTTGTTTGTGTGCTTATTTTTACTAAATTTATCTTGGATAAATTTACAGCGTAATAAGAGCATAATTGAATGCTGGTACACTGTACTTTACAGTCAATCTGAGATGTCTACCCTATGTGTGCCAGTTCGTTTTATTTTTATGGAATAGGGGGAATTATGAAGACAGGAAGTTTAAGCATTTAACTGTAAAACACAAGGGATAAATAATGTTATTAAAAAAAAATTCTCCCAAACCTCCTTCCCCTGGAATTTGTTTTCCTCCGTATCCTGATTCTGTATTTATATTCTAACCATCACTTAGTCTCAGCCTCAGGATTTAAATTTCACTCCCCTAACCCCTGGCATTCTGTCACTTCTCAAGAAAAAGTTTACCTTCACACATATGCAACCAGCTTTCAGCCTTTGGCTTATTTAAAATCTTGCTATTTTGTGTTGATAAGGGGTAGGGATGTGTTGATTTACATTCTTTGTTAAGCTTTTTATGGTGGGCTGCATGGTTTTCTACACATCTGGTTATCGGGTGCTATTAAAAGGCTCATTACCATAATTTATTATTTACCTGAGTGTGACCTTACCCATATGGCATTTCACTAAGTGCCACACACCTGCTACTCTGTTTTATTTTATGAAAAGATTACTTTCGTACTTTTCAGAGAAAAATCAGGAGGACTCTAGTTTTTATCCTCTTTTCTTAATCTTGCATTTCCATTCACAGTAAAATAGCTCTTAGTCCTTTTAGTGTAAAACCAAGTTCAAGATAACACAGGCTGAAATTCAGACACACAAAGCCCAGCTTTTGATATGAAAATGTTCTTTCAATAACACTACAGCCTCCTCAAACCCATGGTGTTTCAAATGTACTTTAAAATGAGGCAATCCATTTCTTCCTGCGAGATGTATTATTTTAAGAGAGCTTCTCATATTTGCTGTGTTGCAAGTTATCAGGCCTTCCATTAGCTCAGCCCTGCTGGCTCTCAGATCATTCAAGGACAGTGGGAGAAAATTCACTATATTGGCAATTTTCCATATTTGTGCTCAGAGGAACTACACCTCTGTCTAGGAGACAGGGAAGAGCAAAAAAAAAACTGAAAATTTGTAACAAACAGGAACTACTGTGAAGTATTAAATGTCAGAAACAATTTCTTTATTTACAATTATTTAAAAGCTACAGTCATGTGGGACCTCAGGAAGGCAGATCATTCTCTGAGAAGAGTCAAAGGTGTGTGTGTGTGTTTGTGTATGTCTAAGTCTGTGTCTCTGTGTATATCTCTGTGTATGTCTGTGTGTGTGTGTCTGTGTCTGTGTCTGTGCTGTATTTCAGATAGATTGAAAATTCTGTGTAGCATTGTGAGGTGATAAGTTCACGTGTCACTGAGGAATGTTCATTCCTGAATGTGTTGACAGTGGACACCAGAGGAGCCTCTGAGATGCTGGACACAGGTATCCTCAGCACAGCACTTAGAACAGGGCTTCCTTCTCACTACCCTTCAGTAGGTCCATCACTAAAGTTACAACGTGGAATGTGCAGTTGTGAGATTCCACTGCGGTGTGCAGAAAACTGTGAGGCTACTGACTGAGCAGGGGATGTCCTTTCTAAACAGTATTTGCTTCTTCTTGCTTACTGTGTTCTCTTTTTGGGATGCTAATGTTGTAATCCCCAGTTTGGACTTTAATAAAAATTGCCAGAGGAACCTTGAACCTTGTCCTCCACCCAGAAAATGCTGATTTGGAAGGTATAAGGTAAGGCCAGGCAGTCACATTTTGAGGAACACACTAAAGTGGTTCTCATTACCAACCAAGTCAGATAAAAAAAAAAAAAAGATTACCACAGGAGTCACTAAAGGACAATAGCATCTGTATTGCCACAAACTGAGAATGTGTCAATCGTAGTATTCAGATAACTAGCACCATCAGTATCGCTGAGCCTCCTTTATAAGGGCCACAGGAGTATTCCATCAGTGAGCAACGAGGAGGGCCACAGATAACAGCTAGTCCAGCACAGTTAGACACAGGCACACCATGTATTACACTGTTCCTTTGTTGAGGTGAATTGTCAGATGACTTACTAAAAAGACATAGCACGTCGTAGACTGGAGCATTTGACCACCTGGTTCTCAAGGAACAACACTGCCCAAAGCACGTTTCCCACCCGGCACCCATTTTGTATAGCTGGCATAATCAAGAAAGGCATCTTTGATGGAATTAACACCACCATTACGAGAGAAGAATTCTCTATTCATCAAATATACCCTGAAGAAAATAGATGAGCATAATGAGACAGCACAATAATATAACACTAAATCCTCTAGGCAGATGGAAGAAGTGTCTGTGTTGGCTGCACAAAGGAAGGCCTACATGGCAGAAAGAAGTAGGGCTGTAGATAGTGGTTAGTTTCCAGAAAACCAACTACTAACGGAAGCACTGTGTTCCTCAGACTAAACCTGTATTATCAAAGAGATTTCTGCTTTGAGCAATCAATGGTTGTTTTGGAAAACCACAATAAAATGAAGCAGGCCCCAGTTTTCCAGAGTCTTGATGGGTTTCTGGTGTCCAGAGAACAGCCTCAAATATTTAAACGACTAATATTAGTCCAAAGATGATCTTAATGGCTATTGAAAACATCTTTCCAATAAATAAAAACACATTTTGCACACTTTCTTTAAAAGCTTCACTCATGACTTAGACCAACCCAGATGTAGTTTGAAACCATTCTAGAACTAAAGAAATACAACTTGATGAGGAAAGAAAACCACCAAAAAGGAAATGAACTGATATGATTTAACGTACATTATTATTACCATCATAAATTATGTTGGTCATAGCTGCCTCAAGTAGAACTTCAGTCGATTTAAAGCCATTCAAGACCACTGAATTATTTTCAGTTAATTATGAGAGAGCCACATGTTGCAATGAGAACAATGTGTTAATCAGTCAACACTACCTCAGTGGTCACAAAATGGTGTGTTTCCATTCTGCTGGACGGAGTATGTCTCTCCAACTGAAGAAAATGAATGTAATAGGTTTGAGTACAGAAAGATCTTATTAACTGACTTTTCAAATTTCAAACAGATGTCAAGACTGCATTTATAAAACACTCCCCATAGAACTCCTTTTTCTATAAAGAGAGTTTTATAACACACACACACACACACACACACGTGTGTGCATGAATGTGCATTTAATCCCGTGTATACACATTACAAGGTGCATGTCCTAAAGTGCATGTGTGTGGGGTGTGTGTGTATCCATTGGTTCCAGTTCAAAAGCTTTTATTCTTTCGATAATTCAATCGTCAGTCCTAGTCCTGGAGCCGTGGAAAGTTTCAGACTCCATACAATCTACTCTTAAGGCTAGAACTGCAAAGTTTCAAACTCCATACAATCTAAAACATTTAAACCTCTGTTAAATCTAATCTTCATTCTCGACCTGGAAGGCTTCAGCCTCAGCCTCCATGGAATCTAGAATGTGTATGCCTTCAAGACTTACTGCTGACTGAGCCACTCTGACTGGCTCCTTCTGAACTCAGCTGTACTGAATTCAACTAACTCTTCTCCAAGCTGACTGGTTCAAACTCATCTCCTGAGCCAGCTTACTGTTTTTGATTGAATACTTCTCTGACTCTGGCAGACTCTGGCTGATTCTCTGACTGCCCCAGACCAAACTGCTCTGCTCACCTTCAAGTGACTCACTCCTCCCCTTCTGATACAGACTTCTGCCAAACTTCTTCTGTGTCTCTGCCTCAGACTCCTCTGTGTCTCTGTGAGCTCTCACTGCCACATGCCTCCTCAGTCAGCCTCTCTGCTTCTCTGCCTTATCCTCTGACTCCCTGAGCTGAGAGTCTGCTTTTCTATTGTGAGAGTTGGGCATGTCTTCACACTTTGACTCATTCTGCTAACTCTTCCTCTGACTCTTCACTTTGCCTCCCCTTCACTCTGAGCCATCTCAGATATCACTTCCTGTCTGACACTGACTCCTTCTGAGTTCCACTTCCTGTTTCTGTTCACACTGTTTCTGATTTAGGGATTAAAGGTATGTACTACCACTGCCTTCTGAAATATGGGTTTAAAGGTGTGTAGCAACATTCTTAACATTCTTTCTACATTCCTTCTGGAACACACAGGCCTCTGAGTGCAATTCCTTCATATAGACCTTTTGATAGCCATCACACAGGCTTTCAATGTGATCCTTTGCCAGAGCAGCCTTATTGCTGGATTAAATGATTAAATATTCTTTATATTCCCCTTTCTGTTTAAGATATAAATTCTGCTGTGAAAATATGAATGGGTTCTCTTGTACCATAGTCTCTGGACACTGACTTAGGTTGTCAGGCATGACAGCAAGTACCATTAGCCCATATCAGCCCCCAAATGTGTTTTTTTAAACGATATATAAAGAGCTTCTAAGTAGTGTACCTGTGACCATGGAGCTCATGACTTATGAAGTCAGTTTATCATCTGTGTTATGATATGAACACACTGGGGATATTCAATAGTTATTTAATAAGTAACAGAAATCAAAGAGAATGATGCTATATCTGAGCTCTGTGCTAAAGGAGAAAAATTACTCAAATATTCTATGAACTACAAGGGAAGAAACCAGTTTCATTAAAAGATACACCTACCCCCAAAGGTGCTCTATATTTATAACTAAAAAGCACAAGCACTGAACAATTGTAACATACTTTTATGATGGCTTTAAAAGCAGACCTTCCCGAGTTCCAAAACTATCCACAGTGAACATCCAGTTCTTAAGCTATGAAACAGACATTTTCTTTTCTTTAAAGAGAATTTATGTAGTCATTTCCGAATCCAAAGAGAGGCTACAGAAAGAACACATGTTGTCTTATCATGCAATTGGCATATGTAAGGAAGAAACGTATTTGGTAGAAATTTTCTACTCAGCTCTTACACACACACACACACACACACACACACACACAAATACATACTACCCAAACATAAAAACCTACTATATAAAGCAACCCCTTTTCACACAAAAATGATATCATATGTGCAATTGAAAGTTGCAAATGGAAACTGTGAACCCCACATGTACTTTAATTTTTAGTGATACTCTGATATTTTCCGAATGAGATAAATATTAAACATTTAAAATAAGTCCTAGGATCGTGTCCTAAAATGTTAGAAGCATGATAAATACGTTAAGTCATCTTAGGAGGAAAATATTTCCAAGGGAAGGAACAAGCATGAATGTCCAAACTCTTGAAAGCAAAAGTGTAATTAGAAATAGTGAACTTAGGAAGCCTCCTCGTTCATCTGCTCTGCAAAGCCCTCTCTCCAAAGCCTTAGTCTTCAGCTCCCTAATTACAAAGTTTGTCAGAGTTGCTTTACCACTCTTGCCTAAGCCTTGAACAGCAGAGGTGATCCTGTTCAAGATGAGGGTGGGAGACACACCGAGTTCATTGAAATTGGAATCAGAATAAAATTACAAGTTACCATTATTTGTTTATATTATTTTCTTATAAACAGCTTATTATACTGTGGATTTCCTGCTACCCAGTCTGTCATTTAAATTTATTTAACTAAAATGCACAACACACACACACACACACACACACACACACACACACACACTTGTTAATGCATTTCAATATATAAAATATTGGGTTGTATGCTTAATCGAACCAAAACAAATTTTAACACTAGAAGTAAATCAACTAGAAGGGTGAATGAGAAAACTTTGGCCAACTTATCATTAAATGAAATAAAAGTATCATTAACACCCCCCACTGTCTCCCCACCCAGTGTGTGTGTGTGTGTGTGTGTGTGTGTGTGTGTGTGTGTGTGTGTTGTCCATGTGTATTCTTTAGTTCTTAAGATCAATTTTCACATGAAGAAATGGACCCACATTGACCTTAATATATGAAGTAAAATAGCCTTAAAGATGAATGAGTAGTATATTGTTTCTTATGTTTTACTACAGTATCAGTATGTTTTCATATATGTAAATAATAGTTTATCTGGTTTTTGGAAGGCATGTTATGTTGGATGTATTCGTCATCAAAGTATGTGTTATAGCCAGTTGGATTTAGAGCCAGTGGGTAAAAGGGCATTTTATTCTATAATTTGTCTTCCTAGAACAATTTCTCTAAAATAAAAATGACCTGTAAGATTATCACAGAATGTTCTTTTCCAACTCCAATTTAAATATACGAGAAAGGAAGAAGGAAATGGAGAGTGGGATGGGAGAGGATGGAGAGGATGGAGAGAGGAAGAGAGAGAAAAGGAAGGAGAGGATGAGAACACATGCAAAGAAACACGATACATTTTATTAAGCGTGAAAAATTAAATGCCAGTATTTTTCATATTCCCCTAGAAAAGCTGACGAGTCCACCCAGCTGTGTCTGAGAGTTCTTAATGCTCTTGTAAGTTCCGTAACCTATTCACCTGCAGCATATTTTTAAAACTCTCCTTTTAAAGCTGTATCTCTTTTTTCATTATGTTGAACACAATTTTATTTTTGGGACACTGCACCAAACTGCTTTATAGCTGTCACAGATAAAATGAGAAGCAAGGAAGGCAAGGGAACCCTTAACACAGCTTCTGGAGCTCATTCTTAGCAAGTCCACCAGGGTATATTAAGAAATTAGGAAAGCCCAGCTCCTTTAGCTAATCTTTTTCCCAACGATAAAGTTGTCTCAAAGACAAATTTATATCACTCACTAAGAAACAACAGCCGAGCTGTGTCATCAACCTATTTTCTCAGAGCCTTCTTCACATCCTCCTCAGTTCTACACCAATAACCACTTCCCTGCTCCAGCGTGGGCTGAGAATAACTTTAATTTTGCCATGGCTTTACCATAGTCTCTACTCTAAATGCCAGATTATCCTGAGATGTTTAAAAATTGTATGGTTTAAGGCGGTTAAAGCATGTGATCCATCTTGGGGAAGCAAGGACTCTAAACCTCACAATGATGTGTTACTTCCTTCTGGTTATGTGGTCATGCACTAGAGAATAATCATGGGTATTTTAGAAAACTTGGTAATTACTCATGATTCAAGAAGAGAAGAGAAGGAGGAGAAGGTTGAAGGTGTTGAAAGTTCTTGACTGGTCCTATATCCCTCATAAACACTTTCCCATCGATTGTGGGAACTGTGGTGTGGTTTCTATCTCTTTAATCTCTGGGTATCCATAAAATGGTATTTTAAAGAAACACTTCTTGTTTCCTGAAATGACTGATATATGGCTCTTGCTTTGGTGTATATTAGTCACCCTGAAAATGTCTAACAGAGCGTGTTTTAACAGGAAGCTCTAGCACCTCTGTCTAACCTGCTTCTTTGACTCTTACAAGTTGAGGAAGTAGTTAATTGTCTAATCAGAATCTTCAACGTTTGAAATTAAGTTGATTTTGAGCCAAATGTGCTTCCTGTCTTTGTCTCGGTAAGCTGTATTTTTTCCCATTTAAAATTCATACTGCTACACATGATCTAATAGTATGTAATGAATGATCTGGCCAACTTCCCTCTGAAAGGATGACTGATGATTTCATAATTAATCACCACAATGTTTTCAAAGTACTCAATGCACTGCCTCCCTACAAAAACTTTTCACAGTTTCCTTAAGAATTTATATTATGAGCCATTTATGGCAGAATAGGCCTGTAAGCCCAACATTTCAGGAGAAGTAGAGAGGTTTGAGAGGCCAAGACTATTCTGGACCACATGTCATATACTGACCAAAATGAATGAATGAATGAATGAATGAACAAATAACTAAACGTGAAAACAAAGAGGATTTATATTGTAAATTCTTATGAACTGAAATTATATTGTCATTGTTTGCTTTTGAACTATGCCAATTGACTATGTTTATTCTTTTAAAAAAAGAGAGATAGAGAGAGAGAGGAGAGAGAGAGAGAACAGAAAGTTTTGGCAGACAGCAAGTTGCATATAGATTCTTAAGTATTTCACAAAACAGGGAAAAATCTAATAAAAAAGATGAAGAAGCAAATTGCTTAGGAAGACAAACTAAATGAAAACATATATTTTAAAAATATGTGAGCATATTTATCTTAAAATAAAATTTCAAATGCTTAGGTTGCACACCTGAAAATATCTGAATGTTACCGTTCCTCGGTTTGGAAGTCCTAGTGCCGTTGAGCTGCTATTGAAGGAGTCCCTGACACCATCCAGGTACTCCAGATCACCTGCAATAGCTCTCTTATTTATTGCACATTATGCTACCCAAGCTAAGACTTTTTAACATTAAAAAAAAAGAAAACTGCAGATAAAACTCAATACACAAACTGACTGAGAGAGAAGGCCCAAGGACACTGAAGGGAAACTATATTTCTATCAAAACTTCCAACAAATGTTTACATGTGTCCTCCCATTTCATCTCAGGGAGTGGTGGAGGTCCCACTACAAAGACAGCTGTTTGTGGCACCTAAAGGAAACCTATGTAATCGGTCAGCTTTGTGTAGGATAACTATTTTGGATGGCTGGAGAGAGTGGAAAGAGACATAGTAATCGGGTTAATACATAAATATCCAGCACTAGTCATCTTTCCTTACTGAATTGCTATTAAAAAAAAACAGTCATAAGAAAAGTCACAGCCCTAAGCACCTCAACAAAACTCATCCAAAATCAATAAATGGTGTAACTCAGTTATTTCTTAATAGAGTAATTGTCTAGCAGAAGGAGGTACTAATATTGGGTAATATAATATTATGCTAATTGTAAGGTTATTTATTACTTTACTAGGTTTATATTTAAAAATAAAACGACCCATGGAAACTTGGGAAGAAAATGGATGGGTGTAAAACCGAGAGAACATAAACAACAAATTGTATCAAAAGGTACTTTTAATTCCCTATGTTGATTTATTAGGATATAGAATTTTGAAAAATATTTTCTAGTAAATAAAACTCTTTGAGATTATTGAAAATACTTTCTTTGGCTTCAGCTAGTTTATAAAAATGGGATCTCACACATGTCTGAGATATCATAGTATATAGTGTACTGTTATCCTGTAAATGGTAAGAAATTAAGCATATGGATGTATAACACATCCTCAAGCCAAGTAGATTAAGAGGAAAGACCATGATGTACAAAATTAAAAAATAAACAAACAATGTTTAACACAACTCATAAATACAAGAAGATATTTCATTTAGAATGTTTTGTTTTTAAAGTATTTTAATTCTACAAACATATACAGAATATATTATGTCACATATTATAACATATTATATATAATATACTATTATAATGCAATATGTATATTTGGTATGGGAGGTAATCCTTAGATTGAAACTTCATCTCTTCTGTATGCTAAACACACAGAAGAAAAAATTCATTATCCAAACTAGTCTTGAGTTTACTCTCTAGCCCAGGCAAGTATCAAACTTTCAGTCTTCCTGCCTCAACATTATAAAAAAAAAAACAAAAAACTGGGATTATAGGTCTTCATCAGTAGGCCTGACTCCCTCTATTTTAAAGGATTTACTAATTAGTATACTAAAGTACTCTCGTCATAAGAATGAGATTAGAGTTGTGGAGACTGTGGTGTGTGACCATACTTCACATGGGAACACATCAAAGCTTCTAAACACTAGCAATGACCACATCTCACAGATGGGGTCATTTTTTTGTAGCAATCATTATTTTTCCCAAAACCTCATTGTGAGCATCATGCAAATAGCTAGTAATTGTAGTTATACTAGTAGAAAGTAGACATATAGAAGTTAACCATAAAGTAGAGAAATGCAGATCTTTGTAAACTTTTGTTTTTATCATTTAATAGTAGGAAATGCATTGTCTTTCTTTTATCATTTAAGGGCCCATAAACAACAATTTGAACAGATATACTAGAGTATTCATTGATAATAAAATAGTTTCCTGGGCTATTAGTCTGCAGTTCAATTTTAGAATATTATAAGAAATAATAAACCGTGATTCACTACTTGCAGAAAAATAACATTTATGCTAACCCAGTAATAGAGAATACTGAAGTTCTGAAACACTTTCCTGATAACTTGCTGGATAATCAAAAAATATTGGAGGAGGGAATAAATCCTATTACTCCTTGGACATAAATGCACCAGGAGATGGACAGCTTTACGGCATTTTAGGGTTTTGGGCCACAATAACTGCCAAAGCAGATTGATGGGTGATCTAGTCCATTGACCGCCAATTGTTCCAAATTGACTAGAATTCAGGCAATTTCTACATTTTATAGTCCACAATGAAAGAAGCACTATTTCCACACCCTACTGTAGAGCAAGAAGCAATGTCCACATTTAAGGGGAGACTGACCTTTTGTGGAGGGGGTTCTTGAGGTGTGGAAAAGTAGCACTAGAGCAGAGAATGAGCCATGGAGGTAATTAGTGCTACAACCCCTCCCTAAGTTGTCTTCTGCTAGGACAGGCTCTGACTGATGGCCTCTGAGGAGGACTGAGGAGCAAGGTCATACAATGATCTCATTGAATTGTAAGGACAAAGCCAAGCGGTTAACAAAAAGACTGGCCTTTGTACAGAACAGTTCCCTAACATTTGAAAAACCTAGGTGACATCAATGGAAAGACACCTTTTCACTGTGTGTGCTTATGTGTGCCCTTGTTTATCTCAGAAAAAAAGATCAAGAAAGAAGAAATGATTGATGGGCAGGAGCTAATACAAGGAATTGTAAAGAAAATGTTTTTGTGGTAGATGAGGATTTCAGACCGTCTTCCCAGCTTTATAAAGCCATCTTACATGTGGGGGCCACATTCCCCCCAACATTTACACTGAGAACCCACAGAAATCCCTTCCCTCCACATCAGGTACACACTAAGAACTAACTCCGAAAATGGGAGAATTACTGTTGCTCTCCACTTCTGCTCTTTGTCATCGACAGCCATCCTCATATCCTGTAGATTCAGTCAAGGGTGACACTACCGACTGTCAGGCTAGGTCACGAGCAGACCTGGCCCTTTTTGGGGTACACCTCTTTGCTCACCCGCTCTTTCCGCTTGTCATCAGCTGCTGTTTAGAGGCACAGAGAGCACACTTGCAATAAAGCTCGGGACAGAGTCCCTGTCTCCACAGCTCTGATGTGACACATGAAAGAAATGGCATTTGGAGAAAAATCTAGCCATGTTTTGAGGAGATGTTTCTGTTCCCCCTCTTGTGCTGAGTATTCCAAATGCCTCCAAAAGAATTTACTATCAACTTACTTCAATGCATTCATACCCATTCACTGCCTTTTTCTATAAGTATGTAACAGGAAGAATATTATATACTTCATCTCCCAGTGTCTCCTAGAAGATACACTTGTTTTCCACTGTAAATTAGCTCCGCCCTGATCTTATGTAATTTTTACCGCTCTCTTTAGACAAGTTCACATTGCAGCAGATTTCTAAACCAAACTGTCCAATGAAATTCAGCAAGTAGTTGAATGTTATTATTTAACTTAAACAAAGGAGCCAGAGGTTTAGCCTGAGAAATGTTTTTCTATACGGTACTACAAGGAGCAATTAATCTATTTTAATCTATTAAAGAAAGTATGTGATATTTCATTTGGTGTTTTAAGATATCTTTAATTTTTCTTTTGGAAATGCATTATCACAGACTTTAGATCCAATGAAGAGGGCCATTGTTGGTTATAAAATAACAGTCAGATAGTCAATGAATCCTTACAGAGAAGTTTTGAAATTTTGTTACTGTTTTAATATTTTTATTATTCATTGTTGTTATTATTTGGAGTTCCAAGATCAAATCTTTTCTTTTTTTTTTTTTTGTGCAGTGTTGGCAAGTACTTCACAGAGAGCCTGCATACAGCCCTCTTATTTTCTGTTGTGGAGGTCAGAGTTTACAATTACTTTGGAGATCATGTGTCACCTTTAAAGATGACAAGTATGAATTTAATTTCATTAATGAGCTGGTTTATCAATAATTAATTCTGCCCTGTGTGACCTCAGAAAGCATAGATCTAAATAGTCATGCCTGAAATTAATCTGTTCATACAGTTAGCCTTGCTTAATTATTTTATTATTATAATTAAATACAACCCTGTAAATGGTAGGATGATTTCTTTATTGTGCTTATTACCAACATTAAAGCAATACCACCTAATACTTGAAAATTTCTACTCAATGACACAAAAAAACAAGAAAAATAACTCATGTTAAAACTAGAAGCATCACCTTGTTCGGCTTACACCACTGGCTCCATAGTTTTCAAATGTTTACCTAGAATGCTGATGGTTCGGAGCCATGTGCTTGATTGTAAAATATTCTTTACAATGGAAAAATGTGTAGGCAAAAAATACTTCTTTCATTATTTGCCTGCTGGTGATGTGCACTCATTGAAATGATTTGTTTATAGGCCGTACAATTAGCAAAGTACCAAATTTTGCCCAACTTCCACATAGACAGACGTCTAACTACAATGCTTGTAATACCATCCCTGGCCATAGTCTTAAACGAGAAGTCCTTGCCAGAATGCCAGGGAGTTGGTATGTCACAGTGATACAGCCTTTGCCTGGCACGCCTGAGCCCTTGGGTTCAATACCTGTCACCTCTAAATAGAAGTAATTTTCAATGACTAGGTTTTATAATCAAAGAAAAAGAGATCATCAGATTCAGTGCAAGTTGGGAGCAGGGACAAGGTTGAAGCGAGAAGCATGGTTAGGGATGGAGAGAAGGGAAAGAAAGAGAAGCAATGTAACTAGATTCCAAATAGATATACTAGGAAAAAATAAAAAGAAACAGAAGAAGATCAAACCACACAGAAGACATTTGACCTTAGGAAATGGGACGTTCAACCAGGAAACCCTTGCCATATGAATTCCTCACTTCTTTCTTCCATACTTCATTCAGCAGCCACCTGAGAAGGTGAGAGAACAGCGGAAGGAAACCAAGGTTCAGGAGAGCAGAGGATGTGAACAGAGTGTGGTGCCCGCTGTGTCGTCAGGATGAAGAACGAAATACAGACTAATTACAACATTAGTGGAAATTATGATTAGGCACACAGCTAAGTTCAGAGAGCTGATTTGAGATTTCCTGGTAGCAGAAGAGGGGAGAATTACAGAAAAGAAGGCGGCGAGGCTGAAAAGATTCAAAGACATCCACTTGATCCAACTGGAAGAAGAAAAGGAATGTAAAATCGCTTGGGGTTGGTGAAGCTAACAGAGGATTCAGGCTCATCAGTTTCATCCTGAGGAGGTTGGTGGAGAATAGAAATCAGAAGAGCAAAGGCAGATAGGAAGGTTTCACACAACTGGCAAGCAACACAACTAGATGATTGGCATAGAAAGAAGGAGAAGGGGACTCGGACTGACTCTGGGCAAGGGCGTAAGGACCTGGGAATTAACTGGATGGGAGATAGGTTAAAAGGATGAAAGATGGGACCAGTGGGAGACCAATCCAACGCTGTGAAGGAACCCACAGCACTGTTCATGCGAAGGACTGTATGCCCACCCGCAGACTATGCGATAGTATCAGAGTCTAAGAAAGACTATTTATGTGTCTCCCTTTGTCACTAAACAGTACCAATTCACTGTAGTATCTTACAGTGGTGTGCTCATCCTAGGACCAAATCTGGGGTAGTACACACTTGATAAACCCTGGGCTGAACTCACATAGAGGCGAGGAACTTTGAAGAACGACATTGGCATTGGGTATCAGGAGCTATGCGGAAGTAACTTCAGTGACCCTACAATCCTCACTCCTGCTTCTTTAAGGTCAGAAGTTACAGAGCATAAATCCCTCCTCGTTTATCAAAAAGGCTTTCCCCTAAGGCCTGCCTTCATCTCTAGTATTAATTGCATGAAAAGTAACAGCTGTGAACTTTTGCTGAGAGGAGCAGGCATATACTCCTGACTGTGTATCACCGTAAGGCCTGTTCATATCGAGAGGATCACAAATATTTTGGGTCAACATAGCACGAAAGAAAATGGAAGGTAAATTTAATTTTAGCAATCCTCTTAAAAAATTGGGATATAGGAGATGTGCTGTTTAAAAGAACATTTCAACCACAGTTGTAAATCCAGAAGAAAAGAATGAAAAGAAGGAAACAATGAAGTCAGTGTTAACTTGTTTAACTTCCCTCCCCTTTCCTTGGAACTATGTAGCAAATACCTGATATTCTTTACTTTGTTACTTTCTTAAGAATAAGAAATACAATCAATGTGAAAATATGGGGAAAGGTACATGAAAGAAAAATTGTGTATCAGTCATGGAATAGAAAATGAAAACATGTTCCATAAAAATTGATTCAGAAGATGCATTCTTTCCACTCAGGAAAAACGTCTCCTGAAGGCCTAGTGCTTTTAAGGCAGTATGCTAGACTTTTCAATGATCATAATGAACAAATTGGCAATGCACTCTCAGCTAATGGCCTTGTATGTGGAATTAGTCAAGACCACAGACAATCAAAATATGCAATGCTGTAAGTGAGGCCAAAATAAATGCTCCAACTGACACAGGAGTGCTTTAAAAACTAAAAGGGAAGAAAAAATCAGCGCAGGGAAGAAATGAGGTTCCTTAAAGAGGAGAAGATTCTAACTGAGTCTGGTAGAAAAATCAGATGATGGTGTATATTCATAAGAGGTAAGATGAGGTTTATTTAGTAATTTGGATCTGATCACACAATTCATGGTCATTTGGTCTGACAAAGTTCAATAAATATAACATGCCTGCCCCCATGAATGTTAGGAAATGAAGAAGTAGAAAATCTTCAATTACCTGTTTTAAAAAATTCTATTATCATTTCAGAGACATTGAAAATATAAGTGGTGTCAAAATGCTGTGAATATTACCAGTATTTTTTCTCCATATTGGGCATTGATTTACAAAATGGATCACTTAAAGGATCAGCAGTAGTTTTCAATGGGGATGTAAGTTCATAGTTAGATTTATTTTTACAGGAAAGTGGCCCACAGATCAGGCAAGGAACCAGGAAACTAGAATACATGTAACCAACATGAGGCAGTCCATCTAGTCTGTGCTCCTATGCAGTGAGAAAGTCATTGCTCTGTATCCAAGTGCTCTCTGTAGTACCTGCATGCCCTTTCCCTGGGCAGCAACCTACACAGCACACTCCTGGACAGACATCCCAGCTGCTTGGCTCATTTGGGCTGTACTTAACTGAAATGCTCATTTGCTTCACTGTGGTGTGTTTAGCCTCCATTTGGGCTAATCATATAAGTCCTTGTCCAAACAGGAATTCTTCTGTAATTTGCTTGCTTGATAATTACACAGATAAAGGCATGGCTGTGCAGCCAACCACGAACATGTGTTTATCATCCACAGATGTAACACCTTGAATACCAAACATCCGGTTCCTTCAGTCTTCCACACGGCAGACTGAACACTGGAAATCATAGTCTCCACGAGTCTTATTTGTACTCGGCCAGCATACACTGTCTCCTAATATTCTGTGTTGTGTCCTTGCCACAATAAAATAGAGTGAGAGAGTCCATAGACCAGGGCTTCTCATTCCA
Source organism: Cricetomys ansorgei (assembly GCA_026225945.1). Taxonomy (NCBI): domain Eukaryota; kingdom Metazoa; phylum Chordata; class Mammalia; order Rodentia; family Nesomyidae; genus Cricetomys; species Cricetomys ansorgei. The sequence goes on along the minus strand of JAMJFZ010001816.1, from coordinate 16,940,663 downwards.
TTTTATTTATGCTTCCCTTCAAACTATGAGGTAGAGTGAAATCACCTATAATCTAATGATAATAGCAACACATTGTTATTTATTGTGTATTTATCTGTATCAATACTGTATTAAATTCTCTCTCTTCCCCTCCCCCACTCTCATATATTCTGCTTAAACCTGATTTTTCATTTCTTTTATAGAAAGGAAAGAGTTAAATATTTTGTTGTAAGTCTTGAAGGAAAAGCCTAATACTATTCTCTTTGTTACCTCTGGATTTGATACCTTAACCCAGAAGTGCTGGCGGGAAACCCATGCTAAATTTTTATCCAGAACAGAAACGTCTATATCACTAAAGATGATACTTAAAACATGGCTGTATACCAGCCCTGTCATTGTAGCCGTGCTTTCCAACTATAAAGGCAGACAGATTGAAGCTCAGGAACCCACACATTGTGTGTACACCTGGGAAAATGTGTGGAGGCAGTGAACGTGGAACTTTCTAGAGCACTACATGGAGTCTAAAGAGAGGATTGTGAACATCACTTGGAAACGGCGTGCGTGTGATTTTGTAGAAGTCCTGCATCTACTGGTCTCAAGTCTGTCCAGTTTCTGTGAGTGCAGCATGCCATGATTTATTCTTGATGAGTCATCTTCTCTCTTTTGGAAGTCTTAAATAATGCATTTGGGTTTCTTGCAAGCGATTGGCAGTCTACACTTTTCAGAGTGTACGCTTCACCCCTGAAATATACACTAAAATAAAAAGAATGTTGCGCTTTGCTTGGCAATCCTCCGATTTCCAATTTTTGGCATAGGTTATGAGTAATGGCTTCATAACCACATTGACTTGAGAATTCTAGGAATTTATTAAAATTCTAAAACTACAGACAAAGGCATTATAACTTTTTTTTTCATTTTATCTACAATTAAAATATAACCACTTAAAAATAACTTCTGTTTCTAAAATTATCAAATTAATTGAAAGACAAGAGTCTTACTGTGCAGCCCAAACTGGTCTCAAATTTGGGATTCTCCCACTTCAGTCTGGAGTAATTGGAATCAGCACAACGTGCCTTCTTGACAGAGTATTTGTAAACTCATCCCTACCAGGCTACTTACTCATTTTATCAATTAAAAGAAAAGTTCCTTAATTTAGTTAGACATGTAAAATTTGTGTTTATATGGAATCAGGGAGCCATAATTAAAATATGTTCCATGGTGATCTTTGGAAAAGACATGGATGGGTTGAGCTAGCGTTATCTAATACCCAATTTAAAGTCAGAAGTTCCATTGCACCTGAAATGCAAGAAGGTGAAAGGTATTAACATATGTTTTTGATGGGACTGCCATTCTCTTGTGTTAACCCAAGAAGAAACTGAGACAGAGAATAGAGGTGTCTCTCAGCCAAAGTTACTCCAAGATGTTAGGTTCAGCATCCGAACACAAGTTCTTTGCATCTATAGTTTGAACTTTAGAATTTGCAAAGCCTCTGTAAGTTTCTGTGTAGGAACGATAGTTATTTCTACAGTGTCACCTGAAAAGCACATGTTCCTTGAGTCACTGATTTACTAAATATGTATGTCTACCATCGACAAGGGAGGGCTATCTCTTGCCTCTGCAGATACACACACACGCACACACACACACACACACACACACACACACACACACCAGACACTAAAGTAATGAAAATAAATCTGCTTTTCAGAGGTGACAAGTCTCCAAATATTATAACTTGGACAGCAGGGAAACAGCATCTCTGCAAACGCTCTGAAGCAGAAGTTGTAAATTAAGTGTGCAGATCTGCAGTTTTTCCACAACAGTGCGTCCACTAGTGACCAAGGTTTTACTAATTGAATTCCATTCCCAGTGCTCAAAACAAGAGAGTTGGCAAGGAAGCTCAATGATTATATGTTGAATGATTGAATTAAATGAGTGTCTGCTCATACAGAACACAATGTGAAATCAGCATGTACATTGAGCTGCTGCCATTTAAGTTTCCTGATAACTTATTATTTTGACAGATAATAAATCCTAGATAGTTCCTTGCAAGTGCCCGTAAATGACAGGAGTCACTATGTGAGAAGTTCTGAGAACAGTGAATAAAACATAATGAACACCAAATATGTTAAAGGGCCTGATATTTCTATAGAGTCATAGAAATACTAAGATATACATAAGCATGCTGAAATCTTTTGGCATCAAGATACAGTCTCTGTGTGAGAGATAATCCCACTCGGTCTCCAGTAACATCAAAGGAAAGTGATTTTCAACAGAGGGCTACAGGTCTGAAGTGAGTTCATTATTATTAAATATTTCCCAAATCTATGGTTCCATCGTTTAGAAATTAGTAGCACAGGTTTTATTTATGCTTTTAAGTTTAACTTACTTATGTCTTTTTTTTTCTGTATATGGTTGCCTTGTCTGCATGTACATCTACACACCAGAAGATGACATCAGACAGTTGTGAGAGACACAGTTGTGTGGGTACTAGGAATTGAACTCAAGACCTTCGGGAGGGCAGTGAGTGCTTTTAACCACTGAGCCATGTCTCCAGACCCTGTGCAGGTTTTCTTACATCCTTGACCCTTAGCATATGTTTACAAGTAATTTTTGTGTATTCTTTTTTGGTCAACATTTAAGTAGCTTTTAAAAAATAAAACAATGAAATAGTATGCTGCATGTGTACTTAGGTCTGTTTATATTTGATATTTCACATATTCAATTTATATAGACTAAAACATATTTTTTAAAAAGGCTGATGTATCATACTTCATAGCCTCTCATATCCCCACAAGACTTAATGTGTATGTGGAGGGCATTTTCACCTGTGCACGTGGACACCACATGTTTTCCTAGGTAGTACTCTACCATATATGAAGCCAGAAGCTCATAGTTCCATCTAACCTCGCTGGCCCTTTTGCTCTAAGGGTCCCTACTTCCCACACACTGAGTTCTGAGGCTGTGCTGGGTTGCAAGTGTGCTCCCATGGTCACTTGTCCTCCATGTGGTTTCTGGGGATGCAAACTCCTGTCCTTGGGCTGTGTTGCAGGCATTTTCTTCACTGAGCCGGTGACCTCCCTCAGGATTATTAACACGAGTAATCATTCTGGTTTTCCAATTTCCCATACATAGCCTCGCAGAAAGTAACTGTAGAAGAATATTCTGGAAAATAATAGCACTCCCAGGAATTGGACTTTTCTGGGGTCATTTCATATTCAAGGATAGTGCCAAACTAATTACCCTCTGGTTACAAATGGCAGCGAAGGAGAATCAATTGCATTCCACACATACTTCTTTGAATAGTTGAAGAAATTTTGGAAAGACAGTCCCCAAAACATTGTTTCCTCAATTTGTATCAAAAATAATATTTGTATCAGTAGAAAAATATAAAATTATTCTCCAGAGCCATTGTAGCGTTTTTCACGCAATAAAAAATTCTGGTTTTGCCTGAGAGCTCAAAGCCATTACTTCAGAATATTTTACCCTGCTCAAATAGACTAGGAGTTTAATCATGATTTGAATTGATTTCCGTGGACAGAACTAGAGCCGACAATGTACCTTATCCTTTCCAATTACATATTTTTTTAAAAAATTAGGGACACATTCTACTTTACAGAACGTCCAGTTTGCATGAATCACAGACCACCTATTACTTCTCCAAAACTTACAACCTCATGACTTGAAGAAAAAGAGACCAAATGATCCTGATGAATAATATCTATAGGTACGTATTAGGCAATAGGATTTCAGGCAGTGCAGGAAGCAAGGGAATGACAAAGAGCTGAAACCTGTTCTGTCAAAATTCACTTCATCAATGCCTTCATCCATTTCCAATCATTTTAAACTTCTCTTTTCCCACATGAAAGAATGCATGTATATGTGTGTGTGTGTGTGTGTGTGTGTGTGTGTGTGTGTATGTGTTTGTGTGTGTGTGTTTGTGTGTGTGTTTTCCACCCACTGAAATATCCCAATGTCTGGCACACAGCTATACTGGAGACGATGAAAGACAAATAAATGAACCAAGGAATGTCTAACCACATGCAAAAAGAGAACTTCAAAGCTTTTAAACAGTTAATGAAAACATAAAACTATTTTACACCACATTTTTACAGATGAGTGTACGAAATGTGTCCCTTATAAATTCTTCAGAGGACGATTCATATACTGGTAGATCAATGTCGCTCTAACTCATCAGTATATAAGCTGTTCTCCATGGATGATCCATGCCTACATACTGCATGTCCATAAAACTCTGGTTTTGTTAGGCTTTCCTTTTACTGAAGACTCTATGAGGTTGATCTGATGCTTCCGTGTGTTCTCAGACACGTGGATATAGAAAAAATACTTTTATGGAGAATAAAGGAAATTGAGGGTAGAACAAATGTGCATAGCAGCACATTCATAACTCACAGACCTTGCTTTCCAGATTGAGGCCCTGTCAAACCTGTGTGACATCTTTCTTTTTTTAAAAATAGACCTCCCCCCTCCTAGAGAGTTGAGCATAGAATTCTGTATAAAAACATGAGCCTGCAGTTTCTCAGAATGTGAGTCAATACACAACCGAGACAATCCCCTTCTCTCTCCACAAACACTTCTCCAAATGCTTTGACCTGTGGCGAATTTACTTTTCTCTGAAACCTCAACTGTAATTACATTAGCAACATACCACTTAGCATTAATTGCTTAGCATCTTGTAAAGTTTCACCGCTGGAAGGAGCCAGGAGTTTCAGTGATTCTTTGCTGCTTCCAAGTGTGTTTAATTTCTGCTTTCTGCCTCCATCAGGCAAGATAAACAAAGACATTCACTCAGCGCAACATTCGACTCTTGTTCTAAGATATATAATAAGCTATATATATAATAAAGTCGGCTGCTCCCCTCTTTGCACAGTAAAAAAGAATGATTAAGAATTCGGAAAAGAGGGGACTTGTGAGGATTTTAACTGAAGATTTCAAATTAATAAAGTCACTCTGGGCATTTTTTCCCTAAAAGATCCCTTGGGTTTGTTTATGACACATCAAGGAGGAGGAAGGATGTACTAAACATGACGTGATACCGTTTTTGAATATCTTCTTTTATTTTCATCTTGTGTTCTACCTCCGTAAGGATGATTATATTTAAAGTGGACCGAAGTGGTTTTAAAAAGTGCCAACTGTATCGGTATTTTTATCTTAATGACTGCAAAGTTAAAACCATTAAAAGTAGGATGTACATTGCAAAGCCATTCTGTATCTGGGGACTTGAGACTGGGCTCTTTGTTTCTGCTTTTCCCCCCTCAGCCATCACTGACTCTATCGCTGTATCACATGCAGAGAACTCAGGCAGGACCAAGTGTAGCTGCTGCTTCTGTAGCTCACTCCTTGGCCCCCTTCTCGGAGGAATTGCACAGGCGGGATCATCAAGAGTCGGTAGACTGCAGTGACTTCAATTCCAACAGGCCCTCCAAATGCTCTCAATTTCATGCTTCTCTGACCAGCTTTATTTATAAGAAAATGGATCTCTATGAACAAACACTTGGACTTGATCAGCCAAAAAATTTATATATATATATATATATAAACACTGCCATATTATTTTTGAGCACTTTGTAAGAATTTTGATGTCTCCATTTTTAGCAGTATTTGAAAGCAATCAATGAACAATCAATAAAATATGCATTTCTGTAAATAACTTCGGGGATCATTTTCCTAACATGAATATCAATTCGACAAAGATGGCTGGAAGCTAACACAGAGGTTATCACAAAATTTGAAGTTAATAATTATAAATTTAATGCAAGGAATTCAGTTACTGCCTTCTATGTCCTAGTGACAACTCTTTGTGCTCAAAGGTGTTTCAAAATATTTCTTAAAATTTGATAGACAATTAAATGTAGCATCATTTTCTTAATTCAAATATTACTGCCATGTGGGTGGTTATTAATTATGGTGACATCAGAATTTATAATGAAAAATAATTGAAAACCATGATAGAGCAAAATGATAGAAATCTATTGGTGGTCACAGTGTTAAATATGTAATTATATTTTAGGTATAATTATATTCATATAATTCTATTTAATTATATAAATTAAAAGAGATATCTACAATCTTGAGTCAATCATTATAAGTTACATTCATCTGGTGTGAAGTAGTATTCCCTCATAATTGTGTAGAATATGAACAATTTTCTCGCTCTAAGTGGCTGGTGACATGTGAGAAAGTCATAAAATTCTGGTTTTGTAAGACCTGGCTCTTTGACTGCTAAGTGCTCTGCAACTCTTTTGAATAAAAATGACATGGTGCTAGGCAGTGGTGGCACAAGCCTTTAACCCCAGAATTTGAGAGGCAGAGACAGGCAGGTCTCTGTGAGTTCAAGGCCAGCCCCGAACACAGGAAACCCTATCTCAAAAAAGAAACAAATGAAAAGACAGTGTGCATCACTTTTCTACATCTAAGAAGCAGGCATAGAGGCTGAAGAATGGTTCAGCTGGTAAAGCTCTTGTTATGAAACGTGAGGACCACATCTGGGTCACTCAGCACCAAAGTAAATGCTGGGAGGGCTTGGCTCCTGCATCTGTAATGCCAGGGAAGGAGGAATTCCAATCTGGAGCAAGCTGGAAAGCTAGCCAGCCAAACTGGCAAGCTCTGAGTTCAATCGAGAGAAACTGCCTCAGTATGTGTGTTAAAGAATGATTGAAGGATTCAAGGAGATACTGGATATCTATTTGGTTCCCACATGCATGCACACACATGTGCACATGAAACCCTATAGATACATGTACCTATACATGTACAATTATATATATAAACATGCATCCCCACCATGTTTATATGCAAAGATAAGGGAGCAACAAGGCTAGTTCTATTAACCCTATATTCAAGTGCAGTCAATGGCTGACTGGGCCACTCCAAATGACCAATTACCAGGCTTCCTATGTAGTCATCCTGTACATGCCCAAGAAAGCAAATACAACAATGTGCATGAAAATCACATTCATTGGAAAAGCTAATGGAGACAAAGGTGAGCAGTGAACTTCAAATTGCAGTCCTGCTTTTCACTTGTTAGGCCTAGGTTTCTCCAAGAGGAATTAAAGGGGGGAGGGTGTGTCAAAGAGGATGTTTTTGAGTTGACAGTGGTTTGCAAGCAGAACATAACATGGGTAATCACAGCTTAGACCCCACAAAATGTAGGAAAGACCCAGAACACTCTGCTGACGTGGTCTATTTTGTTATAATCCCATAATTTTTTTTCTTCTCAAAAGGTGATGCTCAGATTTCCTTTTGACAGCTCTCTAAGGTTCTTCTGCTCTTTTGGTGGCTTTCACTTATCTCATATGACAGGAGAAGTGAGAACAGACAGGTGAGATGACTTTCAGAACACCTATTTGTATAACTTCTTATCACTCACATGCAAATATGGACTCTGGAAGAGTCTCTGACACATTCATCAGTGCTTCTCTGATGATGTCCCTATTATAGAGAACCAAGGTGGTTAATGTTATGTCTGAACTTTTCGGGGCCAGAAATTCCCAGACATTTGATTAAACATTATTCTGGGCATGTCTGTAGGTTTTCTTGGATAACTGTTCAGAAGCGTGAAGGAGGTTACTCTACTTTATGTGTTGGCCCAGTCAGTCAGTTAAAGGTCTAAAGAAATCCAAGCATGCTGACATTCCTCATTGTCCTGCCTTCAAGCATGAACTAAAGTACTCGTTCTGGGAATTTCAGCCTCTGCCTTTTTGACAAAAACGACACTTTCAGCTTTACTGAGTCTCTAATCTTTTAACTACAGATCTCAGGACTTCTCTGATTCTGTGACTGCAAAATACAGTCCCTTATACTAATATATAATATATATAGTTGTATATATTATGTATTACATATATATTATATGTTTAGTATATGCATATATAGATATATATTATATATTAGTATATACATATTAGTATATATAGTATATCTTAGTATATATTTATCAATATATTTGTATACATATGATTATATTGCTCAAAATAGACACATATATCCTGTTGATCCTATTTTTTGAAGGAACTTTACTAATATATGCCTTTATAGGGTAAGAATCAGCAAGATGTTAGCTAGAGAGTACAGGAAACTTCCTCTAAAAAATCAGAGAAATGTACCGAAGAAAAATTAGTTCCTGTAAGTCTTAGAAGCATTTATATTATAAAATTTTTCCTATATTCTATCTTTCCCTAGATTTCCAAAAGAAGATATTCTGTAAAATAAATGCCTGGTACTATAATAGCATTGGGCAGAATTACATTCTAGTGGTCATTTTGTTTTTAGAAAAGAAATTACACATTTTTATATGAAGGCATTAGTGTCAAATACTCCCCAAACTTCAGATCAAGGCATCAAAAGGAAATAGAATCTGTATCCTTCCTCATTCAATTTGCTGTGCATTATAGCATAGCATTCTAAATTCTTGATTTTCAAAGTACATCGATACTTTGTCATAAGACACTTAATTTTTAATTTCATTTCCAAGAGAGGCAGATATAAATGGCTTGTGTTATTTTGTTTAAAAGATTAGAGACTAGTTTGGGAAATTGTCACTTTCATGTAAAATATACACAGGAGGTAAGGTTTCATTTACAGGGAAAAGTTTCTTTTACGTGATGCTACCGTACTGTATGGAGCTGTAATGATACCTCAAGGAACAAACTCTCATTCCAATCAACCACATGCCTTAATGTTTTAGGCACTTGGTCGGTGTACATCAGCACTAAGTTTTCAGCATGTAAAAGTGGTTGTTCTCATTCATGTAATATTTTGATATTCTCATCGTCTCTGGTTTATTTTTGTAGGTCATTAATCTAAATGAAATCCTTTAATACTTGTGCACAGAAACATAAACTCAATAATCATACCGATTCGTGGGTTCATCTTATACAGATTCTAAATCCGAGCAGACTCCTAACCAAGTTTTTACAAGTAGAGGGTCAAAACTATGGATCATTTATCAATTCAGTACATCTTGCTTGATTAAAAACATAAATGTCTCTGTTATTGCAATGGTCTGAATGTTATTGCCCCTATAAAATTATATGTTAAAATGTGACCATTAATGTAGTGTTAGAAGGTCTGGGTATTTAAGAATTGACTAGGGTATGAGTGTGGAGACTTTGATAAGGATGATTAACAACCTTTGTTGGAGAGGGCCCAGAGGATGGTCGTTCCCATTCCAGTGCATGACAGAACTGTCTACTGGAGCACAGATCTCAGGGCTGGAACAATACATAGATCACTGGTAAAGAATGCTTGCTGTTTTCCAGAGGACTTGAGTTTAGTTCTTAGCACCTACACCATGTGCCTCACAACTACCTATACCTCCAGATCCATGGGATCCAGTGTCCTCCTCTGGCCTACACAGGAGTCACAAATATGTAAACACACACATAGACACATGTTCATATATATATAACTGAAAAATTAATTGTTTAAAGAAAGTAGATCTTTATAACATACCAAACTTGCTGCGGATTTTACATTTGACTTGGCAGCATCCATTATTGTGAGGCATAAATGTCTGGTGTTTATACACTATGGCACTGCGCCTCAGCATCCTAAATACACTAATGTAGTCATTACTTCCCTCATTAGCTCAGGAGAGCTGGCCCACTTTCCTTCAGTCTCTTATATATATCTCCTACTGGAGTGGAGATGCATTGAAATTAGGCTCCAGATGACTCATATCTGGAATGAATGAATAAATGTGAAAATCCAGTCGCAACACACTCTCAAAATGTTAGTTATAAAATAAAGGATGTAACCATGTGGTAAACATTAAACAGGATAAAATGGTTTATGACCAACAGTATCCTTCTAGTGTCTTTTACGACGTGAAGTCCTCACCCTTTCTAGTGGGGAAACATGGCAATTTCTCTTTTTACTTATTAAAGGGAACTTCTTTTGCATAAGATGTGATGTAGGTGTTCACACAAACCTACATATACACAGAGATGACTCCCATTTTCTTCTTCACATAAATAGCCATACCTGCTCTGTCCTTGTCTTTTAAACTTCTTCACTAGAGGAAGTTTCTAATAGCTTTGATCGTGTACAGACTTCCATTATATACAAGTAACATCTTCTATTTGAATATCCACAAGTTAGTTACTGTGGTTATTTCAGATATTTTGGTATTAACAATAGAGACACAACATGTAACACTTTTGCACATGTAACTATATGGCAAATTCCAGGAAAGATGTTTTAAATAGCACAGAGTATTTGGATTTACCATTTCCATATATATACCAAACAATCTGGATCCTATTTAGCAATTTGTAGTTCACTGTTGCTGTTGCTAGACAGCATTTTCATACAAAAAATTTTTTGAGTGTTCAGTGCAGGTGGCTATCTGTCAAAGTAGATCTACCTTTAATGGCTTAAAAGTAATGTTGATATGGGGATTTCAATATACCCTTTTCTAACCACTGCAGAACAAAAAATAAAAATAAAGATAACTTATGCTGTATCAGGTAAAATAGTAAAAATAGATATATTTGGAAATTTAAGAGGACTCAGAAAGAAATGGACATATGGGGTTCCTCATCTCCCAGGACCCCCTTTTCCTTTGTGTGAGCAAGACTGAGACTACAAAACTACGGGAAATAACTAGAATATTTTGAATACTTTTTTAAAAATGTAGTTGTATAGTTACACTGCATTCTCATGCAAAAGAAAAACATAGTTGAGTAAATGGGGAAACTCCAGAGGTAAACACATTAGAGTCTTCTTTCATTAGACAAGATAACTATCAGCTTACTCTTTAGCTAATAGTTCTTCATTAACAGCTCAGGTATTATACGAGATTCGCAAACTATCAATAGAAAACTCATAGATTTATACTTCCTATTTGGTAAGCTCCTATCTTTTTACTATAAGTTACAAAGTCTGGTATAATAACTGATGAAAAAAAATACCTTGGTGATTATGGACTACAGTCACAAGTCGAAAAAGCTACAATACAATGTACTTTCTGAAGGAAAATTAATTATTCCAATTCCAGGCAGCTCAATAGTTAGAACTCAGCCACCAGCTGGCTAATATGTATAGTCTGAGTATTTACCAGCAGGCTTCTGCATTAGGAACAGCAAGATTCCATTCCACAGAAGAATACTGCAAATGCTATGCATAAATGATTCACTCTGGGAGAGTCCTCGAAGCATAAGTGTTTTATCCCCTTAAATGTTGAAGCTAACTTGCTCCACATGATGTCATCAGGATTAATTCTGAGGAGAGCAAACATAAAGTAGAATGTAGTGCTCTGCCAGCATCCAGAAACGGTGATCTTATAGATTAGAATTTCTGTATTTTAGAGGCAGACAAATAGGGACAAATAGCCTCATTTCATATTTTCAAAAATCAAGATTCAAAGGTTGTTCATGATTTCCCCAGACTTAAAGGACCCACAGAAGCAGGCCTTGCAACATAAGTTAACACCCTCAGAACTGTCTCCTTGACAAGGCCACAGTGACTGCTTCCCAGAAAATCACTCTTCCCTAAGAATTGACCGAGATATACAACAGTTCCCTTGAGTAGATGAATATAACGACAAGTTAATTTTCCTTCAAGAATGAATTTTATGGTATGTAAATGCCTTGCAGCTTAAAAGTCAAGGGGAAGAATGTGTGAATGAATAAATGCATGGATGAATATCGGATGTGTAATAAAACACAAAGGAAAATGGTAGTGGAAGATTTAGGGGCAACCTTAGAGATGTGAGCCACACTCTTTCTTCTTTTTGTTTGTTTGGAATTTTATTGGATAAGTTATGAAAGAAAACTCCAGAAGATAATGATACAATGTCTGCATTTTATTCTCAGAAGAGTCAAACAGAAACCAAATATGATGAGTTGCTAGAGGTCAGGGAATCTGGATGAAAATACAGAGGAGATCTATATATGATCTTTACATTAAAGATAACAGACAATTTTGTGTTACACTGGCATATTTTTAGGCAGAATAGATGATTTTAATATAGTGTTGGGGCATATCCACCAAGCCATAACTCTTCTTTGTTCCCTTCCTTCAAAATAGTATGCTTTGATCATTAAGTTTCATACCCAAAAACATGAAAGACGCATGCTAGAGAATAAATTTGTTTGGATAAAGCTTATCGACGTGCACAAAATTTTGGAAGGAATTTGTTGTACACATATAACACATGTAAACTGTAACAATAGACATTTTTAGAGATACCAATTTTTTGTTCTAACTTATAGACAGAAATTGAGTGTTTCCTTGAAGGGGTTTGCATTGGTCAAAAAATAAACAAAACAAAAATTTGATGATAAAATAGCTGCCTTTCAAGCCTAAGTACCTGAATTCTACAGGAAGCACCCATATAAAACCCTCTAATCCCAGGGCTGGAGAGACAGGGGCAACTCCAGGTGTAGGAACAGTCTTTATGTAAACAAAGTAAGATTGAATGAGACAGCACATGTAGATTTCTGGCCACAGGCTTTCTGAACACATGTGCACAAGTCTTTCCCAACCACCTTCCACGAACAAATGTATACACACATATACACACACTCATATAAACTCTTGAATTAGCTACATGTTATATAAGAACAGAGAAAAAACCTCTTAAGGGATTCCACAGCTTAGAGAAGAGGAGGGCAGCTGGATATGCAAACACACCTCCAGCTGGGCAGAGACATCTTCTTAGTGTATCAAGGTGGGAAGCTAGGAGCACTTGCTGATTCATAGCCCACTGCAGTTCTATGGTCCTTAGATAATGCATTTGGGCCAATTTAAGAGTGGGCATAATTTCCAGCACTGTCCATTAAAATAACATGGCATTAGGACTTTTTTTCTTTATGGTCTTTCAAGTAAATAAATATATTTGATCTAGAAGGAATCTCAGAGTTTATTCAGAGAAGTCTCTCAGTCCTCAGACAGTAGCATATGTTGTTTATAGGTCAGCCTTCAGTTACTGACACAGTAGGCCTAAGACACATTAAAAAGGGAAAAGGCTTATTTTAGTTCAGAGTTTCAGACGTCTCAATATATGACCAGGATATCTTCATTGTTTTGGGACTTGTTGCAAGATCTTACACTATGGCAAATTCCACACAGACGCAGATGACACAGACACACGTACACACAGATACACGTACGTATACACATACACACATACATACACACACTGCTTAGTTCCTGATAGCAAACAAGCAAAGAAAGCAGGGAGGGAAAGAGAGGAGGACAGGATTTCAACATCCTCTCCAGTGCTCCACTCCACATAACTGAAAACCCACAGGAGGCTCTGTTTCTTTCTTAAAGGCTCTACTACATCCCACACATTTCCCAAGTGAGCATCGAGCCTTTATAATACAGGCCTTTGAGGAAACACTTAACTGAACCACATGAAGTAGGAAAAATACCTACTGTTCATAGGGCAAGTAGTTAACATACTGCATAAACCTTAATGCTCATACTCTTTCCATCAGCCACGTGAGGTATTATGAGACACCCACTTTATAGTAGGGGAAACAGAAGCTCAGAGTGCATACGTTTTGTACCCAATGATGCATTCTTACATGTCAAAGGTGAGAAGGAGTGGCTTAACAATTTAAATCCCCTATGGAAGCTCCTTTCTTTCCTCAAATGGATCCAAGCTAAAACCTGAATTCTAAGTTCATGAATTGTATTTTGGAGCATCAGATGTTATCTGCTGATCACACTGTGAAAAATAACTTAAATAACATCATGTATCCAAATGTTCGAATAGTCCTCCAGAAAATACGGACACTACCAGCATCTATTTCACAACCCACAGCAAGAGAAGTAGCAGTGCATTTGATAAGAATGAAGAGCATCACAGTGTCTAGAAAATTTCAGTATAATATATAAAATTTGAAATCCATCTCTTATTGTAGTTAGGTCTTGGAAAATTTAGAGTGTTTTCATTCCCATGGTTTGGAAATTGCTGTAATTAGTGAAATTGAGAAGGAATAAAGGCAAGACACAGGTTTTATATCATTCCTGCTTTGTCTAAACTGATTCAGTGGAAAGTGACAATGCTCTTTCAAAACTCTACAAAGCAAGGGCTCTGTCTCTGTTTCTTAATCCAAGGACTCCATCGTTTTGTTAAAGATAAATTAGTGAAGGAATAAGAGTAAAAATTGGCCTTATTTTAGGTTCCTATAAGGAGGGGCAACAGTTTCAATATATATTGTACGACAGATGTCGTTATAATTTTAGCAGGGAAGGCCCTACTGACCCACCAGAATACTAGATTAGGAAGATACTGACTCCTACAGATGCCCTTCATGGCTGCATTCATGTAAAACCCAGTAAATCCTAAGGAATTACAAAGATGACCCTTATAGAATAACTAAATATTCTATTTTCTTTCCTTTCAAAATCCCATTTCAATACACATATATAAGGTAGTAAAGAAACAGCAATATCCTCAATTACTCAGTCATCCATCAACCTAGATGATAAAAAGAATACCCATAATCCCTGAGGATGTTGAAAATACATGGCCACATTCTATTGAGTACCCCCCAAATATTACAATGTAATGTAAAGCACCAACATTTTTCATGACCATAGGAACACATTATTTGATAGTCTGCATGCTGAACTTAGAATCAAATGATACTTGCATGAATTATTAAAAAGAAACCATTAACTAAAGTCATATTTCAGGCATATAACAGGGTGATGTTTTTTCAATCTTTGAGGCTAATTTACCTTTATACTCTTAAGAATGGCTAAAGAGACAGTGTGGTGATGTGCTCCTGTAGTCCCAGAACCTGAGAGGTAGAGACAAAAATATCAGGAAGCTCAAGACTGCCCTTTGCTATACAGACACTTCCAGGCCAGCATGAATTACTTAAGGCTCTGTCTCAAAAAACCAAAAAAGTGGATGGCAGAACGTTATATAAATGTGCTGGCTTTGCAAGCATGAGGATCTGAGTTTGGACCCCTATCAAATATAAAAGTGCAGCATGGTGGCAAGTATATGTACAGCCAACAATGAGTGTGCAGAGACAGGTAAATGCCTAAGTTTTGATGACCAACTGGTCTACCTAGCACAGTAAGCTACAGGGGCTTGATGGCCAACTGGTCTACCCAGCACAGCAGGCTCCAAATTTAATGAGTGCTGCCTCAAAAAGTAAGGCAAAGAAAGTTAGAGGATACCAATTGATGTCAACCTCTAACCTCCACACACAAGCATCACAGACACACATGTACCTCCAAACGTGTACATTCCCTGAACACAATGACAGAGGCCCAAAGTTATTCTTTATGGATATTTATGGATATATTTAAATGTAGCACAACTGTTGACATTAGGGATTATACTGACTGTGGATGAATCAGATGCATCCACAGTACACACTCATATACATGCATGTACATATACACAAACGCATAGACACATACAATCTCACATTAGCCCTTAGAAAATCCTACTGCCTTTTCCCGAAAGAATAAGAATGCAAAAAAGTCAACGTTATTTTAAAATTATATAAAACCAGATCCAAATTTTACTTGCATGGATATATATATTATTTTTGAGATTACAATTTAATAACATTTTCTTTTCTTCCTGCTAAACTCTCCCAAATACACTTCCACTGTCCTTGAAATTCAAGGCCTCTTTGTTCACTAGTCACTAGGTCTCTAGGTCCCTTAAAGATACCTGGAAAGTTATTTTTTATGCAATGTCACTTCCAGTTTTAAAGGAAACACTAAAAAGGAACCTGTGAGCTATTCTCCAAAAGAAATACTTCCATTCATAGCATATATGCCTCCATTTAATCTTACTTCTTTTGAGATTTTTGTTAAGTTTCAAAATCCAGTGGGAATGAGCAATAACTGGCAAAAAAAAATGAAGCTATAGCTGATCCACCAATGTTACTCTCTCTTCAACAAAAGAATTCTTAAATTTTACCCAAGAACTTGACTACTTCATAGATTAGTACAATCATCTGACTAAACCCTGGAGATCTAGAATTAGAAGGTCCAGGCATCTCTCCTTCATTTCATGTTCATAAACACTTTGAGATTTTCCAGTTTCTTTCTCTCTTCCCTAGCAGAAGGCACATAACCCAAGTGAAGGAACATTCCAGGATTAAGAGGTTAAAATCACACCATCTATTTATTGTGCATGCATACTTGTAGTTGTGCAGTGAAAGGTTCCACAGCTTCAGTACTTCAAGCTTATACAGAATGTCATCACTTAATAAATTCAAGTTATAATAATGGTTATAGTATTAAAAACAGAGACTTCTCAGACATATGAACATACAAAGTGCATCATATTTAAACCAAATTAAAACCACTGAGAATGGAGCATGTGGAGGGTGCTGACTCTTAGTAGGAAGAAAAGTCATAAGCTGATCAGTTGGTACAGTGGTTCTCAACCTTCCTAATACTGCAACCCTTTAATATAGTTCCCCATGATGTGGTGACCTCCAATCATAAAATTATTTTTGTTGCTGCTTCATAACATTATTTGATATGCAGATGGACTTAGGTAATCCTTGTGAAAGATCGTTTGACCTTCAAAGGGGTCACAATCCACATGTTAATAACTGCTGAGTTAGTAAATATGTGTTACACAGCAATTAATATTTGTGTTACAAAACTCAGTGTGTTCTGACACCAGAGCTGTGATTTGGATACAGAAATACTTCCCCATTCAGTTGAACTAGTTCTCTAACCCTTTACTCACACAGGGGTAGGGTTGTCTTCCCTATGACATAAAGTAACACACCTGTTCATGTGTGGCACCATTATATATCCTCAATTTTGATTTACAAATTCTCCAGTACTTCATGGGGCAGAACAATGACCAAATTCAAAGCTACTTTCGTCAGAAAATGGTGACCCCTGTCTCTGAATGTGTACTTTAAGACTGTCTTCAGAAAGCACATGGCTATCTTATGCTCACAAACTGTTCATTCCACTGTCCCATCATAGTTGACTGAGCACCCTGATGAACACATGTGACAATGTGCTAAGGCCTAACAAAGAGCTCTTCCAGTCCCAGGGAGGTGGTAAGTACAAACATCACTGTTGTACATGCAAACCAAAGGGGCCAGGTGCCTGGGAAAAACTTATACAAATGAAGGAAAGTAAAGAATAACCTATCACACATGAAAGACATCCGGTTTAATTGCTGATCCTTTATATAGAATTACATCTTTCCTGTGAGTAGAGTTCATGTAGTAGTATTTTCAAATAATGTACACTTTCTTTAAAAACCTTTAAAAAATCAAGCGGTTTTATGTGAGTTCCCAGACTTTTATATTGGAATTTTTTGTTTTTATGTCCAGAAAATTTAGAAACATTGTTATAGAGCCACAATAACCCCTGACTTCTACTCAAACTTTGAATCCATAACATATAATAAATGTCCTACATTATGAATTCAATTTATAATTTTAAAGTTCTGGGCCAGTGCCTGGAGAAGGTCCTGGCGATGGTAGGTCCTGGTGCTTCTGGGGTATCTGGGTGCCTAGGGGAGGCCCTAGTGCCTATGAGATATCCTGGTGCCTGAGGGATGTCTAGGTATCTGCAGGAGGACCTGGTACCTGTGGGATATCCAGGCACCTGTGCGATGCCTTGATGCCTATGGGATTTCTGGGTGCCTGTGTAGTGCGGTGTCTCAGTGTATGCAGGTTGGCCCAGTGCCTACATGATACCCCGGCATCTGTGTGGCGTCCTAGAGCCTGCAGATGCTTTGGTGTCTGTGGGAGATGTCTGATTGCTCGCAGGCTGTCTGGATGCCTGAGGGAGGCCCTGGTGCTTACAGGATAATCAGGAAGCCTGCTCAGTGTCCAGGTGCCTGCAGGTTTGGGCAGTTGGGCCCAACTTCAGGTTGAAGTTTGTTGTGCTTGGTCTCTGACTAGTATGGGCCAGGTGAATGTCCATCAGAGAAACCTGCTGTCCACAGGGTACACGGTGATACCTGTGATGGATGCCCCTGCCACCCTGACTGAACTTCATTTTCATTTATTTGTTGTAGAGGAGTATTTAATCCTTTAATCTTGTAGCATGGATGCTCTAGGATAGAAGGACTGTTAGTACACACCTAAAACTCCTAGTACTCAGAAGGAGTCTGTGTCAGAGAGGAAGTGATATCTGAGATGAACCAGAGTGAAGAGAGGCGAAGTGACGAATCAGAGGAAGAGTTAGCAGAGTGCGTCAGAGTGAGGACACGCCCAACTCTCACAGTATATGAAAATCCTGTCAGGCTCAACATTTCCGGTGTTCTCTAATTTTCTAGGGAGCAAAATAAAATGTAAGGTGTATACCTTCATGAGCTTCCTTGACAGGCATTTAATGTAATTATTTTCTATACTGATGGTAATTATTTTCTATACCTTATGGTTTTCTTCTTTGTTGGACATTAAATTGGTTTGCCGACAGAATAACTAAAGCAGGAATTTTTATTCAACAAATACAGACACTGGTCTCAATGTTTTTGTCCATCGAAAGTTATCATGACAGGTATCTATCATGAAGGTAGAATAGTAGCTGGAGCACAGGTGGAACCCCAGTCTGGAAGAGCAGAGCAGTCTCGCGTTTTCTGTACTGTGGTCACGGAATGCTGTCATTACAAGGAAACACAGTTTTAATGTGTACATCGGTGAATGAGCCCTGTCCCTGCCCTGTGTGGTTTACACTACCTGTCAAATATGTTTTAGTGAATAACACTAAATTTAGGCATGGTGGTGAATGCCTACGACTACAGCACTGGAGGCAGAGGCAGAGGCAGACAGATGTATCCACCAGTTCAAGAACAAACTGCGGTTGGGCTTTATAGCCTGCTTCTCTCTCTCTCTCTCTCTCTCTCTCTCTCTCTGTCTCTGTCTCTGTCTCTGTCTCTCTCTCTCACACACACACACAGAGCAATTCTTATAGCAAAATTGATTATTTTTCTTCTCCAGACAATTTAATGTTTTCATTATGACAAATCTTTTGTTTCTTTAAGTGATGGGAAGATCTAATTCACTGTTGTATTTAATAACACAAAGCCTTAACGAGTCAGAACGAGGCTTTCTCATCACCACCCTCACAACAGTTTCATGCTATGTCAGAGGAGCTGGCTGTAATTAGTTCTATTTGCATGCAGATTGTTGTGAGTAAGAGCCTCTGAATTGGTCATGGGTAGGAAAGAACAGATGACTTCCACTTAACAATAAATACAAATTTTATCTAATAGTAAAACTAGCTTTCATCTCTGATCAATACAGGGCTAGGAATATGAAAATGACAGTGTTCTATTTCTAGGGGAAAATATGCTACAATGTAAGCACCACAGATGTATTAATAGCATATAATACGCATCCAATAAATATCATAGGAATAGAGAAAAGAGCCAAACACATCACTGTGACTCCTGACATACGTCTGCTACTATGTATGCTCCCAATTGGTAAATTGTAGAAGACTTTCAGATTATATGAGCATTCTTAATAAAAACTTACAGATCATATGATATATGTTATCAACTGAATGGATGCTTTCTCGGGCTCATTTGCTGAACTTCTAACCTCCTAACATTAAGTTTTAGCAGAGTGGCAGCTGGGAGGTAATGAGAGCGAACCTTAATTTGAGAGTAAGAGAATTGCCACCCTTCATACCACAGGGAAACAGAACACTATCTATGAATGAGATTGCAATTTTTATTACACAGTGATTTGCTATCAATTTGATCTTGGTCTTCCCAGCCTCCAGACCCGTGAGAAAGCCATTTCTGTTTATAAACCAAGTACTCAGTGGTACTGTGTAAAAGTGAACTGATTGGACATGTAAAGAATGAAATATGAGCACCTGTGACATAGCATGACATTTTGATGTCCTACAATACTTTACCATCCTAATAGACAGGTTCTGAAAGTGTCCTTATGAACAACATGATTTTCATGGCCTGTAGATGATGGAAAAATAGTAAACAAAAGGAAGCATGGCAGCATGATTAGACCACTTCAGGATTTGCATTCAATTTATTAGTGAGAACCTCGAGAATGTATCTCGTAGACAGCCGTCTTCATCACGCTGATTGGCCGTAAGTTAAAATTGTCTCTTAGAATCACACAAAATGGAAAAGCAGACTTCATGGGTCTGTCTGAACCTAAACATCTCCCATCTCTCAATCATTCTGAAGGAAATGTACCAGTAAAGCACCACCTCCAAAGTCCTGTATCTCCGTAATTTTGACTCTAGTCTAGTCAACATTACAAAAGAAAGAACCATCTCTTTTTCATACCAAATTCAGAGTCTTCAACAAGAGAAAAGCCTTTCCTACTCTCTCTTGCACATCACGTTTCTCAGTTACTTTTCAATAACCTGGCAGAGGTGCACTTTCCGAGCAGTCAATATACCTCACTGGCCTGGGTAGAAGAGCTGCTAAAGCAGGTCACAGAAACATGTATTCTTGTCATACTTCCAAAGGTGAAGTCATTTATCTGCAGTTAGACAGCAAAGCTTTCTCTCCTGCTCTAGCTTTCCCTAACCCAGGCTTCCCAGGGTTGTGATCTCAAAGACCGCACAGCTACAGAGGAAGGTAAGGAAGAGAGAGAGGATGGGAGTGACCATTGTGTTTCTTTGAGATATACTTTTGTAGTCCCCAAGCTTGTCTAATGGCCACTGCTCTCAGAGAGTGAGTGGCACCCCAGAGAGCACACAGCACCTTGGACTCATGGTATGAAAGATACTGAAGAGTTGGAGATCAAATTATCACAAATGAAGAGAGAAGACACCATAAGACGTCCTGGTGTACATGATAGATGAAGACAATGTGCTTCAAATAGACGAGATTCATCTATAGAATATCCATCCAATCATGCTATAAAACTGAAGTGAAGGATTTTGTTCTCATGATGTTAAATCCCCAAACAACTCCATGCTGCATGTGGTGGAATGCTTTATAGCTATACTGTGGCAATGGTTGCAGAGTTTAGTAAATTCTGAAAACCATTACATTGCATACTTATAACTGTTTGATCAAACAGCATAGGAGTTAGTTTCCTATGGCTACTGTTACAATAACAGTAAACTGAGTGGCTTCAAAAGAGTGTACAGTCTTGAAGTTCAGGATGCACAGAGTGTACAATCAATGTGCAGCAGGAACATGATTTCATATAAAGATGTATGGATATTTCTTTCTCATCTCTTCTTGGCTTGTAGGTGATTCCAGCAACTTTGCATAATTCCGGTCTTATAAATATTATCACTGAAAACTCCACCTTTATCACTCCAGGTGATCATACTTCCTATTTCTTTTTCTATTACTCCAATTCTATTGAATTAAAGACCAATGTTAATTTAGGTTTATCTCATCTTCACAAATTATATCTACCATAGCTTCATTGATCCAAAGGTCATATGTTTAGATACTAGGAGTTAGGACTTCAATACATATATTTTCAGGGATTCAATTGTACTTATGATAATTATATGTAAATAGGGCTATTAAAACGACAAAATGTTCATATCAATAATATTGTGATACTTTAAAGACGTAAGTCTTTAAACCATTAAAAGTGGTTCCTATAATGAGCAGTATTGGCAAGTGATATGATATTGCATATTTAAAAAGATACTCTGGAGATTCACAGCCATCAACTCCATGAACACATTTAAAATTTCCTAAATGAAAAATAGATCATATGTAAGTAGATGAAGTTTAGTTGCCACAGTAGTAGAAATGGATGATCAGGGAACAGAGAAAAGAAACTGAAATACACTGTTTACAAATTACTCATTAACATTACTCAAGTGTGTAGATATGTTTGAGGAGGGTTCCTCATAATACACACCTGATAGTGACTCAGATTCAAGTCACGTCTAAAAGAGGCATCGGGCTCTAAGATGAACTAACGGATTAGGGGTGGCTGCTGAGTCTTAGCCAGCCCCTCCCCCTACACGTCTTTTTCCATTATCTACTCACATGCTTTCCTAAATGTGTTAATTTGAATTTGGGTTAAAGGTTGGTTATTTTTGAAAATTCTGTTCACAGTAGTTTCCCTAATCCCATTAAAGGAAAATCTAGGGTCGAGGCCTCATGATATTTCCCCCCTGCATGTTAGAATTTCTTTTCAGAAAACAAAACATTTATTTCCTCTTATATACAACACATATGCATTTATGTTGCTGGATTATCCTTAGCGAACCCACCAGTATTTACCACTTATATGAGCTCATTCCCTTCCCCTTATATACAACAACAACAATAAAAACAACAAATACCAGAGTTGGGGAGTGCCAGTTGGTAGAGAACTTCTCTATACAAACTCACTCATAGGCAAAAAAATTGTTACAGAAATCAATTCTAGCAAAGGAAACACCACCCCATGTGAATTATGAACTTATCCATAATATTATCTACAAACTTAAAAATGCCCTCCATAAGTCTTTCAATTTTTGGCATGGATATACTTTTCTTTATCTTGATAGTCAATGTATTGTACTTGTTTCCTTGTATAAAATATAACCTACCAAAGTTCGGATCATCACCTACGTTCTTTTCATTGAAAAAAAAAAATCACTCAACTGGATAAGGAATAGCATCTACTATACTCTCAATAGAAATCCCTGGCTTTACTGTTATCACTCTTATAATTTGAAATATACTAGCCCTTTACTTTGCCTCTTTTAGCACTTCAGGTGATGTCTTTGACCTGATGGGTTCAGGACCAATTCCTCATAACTGACTGGCTACCTCTCCAGTGTAGTCTGTTTCCTTTCATAAAATTCCATGCACAATAGAGTGTTTTTTTTTTTCTCTATAGCCTTAAGATATAAGGAACTTAACATGAAATGGAAAGCTAAGACATTTTTGAGGTCTTGCAGTTCAGCACAGGAAGGGAAACTGTTCTGAAAATGAAAAGCTCAGCTTAACAAAGCATTTTATTGAGATCTAACCGTTTCTTCTGGAAGAGAAAATACAAAAGACTATTAAGCTAATCTTGACAAGTCAATGACACTTACAGTCTCTTAGAATTTATAGACTTTTGAACTTATTCCAGTGCACAATGAAATAGTTGCACATGTCTGTATATCCCTTGGCCCCTAAGAACATGGAGTGAACTTCTCAAATTGTCACCTACAATGAAATCATCAGCCTTGCTGGAACACAGATTTCTGGAATGACTTTCAGTGTATCTCATATAGCAGCCTGGAATGTTGTCTAAGATTAGTGTTTCTATCAAGTTACCTGTGGTACTGATGTTGCTGGATTATCCTTAGAGAACTCATCAAAACATGATCTTATTTATTTCCTCTTATGTACAATATGTTCACGGACTCCTCACATGAAAGATGACACTAAGTATTGTTCTGAATTATGAGTTAAGCAAATTTTCCATGTTGAGTATGTGTTTTTTCTTTCTTTTTAAAAAATGTTGTCAGAAGTTTGCCAAACCCTTCTTTATGAGATGCTGCACTATGAAGGAGAATAACAAGTCCCCAAAAGAAATTTCTGAACAGTGAGTAGAAGGAAGATCGT
Organism: Cricetomys ansorgei; assembly: GCA_026225945.1. Classification (NCBI taxonomy): domain Eukaryota; kingdom Metazoa; phylum Chordata; class Mammalia; order Rodentia; family Nesomyidae; genus Cricetomys; species Cricetomys ansorgei. The sequence goes on along the minus strand of JAMJFZ010001816.1, from coordinate 16,917,193 downwards.
TTTAGGGGCTACAGGCGCCTCTTTGGCCCTCCTTCTAATAGAATCGGGACCAAATGTATAACAAAGAGTATAAAAATCTAGGGTACTGATGACCAATGAACAGAGCCTCAGACTTATACTGTATGATGTCTTGGCAATTATTATTGAACTGATGGGTTCAGGATCATTTCCTGACTGCCTACCTCTCCAATGTAGTCTGTTGTCTTTTATAAAATTCCATGCACAATAGGGTGCTTTTCCTCTATATTATCCAGGTTTCAAGACGACAACAAAAGACTCAGTTCTCATGGCAATAATTAAGAATGTAAAAAGTGAGCCTTCTTATATCTGAAGAGTTAATCACCCCGCCCCAACCTTCATCTTTACTTCACAGATGGAGACTCTGTTAGCAGCTACATGCCACATCTTGAAACAGTCATTGGAAAGCACATCGATTTCTGGAAGTTATAAATTTATGAAAGGCATAAAACTATACAAAACAAATTCTTACTATTGATTTTCTGGTGTATTAAACCTTAAGTGAAGCCAATTTCATCTCAGATAATGAAAACAAGATTTCTCTCCATGCAAATTTATCACAAATCAAAACATTCTAAATTTAATTCTCATGTATGGATAGCTAATCAGCAGAATTAAGAACTTTTAAACCAGGGCAATAATTACTTGTGTGTGTGTGTGTGGGGGGGTGTTTATTCCAGTGACTGTGCGTGCACTGAGAGCTGAGTGTGGAAGTAGAAAGCAAGAGAAATTAGGAGTTGTAGTGACGAGTTTGACTCTAGCCCTTCCCGTTGTGTTGACTCTACTTCAGAGTTAGGGCAGGATTTTGTCTACAGTGCTGTGGCCCAAACTACACCCCACATCTTCACGAATGAAACAAATGTACACAACTTAGTTTAATGTTTTTATAACATGTAGTAAAACATATGCTATACATGCTGAAAAAAAATCACAGACTTCAACATGTTGGACACAAAACTGGAAACAGACAATCAAACTGTAAGTAAGGGAATATCACTGATATTGTATTAATTGCATGATTACATCGCCTATTCTTTCTACTTTATGTATTAGTCTTTGTGTACTGTTTTATTTAAAGTGATCATTAACTATTTCAAAAAGCCTTTACAAATATTAGTTTAGAATATAGCAGAAGAGAGGAGAGGCCAGGAGAAGGGGGAAGACAGAAGAGGAGAGGAGGGCAGCAGAGGGGATAGGAGGGTAATGGAGAGGAGAAAAGGAAAGCCTCTGCTTTTTTGGTAAATGTGTTTGATGCTGAACAATTAAAAAAAAATTAAATGTATCTTTAGCTGTGAAAGTTATTTGCTGTATCTTATTTCCATTTATACGAACTCTTTCAACTCTCCTTTTCAGTGTTCTAATTGGCACATACCAAAACCTTTATATTCTTCATACAATGCTGTATGGTATCTTTACCTCTCCCCTTTCCCCTTCCTTCCTCTCTGTCAGTCATCCTCCTCCTCTAAATCATTCTTCTCTCCACCTGATTTGTCCTCACATCGGTAAGTTCTGAGATGGCTCTTTATATAACATGAAATACAATATTCTTTGGAAATTAAGTTGTAAGTCAACATGCCACATTTTGCACCATTCAATACCATCAATCCTCCATTATGGGCTTTTACCCTATACTGTCAATAGGTTTATTCAGCTATTTATAGCGCTCTGTAGGCATGAGCATGTTGAGAAAATGATGAGTCTGCAAAATTCACCACAGCACAACAAAAAACTCCAGTGTTGACAAGTGAGTATCTAATCTTAGCCAAATCATCAATTGATCTAGAATTATAGACGTTAATGTCTCATAGTCCATTGGAAAGATAAAGAAGCGCAAAGTGATATGATTTCATGGGATAATTTTCAATTTGACCAGTTGAAATGCATTGGAAAATTGCACACACACACACACACATACACACACACACACACGTAGTTATTTGCTGTTAACAGCAATATAGACACGCACAGTGATATTCAGCAACATGGTATATTTTATGAAATAAATAAGGAAGCAAACCACAAGGCAGCTAAAAGATCAACCCTAAATATTAATTCAATTTGCAGTTAATAATTCCTTTTAATATCTAATGATTACATAGATACTTTATATTTTAAAACTAATTTAAGTTTATCAGTGAGATGTTCTAACTATATGCATGACATATTTCTGCCTCATCATCAAAGTCTAAATAGGAGGTTTTTGTTATAAATTATTTATGGATTTTTTTTCTTAGATATGGTCTTATAATGTAATTCAGGCTGGCATGAACCATGCTATGTCTCAGAAGATGACCAACAACTCCTGATTTTCCTGCTACTACGTCCCATATGCCAGGATTACAGGCCAATGACACCACCTATACAGTTAATCTCCAGAAATAATGCCATACTTTCTTGAAATTACTTTTTGGTCATATGGTCATGTTCATAGGTTTGTGTGCTCGCGTGTAATGGATAAAAATGTGCCTCTCTTCTCAGTATCAATGAGCTCGACACAGTTCAAGGCTGAGAAAGCGCTGTAAGCTCATTGTGTTATTCTTTTAAGTCTTAAAAAGGACTGACGATTCGAGGAAACAGTTCCCATATACTGATCTGTAACCATGCTAGACAGTTTTCAACCATTTCTCATCACTGGGAGCTCACTTTTGTGTTTAGAAATATACAGAAAAGAGAAAACTTGGTCTGGAGTAAGGAGACTTCTTCAATTCATATGATGAGGAAACACAACAGCTAAATGATTTATATGCAAACAAAACAAAACAAACAAAACAAAAAAAAATGTACTTTTGTACCACATCGCGTTAACACTCTGCTATTGTTAAGTAGCATTTTGTTTCATGTGTCTTCCTATAAGCAGACCCCTTCAGCAACAAAATGCATAACAACCATGTCTACTAATCTAGCGAATAACAAGTTTCACTACTCTGTATAAACAAAGATATTGTTTAAAAAAGCCACAAGTTTGGAGTCTTAGCAAATATCTTGAGGTGGCGCTCTCTAGATGTTACAAAATACTTAGTAAATGTATCTCAATACATGTAGAAACGGAATTCATTTCATCAACATACAAGCCTTTATCTTATGGGCCATAGATGATTCTCAGAGAAAACTGAGAAATGGAAAGGAAAGGAAACCTAGTGAGAGCCCAAACAAGCTACAGGTGAATATACTCTATAATGGAAGGACAGAGCCTTTCGTTTCTGCACATATCAGCACAGGCAGTACCGAAGATGAGTAAGAGCATGAAGTTGCTTGCTTAGCATCCTGCAGCTGCACCTCCTCAATGTAGACTCCCTCAGCTCCTTTAAGTGTAGAATATTTTGGCTCCATGTCTGCTCTCCCTCAGAGGTACCTTCATTTTTGTTAGTGCTCAGCTTGAGCTTCTGAGAACATCCATTGTGCTCAGTGGTTTGGCTGGGATGGCTCCTGCCCCCCGTGATTATTTTCATCCAAACCCTACTTTTTCATACCTTACATTATTTATACAGAATATAGCCTTGTCAATTCTATCATTTCCCCCACTCTACCATACATTGCTTTCAGATTCAATAATTTTAAGAGATTTGTCAATAACTGAACAAAGGCATTATCAAATGGAAGTGTTTTATTGCAATAAGTTCTCCCCCAAATGCTACACTTAAAAAAAAAAAGAGTGACATACACAATAGTTAATATGTGTCAGGTCCTAATGAGGTCCAGTATTGATGAGATTCGTATTAATCTGCTAGTGACCGGCAGGCACAATGAGTACTTCCAAATTTTGAGTGCCAACTGTAGAAGCCTATTACATGGTAAGGAAAAGTCACTACCACATCCCTGGAAGAAGTCTGAGTCACTTGGAAATTTAGAGGATACATTCTCCAACACATCCATGAACCTGTCTGTTCACTTAAGTTTATTTGTTCATGTGTAGTTTGCAATGTTGAAGAACTAATTCCCCCCCCAAAAAATAAATAGCACCGTTAAGGAACTTCAGTGAATTTTCTTAGAACATCAGTTATTCTGAGCTAAGCACAGAGCTTTGTAGTCTCACTTTTATTGTTTCTCAAAGAAGGTGGTGTAAAATATCTGACTACAAACCACTCAGTAAGATAATTCATCCATTTCTACAGGACTTGTTGTCCACAAAGCTAAATTTTCATGTTCTATCATAAAATCCAAGTTTGCCCTAAGACTTGGATTCACCATTTCTTGAAACATTTTCATGGTAGGATATGTAAGATATATAAATGTATAAACAGAGATTCCAGTGTAATCACCAGACACCATAGCCTTTCCTCAAATCAATTATCTGCAGAGGCTGAAATTTTCCTCCACAAGCTACTGGTTTTAATTAGGACCAGGTTGTCTCCTGTTCACATAAAAACCCAAATCCAATACCAGTCATTCAATACAACCCTAAAGAATCACAGCAATGTTCACATCTGGAAGTGCCAGGTGATTGATATAGTCCAACACCTGCCATTTTATATTCATCACAACAGAAATATCATTTGTTTTAAATCTCACACAAGCCTCAACAATCAAACATATTCATAAAAATTTCAAAAACCTTTCATCTCATGAAAAGAACTTTTTTTGTTCCATAAATTCTTATTCTTCCTATCCTTAACTTCAACAGAGTTCATCAACTCTGCTAAAAATTCACTGATTTATTGAAACAGGTAGAGAGTCCACCCTGTGGCCAGAGATCTGTGTGCACAACACTGATCATACTGATCTGCTAACGATGCCTTCTCTAATTTCTTGTCTTACCTAAAACATTCATCAGAAGGAGTCGGTTCACTACATGTGTAGAACTAATGAATGTCACATGCAAAGATGCCCCAATTGAGAACTCTCACGTTTAATGTATGTCTGTATGATGGTGTGCAGATGCATGTATGTATGCAAGTTTAAGTAAAAGGAATACCTCACGATATTTCTCAAATAAATTATTGTAAAACATTCATATAGAAACTGCATTTGCAGCTATCAGTGGTTCATGATGAGATGATTACCAGGAAAATAAGGTGTTATTGCACACCAAAGCCTTCTCAATGTCTTAATTGCGTATGTCGCTCTCTTATGGTCTACAAGGTACTGTGGAATGTTGGAACTCACCCTAGGTCAGCCATGAGACCATCTACCGTCAGCGGACCAATCACATTCATTACTTTCCCCCTTCTATCTTAATGCAAGTGGAGAGATTACACTGACTAGAATTAGCTTTAACAAGTCTAATTTGTCAGGGTCACTGGATAAAAAGTAACATCAGCATACTTCTTCAAAACTGAGTCAAGTACTGATCTCTTAATGAATCAAGAAAACAGTAGCCTCTTAATGACCACAGACTGAGAGCCTTCCAATAATTGGAAGGGAAAGAGGTGAATGGAAGCTGAAGTCTAGTAATTCAAGGGATATACGTTTCTGTATCCCAGAAGAAGCTTCCTTTAAAACCTTGCCACATAACAATGGACCAAAGCCCATTAAAATTCTCTTCAGAGCATTCCCTACATACTTTTCATTTCCACAACTGTGGAGGGGCCACCAGCTGCCCGATGGTAGCAGGTTATATAATTGAAGTCTGAAATTGCAGAATCTTACACTGAGTGGAGTTCCTCCCTACTGACAATGAAAGTAAGGCAGGAGGAACACGGAATCAGAGGCAGACATCAAGGAAAGAGAAAGGCACTGAGTTCAAACACACGGTGGATGAGCAAGGCTGCGTCTGGGTGGAAGGAAACTGCAGAAAAGCAGAGAGACAAGCAGGCAAGGACGATCGAGCACCTCAACCATGGAAGAGAAATATAAACCGAGAAACTATGATACAACAGAGAGTCTATTTCCCCTGATTTTCTTAGGACTCTGTTTATGGACAAAAGACAGTATTTTGAACCAGTATAAGAAAAGGTAAGAAATATCTAACCATGAAAATGAGCAATAGAGTTAAAAATAGATTTAGAGTATTATTAACAGTCCTGGTCAATTCCTGAAACCTAGTTCCTTGATAATGCCTTACTCAGAATACAAAATCTTTAAACAGTGAATTGGCATTTTCCTAGAAGTAATTCCTGTGACAAAATGTTATTTGAGAAAGAAGCAGTACAACATCCAAATGTCAAAGCCATTCACTTCTTAGAAGGTGGGAAGTGTTCTTCAGAAGACAAAGGAACACACTCTGCTGAAATTAGAAATGGTTCATCATTGATTCTGACATGAACATGGTCACTTTGAGATGGAGAGTGAAGAGCAGAAAAACAAAAATACTTCAGATACCTGCCTCTGGTACACAGCACTGCACTAAAACATTAATAATTTTCCTTACCGCAGTTACAATTATGCTCGAGGTATTTTAATAGAAACTTCTCATATGGAATGAGATATGCCAAAGCTATAGAGTATCATATGTAGAAAGAGCTTTTCTTTTGTTCTCCTTTCAGAAATTGTTCTTTCAGAATAAAAATTCTCCATTCCTAAATTAAATGCATTATTACCAGGTACCTGAATCTTATAACTAAATAAACCCCATAAAGGCACGCACATGCGCGCGTGTGCGTGCGCGCATCAACATGCATGCACACATATATGCACATATACAAATATGCACGGGAGCACTGTGTCCACATTTAAAACAAAATTGAAATCCATGTAAAAGTTTTCATAAATGTTTATTATGAGTAAGAAAAGACATTAACTGTGAGTAAAATCAATAGTAATTTTTAAAAGTTCAGCAGATTATGTAAAAGTTTTAATGAATATCTCTTTACTTAACATAGTGACATTACCACTAACTACAATTTTCTTCATGAACTAAAATGTATGAGATACATAATAAAATAAATAAAAAATGTTTGCTTCAAGTAATATTTTATTCAATCAAATATACATACGGCAACTTGAAACTGTATCAAACTCTAGCTATAATATTGATGTTTTTATCATTTCATAACGATAGCAAGACATGTCTTTGCACTCAGAAGGATGTATCTTTGAAAAAATTCCAATATTCACATTAAGCATGGCACTATCTATTATCAGGTTGCCAAGCTGTGGAGGTATTTTTGGGGTCTAGAGCAATGAAGGACTAAGTTCTACTCCTGGGTCCTATACCTGCTAATCTGTTTGTGGGAACTTGGGATATCAATCTCATTTCTGAGACCATCTATTTGAGGAAAGCATCACGCTTTCAATGTGAGTTCTGACTTATCCTTAAATTGGATCCTGCCTCAGCTCCCAGGGCTATTGTCTCTCAAGGATCAATTGTATCTGAGTAACCTTACATATTAGCAGCGTCTTTCCAGTGCTGGAACTCTGGCTATCTGTAGAGACTCCTGCTAATTTAGAAGAGGTTGCAGACTGTCTGGCTGGACTGCTTCTGATGGCTCAAATTTCCAGATATGCTTACTTCCTCCCAAGTCTCACGTTATAATCAGGGCACCTATGTGCTTCTTGGTGTAGAAAGTTCAAATTCAGGCTTTCGCCCTTCCTACTGTATCACATACAATCTTCGCCAATTAAGAATGCCAGAACATAGACCTGTCACTAAATTCTTCCTACGACTAAAATTGTGAATCGAATTACAAACTTCCTATAGTCCAGGGAATTGGAAAAAAACACAAGACGGTGGTTAGGAGCACCTGAGCTCCCCATTACAACAGAAAAGGAGCTGAAGTACTTTATCTCAAGGTAATATAACTTGAGTTCCTTGTTGGGCAATCAGCCTGGTTGAATACGGAACACATTATTCCCTCGCGTTGCTCCTTCTGATTACAGGGCCTCATTCCTATTATTGAAGCTTCTTTTCTTTTTAAAATTATTTTCATTAGTTCTTTGAGAAGTTTATACAATATACGTTGATTATCTTCATCCCCAGCCCTCCTCTTAACTCCTCCCAGAGCCAGCCCTACCTCCCTACAGATCTACTACATATCAACTTTGTCTTTTTAAAAAGCCATCAACTCCAATCTGTGCGCCCACATGATCTTGGGTGTAACGCCATCTATCCACTACTAAAATACTATTGCTCCCCAACCATATTACAGTTAATAAACAAAACTAAGCAATTTTTTACAAAGAAGGGGAGTAAACAAGGAAACAAGAAAATGCCATTCATCAGGAAGATTATAAAATAATATCACAAGCTTGGCAAACACAATAGAAGGAAACATTATGCCAAAGGTTATAATTCATGCTCTCTTTTAACTCACAATATCACTTGAGGTAGAATTTACTGCCCCTCCCATATGTAAACGTTTGCCCATCCAAACCAAACTAAGCCATTAGGCTGCAAACATGCTTTGCATGTTGCCACCACATGCTTTAGCCTCTTGCATCTAGAAGGCACTAATTTAGTTCTTTCCTTACTGGAGAAAGGCTCCATCAAAAACCATAGCTTAGACAGGAAAATAAACTTGGACTCAGCAAATTAACTTTCCGCAAAGCTTTCAATGACTAGGGTCTCAGACTATTAAATTTTGAATTTCGGAAAGACACTCTGGCAAAGAACAGCAGCAGCTGCTGAATCCCAATCCACAAAGCAACAGCCGTTACAGCATCTGGACCAACAGCTACTGAAGATACATCAGTAAATAAGGTGAAAGTCCCCATGCAATTTCACCCTTCAGAATCTGCTCACTTGGCCTGCTATGGGTGGCTCAAAGGTATCTGCACAGAGAAGGGAAGGGCATATTTTTTAACCATCTGTTCAAGCAGGAGTCACTGACCTTTGCTTTCTATTGGTAAAAGTGATGCTAACTTTGCCAGCTGGATGTAAATGGAGATTTTAATTGAAAAGCATGTAACAATCTCCAACCAGGGGATGGGGAAAGCAAGCTCCAGAGTCTTTCTAAGATGTATCTGATGAACACCCTGCATGGCTTAGCTTTCTACACATGATCCTCCATTAGTTTTGGCATGTTTTGAAAACAAACAGTCAAAAAGAAAACCATTCAGCTCTTGCATGTTCGGTTCTACTTCCAACACTCAGCAGTATTAGCCTATGTGAAATATAGAGTCTAATCCAAGACCATCTTTATTTTAATTTCCTGGGGAAAACATAAAACAACACCAGAATATAGGAACTGCAGGTTTATTTGCAAAAATAAATATTGGTTTACTCTACATGAAATGATAAATGGTCTAATATATGAATGATTAGCAATCTTACTGAACACTCTTTTTTAAGAGAAACATATTCCTCTTTATTCTTAAAAGGTATGCTATTTTTGCAAATCTTATTATTCCAGTGGAAGAATTTAATTATAATATTGAAATTGAGGATTTTATCACCTAGTGTAAGGGTAAAAAATTTGCTTTTTTTTAGGGTACCACGTTGGTTCCCTGGTAATGTAGTTTACTACATGTGTGGTTGTTCCTTTAAATGGCAAGGAAATGTTTGTGAAGACAAAAAGGTCATTAGTCATCACTGCTCAAGTTGTTTAGCCTTTTAAAGGTTACTGGGGCTTTCTTTATCTCATTTTATAACTTATTTAAAAAACCTGCATGTAAGGTTAAAATATGTGACAATAAGAATGTATTTCTCCATTGCTACTGAAATACATAAGAAAAAAAATTGAGAAAAAAATGAATGGGCAAGGAGAGTTGAGAATAAAGTCACATTTGAGAGTTTACATGATAGGGGGTAGGGGGAGACAAACAGCTGACCTTTCCTCTCAGTTCTCAAAGTACCTTCTGTTATGCTCACAGAAAATCACTGTTATGCTGAGCACCGAGCAACATTTTCACAGAGTGAGAAAATGTGCTGCTATTTTTTTCTATGACTTTAAAGTAAATCCATCAACTTTGCATATTAAGAACAAGCCCTTCAAGGTGTCTAATTTGTAGGAAGAAAGAAAAGAGCACACAGGGTCAACCTACAAAGAACCAGGGGAGTGGGGAAGGGGTTCTGCTATTATCTCTGAAGACCATGAAATGAAGGAATACATTAGCCATCGGCAGGAAAGCCATTTTCGGTGTGCAGGAGTCATCAGATGATGTTTATTGTCAAGAATCCTACTATCTTGGCTTATTCAAAAAATTGGCATCAATAAACTCAGTTCAATGTCAATCCAGTGAGCAAGCTTTAGGATCAAACAACATCATTAGCCATCCAGAGATGCATCTCTCATTCAACTGTGGCAGCATGCCAAGACTTCCCCATGTTAGTGTGCATTCCTCATTCAAAATAACTAACAAATAAATAAACAAAGCAATTAAGGAAAGGACATTTTGAATACAGACTTAAGGTTGTCAAAATACAACTTTGAAAATTAATATGTACTTAGTAAGCACTATAAACGTGAAGTCATTGATCCTCCATGTTCTTTTATAATTTGTTTCAACAGAGTTCAGAACACATTGAGAACTGCAATGATCTGAAAACTTGAACGCATGAAGTTGTTTATATTCATCTATCCCCAATGATCTATGTACTAAATCAAGTGTTGTAGTAAATTGCTTATCGAGGAAATTCAATTCATTGCATGAATTGAGCAATTATCATCAGTTATCTGCCCACTAGAGCTGCTGGATGGAGTATTTATAGCAGGATACTTTGTCCTATAAATTTGCATATAATGTCATTGAGGAAATTGTATGCAAAATGTTTGGAATGGAAGTATAATGTTTTACAAAGTAGGACAAGGAAATACCTCAGCTTCAGCATGTACTTGCCTAGGCATTGAGATGCAATACTATCATGAGAGGAATTTCAGCAATGCACATAATTTTATAAGCTGAGAATTATGATATGTGTGAGAAAGCCCCATGAAAAACAGCAATGCAAAGTTCATTCCCTCAATCAGATGGAAAACTAATTTTTGCAATTATATTATCAGTATTAATTATGAAAAACTGGGAAAGTAGACTAGCAAAAGAAAAAAGAAAAAGTCCAACTGTAAGCTTACTACTCCCTTCAAGTTGATTTTGGAAGTCAGTTGCATAGGTACTGAAGTATTAGCACCCCTTCATCTAACGATTTCTGTGACCGTTCCATACAAAACACACAAATGAAGAGTAGACAGCCAGATAAGTACCATTATGTAGACACACATACTACAGGAAACAGAAACTAATTAGGAGTAGGTTTTTCTCTTTATCTCAAGATCACTCATGGCTCAAGCCATCAATTACACAAACAGAGCACTACCCTGTAAACTTTGTTAGCAGTTATTCACAAGGAATTTTAAGATATCTGTATAACTTGATCATAATAATAAGCTCAATAATTTAAATGAAAATAAGTAAGAGCCCCTCTGACTTCTAGAGAAAATCTGCTATCTCCTACATTGCAAAACCATCCCATTATCAGGGCCAGGTAAGGACCTATTCATCTCTAGTTCAAGAATTCCTTGATATATATTGTATCCAATAACATCAGACCCTCCCTGACTTACAGCATCCCTGTTTGTCACTATATTTCAAAATATCCATATACTTTCTAAATTTGAGGATTTTTTTAATCTTATTTTTCAACAAAGCCATTTATAGCCTTCTTACCATGAAATGCCCCAAATCTCCTCCAATATTTTACATTCATTTACGTTCATGGCAGACATCAACATTAGAGTGACGTACATGCTACCTAAGATCTGTAGGACTGTCACCAAAAGTGTGACAACAAGGATGGAGAGCAGAGGAGAGCTGGAATGTGCTAAAAGTCAATGGTTTGCTACACTATTGCCAGAGTTCTTAAGTACATACTTTTAAAAAAAACCTTGTTATGGTCACTTTAAAAACAAGAATATGTTTTGCCCATCAAGTTTAAGAAGTTCGTATGGCCACTTTTTCCATCAAATGTATCCATAATATTTGAACCTAAGTTTTCCACCTATAGTCTGTGCTGTTCACAGAGCTGACTTTGTAGAGGAATATTTAATCTAGAAAGAATGTTAGTACATACTTTTAATCCCAGTATTCAGAAGGCAGTGCCTTTAATGCATGCCTTTAATCCAACATTGGGACACAGGAAGCAGAGTTCAGAAGGAGTTTGTGTCAGACAGGAAGTGATGTCTGAGATGAGTCAGAATGAAGGGCAGGCAAAATGATGAATCAGAGGGAGACTTAGCAAAGTGAGTCCGAGTAAAGAGCTGCCCAACTATCACTATAGAAAAGTAGGCTCTCAGCTAAGAGAGGGGATAAGACACAGAAATAATGAGGCATTCTGACTGAGATACAGAGGTAGACAGGGGATAAGGAGAAAAGCAGAGAGGCTGACTGAGGCAATATGGAGAGTTCAATCACAGAAGCAGTCTAATGTAATAAGTTACAGAAGCAGGTAGGCTGGAGGAGAGACACAGAGGCACAGAAGCAGTAGAAAGCTAGCAGAAGTCTGAGCAGTCAGAGTAGTCTAAGAGACACAGAGATAGCTCGGCAGAAGTCAGTATCAGATGGGGCGAGTAAGTCAGTTTGAAGCCAAGGAGAGCAGTTTAGTCTGCAGCAGTCAGAGAATCAGGCAGAGTCTGCCATAATCAGAAGAATTTGGTCAGAAACAGGCTCAGAAGATCAGTTTGCACGTCAGACTGGAGAAAAGTTTGAGCCAGAACAGCGAGTTAACTGAGTTGAACCAGAAGATTTAGTTGGGTTCAATACAGCCCTGACTTCGGAAGGAGCTAGTCAGAGTGGCTCAGTCATTAGAAAGTCTTGGAGGTTGATTAGAGTGTACAAAGATTTAAACGTTCTAGATTTTACAGAGGACAAGCCTTCTAGTTCTAAGCTTAAGTTTAAATTGTATAGAGGCTGAAACACTCCGGGACTCCAGGACTAGGACCAGGGATTGAATGAGACAAAAGAATAAATGGCTTTTGAACCTGAATCTGTTAGGTTCCCAAAATATCTCAAGTAGACATTGAGAGATGTGTACAGTCATACGAAGCAGTTTATTTCCATTGAAAACATTCTGGCATACCAGGGTCAAACAATTAAAATAACATGGTGAGTATGAGATGAAGCCCCATGGGAATTTTAAAGGAAACGGGCAGTGGCTAGAGGGTCAATACTTAGCGAGTGCTAGGGAGAATGGAACAAACATGGGCGACCAAACCATTGAGTAGGCAAGATTAACCAATCCTGGTATTTTAAGGAAGTAGTTAACATTTTCTCAAACCCTATGCTTTTGTTTTCCTTATATCTCTACTTTCTTTACATCAATATATCATGGAATTATTTATTTCATTGAGATATTCTTTAACGGAAGATATGTTGCACTATTGTGTATCACAAATTTTCCTAAACTTGCTGCTGTCGGCTCTTATCTGTATTTGAAATAGAGACAACCTGGTAATGGTAAAAGTGTCCATATTCAAATTCATTAAATGTTGTAAAGTGCTGGGAGAAAGGAATATTGTCTTCAGAAAATAGGAAATGTTCTTTAGCCTTCAGATAATTCAATCTACTTTTAATCTTATATTTATATTAAACACAAGAATGGCTGTTTTTTTGGAATAAAAACAAGTGCAAGAATGCTTGTCTAGCATGTGTGAGTCTCTGGATTGACCACTCAACATTGTCAACCTGTCTGATGTTATTTCTTCAGTTGACCGAACACCTAGGAATAAGAAACTAGATAGTAAAAAATTATGTTAATTTATACCTGTTTCTCAATTGTCAGGATCCTGTTATTTTCTTCCAGCATTTAAAATTTGTGACATATTAAGTTATGAAATTTTCTACAGTTAGCACAGTACATTCAGGATAGAAATTAAAAGTTAAATCATTTGTCTTCTGAAGCATTGTTTTAGAAAAAAACCAGCAAGCCAGAAATTAAAAAGAAATTTATAGACTGTGAGAATTAAATATATCCTAGAAACTATAAAGTAGAAGGTAAAAGGAAAACACTGAAAGAAAATATATGGTATAGACCTCAGGACTTTCAGTTTCTTTAAGTTCTAGAGCTCAGCTTTGTGTTTATGTAACTACATTTAGTAATTTACATTTAGAAAGGACTTATTTCAGAGATGGAAAAATATTCCTGAAGAGTAAATATTTCCCTATGCCACACAGGTCAAACAATCATAAGCTTCAGTATTGAAAGTCAGAATTTTAATGACTGTACAAGAGAAGAACGTACTTCCTAACCGTGTGTGTGTGTGTGTGTGTGTGTGTGTGTGTGTGTGTACAGGGGTCCATGTGAATTCAGAGCATAGATTTCAGCTTCAGGCATGATTCTTCAGAAATTGCCTCCGTTATATTTTGGGGCAGAGTCTCTCTTTGGTCTGTAGCTCATGATTAGTCAGGCTAGCCAGTGAGCCTTAGAAACTCACCTGCCACTGCCTTTCCACTGTTGCATTTACAAGAGCACACCATGCCTGCCTTTATTAGTGTTCTGCTGATCTAACTTGGATTCTCATGTATGCAATGTAAGTAATTTGCTTACTGAGGTATCTCCCCAGCACCATTCTGCTTTTTAAGAAAAGACCTTCTAGTAGCTTTACCCTAGGTGAAGTCCATCTTTGTCTTGGGAATTTAAAATTAGTTCCATTAAATTATCTGGAACAAGCACTGCTGGAATGAAATAGGAGATTCAGGTTTATGTACCCTAAGAGTTAATAGATAACTAGAATTCAAGGCTCTCTATTTCCTTCTGTCATATTTATTATAGGACCTTACACAATTCATCTAGCCAGTGTGTGCCCTTGGGTCCACACAGGTTAGTCCCACAATGAGACAACACCACAGCAATATTAATTATGCTCTATATTAAGTCAAGTATGGGGAAGATAAAATCGAAAGAGCAGACAGATTTCCTATACCTAAAGAGATTAGACTTCAGCAGAGAATATTCAACGGGTCATATTTTTCAGAGAATATTAAATAAGAGAAAAATGATAAGATGTCAAATAACCAAGTACTAAAAAGAAAAAGGAGAGTCTGATACAGCATATTCCTGTAATTATCAAAGAATGATTCCTTTTAGAGGAAGGATAGATAATAGATAGATAGACAGATAGCTAGACAGACAGACAGACAGGCAGATAGATAGATGACTATTCCTTCAAAGATGCAAGTAGTTTGCAGCCACTATTTTCACTCTTACAGCAAGGTGTTCCTTTTATTTTCAAGTAGTTGTTGCTCCATTAAACCACCAGGTAGGGATTAAACAGCATGGAACTTCTGGATTTCTAAATGCATGGACAGTTTTAAGGTTCTCAAGATTGGTGATTTGTCTGTTCAATAAACCTTTTGAAAGAATAAAAATGGGCATATTCTGAAACAGCAAATGTGTGTTTCTTAGAATCTGAGCTTTATGGATCAAGTAGAATTGTTCTAAGCTGGTAAGCAATGCTTCCTAAGCATTTGGTTCTGGATCCTTTTTCTGTATAACTGAATTTTTTAATCATAGGAAACTGATTACTCGTGGAAATACTTGCTTTCTCTGAATTGTTGATATTCCTAACTATAGTTGTCATTGCTGCTGTCAATCATTCAACCAAAATTTGCTAGTGAATGATAATATTATTGGTAATGAAAATGATTGGGAGATGCTACTGGTAATAAAGTTTATGAAATGTTATAAGGCCTTCTGAATCTTGAAGATTTAAAACAGTATTAACTAGGTTCCCATCAGTAAAATACGAGACTGGAGATAATCAACTTATAGAAAAAAAGATGCATATTGGCTCAGTCTTGGACGTTTTAATTCACAATCTACTGGTCCTACTGTCTTGGATCTGAAGCAAGGCAGCACATCATGTTTGGGGCCTAAAGGAGAGCACAACCATTCATTCAAATCATGGAAAGAAAGCATAAGACAGACCAAAGCAGCAACAAGTACCCCACATTTCATTCTGAAGGTGTATATCCAATGACCTGAACATGCCCTATTATGTCCAACTTCCAAATAGTTCTACTATGGCTTCCTATCTCCACCTATCTGATTAAGCTTATAACACAAATGACACAGACGGAAACACACCTTTCCATATCCAAGCAATAAAATATATTTTCCTTATTTTGCTATCCACGTACTTTCTATATAAAAATTTAATAACTTGAATCACAGTTAGTGGAGATCTAGTTATGGAGTGATGGATGCATCAGCAGGTCTTGGTTTGCACTGATCATCACAGATACTACTTGAAGGAGGACAATCATGGGCACTTAGATGGACTCAGGTCAGTGGCATTGACTGAGTAAGTTACGTGTGCTATTCTGATTGGAAGGCAGTGTGCTTTGTTTAACTTACCATGGCTACACACACACACACACACACACACACACACACACACACACACACACACACACACATCACAAAGAGCAGCACTGCCTTCAGAAATTTTTCTTCTAGGAATCCATCGTCTGTAAATATTTAATTCTGTATGCATTCTACATGCTCTACAGAAACACAAACAATATTTTGTACCAGATGTGGCTCAGAGTTGGACACTTGCTTAGCATATACAATCATCGTTGGTTCAAATCCTAGCACACATACAAATATTTGCATGGATTCAGAAGTTAAAGTAAAACCAATATGTTCTCACAGTACTCTGTGAATCTAGCAACCAATTTCAATGAGGACCGTCTTTCTGCCCATCCCTTTCCTATCTGAGGACCTTCTTAGGGCCCTACCATGACATGATCATTTTTATTTTTTTTTAAAAAAAGGTACATCTGAATCATTTTCTTTTAGAATAGCAAATCTTTTAATAAACAAAGGCTTGGTGTGAGGAGTTTATGGCTTTGACAATTTATGTGTTTGGAAATAGACAATCTGATGCTGTCCCAGCAGAGGAAGGAAAAATGGTTTCTGCCTCCATTTCTCATCACTAAGGAAGATCAAGTGACTCTTGAAACCAAAAGACAGTTGTAGAGCCAGGACCTTCTACTCCATCACCCAGTACACAGCTGACTTCACTGCCATCAGGCACAGATTAGACCAATCTATATAGACCTACCATGCTGTCATACCAGAAGACAAATGCATTCAGCAAGCTCTAATTTATACCCTCGTTAAACACTTTTCCCGATTTTTCATTAAAGAAGAAAATCAGTTTCTCTCTATTCAGTGGCAGATGAACTTAACTTAAATAAAATTTCTCCTGTAATTTACACACACTCAAAGGATTAGGGCACCTTTGTCAGAGAGTAGAAACTTGTCTTCTCGTTAACATTCACGACCAGGAACCCTATTTGGTGGGGCTGGTTTCAGCATCTCATAAAGCAATATTTAAAAGAAATTGGCTTGCCTGTGAACAGTTCCTCAGCAAAGCCACTGTGAAAGGGGATAAGAAGATGATAGTATTTCAACCATACTGGGAGCAGAATGTATTGCAAGTTAGGGTGAGGTACGGAGAAGGAGACTCTAAGAATTAGAAAGGGATTGGTGGTACCTCACATAAGCCATAAAGTAGTTGATTTCACATTGTGTATCGTTATGTTTCAAAGACTTGCCAAAGTCTAAACAAGGGATCGAAAGAAAGGAGGTGGGGATAGGGACAAAGCGAAGAGAGAAAGAGACAGAGGAAGGGGCGAAGGAATGTCAATGCCATTGTGCAAAATCAGATCTCCTCATGACCTGTCTTAAATGGACTCTGAGAGTGGGTCATCAACTTCTGAGTAGTACAGATCCAGAGTGGTTGTGGTTTATAAACATGTGCCTTATCTCTGTCAAAGCCAAGTTCCTATTTAGTTCATTTTCATTTTTGGAATGCATGCCCTTAGGGAAAGTTATCAGATGACTTTCTAATACCAGAGAGAACATTTCTGTGATTCTTTAACCTCCACTCAGCACACTCTGATCTCAAGAAGACCATGCTTCGAATGGAGCCCATGCTGCTGTGGTGGTGACCTAGAAATCATAAAGGAAGCTTCTGGCTAATTGCTTCCTATAATGGTTAGAGTTATAACCCTTATGAATTATAGATAACACAATGAACAAAAGAAGGAGTAGCACAAGAAACTGAATTGTCACACCTCTCTGTTCCTACAGCAACCATGGAAATGAGGAGAAAGTGTGTGTGTGTGTGTGTGTGTGTGTGTGATGCTATACATATATTCCTCAGTGTGCTTTGATACACAATGCAAAGTAGTGGTATCAAGTCTTGCCTGTCTAAATATGCTTTCTTTAGAGAGAACTTCCTACTCTTCAATTTTTGGATAAATCTATTAAAAACAAAATCAATTTGAGTGAGTAAAATATTGTTTGGTATGAACAATCGTAACCACTTGAGAATGACTGGAGATACGGATGTGGAGGAATTTACTCTTTCCACTCTTCATCTCCTTAACTAGAGTGATTAACCTTCTGCGCTACTGTTAGTGGGAATGATCATGACCATGAGTTTCATGTTAGCCTTCCAAACCTGAGATGCCAACCATCTATCAATTTCCCTCAAAACCACAATGGACACCTCACCTTAACTCTTTGTCTGTCTTCACCAAGAAATAAAGAAGCTAGCAATATATAAAGTGGACCCAACCAGTCCATCATTTTTAACCATGTCAATCCAAGCACAGATTGGAAAAGCCAAAAGCATTAAAGAAAATTAGACACATCTTGTTTATGCCCTGAAATTGTGTGGTTGTGACAAAATCCTAGAAAGCTGCTACACAGAATAAGACATTTCTGCAGAAGACCTATTTAAATAGATATATGTTAGATGTTAATGACCTAAGGCCAGCAGGAGATGAATCAGGAAAACATGCGGGTGGACATGCATATAAATCCTCTGGAGCACTGTGCCTTCTGCAGCTCTTTGAATGTCGCAATGTTAACGTGTTATTTAAGGGTATTGACGGTCAGCTCTTCCAAGAAGTCTTCTTCGGCACCTCTAAGGACTGCCTTTCTACTTTCACTTCATTCAGAAGCACTCAACTCTAGGATACAAATCAGTTCTACTCTTTTGTTTTCATTGTGTTTTGAGACAGTCTCACACAGTCCAGGCTGGCCTCGAACCCCTAATCTTCCTGCTTCCATCTCCCAACTATGGCATTACAGGTGTGCATCACCATACCCAGCCAAACCTGCTCGGAATGTAAATTCAATGCTTCTATTTCTCTCAAGAGATGAACTACTGCAAGTAATGAACATGTTTTAGTTGTCACTAGTCATCTTTCCATCCATGTCACACTTACCTGAGAGTTGCCTTTCTATGTAGAAAGCTATTCAAATTAAAATTATATATACACAAACTCTCATACACATACAGTATGACCCACGTGACAGAAAATATGGAAGATCCTATCATCATGTGGAAAATCCCTTTTTTTCTCCCTCTTTTGTGTAAGTGCATTCTCTGAGAAAATTAGACTATATTTTAAAGAAGTCATTACATTATTGTCATCTCTACGGTATATAGATGAGAAATGATATTTAGAAAGAAAGTGTGAGCAGATTTGCACTGTAAAAACATACCACTTCAGTACATAAATTATTTCTGCTTTCCAGGCCCTGGGTATTCTGAAGGTGTTTCTATAGAATATGTTCTGCATAAGAGTGGAAATTACTGTTCTTTTGTTTTTAGTTTGCTTTTAAAAAAATGTACTTGCTGCCAAAACTCTGGACAAATGTATATCATTACAATACATAAATAAGAATCAAGAAGGAAAAATTCAATAATAAGATCAAGAAGAAAATACGAAACAACAACAACTCCCCCCCAATAAAAAAAAATCTTCATGGAAAGCTCAGATTGCAAGTAAGTTTTGGGTTGAATAAGTATAAAGGAAAATACACCATTTAAGCACAATTCTCTGTTTCTGAATAATCTGTGTTCCACCGGCATTCCCAGGGAAGGAGTTAGACTCCCCACGCCATGATAGAATCCAGCAGGTTATGTAAGCTAAAGAGGATGCACAATAGGCCTCCACTGAGTCAGTAGTGCTGTTTTGTAATCTTTTAAACTTTGGAACAACTGTTTGCTAAATCCTGTCTCAAACATTCCCAAAACTGTAGCTAGACTCTTAGCGCACAATTACTGAAATCGTTTTGTTAAGGAAGCGTCAGTCAATGTTTGCCAGTGTCTACTCAAAACAAATAAACTAAATATTGATTTCCTACAACACTGCTATTTATAAGAGTGATGTAGGTATCAGGTTTCAATCTTGGTTTCCTCTTCCTTGATGGAAACTTGGCAAAGAGACTCCCCACTTGAGGCTCCTAGGTCCTTGGGGAATTGAACTATATTTAGTGAGTAGTTTTCTTTCTTTCTTTTTTTTTCTTAGGATTAAAAATACCTTCAGCTCCCTTTTTTATGACAATCATATCTACTTTTTCCCCCACCATATTCAGGACAGGAGAGGCATAGCTAGTTGGTTGACCATGATATGTCTGCACATATGGGCACTAGATTATAGGCTAGAGGGAACAGAGGACAATAATCAAGAAGGCATGCTCAGCTTGGGACACAATTCCAATTCTGCTACTTGATAGTTGTGTGGCTTTGCATTGTAGCTTATTCCTGCTGAATGGGCAGACCATCATAAAGTATGAAGGATGAGGCCATGTGGGGCCTGTCCTCAGAAGCTTCCTAAGGGGACCCTAACAAGTAAGCCACTTGGAAGTAGAAAAGCACTGATGACTTAGACATAAAGGCAAATTTGACAGATACAGTGCTCAGTGAACACAAAATTCTATCTATGAGGACGTAAGGATGGCCCTCTCTCATTGTTTACGTTTTTACATTATCATGCTGAGTTGCTTGATTTTGAACTTCTGACGTGTGTGGCAGAGGAAGTTGTGGGTATAGCCAAGAGAATTTAGCTGGGTTCTGATGTACAATTTTAATCTACGGAAAGCAACAGAAACTGTAGGACTGCTGACAAAGCATATTGAGAGCAGCTCTGTCTACTTCCAAAGGAGCTTTGAGCTGACTACATACCAGTTTACTCCTAATTTTTATTTCTAATGAAAAAATATCAACCCAGATAATTCTTTGCCGAAAAATATGACATCTATACATGACAGTGTGTAACTTGTCAAGTCTTTGTCTTTTAAATATTAGACTAATGGGACTTGAAACAAAACTTGGGGGTTTAGAAAGTTGTGGAAGAATTAAAAGTGTTTTCATGGTTATATTTCCATTTAATTGTAAATAATAATTGTATTATTATTTACTAATAATAATCTTTGTAATTAACAATTTAATTATGTAATTATTAATTGTAAATAGCCATTTACAATTATACACACTAGTGTCTTCTAAATATAAACAATTCCCAGATTATTAATTACAAATTGAGAAAAATGTGCAGTCATGCTAGAATGCTATGTTTCAAATTTCTACAGAATCATTACTACAGGACAGTGGCGGGAGAGGCAAACTGGAAATGCGGAAGGCACATCTAATATAGATCAGAAGTCAACAATTAGAAGCTAACTTACACTGTGACTAATGTTAGTTTCTGCATGTACTATGGATTGGATCATATAATTAACACATGTGATCCTTAATAAGCAAAGGAATAAATGTTCTCAGATTCAAATTAAATGGTAATTTCTTTAATATCAAGAAGTTAGCAAAGACTTATAAACTCTGAATGTAAAGGTTAGACTTCTGAGACAGTGGAACATGGGAAGAATCTTCAATGAGATGTCTGGGATTCCGGACTTCAATAACAATACAAAAGGATTCGCCAAATTAGAAGTCTCTAAATTTAACTCTCAGATGTTCATAGCAACATTGATTTTTTTGGGGAATAAAATAAAGCCCAGTAGGTAACATTCCACAGGTGATCCTAGCTGGATAGTTCTTCTGTGGTCATAACTACTTATAGTTACCAGGAAATGCCTTAAGGGAGTGACTTTTCTTAAAAAAGAGAGGAGGAAGAGAGAGATGAGAGAGAGACAGGGTGGAGGGAGAAGAGAGAGAAGGTGAGAGAGAGACAGACAGAGGAGGTGGCGAAGAGGGAGAGGAAGAGCAGAGGTAAAGCCTGGATTGTAGCTGAGAGGTTCAGGCACTAGCACGTACTATGTCCAGGGTTTCACCGAATGTCCCATCTGTTGGGAAAGTTTCCTAGCAGATCACCTTGTGGTCTAATACAATAGATCATACAATTCTAAACAGAAGTGACTGAAGGAAAGCTCCAAATCATTGCTGTAGCTACCCTGCATGTATACTTTTTTACTTATTCACAAGAATAAACTTTCCAAGATCCTACTCATTCAGATCCCATTTAGATTTTGTTCAAAAGCTTTGTAAAATTGTCTTAACAATATCTTAACATCTCTCCAATGGCAGGCTAATACAACTACAAGTAAAGAGAGCATTGCTAAAGAATTCATCACCCACTATGTCAGATACAACGATGGCGAAATCAATGTCCTTGTCAAAGGGATTGACAGCAGATCCCAAATTGCATCAACACAATTTAAAACCCACTTGTTTAAAAATGGGGGATTTCTTAATTAAGAAAAGTCAGATATAAGATTAATTGATATAATACCAGAAATATCAGGCTTGTTCTTGGTAGAATATCTTGACTTCATTACAAAAAGAAATATCAAGCCTTTCATGAAGCTAGTTTCTACCTAATATTTTCTTTATGAGAATTGTACATTCTGGCTTGAGAATCCTACCCCAGAATTCCCAGCATCATTTTGGAGAACAGCTTTGTAAGTACATTAAAATTAGTTTACAAGCACAAGATGAAAAGCAGCAGCCGCAGATCACATGCAGCTGCTCTGCAGCCAGGGACAATGTGCAATGAGAAATTGTGGGAGCCTAAGCCCTGAGCCTCTTGAATACCATTAGGCTTGCCATCTGTCAATCAAGGGCAAACCCCAAGTACTCCCTAGTTATAGTCAAGAGAAGAACATTCATACCATCACACTTAGACAAGGAGTTGTTTTCATATTCACCCACAGATAACGTTACAGATGAAGCTAGAGAGAAGGCAGTGGAACTAACAGGTCTGCAGAAAAGATGGAACATGCATAGTCAGGGGAACAGTGACATCATCATGAGCATATCCATGTACCCGTCTTTTATAACTTGGAGAAGTGATTTGAAAGACAACAGTGTTACAATAATAGTTTAAAGAAGCAATGAAATAGATTGTTTTACCTACTACAGAGAAACAGAAATTAAAACACTGGCAAGCCCTTTCTGACTGCATCGGTGGTGCTCTGACTGAAGTCAGAGGGTGAAGGAAATGAATCGGCTCTTGTTGGCCTCAGGCAGAAGAATATGCGCAGTGGGCAATAAGGAGTTCTTGAACAACTTGCATGTTCACAATGAATCATAGCATCATGCATGCATTTCTTAGACCACTAAGAACCATGAACCATCCAAAAACATATCCTTACCTGAAACTGTTGTTAAAATTTGGACTGTATTGGAGCATTTTTTTGGAGGCCCTGAGTAGAAAATTCAAGCTGAAATAATACTAAAAATTGCCCCTCCCTTTGTGCTTTCAAACACAAAGATATTTATTAAAATGTGGATATAGTGTGCCGACGTATGAGCTGGAAATGAAGGAATTGTGGGAACCCCTTGTGAGATAACACCACATGAGTGCATGGAAAAGCATAAAACAAAGGAGTGCATGTCACTCCCATTCAGAACAGTCTACCCTCTTATAATGGCATACAGTAGTGCAAACAATTGTAAGTGACAAGAGGTTTTAAATGAACTTCCCATCCCCTACCCTGGAAGACTGAAGAGAAATTAAAGTGTAAGAAAACACGGATTAGGATCAGCCAGATAATGAAAGGGTGAGCTTCCTTTTCCTGAGAAAACTCACAGGAAGGACACAAGCACAAAACAAATTTGTTCACTCAGATTGTCCTTTGCCATGACATTGCAATGAAACAGTATACCGTCAGGAACGCTCATGCCTTTTCTAAATACAGACAATACTGTATATGTTTTGAGAGGGAATGGAAACCTCTCTTAAAAACACTTTTTCTGGTAGAGCAAAGGCCTCATATCAAAACCCTGCGGAAACACACTGAAGGGCATGCAGCTTCACATACCATCGAATTTCTTGTGCCTTGACACAAATGTGGTCCGCACAAAATGGCTCGTCTCCTCCACGAGGTTCTCAAACTCGAGCTTGCTCTGCTGGCTCAGCTTGTCCTCCATTTCCGTGGTGCAGCACGTGTATTCCTGAGGACAGATGCGTAAGTGTTCCCCTGCAACGAGGAGAGAGGAAACATCAGTTTGAAATGTCAAAACTTCAGGTAGATTTGGGGGATTTCATTCAAATCCAGGGGCACCTGTGCCCTCTCCTCCTCCAGCCATCTGCCTGGACCCCGTCTGGATCTCAGTGCCCATGTGCTTTCCACTCGCAAGGTCTGTGAGACCAAACTTAGACCTGATATTTGCTCTCTGGCCCCATGACAAAACTAAGTGCAGGTGTGTGAAACTCTCAAAACACCTGCTTTTCTCTTTTCCTTCCTGCTTTTATTTGAAATGTGCCCTATAACACCAGGTGACAAGAGGTATTAGAGCATCTTAAGTGTGCTTGTCTTAGGAAATGTCACCAAGGCGAACGACTTCTCATCCATTCCAGCACCACAGCCTGTTAGGCAGCAGGGGCAGGAGAAGGTGGTAATCAATGCTTGTGTGCATGAGGGCCATTTGTGGGAGCACAGAGGTGCACTGGAGATGTTCTTAATAGAGATCTCTCCCGTGTGCTCATTCTTCACCTGACACGTCTCGTCAGATGGAGATAGTTCTGGAAGGAAGAAGCCACTGATGTGTTTAACTAATTCTTGTGTCATACTGAAGTGTAGAATTAAAGGGAGAAAGTCTTGTGGCTTCATGCAGCCAATCTCATGCTGGGCCATTTCCTTCAACAACATTACTTTCTTAAGGGCACTGGCAAGGAGAAACTTATCTTTTGATGCATGAAACTAAGATGAAATTTTACTGTACAAAATGTGAACTTCCAACGCAGGCAGTTCAGATCCTGTCAAATATGTTTATCAGAGCTAATACAAGGAAGAAGGAAAATCGACTCATCATCCTGCTACATAAAACTAAAATTCCCTGATGTGAAAATCACTCTAGGGCACTGAAATCAAATGAATCGAGTCCTTAATGATATGGCTATTAAATTCATACATATATACATATATATATATATATATATATATATATATATATATATATATATATAAATGTTTAACAGAACAAATAAAAGTTTCCTGCCGCCCAGTGTGACGTGCAGAGTGTCTCACACTCCAACAGGCAGTTTGATACTTAAACTCTTTATGAAAACACTGCCAGGATGACATGCTTTCCCAAGTACACATATTAAAGGTAGAATTTATGTGACTTGCAAGATGATATGAGAACATTAAAACCATATACAATTTTATATCAAAAAGGAAACCTATCATTCTTGAGAATAAGAAACATCCAATTCAGGTTCATAGTTCCCCTGAGGAGGACTAGAATTTGATAGAAAGAAATATATTTGTCATATCGCTTTTACATTTGCTGTATTATTTAATTATTTCGTAATAAACTTTGGGAGTTGGTCCTGAAATAGTAGCAGTTCTGGGACTTTGCTAGAACGAGAGCTGGGGATGGATAAGAAGAAAGAAAAACAAGCTTTCCATGATCTTCAAAAGCCGGTCTGGTTCTCACATTCTCCTATTGTCCCCAAACAACCTTACAGAACACCAAGCTCAGACAAGATTACTCGGAAGCCACAACAAATAGACCAGGCAAGGCTACTTCATTTATCTCATCTAAGCATCGAAAACAAGGTCACTGTGTCATTAAGAAAGGATCTAGCACACCTTTATTTTTTTCCTCTATAGTTCCCTGATCTGTCTCCAGGCCTGTCAATCACTGCATCTATGGGTCTTCCTACAAGCAGCCAATTTGAAGGAAATAAGCTGACTTTTGAGCCATATCTCTGTCTCTATGAACAATCAAATACTGCAATGAAGAAGTAAGGAAAGCTCTTACATACAAGAACCTACAAGATAAGCACACATGTGTCCAAATGCACCCAAGCGCAAACACACACCATACTTACGCAAACATGCATAGATGAGGAGCTGAGGAAAAATTCTTTTGCTCTGAGATCATGTTTGAGTTTGTCATTTTGAACTCTATGCCAAGTCCATTCCAACCCTTGTTTCTATATATCCAGTGAATACATCAGGGAAAGGATCAAAGAGTAATATTCTGTGTTATGAAATCGTATAAATTCAAATTCAAGTATCAATAGATAAAATGTCCACCAGACACCACAGCTGATGCTGTTCTTTGCATCGTTTCTTTGACTCTATCAACACTGGGGCGCTATGAACACTGTTATGACAGAGACTTCACAGCCTGCAACAACACAAATATTTAACTATCTGTAATGCTCAAAGCTATTTCACCATATGAAGAATCAAGATTTAATCCATACTATGGAAACTTTTCTCAGCTTGAGTGATTTGAGCACTGAGGGGTGTTTAATGTAATAGTTGGGCAACTTCAAAGTTACAAATTACAAAAAGAGAAATATTGGTCTTCAAGGATTTCCCAGCCACATTCCGTTATCAAATTGCCTTAGATTCTCTATAACATTGTGATATGTAATTATGTGTATCTTTATTAAAACTGGAGAGTATCTGGAGATTTCAAGATCTGCTAGAGATAAAGAAAGTCACCACAAATGAGAGTCACAAATGAAGAAAATGCACAGATCACTTTAAATGTGCACAAATTCATCAATTGCTGATTGACAGACTTTTATGTGGAAAATGACATACAAATTCACGGCAACAAGATCAAAGCCAAGCACGGGTAAGAGGAGTGACACAGGCCGACACTTCTTGGAGAAGTTGACTTAAGGACAATGAACTCTATAATTTTTTGGTCCTTGAATTTTTTAAGTAAATAAGCTAATGTTTAGGTCTGGAAGAAGGGATCTCCAACAGAAAGCAGTAAAACGAACTCCAGGACAGACAACCAAATCTTAAGTTGTCCTCTGTATTCCAAGAAATAAAAGAGTCTGTTCCTCCCTCAAAGTGTCCCATTCAATTATGTCATGCTTTACAGTGTCTTTTCCCGGAAACCTGCCTACATGCTCATTTCCACACGAAGGTGCTGTGGAAGTAAACATCTTCTGTGACAGCAGAAATCTGATTCCCCCCAAACACATTCCCTCTAAACACTGCCCTGGATCTGTAAACTGCCAAAATTAGACCTGGAGAGTGGTTAAGGGCAGCAGACAGCAGAACTCCATTAGCCATGTGCGTCAGCCTTGCAGATCTGCACCATAAACTCACTGAACTCACAGCTGACAGCCTGGGGACAGTGTGGATCCCAAGGAAGCCACAGAAATGATGTGCCAGGAAGGAGGGACTTCTCAGATGCCACCTACCACATTGTGGGATTTTCCAGAAATTGGGAAGTGAGAAAAGTACTATCCAGGCCATTTCAAGGAGGAAGGCAGGATGATTAGGCGCTAAAATGTTTAAACATGGCAAGATGTTGCAAAGTGCCTCTGTTCCTAAACCTCCAGTGTGGTCTGCTGGCAGGGTAGGACTTGCTTTAGGTTTTGCCATCTTCAGACTGTGTCAAATTTCTCTCTATATCTACCTTTTGAAATCCAGTTGATTGAAATGTATGTTACAGAGGAATGGACTCCTCTCATTAGGAATATTTCTACATATAATGGTCAGTTGATTATCTGGGCAATTCATCCAGGGAAACAGATGAAGGTGTGCAAGATATTATAGAATAAGTTAAGGCTTAGTTATGGTTTCTCATAGGGGAGATTGTTTGCACTGGAGTTAACTACTTGGACTGATAAATGCCTTCAGAAAATCCAAGCATGTGACAACCAGGTGCGGCCAAGCAAAAGGAATTAAGTATATATATATTTTTAAAAATATGAGTTTCATACATTTGGTTCCAGTTTACTTCCATGAGTTTAAATTTACCAGACATCAGGTAACTACCAGGTAAACTAACTACCAGGCAGTTTAATTTTTTTCTCACTATAAAGATGTATTATAAATGATCCTTCCATATATTTAAAAGCTGCTATTATTTAGAGAAATTATCAACACAATAACAAATGTTCAAACTTTCTCACAAGTTTGTGAAAACTAAATTAATATTTTAGTTTTGAGGGTCTTGTTCAAATCACCTCTATTGCTGTCATTCTTTGATGTCATATAAGGACTTGAAATGCTAATTCTTTCATTTCTAAAATTTTCACTAAAATTTTACAAAAATAGCCTTTTAAAAATGCAATCAAGAAATTAGTTGTTTATTTCATTCCTAGATTTACACAGGAAGAATTTTCAGCATACTACCCTGGATGATGAAGACAAACTGACATAGACCTACTGTCTCAATAATGCGGCTGATTTTTGAGAATCATGACAGAAGAAATTCTGTCAGAGTAGACAGGGAACAAGACATATGGAGCATAGGAGCAGTGCTTGGAGGTCAGCAGGACAAAGGTGTAGAGGAATATCAAGGTAAAAAGTGATACTGAAACCAGGTCAGGTGTGATGTGTAGAGGACTATTTAATCCTTTAATCTGGCAGCATGGCTGATCTAGGTTAAATAGAATGTTGGTAAACATCTTTGATCCCAGCATTCAGAAGGCAGTGGTGGTCCACTCCTTTAATCCCTAAGACAAACAGAATGTGGAAACAGACACAGAAAGCAGAACTCAGGAGGAGTCAGTATCAAACAGAACTGACATCTGAGATGAGTCAGAGTGAATGACAGGGAAAGTGACTAATCAGAAGTTAGCAGAGTGAGTCAGAGTTAGGACATGCCCAACTCTCATGAGAAAAAGGCAGACTCTCAGCTCAGAGCCAGAGTGTCAGACAAGAGCAGTGACAGCAGAGGAGTTACAGGAGCAGTCAGACACAGGCAGTATGAGGTGAGCAGTTTGAACAGAGAGAGACATAGAGAGAGGCTGAATGAGGCAGTGAGGAGTAATGAGAGCTCAGGAAGAGACAGAGAGACAGAGAGGCAGGTCTGCAGAAGAACACAGTATCAGACAGGAAAAGTGAGTCAGTCTGAAGCTTAGCAGAGCAGTTCAGTCTGAGGCAGAGTTAGCCAGAATCTGTCAGAGTCAGAAGAGCTTGGTCACAAACATTAATCTGGCTCAGAAGATCAGTTCGAACCAGGCAGTTTGGAGAAGAGTTTGGGCCAGAACAATGAGTGAGTTGAGTTGAATGAGAAGAGTCAGATCTCATAAGGAGCTAGTCAGAGTGGCTCAGTTAGCAGTAAGTCTCAGAGGCTGAGGCTGAAGCCTTCTAGGTCTGGGCTAGCAGTTTAAATGTTCTAGATTGTATGAAGGCTGAGGCATTCCAGTTCTGGGCTTACATATAGACTGTACAGGGATCCAGTGCTAATGGGCTGTAGGACTGGTGATTGAACCAGAGAACAAAATGTCTTTGTACTGAAACATCATCTACACAAAGGGCAGACATCCTTCCTATTGTGACATCTAACTTTGGCTCTGATATGTTAGGGAATTGTTGTATTGCTAATAAATTGGACGATTTTAAATAGAAGCATTTTCTCCTTGTCTTAAATGTATATGATCTATTGATTTATTAAACCAAAACTTTTAAACATATAAAAATACTACCTTATTACCTGAACAGAAGATACTCCAGAACATGTATAGATAGCTATAACCAAACACTCATATACACATACAGCTTATGCTATTTCTCAGCATTATTTTAAAAAATAATGACAAAAGCATCTCAGAAGAAAGTTTTAAATATTTAGATGTAGGCAACTTCCTTCCAAAAACATCCCAGAAAAAATTATAGATACATATTACAGGAACAATAATAATATGATTCCATGAGCCAAATTATATTATTATATAATTCTGTCACCACACGAACCTGTAGCCAGGCTCACTGGAGCAAAGCAGCAAACATGCAATGGTTCAGTGGTTTATCTCATATTTACAAGGGGATATTTACATGTATAGGAAAGAGCAGAAAAGTGTTTTCTGGACATAGATCACATTTTTAGTTTCAGATTTATTATATCCATTGCAATGGCATTAAATCCTTGCATAACAAACATTTTTTTTTCCGTAAAATTGAGTTCAGAAATAGCAAACAAAAATTATAATGGAGCCTTAATGACTGTGGTGACATCTAGCTTTTTTCTAGATTCTGAAGCTTCTGTGTCAATTATTTAATACTATATAATGGCAAGTAATAATTAAACAAAATATTTTATAATATTTTGTGAACTAAATGTTTGCTGAGTATATTAGTGTGCAAAACATACTTAGACTGGATAATAAATGAAGTGTTTCATGTTTTACTGATCTAGGATGTCATAGATAGATTACTGAGATACAAGAAAGGTTGTGTTCCAGTGGTAGGCTACAGCAGTGGGAGATTCCATCAGAAGTTAGGGGGTGATGTAAAGGCATTCAGAGGGTGCAATTAATATCTGTAATCAGCTGGTTTTTAAAAGGACCTTATGATTAAAAATTTAAGAGTCATAAACAATCCTTGGGAAGGTCCTCCGAGCAAACTGAGTATCATCGGGGAAGAAAAAAACATATTCCTGAACCTTAGAGCCTCAACTCTTGCCTCAGTCCTCAGATTGCCATGGTGATATGCAGATTGTGAATCTGCCAACCTGGATCTCAGTTCATATAACCAGAGGTGTTAGGAATCTCAGCATAATCCACATTATCTCTCAGTTTTCTACAATGGTGCTCATTCCAATTGCTCAGAATTATTATAAATTTAACCCAAGGCTTAGGAACACAAAAGGTTTTTCTTTTTCTTTTTTCCATTTCAGTGTCAATCAGTAGAGATTAAAAGTGAAGTCAATGTTTTGTTATCAAATGCTACCCACTAACTCCACAGATTTTTATTTTGTGGAAGTTGTTGATTTAAAAGCAATATATATTCCCGTGTAATTTCTAAATTACACAAATTCTCATGGTATAAATATTTCCAATGTGGTTGATTTCTAGTAACCAAAATGATATTACCAGATGTCAACTTGGGAGGGATGTGCAGCAGCATCTATTACAGGATACATCCTTGCTCAAATCCAGCAGGCCTGGGGAATGTGACTGGCAGTAAAACCATCAGAAAAAAGAGTTTTGCATTTCTCTACTTCCGTTTTAATGTGAGTTACTTAATTCTAAATGTATACAGCATAGTTGTCTTGTTTTGATTTGGTAAGTGTTATGTTAGTTTTGCATATTTGAAACAGGGTGTCATTATATAGTACAGACTGGCTTTTCTCATTACAAAGCTATGCAGGCGAGGCCTGTCTCCAGCCCCTCATTTTCCCACCTCTGCTTCGTTTATATAGTTTTATTCATCACTATGCTTATTAATATAATAGATTCTCTAAATAGCCAGTAATCTGACCATCACTTCTCAAAAATCATATTGTAGCACCACTAGAATACCAAAAAGTGGAGCTAAAAGTTACGTTCACAGCTTCTAGCTGCCTGCTCTCTGCTTTTAGTTAAGCCCTGAATCCAGTAGCAAAGCTTTTAGAATAGGAGAATCTGACATTTTCACAATCTACCTAAAGACCTATGTGTAGATGTAGACTAAAAGCAAAGGGCAGTTTATTCCTTGGCTAATTCAATCCCCAGTCCCAGAGGATTGCAGCTCTGTACAATCTAATCTTCAGTCTAAAACCAGAAGGCTTCAATCTCTATACAGTCTAAGCCTCTGAGACTTTCTACTGATTGAGCCATTTTAACTAGTTCCTTCTGAACTCAAGAGATGTACTGAATTCAACTGACCTTTGGGGTTGGCTGATTCACTCACTTGCTGTTCTAGCTCAAACTCTTTTCCAAATTGCTGGTTCAAATTGACCTTCTGAGTCACCTGACTGTGTCTCACTGAATTTGTCTGACTATGGTTGACTCAGGCTGATTCCTGAAACTGCTCTGACCGAACTGCTCTGCTAGGCTTCAAACTGGCTCTCTTCCCATCTATACTGACTTCTGCTGAACTGCCTTTGTGCCTCTGCCTCAGACTGTCTTAGATTTCCTCTGTACCTCTCTGAACTCCCTGTGTCTCTATGAAACCAGAGCCTGCTTTTCTATCCTAGGAGTTGGGTATGTCCTCTCCTTAATTCAATCTCAGACTTCATTCTGCCACCCCTTCACTCTGATTCAATCTCAGAGTTGGGATTAAAGGTTCTGTAACCATCAACTGAGAGCCAGGACCTACTTCTGAGTTCACTGCTTCCTTTTAGAACCCTAGTATTGTGATTAAAGGTGTATGCTAACATTCTCTCTAACTTAGAGCAGCCATGCTGCTTGATCAAAAAATTAAATATTCCTCTACACATATGGGTAAAATACCCATTTGCCCCAAGGGAAAACTGGCTCTCATCTTCATTGTCAACTGTCTGAGCAAAGTAAAAATTGTTCTGTATAAATGAGGAGAGTACTTGTATAGCTGCCTTCAGAATGGGAGACAATGGGAACCAAGGGCCCCCTGCACTTTGATAGTCACCACCAGACATAACAGGGCACTTACTGTGCAAGCCCTGGTGACAGGGCTAAATTCTGGAGTGTATGACTCCCAAGACAGAAAGCCATAGTTGGAAAGGAAGCTTAGACTTAACACTAAAGGTAAAACAACCTGAAGTGTATTATTCCATAAACACCTGCGTCTTCGCACTGCTATCATACAGTCTGATTCTGTCACAGTACTCACTGTGTCAGTATAGGTCTTGTCAGAAATTCTGTAAAAAAAATAAGTTGGGGATTTAACTTAGTTCTAAAGTGTTTACCTAGCATGTATGAGGCCCATCGTCCCATACTTGTATTACACAAAGACAAAAAATAGAAATGAAAACAAAAGCAAAAAAAATCTACTTATTAGAGTGATTGTGATTCTTATTTCATTCACTCACTCATTCATTCATCCATTTATTCATTCCCCGTATGGCACACAACACATGAGTAACCTGGTCAGTGTTATGTTTAATGTTAAGAGGTATGAAGAGATCTTGTACTTAAGAATCCCAGTCCACTGTGGATAGTCACACCCATGACTTCACTATTCTCTTAGAATAAATACAAAGTGTATGATAACACATATTTGTACACCTATTGTCTCCTAGACTTGATGCACTTAAAATAAAATGTTAATTACACGGACTGTATGATCATAACTTTGCCCATTTGATTTCTAGTCAAGGAGTATTGCTTATATCTTTAAGCTACAATTCCATGAGGAACACTGAGGTAGAAGTTGTACCTGCCCACTTAGCCCAGATTCCAGTATTTAAAAAGACAGGAACTGAAATCATTTAGCAGGGAGCCACCAGCAATCAAGCTTAAGATAGAAAAGAAAGTTTACGAGCTCATCATACAAATAAGTCCTATTCTTGGATGTGTTGGCTACAATCACATCACATTTTGCATGTATTATGTTTCATTATACTATGTATTTCTAATGGTTATTTGGGTGAAAATATCTGAAAGTTAAAAGTTAAAGGTTATAAGCAGACAGAGACAGAAAGGGAAAAGACCAACAAACACACTGAACTTATGAACCTCATGAGTTCATGAACCATAAATAGCCAATGCTCACTCAGATGGGTCTGCTGGACTTCATATATGTCTTCTTCTGTACAAGAAAAATCTATGGAATTATACCAAGGCATTTTCATGCTTTCCAAAAAGTATTTTGATAGGTTAACTTTCCTTATGTGAATAAAAAACAAATCCCAAACAGGACCTCCTCACACACCTGCCCCTTACCCTAGGGATTGCCTGAATCTTCATATTCAGATGTTCAAAGATGCCATGAATTCTATATCATGAATGGCATTTTCTCTGATTTTTCTCCCCCTTCCAAGTTTCATCTTTATGGCCCAACCTGACAAGATCTAGTTAAGGTTCTCCAAAACTGCTTGCCAAACACAGGCAAACCATAACTCACCAGCTCCCATAATCTTCTGTAACACCACTGACGGAGATGCTGACTTATTTCTTTTGCTTTCTGTGACCCACATTGCATCCATCAAACCAACTGCCTCCTACAAATTCACCCACAGACGATGATCAATTTCAAGTTTATTGCTGCTGTAATCCCAGTCTCATCTCTGCTTACTCAAAGTTAGCCATTTCTACAATTGAATTTGGTGATCCTGTGGTGAGAGACAATAAAGCAATTTACAAAGTGCTTGTTTTTGACCTTGATAACAGCAGATCAGCATTCCTACTAAATTATATGACAGCTCACTCAGAAACTTAGGATTTACCGCTCAAAGCTCAATAGCTGTAAACTAGTTCACAGACTGATTCAGTACAGGGGCCAAGTCCAGGTGAGAGTGATTAAGAATCTAATCAAACTGAACTACATGTAAGCTGTTATGAAAAATTATTTTGCCCTCTATAAAATACTGCAGTTTCAGTGAGCATCTGTAAAACCATGACTGCAGCACTGATGGTATCAAACGGAGGATAGCAATAAAAGGCAGAGTAGCCAGAAATGTCACAAGATCTAAAGTGAACCGGGCAAGTATATATTTCATTAATTGTCTACCTCTATGACAATGAAACTCCATAAGATCCAACCTTTTACATCCCATAGAGTCATTCATTTATAATAATTGCTTTAATTCATTGAAGATGAATTCATTGAAGATGGATGCCCACACGTAAATAGCATCAGTCTCTATTTTGCAGATGATCGGTGGGAGACCTTCATAAAGAAGACAGCCCTCACCCTAGGCGTTACTTCTGCAGGTAACGTAGGGCAGGAGGTAGCTTAAGGAACTTGGGTACAAGGATCTTGATCTTTAAAATGACATTGCTTCAAATGCTCTAATAAACTCAAACATCCTTTGCACGCAGGGGCTTTCAAGTGTCCCTAGTCAGAGGTGCAGCATTAGACCAAGCGTTGTCATTAGCACATGTGTGTGATTAAAGTTCAACCATAATTTTTAAACACAGAGGAATGGAGACCCTTAGGAAAGACAAGAGCAACCACTCTCTTGAAACTAAAGTATGCACTCCATACAGTTAAAGGGAAATGAGTGTCTGGGCTAAATGGTAAAGAACATACTAAAGAAAGATTAAACAATCAATATGATCTTTTCAGGGGAGAACGGGGGATTTTGTGGGTGGTAATGGGAAAGTCTGGGGATATGAAGGGAGATGGAGGGTGTAGAAGGAGGAGAGGGACCGGGATGTCTTCCTTAAGTTGTATGAGAGAAGAAAAATTAAAAAGCAAGTGGACAAAGAAAATCAGAGGGAGGGACAGGCCGAGTGACAGGCAGCTCAAGGCAGAATCTTGCTCCTCAGTGCCTGGGGGTTTCTTTGCTAATTTACTTTTTGTATATGTTCAAAAGTTCAATGACCAGGCAAAGTTTTAAAATAATAAAAAAAGGAAATTAAAGTGTATGCATAAAAATCGGAGAGAGACAAATATAAAAATAAAAAAGAAACTAATGAAATAGAAAGTACAGCCACTGTTGATGATATTGACTTCTGTGAATGAAACCAGCTCGCAGAGGGCTTTCCGTGTGTCACTCTCTTTCAGGTATTACAGAGCTTAGCACGAACCTTACTCTTTAGGGTATTACAGAGCTTAGCATGAGCATTACTCTTTTGGGTATTACAGAGTTTATCATGAACATTTTCAGGGTCTTATGTCTTTTTGGTCTCCTTTTCTTTTCCTTGAGACCATTTGTGTGTAGGCATGCATACATGCATATATGTGTGTGCATGTGTGTGTGTGAGATGTGTGTCTGTTAGGATGTGATGTACACTTGTGTGTGATGTGTGAATGTGTATACTCAGACATGCATATTCCACAGTGTGTTTATGGAGGTCAGAGGACCGGGGTTGTCAGTCTTCATCTTCTACCTTCTGAAAGAGGATTTCTCTTTTGCTCACCATTGCATATGCAATGCACAGAGCCCTCAAGTTTCTAATGATTCCCCTGTCTCCACCCTCCATCTTAACTGTAGGAGTGCTGGCTTCACAGTTATGCTGTACACATCTGGCTTTGTGTGGGTGCTGGGGATTGGACTCAGCCTTTCAAACTGGCATGGCCAGGGCTCTACCCAATGAGAAGCTGCCCTTTTAGACAGTTTTATAAGTCTGTAGTTTTCTCCTTTTTTCATCAATGGTCATATTTTAACTTTTGTTTAATTCATCTTATACTAATATATCTAATTGATGATTTAAATTTTCTTAGGAGAACTTCAGTAATTAATTTTCCATTCCAAAAAAAATCAATATGAATTTTTAAAACAAAATTCAAATAATCTTACTAGAATTACTCAGGTGACAGTGGAAACACTCATGGCTTTTCCTTCATCTTCCCACTGTTTTTCTTTGAGCACTGTTGTTTGTTTGTTTGTTATACTGTCTCTCAAGGAGGTGGAATTAACAGCTATACAGATTTTATGATGCTCCTGCAAACCATATGCGCCTCTGATGGGACCCAGCATTTGCATGCAAATATACTCAATAACCGAATGAGTCAGTATGACTTAACTTACAAGAACTCCCAACCCATCAGATGGGATCTTTCAAAGTTAGACATTACTGCAAAAGGTCCAGAGCCATGGCCTAGTTTTAATGTAAAGAACGGAGTGAGATAACATATTTTTTAGGGGTGATGCAGGTTCAGAAAAATAATTTTAGTTGAGGTCAATGCATTCCTCAAGGTCATGGCAAGGTTTGCCATCAATGGTTAAACTTTCTGTATCATGTTACTGACTCAAGAGAAGAGTAAATATATAAGAATACACTAAGGCACACCAAATACAAAGAATTTAATTGATCAATTGAACTCAAGCTAAATTTCACATATAACTTTTATATTCTGGGTGTCTGAGTTCACTTCTTCTGGGTTTCTGAATGCTTTCTTGAGGATAAATATTTTGAAATCCAATCCTAATAACTTGAGACATCTTCTAAGCTCAAATAAATGTTATGGGGTGGGGGGAAGCAAATGAACAAATACAAAAAGCACACTGATTTGCTTCTGCAAAGATTAACATACATCGAAAACATAACTGAATATGTCTGTCTGTATATTGACTATACTATTCAGCTTAATGCATGGTCACTTATGGATACACCTATATTTCCAAAGATCCCTTACCATTGTCCTTAAATTTTCTTCCAAACAGAATATTGACAACCCCAGAATGCTGTGCTCAGTTGTATCCCAGACCTTACTGAGAGATGCTACTCTAGCTAGCATGAAACCATGAGCCTCTCCTTTGATGTTCCCCTTTCTATTACATCTTTAATTCTCACTTACATATCTCCTGCTCTTCCAGGACCCATAATACTACACACGGTCCTTGATTCACACATCACTGCATCTCAACATTTTCATGTTTCTAGAAGAAGTAGCATTTACTGGAGAATCGATATCATTCTCAATTCCCCAACTATTTTCCTAATACCTAGCTCAGTACCAAGGCAACAATGACTTTTTCTATATTTTAGTTCAACAAAATAAAGGAAATAAAATAAATCAATACAATAATGCAAGTAATGGACATCCGTTATGCAAATTCAATGAAAATATTAGGTTCACTTTGAAATGGTTAAAAAGACCATTGTTAAGCCATGGAACAACCAGGTGAAGACAGCAAAGCTAATGAGGACTTCAGGAATTCTGCTGTATAGACTGAGTGTATGGGGATTTTTAAACAAGCTGCCACTCAAACTACCTTCTATGAAAAATGTATTTGAGCTCTCCATTTACAACATTTTACAAAGGCCTATTGCTAATGCTACTACCCATATATATAATTATTAAATGAATGTAATCCCACAATGACATTTTAAATGTAAAAATGTAAAAGTATGCCATTAAAATAGCATTCATGTTAATAAACTGATATCTGTACCATGAATAATTGTGATGTGAAAGAAGAGTGGTTAGATAATGTTTGGTCTAATGTACTATCACCACAATAAAGAAAGAATAAACATAGCCACAAATACAGAGTAAGAAAGACAAATTGTAACAATGCTTTAAATATAACACATTTCACAGATCCTACTGATGAGAATTTCTGGAAATACGGTAATTTGTCGAAAATGCAAAAGCATGACAAATTCATTTTTCTTTTAAATAATAGTATAGTCACACCTCTAGATAACACAGAATATATCGCTAGTACATAAGAGAATTCTCTGTTGACAGTCAAATAGACTTAGGTAGATATAGTACGAACAGAATTTTCATCTATCACAAAGTGAAGGATAATTAAAAGTTTAAAGAAGGTTGTGTTTTTTGCTGGAAGGTTTAATTCTTGGCAGGGTACCACACAAACAATGGTAACTGCTTAAGAATTCTGAAGTACAGAAAGTTCTATAAGCGATAACTGCCATGGAAGAGAATTAGAACAATCATAATATCCTATCAAATATAGAATAACACAGTGTTACGTGATTGAAAATTAGTTACTGGTCCACAGTCATTGACTCTATTCCACAATATCTATACATTCACCTACTTTTTCTGTCTTGGCCAATATTGGCTGGTAACAATTTATGGATGTACCATCAATGTATACAATATCAATTATCTCGGGAAATTCAGCATAGTTTGAAAATCTTAACTACAAGCTCAAGATTCCCCAGGCCCCCTAGTGCTAAGAGATTCTGTTGAGGAAAGCAGTGAAGAAAAATGCAGAATAAACCAAAAACAGTATCATTTACAATAATCCCTTACATACTGCTATAATTTGCTTGGAGACATTCCCAGAAAGGGAGGCAAGAATCGGAAGTGAGAGATCCTGCATGGAGTGCTGGAGAACACCTCCCCATTGTTCTAGATAATTCCCAGAAGCTGCTCCAGTTCACTGATATTCAGGCTCCGTCTCTTTTCTGAACACATAGTTGTGCTTCCACAGCACATTCTGTCGATAGAATGTTTAGCTACCTCTTGCAAGGGGGGTAGGATGTATATATTTCAGACCCTTTACCTGGTGTATTGAGGAGAAAAGATGCAGGAGCAGGGAATTGCTTAATCGCCTTGCGGTACAAATGGCTGAGATCGACACGCTTGGTTGTATGCATTCTCTTGAGAATCAGAATGCATTCTCTTTTTTTTCAGCCCCCAAGTTATTATTTTTTCTTCATGGTTCCCATGTCACAGGGGGAAAATCTTGTGTCACATAGAATGGTAGATTCTAGCCAGGTTTGCAGCTTCCAAAGAATTCCTTCTTATACTCATTCTGCTAGGATAACCTACCTTTACTTTGAGCCAATAAACAGATGTGGAACCAATAACTAGATACAGATTTTACTACTGAAAGGGTCTAATGCATTAGTGACAAAATGACCTTTAAGCGCTCGGTAGAAGATCCAGTACAAAATGTGCATGCTTCGTCACATTATTTTAGTTATTTGCAACCTCACATGGAAAGTGTTTGCTTAGGCAATGTTTTTGTTGCTTCAAATCATAAAAACATAATAATCCATGTCACCTATGAAAAATAATCACATACAGAGGCTTTAGTGCTTGAAAATGTCCAATGACATTCCTCTCAGTAATTGCCATTGGTGGTAATTCCCACCACCATGTTAATTTTAAACATGACTGACCTTTCTTTAAAATGATGTCAGGCATAGACATCTTAAATTGAAACAATGTCTTAATGACAATAGACTTGCATGTAAGATGGTGGATTAAGAGTTGCTTCTGTGTGGCCAGTGAAGCACAGAAGTAGGAATATAAATAATAGACTCATCTTCTATAAGAGAAAGAATGAATAGCTGCGGAGAAGGTGGTGGTGATGGAGAGGGCAGTGGTGGTGGTAGTATTTTCTGGAAAATGAAGTGACCAAGCCAGCACTGACATGATGTCCATTTGGGACATGGACACGCAAGAGCATGGAACTGGTAGAACGGCTATCCAGACATACAGCCTGAGGGTAGACACAGCATGTGGAGAAGGAAAACCAGACCAGGCTGTGGAGTACACGAGCACCTAGAGGTGTGATCCTCCATAGAGCACATGGGAATCATTTGCCCGACTCTACCCTGGTGACTGCCTGGGCCACCTATATCAGAACCTAGGAAGTGAGCTGCTGATCATGCTGATCATGCATGACAGGTGCAGAGCAGATATTGAACAAAAGGTAAACATGGGTAGGTAATCTTTCATACCACCTGAGACTCTCAATCACAGAAAGTTCCACACATTGAATGAAAGAACTGCCAAGTAGCTGTGAGAAAGTCGTAACTGATAGGGCCTCAGAAGAGTAACTCTGTTACAGTGGGCTTTCCACTCTGATTTACCTATCACCAGGTGGATGGATTGGTTACTGGATTTGCATTACTTAGACTGGGAGTTATCTGGACACCCGCAGAGAGAGATACAAAAGTCACTTGAGGGGTGCAGAAAACCCACGCCATTCCAACTGTTAAAAAAAAGATCCACTGAAGTAGAAATACATGTGATTTCATATTATTTCTTCTTTTTATTTTTACATTTACATTTATATTGTTATTTTATTTATGCTTTGGTATTTCGTATGTACTGCTGTGGCTGTTCTTTCTGTGTAAGTACACTACGATATTTCCACTGCCACTCATCACACCAGTAACTTCATGTACCACTTTTCTCATTCAGAATTTACTCATTCTTTTTCCCTATATCTGGTCTCTCATTACACTCTTTAATTATTAATACATACTGCTCTAAAAACAATACAAATTGCATCTTTTCTTTCCCAATCAGAACCTAATGCCAGTAGCTCTAACCTATGCTAGGGACACAAATGAAGTAGACAACTAACTTCTACTGAATTTCAAAGGCAAGCCTGCTGCCAAAGCAAATCCATTATTCCACTTCGCTTAGCTCCTACATAATAAGAGCGACCAAACCACAAGTGAAGAATTTTCAGCATGAAGATTTGTATACAACAAAAGAGATGAGCAATGTGGAAAACAAAACAAAACAGTGGATATCTGCATCCCAACAGACGTGGAAATATGATAAAAATTTGCCAGTACAATGTAGCAATTATAAGTAGATAGGCACCAAAGTTGGAGTTCCCAATTTTATAATGTACAAATCCCAATTTCTAAAATATATACTTAAAGGCAAGTCAAGTCAAATAGGTACCAATATGGTAATAGTATAAGAGACTTCAATATGCCCTCTCATCTTTCAGTAGGAATTGCAAACTAAAATCAGTGAAGAAATCTCATAGCTTAAACTAAACTACAGATTTATCAGATGTGAAGAGATACTTCTTAAAAGGAGAAAATTGACAAATATACTTTAGATATGGGGTTAATATATAGAATTTTCAAAGAAACGCAAAAAAAGAAACACCAATAAATAAAAATTCCAATCAGAAGTACAAATAGTCAATAAACGTATACATATTTTTCGAATTGTTAAGCATTCTTACACATTGGATACATGCAAATTCAAACAGCTTTGAGATTCCTTCTTATCCCAGCCAAAAGGGAGAGAATTCTAAACTTCTGTAGATTCTCAGAAATCAGTATGAAGGGCTTTGTTGGTGGTGGTGAAACAACAGAAACACCATATGATCCAAGTACTGAACTTCCAGGTATATATTTAAAGGATTCTAAGGTAGACCACAAAGACATCACAACATTCATGTTTACTGTCATACAATCTGCAAGAGGTAAGGAATAGAACCAGCATACCAGGAAAAGGTGAATTTGTAGACATATCATTCTCATCTCTTTCAGTTATGTAACTTAATGATAAGTAAAATGTCCAAAGATTTGATTGAAGTAGAGCCATATAGAAGGAGAAAACTCAGACCCTGTCTGGTTTCCCACTGGAGAAGTTCATTCTGGTTCCTCATAAAGTCCTAAAATACAGCCTGTCCTAAAATATATATCTAAAGAGAAGAGAAGCACCATAGAAGGTGTTAATTGCTACTTATTTTTAAGACTATTAAGTCTTTCGATGAGCAGATATACTTGCTGATATATAAATGGGAATGTTAAGAAGGAATTTACCCAAAAGCCTGACAGGTAATAAAATACACTTCTCTTCCTCTTAACTACTGGAGTAGTCTGTTATTAATAGATGACTGCAAATGTATCTCATTCATGTTATTATTTTTTAAAAACATAGCTAGGCAAGGAATCTAGTACTACCGTGGAGCCAGATAGGGTCACGTGCTAAACACGGCCTTGCCACCAACGCCTTCACATAAGTATGCTTGTTGTATATTTTAGTGTTTGTC
Source organism: Cricetomys ansorgei (assembly GCA_026225945.1). Classification (NCBI taxonomy): domain Eukaryota; kingdom Metazoa; phylum Chordata; class Mammalia; order Rodentia; family Nesomyidae; genus Cricetomys; species Cricetomys ansorgei. The sequence continues at coordinate 16,875,089 of JAMJFZ010001816.1, read as the reverse complement.
ACAATCAGTTAACATTTTCCAAGAGCAATCACACAGTATTAAAAGCCATGGAGGCCCATGGGACTCCTTCTTTCAGAAGTAATTCAGGCATAGTGTACAGGCCAAAGTAGATGTGACAACTCTAAAATCAGTGGTTCATCAGACTGCAGGAGAGACCAGCAGTAATGTAGGGATGGTTGCCAACTGAATGCAAGTATCAATAGGTCTAAAACTGAAGTGCTGCTGGAGAGCACAGTGGTCGCCTCACACAGCACCGATGATGAAGACATCAGTACTCACAAGCAACAGCACTCTCCCAGCGCTAAGATAATTCCTCTTAGTGTTTGCGCCATTGTCACCTGTGAAAAATCCTTCCCCTAGGCTTAAATCTTGGACTAATAAAAAAATCTGTTTTATAAAGAAAGTGCAATACCATTCCAGTTTAGGACTCAGAAAACAGATTTTCTTAGCAAATTCCTAGTGCGAATTCAATGAGATGCTTTGTAATAGTAGGCTTTTCACAGAGCTCCCCCTTTTTAGGAAGACTTCTTCAAGTGCCTTTAAATTTCAAGTCTTAGCTTATGTAGCTCATTTTCACAGTCATCAGGAATGGCAATTAAATTGTGAGAATTGTGATATTTTATATGGAAAACAAGGTAGAGGTTGGTTTATGTGGTCTTAAACTATACAGATGAACGTACACAGACCAAGTCATTAGGTTCTAAGACGCTGGTAGGACATGGCTTGGCAGCCTGATACAATGTGTTGTGGGTTCATCACATATTTGAAAATCCCAACAATAAAACCTAAAGAATTCAAAATATGGAATAAAAAGAAAATGAAAAACCCAGACAATAAATGGAATAAAGAAATGAACAGATAGTAAAAAAAAAAAAAATCAACAATGAACTACAAATGGTCAATAAATGTAAGATGCAACTTTTATATTCAGTAGCCATAGAAGAAATGCAAATCAAGACTACAGTGAGATTCTAGCTTATTCCCATAAAATGCCAGCCATTAAGAAACCAAACAATAAATATTGGGGCAAATGTACAAAAGGGAGCCCTTATGTACTGCTGGTGGGAATATAAACCATTCTACTTTCTATGGAGACCAGTTTTGAGGTTTCTAAAAACCTAGAAATACATCTATCATATGATCACCTAGACCATTCCTGGTTATTTACCCGAAGAAGTTCAAGTCAGCATACCAGAGACACTTGCATTGCAATGTTTATTGCAGCAAGCAAAATATAGTAATGCACATGTTAGAATTTTTATCAGCTATAAATAAGAATGGAGTTGTCATTTGAGGGAAAATGGGGTTAGCTAGAGTGAACTGAGCCAGACTTCGAAAACACAAATACTGTTTTCTCTCATTTGTGGCTCCTTGATTTTATACCGTCACATACAATCATGTAGTATATGTGTACTCAAGGAAAGTATATGTAGAATGATCTAGAAGAACAAAGGGATGGAAGAGACGTGGAGAGATGAAGCAAGTGTATGGATTACCAGGACATCGTGAGGATGGAAGGTCAGGAGTGGAGAAATGTTCAACATGTAAACATGCAAAAAATTAATAGCAAAAGTGAAAGAAAATCAATGCAAATTTATAACATTTTACTTTCTAGTATCACATAAACGTTACTCACTAGTTATATACGTTCCAAAAAGTATTAAAAGATGAACAGCATTTATAAATCAAGCAGTTTTAGAAGGCTACCAAATTTCCAATCTGCTTTTAATATTCTCAAGTGTTTTAGAAAAGTTGACTTTAGAAAACAACTCGTAAAAATGCTCACTGATTTCTTTAAAGCATTTACTAAAATGTTACTTATTTGTAGCTTGTCCTTTAGATAGAAAACAATAATGATTTTCTGAGATAGAGACTTGTTAACAGATCAGTTTGCTACGAGGAAACTATAAATCAAGTGCTAATGGTGAAAAGAAAATGGGAAAGAAGGAGCCCAAGGCAGCAAGGAAAATTTGTAGTCAACCAGCAGTCCTCAAATCACAGGAGACGGACCATCTGGTTTCTGGATTGGACAATGCTATAATTTTGCACAGTCACCAGTAATATATCAGCTGTACTCTGCAAGTTGGTGGTATTCTGATAATATTTTAACTTCCTTGCAACAGCTGCAAATCAAAGCTTTTTATGGTTTTTGAAAATGAAAACTAGAACCTTCCCAGTCGGCCCTGTACGTCCTAACCATTCATCGTAAGTTTACACACTGAAGTTCAGTGTGATCCATGATGGATGAAGGGCTGATACTTTCCTGTCAGAATAGGCAAGAAAATTAAGATGTCAAATACATCTTACAGAGGATGGTTACACTGTTTCATTACAAAATTCAATTTAATGCAGTCCTTCTATGTTAGCTGATAAGACATATTTCAGTCTTTAAAAACTCCTTGGGAACATTCTTTTGAAAGTGAATTTTCAGTTTTTTTTTTCCTTTTTCTCAAAGAAAACTGTGTAACACAGACAGTAACACACAACTTTCTTTTAATTATAACATGAATCCTGTAGGAAGGTCCTCACATACGTTCTCTCTAAAAGGGGTGGGCTTCCATTAAAAACTGACAGACCTCCATGAAAGAAAACTACACTATGTTATCATTCACATTGCTGAAAGTTTATTTAAACTTTCATAATCAATGCAGAAAACTAATTTAATTACATGTAATGAAAGTAATTTCTTCTACTTTTAATTCCATCAACTAAAGCATTTTCATGCAAAAAGTAATTGCAATATTGAACACTTGATCTTTGTTTATTTTTTTGTATCTCTTCGCTAGGAAGGATGGAGCTGAAAATACTTGGTTTATTTGCTTTGAGACAGTCTCTTGTTTAACCTCTGCTGACGTGGAACCCTATAAGTAGACCAGGCTAGCCTTGAACTTGCAGAGATCCATTCCCTCTGCCTCCTGAATATTGGAATAAAACACATGTAGCACCATCTCCAACTTAAGCCTTTGTATTTTGTTTTGTTTTTTAAACTACAAATATAAACCCTACAATGCATTAATACTTTGGATAGACCCAGGAAATGGTCATTTCTCCATTTGGTCTGAATATGACTACAAGATAATGAAATTCAGGGAAATTCAGTAGAAGTTAATTCGTCTCCAAATTAATCACCAAAATGAAAATTAATGTCTAAAACCAGGGGGTAGGAGCATCAATTGTGAATGAGTGGATTATGAAAAGTGACAAGAATGTAATTCCAAGCAAATGACTAACAAAATGGCCAGAGAGCAGCTCACATCAGCCAAAAAAAAATTATTAATTTGACATTAAATCCAAAACAATTACAACCCCCCAAATAATCTTTTTTTTCAGAATTGATAATAAAAAAAAAAATTGACATGTCTTATTGTCCTGAAAGAAGAGTTAGTCTCAGGAGCACACTGCCCACAAGGTGCCATGTAATGTAACAAGGGGCAGAAAATACAGCTGTTTTATATTTTGGTTGTCCCAAGAGCACAAATATCTAAAAATAGGCAACACATGTTCCTTCATACTAGGGATATTTCTCTTTAAAATCTTGTGAAAGTACTATGCAAGCCTTCAGCGTCTATGAATGCAGCAAAAATAACACGAGCACTAGTTGTCTTCTTCATCAGGACGCACAGAGTGTTAAGTCTTCCCTCTCCTTTCTTTTAAGGGGCAGCTTGACCCAACTACATATCCCTGTGTGGTTCAAAGAGATTCCTGGAAGCCCACGAGGTTCATGGAAAAACTCTCCTCTCGTGCCAAGTGCTGCAAATAGATCTAGAGTTAAGGAGCCAGTTGAGTCGACAGACAGCGGAGTTTCCATTGCTTACATTCGTGTGCAGCACTGCCTATTAAACCACTAGTTGCAGAAGACAAGGATTATAAAAATGGAAAATAAAAAGCTCTTATTTTATTCTGGTCTCTGTGTGTGCATGTTGAAAGGATTCTTCTCTTCTGTAAATATTATTGGTTTATTATTTTGCAATTCAGAGTCTTTTGCTATCAGTGATAAAGATTTTATTAGTATTTCTGACCAATAACTAAACATTGAAAATTTTACATATGATGTTTCCAAGTATCTGCGTCCATACCCTGGTTAACTACTGAATGTTCGTAAGCACCGGTACCATAGGCCATGTCATAGTTAATCTAGACAGTTTTAACCCCAGGACCATATTTGAAGAATAGACTAGTCTCAGCGGCTTGGTCCTACGGGGTCTGCTCTTGCATCTAACAGGATGTGTGAGACAGAACTTCACTAATGAGACATGAGAAAGTAAAGGTGAGGTGGAAAAAGCACATCTGAGAGAAGCAACAGCATGAGGATTGTGGAGATCCTTTGATGTGGAGCCTCAGTCCACGCCGGCCGGGCACTCCTCTGAAGAACACAGTGACTTTTAAAAGTTTAAACTCGCTGCTGATGAATTTTTCACAGAGCAAGCCTCCGAAGTGGCTGACTTCTAGAAGGGCGTTTTACCTGCCGCGTGGTGCACCTGTTGATCTTCGGATGGGTTTTGATGGAGGAGAGTGTTAAAAGGCTGGGGTGTTTTCTGAGAAACGACTTATGTTCACATCTGAGTTTTGTTAGGTACCTGGTCTTTTCTTTGATTTTCTGAAAAGATGTTTACTCTTCACAGTTTCTATAGGATGTTTTTTATGAAGATATGTCATTTTCTGAGATTTTAGGAACTACTCCTGTTCCATGAGATATCACCCTCTTATTAGTCAGTCCTATTAGTCTTAATAGAAGGATAAGAATAAACAAATGTGGGGTGCTTATTTTGCTTTGGGGATTTTTCTAGGTCAATTATATATAATTAATCATCCTATTCTCCATAAAATACTCTGGTATAAGTAGTATTGCTTCATTTGTAAAAGAAGAAACTTAAGGCACATAACATTTAAGTAATTTGATCTGCTTCTAAGCTAGTATTTAATATAGTTTGGATAAAAGCCTTAATAGGTATCAAAAATACTTGCCAAATAAATCTCAATTGCAACATATTAAATATTTACAGGAAGCATGTGTTACTTTGAACAATGTTAAAGAACTATATAACAGGTAAGGTGAACTTACTTTGGGCTGCTACAAAAATATACCCTGGATGGATCAGTTTCAGCAACAATAACAAAATTGTTTCTCAAAATTGTGGAGATCAAAAATTACAAGAAAGATGTCAAAGGCAACTCTTTCTGTAGAGTACTCTATGAGAGAGAAAGAGAGACACGGAGGGAGGAAGACAGAGGGAGGCAGGAGAGAGAGAGATAGGGGGGATCTAAAAGATTACACGTGTCTTCTCAAGTCTTTATGGAGGTTCCATTTTTTATAACCAAAGCAACTTCCATGGACCTTCTCTAAACGCCAGTACGCTGGGAAGAGAGCTTCCCTACAGGGATTTTGGAAGGAAGTGAATTTTGAGTCTAAAGCAATGAGTGATATCATTTTAAGAATGCACAGACCCAAGGGTTTATTTAATAATAAGACAGAATATCAAGCATGTGTTAGTAAGTAGCCTTTATCCTCAGAGACACACAAGATTTGAAAATGATCAGCGACTTTCTGATGGCAAACTATATCATGACTCTTAAAACACTCAATTAGAAAGAAGGCGCTTCAATGTAGCTTCTACTTAATAAAACTAAACTAGCCATGGACCCAGTCCAAATGCAAAAGGGAGCAGATAAAATCTAACATGTGTTCATGGAAAAAGGACTTGATATATTTCTGAGAAGTTCTAATGACCTCTGCAAATGTCTACCTATGATGTGAAATGTTTAAAAAAATAAGAGACCCTCCTGTGTGTTTACGTCCCTGCTTTGACACTTTTCTGTCGGAAGTGATGGCAGGCCTATTTGGAATCCTGTCTTAAAAGTTCTAAAGTCTGTATTTATTAGTTATTCTTGCCTCCCTCTGCTCCCTCCCCGCCTTTTTTTTTTTTTTTTTTTTTTTTTTTTTTGGCCAAATTGGCGTTTAGACTGTCAAACCCCGGGCCTGTATTCCACTGTGTATCTCAGTGCACTAAACCTCCCACAGGGGAGCTGGCCTTCCCTCTGGGCACACACAGACCTGCCAATACAACTGCCTTCAAAAGAACTCTGAATCTCTGGTTTTCTACTTCCTACCTCTCAACAAAGGATCCAGTCCCTATTTTTGACATCATGGGATTTCAGTTCTCTGGTATTTGGAGAAAGCACCAATCAAACTAATCCTTTACACTTATTTCCAAGGACTTTATCCAGAAAAATTAAAATATTAAGACTTCACTGATCAAGGTTTAAGTACGGAAGTCTGATGTCAGACCAGTCTTCTATTCCTGTAGTCCCTGTATTCTCTGATTCACTACAGAGCCTACTAAAGTTCCTGAGAAGTGGGAGAGTAATTATGTAACTCCCCAAAGTGGGTTTCGAATCTCTTTCTCATATTTCTATGATTATAAAAAAGCAGACCAGGGTAAGACTCACTTTGTAAATATCAAAATTGAGTAATTACCAGTCACAGAGGTAAAAATCCTGAAATCAAAAATCCAGCATTATCAGACAACAATTGTAAAATTGCAATGGCTTTTCACAGCAAATAACAACAGTGTTTGTTTGACTAAATTTCTGTTGAATGGCTGGCTACATTTAACAACCACATGAGATAGGAGATGAGAAGGCAGAAGCTCAAAACTAATCACAGGTTGATAATGCCAGAGACATCTGCAAACTGAAGTTGGGTAGCCATAATTGGTATCTTGAAGTAAAGTCCAAAAAGATTGGTTGTATTGGAAAGGAGAGAACTGGGCTAGCTAGGCACATGGCTCAGTGGCCACTCTTCCAGAGGACCTGAGTTCAATCCCCAAACTCCTCAATGTGAGTTCAAGTACTCACATCAGGGTGCTTAAAAACACCTGAAATTCTAGATTCAAGGGATCTAACACCCTCTCCCCATCTTGTTTCTGATGACACCTGCACAAACAAGGCATTGACATGCAAACGTTAAAATAATTAAAATAAATCTTTTAAAAAAAGCAATGAGAGCTGTAGGACATGTTAATCGTGCCCTTCGTCTTAGTGGAACTACATTGAGGAGAGAATGAGTGAAAAAAATCAAAATTAGCTAGAACCCTCGGAAACCATGTTTTAATGCAGTTTCCAATCATGGCTCAGTTTTGCACGTGATAATAACTAAATCAAGTCTTCTACGCATTTGATGCATATTAAGCACGAACATCAAAAGTAGGCAGTTTACTAAGATAAGATAGCCATTTGGCACTGTAATGGATTTAAAAATCTGATTTTCATATATGTCTTAGGAAAGGTAACAGTGGTTTTTATGTTTGTTGTTGTTGGTTGTTTTGTTCTTTTAATTTCATGTCTGATGTTACAGACACCTGTTTTCTTACGTTCTGAATAGAAAATATTTCCATCCTGCTGTTGTTTGACATCTGGATAATGTCAATTTCTCTAAATGACCTACCATTTAGCCACAAATTTAATTTCCTTCTAAAATTGATCCACTTACAGTAACCACATAACCTCAAAAATAACTTGTATGTGCTTCCTTCTCCAAACCAAAATTATGTTAAAATAGTTTTAAATGGAAGAAAAAAAATAACTTCATAAGAGCTGAAAAGAAATGTCCTTCTAAAGAATCCTGTATATTAACAAAAAATAGGCCTTAAAGTGTAAATTACCTTTTCATGAATGAAAGTTAATCTATAGTTCAACAGAAAAATCTGTGTGCTGGATATCTGAGGAACTGCATCTGCGCAGGCTCCTCGGAAGCAGAAACCAACTGGAGCTGTCATAACTATTATGCAAAACGAAAATGAATAACAAAGCAGGCAATTTTCTAAAGTAAATTAAAATGCAATCGCAGGCACTTCATGAATATTTGAGAGTTCTCTTTTTCTCAGTGGCAAGCACCTGCATGTCACTGCTCGTTCTGTTCAAAACACAGAGAGAAAATGGCGTTCAACCTACACCCAAGAGGTTATCTATGAATCCCAAGGAGGCATTCCGGTGTATGCCAAGTTCTCTTGGTATATCTACAAGTATTCAGATAGAAGCTCTGAGGAAATGATAACCTTAGTGAATAAGTCAGTCCCCGGTCCAGTCTGTCAATGGAAGGTACGTCTGTACGTATTGCATGGTTCTAGAGTTCCTAAAGGGCTGGCTGGATTAAATGAAGGTGTGGCCTTCTCTTTTTTACTCAATGAAAATTTGAATCAAACAAAAGAGCAAAGCATAATGTGTGGATGGATGCGTGGGAGACACAGTGTGGGCCTTGGCAAGATGAAAACCAGTACTTTCATTAGATTAGCGGAGAACTAGCTTGTCCTCTTGGTCCGCATGCAAAGGGAAGAAAGTACTCCAGTTGAGAAAGAGCTTTTAATATGTCAAAATGATGAGTTATCTGGTAAGCAGTGCACATTAATATATTTTACCTTCATCATTGTACAATTACAGTGAACTAAGAAAACTAACAATTTGCCTTGAGTCTAAAAGCATTCTTGAAATAAATATATTAATTTAATCTGCTGAACAGATTAGGCCAAGTCACTGGGATGATGGCTTCATCTTCTGCCCCTGAGGTTGTGTTCTTGCCCAGTTTCCATCTTTCTAATGGAGCCATCTCTCCATGTATGATCACTCAGTAATCCTACGTATAAATCCTTCTGGTGTCCCAAAACACAGTGAAGACTGGGTTCTTTGCAATGACAACCATATCTACAGCCCTGAGGCAGACCATTCCTAGGCCTCACGCTCTGGCCTCTATCAATGAGGAAGTCATGTCAGCCCAGGCTTCTGTTCTACTAGAAATGGCTTATTCTTAGACTCCTCTAAAGCACTGCTGCAATTTGGTTTTACAAAGATTCTTTTCCCTTCTGAAACTCTGCTATCTGCACACCCCTAACCCTGCACACAACATCTAGAGCAAGTCTTCAGTACAAGAACTTGAGTGCTCCTTCAATTCCTTAGGTCCAATCCATCTCCCTCAAACAAATATGATTTCAGCCCCTGCTCAAGCACTGACGATTCTATGACTTCTTCAGTTGTTCATATGATTCCTCAGACCTATGGAATGTAACTCCTCAGGGCATCAAGTGAAGTTCTTAGCGTGGAGAACAGTGCACAGTGCACACATGATACATGATTTCCGAGTAGATGCATATTGCAGTTCTCTTTATCTTGTTAAGAAATCTTTTAGTTGTTTAATTTACATGTAAGTTTTGAAATTTTAAATATGCTCAGTGGCAAAGAGCACTTGATAAAGAAAAATACTTTTTAACCCATGTGATTACTAGGCATGAGAATATGTCACGCCTTATTTTCTACCCTTCTCCCAAAGGAAAAAGTGATAATTTTCCACATAGAAAATGAGAAAAGCATAAAAATACATTTTTGAGATTTTTTTTGCATTCTATTATCCTTTTGAGCTCATCAGAATGAAAAGAAAGCAGCAAATAAAACATGAAAGCACATATTATGTAATATATATTACAAGAAGACATTTAATACTCACAACTATTTATATGGTCTACAAAGTATAGGCATTTAGTGTCTATATCATTGACCCTGAATAAGGAATTTTCACGTTGCTCAATATACTCAACAACAAATATACTCAGTGAGCTGGGCTACCATCTTTTTTTAAATAGCTTGCTCAATGGTGGTTAATAATTCCATCACCTGTTGCATTGGATTTAGAGGACAGAGTTAAGTCTTCTTCTCATTATTAAAGGTTTTAAAGAGTTCAAAGTATCCAAGCTCTGATGTTGGATAAGCAGAATGTTTCCAAAAGTCAGAAATTACACAATGATCAATGCAGAGAAAAAGGAAAGAGAAACTGTCTTGTGACCTAAACAGGATGGCTAGTTAAATCCAGAGTTCCAGTAGACAATGGTAGAGTTCCTCAGCACTCTCTCCTAGTCCTCACCTGGACTCTGAATAGATTCCAAGTTTGTAGACTATAGATTCTATAGTCTGAATGAAGAGATAAAATAGCTAGGATACTTAAAAATATACTACCAGACTTATACAATGCATCATGGAATCATTAATAAGTCTACAGTGTATAATAAGTGTACAGTGCAATAAGTGTACAGGCTTAATTATAAGATCTCAGAGGTATTATTCAAAATATTGAAGATTTATAAGACAAGTTGTTAGCATGGAAGAACTATTGCAACATCCAGACTTGCCTAACCTTCCAAAGGTGAGGGAAAGTACACTGGTAAGGCAGCTTCATATTCAAGTCACTCTTCACTCTTACAACTTCTGTTCTTTCAGGTTTGGTGCCATTTTGAGCAACTTGCTAATAGATAGCTACCAAAAGAAATTCCCTGATCTGTTGGAACGGAACCAGTACAGTATTACCCAAGACAGATGAATTCTTAGTGGTTAGTTGAAACTATGGGATAATACAACAACCAATAAGACACCAAATTTTCTAAGTCTTTCTTCCAAGCTTTAAAAGAAGAACTGCTATCTTTAATCTTATCTCCTTTGTCATTGCTTGAGACCTGGGATGATATTTGAGCCACATGAGTAAGAAAAGCACAAAAGTACAAAACAAGTTTCCACAAACAAGTTTTTCCCTTCTGAAGAACTGTCTACAAGTAAAACCCAATGGCATGAGAGCTAAGGTGATATCATTAAGACTACAGCAAGAAGGTCACATGACACAAAGTTTAACATTAAAAATGCCGAGCCTATCTCGCGATAAATATTAGGTCAGGCCACTCTGTTTTCAGCTTCTGTTTTTGCTCTTGCTTGCTCGCTGAATTGCGTATAAACTGAAAATCAAAAGCATTTTCCAGTCACCCACAGTCAGGCTAAGTTCATGTAACCTGAAAGCCATGTTCCCAGCTGAGAGTGAGGAACATTTTGCCTTGTTTTGACTTCATTCTGTGAACAAGTTTCCCCTTTCCAGTCTATTTTGTGCCACATTTTTGTGGTTTATGTTGGCAATTTTGATGTTTAAAATGGTTCCCAGGTGCAATGCTGAGGTGCTGTCTAGTGTCCCCAAGTATAAGGCAGCTGACACATACTTTAGTGAGGGAAAGTGTTATGTAAGTGTCATTCAGAGGTGAGTTACAGTGCTATGGGGACTGCCACTGGCTGTAGGTGCAACATTAATGAGCACCCTCTAGATGTATATTTTGTATATATACATACAAAGACATATGTGTGCGTATGTGTGTGTGCATGCACACACACTGATATGCTCGTAAAGGGAGAGTCTTCAAGCAAACACACATACAAATGTTAGATATTGATTAGTGGATGAAGATGCTGTGGCCAGCAGCTTGCAGGATCCTAGCCTCGCATGTCCCCTTAGGAGCAATAGTTGGGTAAGCAGACAGAGTGTGTAGTTACTGAACAGAAAATAACTACTGTGCGAAAGAAGACTGAACGAAGGCCAAGGACATCTTAGGCCACAGTGAACATGAAATGGTAGCCACGATGGAATCATATTAATTTCAACAGCATAAAGTGTTTATATTATTATGCTATTTTTACATAAACTAGATTCCAGATACAATCGTTAATTCCTTTCATGAGCATTCATATCAAAAGTGTAATAAAGTAGAGATAGAGAATTAAAGTTTGGAATAAACTATGGCAACAAAACACATTCTACTGTTGCCATCTTTGTTGAACTGAGTGGGCTCATGTTATACTCCACGCGGGACAGATTGGGGTGTGAGAGAGAACAGCATAAGGTCAGACGAAGAGCAGCTTTCACCATGTCTGCTCATCCAGCAGAGATAAGTAGCTGAGGAAATAACTTCACCAGTGTGCAGAGATGGAGAGAACTAAGTTAAGCACTTTGGGAGTCCAATGTTTTCTGAGGGTTTGTTACTGATGTTATCATTTATTCTCATCAAGAACAATGGTTGTTATTTCTCCTTTTTCCCTTTCTAGTGTGTGAACCAATCACCAATTCATCCATTTGCATAATTATAATGGTGTGTACATCATGTGACAAGATAGGGACTCATTATTCAATATACAAGATAAGAACTAAATTTTATACCCAAGAAGGTTATCATCCAGCTAGAAAAAAAAAATGTGGTGAAAAAGGATTTTAAAATATAATTAAGTGGGATGGTGTTATGGCAATAAAAAGTGATAAATCCTGTAAGTCATACAGAAGTGGGGGAAGAGTTAGAGAAACGTGGCTAAGAAAAACACATCTATCAAACTAATATCTAATGTCAATGTATGAATTAAAAATAGCTAAATCAAAACCAAAGAAGCACTTATATCAAGGCAGCAGCATGTGCGATGAGAAGGTGCAAGAAAGATGTCTGCCTAGTGTTGAGGAAGGGCTTGACTGCAGCTAACACACCAGAGGATGAAAACATGTAAGATTATCACAATGTGAGAATTTTTTGTACTAGTCTGACAGTGCACAGAAATGGAAAGGCTCATTAAACAAAGTAGTTACGGAATGGCTCAAGAACACACGGGGCTCCATCCATGGAATCTACTGAGTTTAATGGAAGGAGCAAACACACACTTTTGCAACTGCTAAAGGTGAAGCAAATCTAACAGGACCCAGCACATTTAATGAGATGTCATGCCAAGGGAAGGGGTATTGCCCATTGCAACTGGCACCATAAAGGGGTGGATTCTTGAGCAAGACAGGCATATGTATGATGATCTCAAAGTGATGCTGTTCATATCAGAAATAAAATTGCCTGGACTTGCATTCATCTCATCATTTCTAAACCCTTAGTTGAGTTTCACACATGAAATAAATCACTGGCTGTTCTCAGCTTCACTGTGGGCCACAGGAACAGTTTTTGAAACAAAGCAAGCAACTCCACCCTGGGAAGAGGAATAACCAAGGGGTTCCCGAAATTCCAAGTGCATGTTCAGGATTCTGACAGTGGGCATAGTTTTCTTTTGTAAATGCTTTTATTAAGTATTTGAGAATTTCATACAATATGTCCTGATCATAACCACTTCTTATTTCTCTCAGTCCCACCCTCACCCTGTGCTTAAGAAAATGATAATAAAGGAAAGAAAGAGAGAGAGAGAGAGAGAAAGAAAGAGAAGAAGGAAGGAAGGAAGGAAGGAAGGAAGGAAGGAAGGAAGGAAGGAAGGAAGGAAGGAAGGAAGGAAGGGAGATAGATCATCTATTTGCTGTTGCCTTGCCCTCCTTGGAGCATGTCCGGACTCTCAGGACAGACCCTTAAAGAAAACTAACTCCTGTCTCCCTGAACCCCACCAGAAGACATCAGCTGTGAGAGCTACACCTCAGCATCACTATCACAATAGTTAGGGCCTCTCTTTAACAGCTTCACATCTGGAGCCATGAGTCTGCAGTCCTTGATAGCATTGCAATTGAAGCCCTCCTGCCCACAGCTGATGACCGCGGCAGGGACCTCTGATGTGCGTGATAAGGTGGTCGTGGTCTAGGTGTGGCCCTACGCATTACTGTGTCAGCTCTGGCCTGGACTGAGAAGTGGTCATGTAAGTTGATAATCTCCTAACCACTGAGGTACAGCCTTTCACTCATGGTTAACTGTCCGCATTTGGTGACAATGTCTGTCCTGTGAGATGTGTCATTGTTACGGAAATGACATGGCTGAAGCAGAAAGGCTAAGGATTGTAATTGCTCTCTACTGCATCAGCTAAAGGACTATCAGAAGAGAGCAGAGACACACTGCTTCCATCCTGCTCTAGCTCCCTTGCGCACCCAAGGGAGTCAGTGCTCTTCAGCAAAAGAAAATTTGAAGTGCCTGCTTCACCATTTTGTACTGCTCTGAATAAATTAACAAGAAGCTATAGTAGGCTCAGAGAGGGAAAATTCAGGTTGTGAAGAGAATGCTTAGCAAGTTCACACTTAGCCACATCCACTGTCACAAATTCCAAACATTATTCACATTCTGGAGTAGTTAAAAAATGTTAAACACAGAGCCCCACTTTTTCCAAACAATAATTAAAGTATGAGCAAAGTGATATCAAAAGCATTTCATATATTTTTTTTTCATGTATATATATATATATACATGTGTGTGTGTGTATAATTTTCATGTATCGAATGCATATTATTCCGTGAACACTCTGACACTGGCACCCATTTTTGAAATGGTGAAGGAAGATTTCACACCAACTTGACACACTTGATGAATGCAAAAGGGATATTGAGACAGTTGTTATCCTTGAATAATCGCTGATTTTATTTCTGCCTTGAAGTGCTGGGGACAGAAGTCAGGGCATTGCTCCTGCCGGCCCGCTAACCTGTGACAAGCATGACTATGATTCGCACTGTGGCTCCAATACTAAGTAGCGCTTAATCAGGAATTGGGATATTTTCAGGGTCTGTAGTTCTCTTACTGTTAGTAGAGCAGCAAGAAATTATCATCAGATCTTCCTGAGGAAATGTCTGGGTTTTACAAGAGGTTTGGTATTCATACTCTACATAAGCTAACAACTAACTCAAGCCCTGACTTGTGCTAAATGTTGAGTGTACACATGTAGAACTCTCTCACTCAGAAGAAATGATACTACGAGGCTCTGCATATGTTAAGTTGCTCAGTTAACAGAGGAAACAGCATAACTGAGGCTCTACAAATACGAAAGTCTTTCCCTTTAAAAACATCTGATCTAAATGAATGAACTTTTAATATAAAATCAATAATTAAAGAATATGTTATTCACTTATCGTGTAGGTAACAAAAATAGATTATCATTAGATGATTCATAACTTGCGTTTGTTCATGAGAGTACTTACTACGATTTTTGTTTAAATTGGAAAGAGACATTGTAGGTAAGGAAAGGAATGGATTCACTGACTTCTGTGAGGAAACGACAAGGAATAATTGGGTTTAGTGTTAGAAGCACTTTACAGGTAACTACTAATAAGAATTCAGTAAGTACAACACAGCTCTCAGAACAAGCAGGACTGCTATTTGCATTTGATTACCTACGACATTGTGTGCCACCACGGCAGCTAAGTGAGTTACATCACGCTAAGCTGTACAGAGGCAAATCATACATGCCCTACCCGAGAGTCAAGAACGACTATATCGAGAGACATATCTAACAACAATCAGGAAACGGGGTTCGAACTCTTGCTACTTGGTGGAGTTTTGAGGGGACGAACAAAATAAGATGGAGCATAGGCGGGGACAGGAGGTAAGTGCACCTCAGGTTCAGAACTTACGGAGCATCCCTCACCTTTTGAGGTCCTGACTCTGTGATCTGAAATACTCTGACCTCGCTGCCCTTCTTTCCTTCTGAGCACGCCTCTCCCCTTCGTCAGCACCTGCATGTTTGCATCACAACACACTCTGTCTCTTTTAATATTTATCTGGCTCCCACTCACGGTTTAGGCTTTCCCTAAATTCTTAATCCTCCCCTTGTGAGATATATCCTGGCACTGTGAAAGCCATTCCAATGCAACTGACAGAGGATTCTAGCCTCACGTGGAGTGGACAGGGTGCAGTAGAACAACAGACAAATACCCAGCAACCCAAAGACTAGAGCAGAAACCACTGAGAAAAGAAATCAGAGGACACAGCAAGGCTGCAGCTACAGTGGAGCCACAGATGACTGTTAGGGCAAGAGGCCAGGGCTTTCCTTCACCAAGCTATCTTTAGGCATGGAAGAATTACATGTGACATACCCCATATGGGGAAAAAAAGGAGTTTGCCTTCAATACCCCTCGGCGTATGTTTGAATTACGGTTCTCTTGCTTACCAGCTGCTATGACCTCAGACTACTGAAGAGAACAGAATTACTTCACAGCATTGGTGAGGAAGACTAAGCATTGAATCAATAATTGCATTAAGTATGTAACTGAGACTGGAAAGCAGACAGAATTCTAGTTATTAATAGTTATCCTTTGCAGTTCAGCTGCCCAGTTAAATAAGTATGGGCCCGTTGCTACTCAGTCTACTATTTAAGTTTATCTGCATTTGTTAAGTCATACAAAAATATGGTTTATCCACAATTTCTGTAGATTCTATCATGTGGAATGCATCAACTTGCTATAATTTATTAGTAACCTCAAAGCAATACTGATGGTGCCTTCACAGTTAGTAAGGGAAATGTGTAGAGTGGAGACAATTTTAAGTCCTCTGACTCAGTTTCCAAAATGGGATTCAGAGATCAAACACGATGATGATCAGCCTTGGTGTTGTCTTTCATACCGTGTGCATCCTGCTCATACTCTTCTGGGTCACACATATTCTTCACAGGTGGGTTTTTCTTTATCCATTTCACCATTTAAATTTGAATATCCAACTTATAAAAAAGCTTATTCTTCATTAGGTATGATGATTCTGTGCTATTTTATTTGAAACTCAACTTAAACATCACCTGTGTATTTTTACCTGCCAGTTCAGGTAATTTTACTATGAAGAAAACAATTCCCCAAATACACATGAAATGAGAACAGCCCATCTTTAATATGTTACTCAATGAAAGGCATCAGTTTCTGCTATTAGGTTGACCTGTTTCCTCCTTCCTATTTGAATTTTTTTAGTCTTCCTTCCATCCTTAATTCATTTAATGCTAGTGACTTAGCTTTTGATTTGAGATTAACAAATAAGTAAAAAGCACATGATTTTACTTATGCTATTGAAGCTTCCTGAAATGAGGTCTCACATTTTAAGCTAGGTTAATCTGAAACTCATTCTGTAGCTCCAAACTACCCTCATCCTCATGGCAATCTCCAGGCCAAACCTCCTGAGTGCTGGATATGGGCCTGTGTAGTTGTAAGTTTCTGTGCCCAAGAGGGACAAGGAGGCATTTTTCATAGGTGTAAGCCCTGCTGAACCTCAGCAAGGGAACCACAGACTTTATCAGTGCCATAGTCACAGTAGAACTCTGAGCTCTAAGCTTAGATGTTTTTATTCATTCAGAACACCTCAGGTATTTTACTGACAGCACTTGCAGATCATTAGCAATTAAACAACTCCTATAGAAATCCACACCTGCAAACAATACAGACCGCCCTAGACTCAGGATAGCCCCTCACCCAGAAGTGCATAAAACAATTTCAAGCATAACTAAAAATAAAGTTCCCCAACATTTCCCCTTTTCTGTATAAAAAAATTGCTTTGCCTTTACCACACAATCTAACACTATACCAGTAAAACCATTTACAAGAGGAACAATCATGAGGGTTGCTAATGCACAGGACCAAATGAAACCAAACATCTATCAAGCTTTTCACAATGTCTTTGGAAAGCAGAAAAATATTATCAATGTCCAATTATCTGGAATTCACTTATGATCTTCTGGGGTCCTCCACAGGGCCTGGATCACTCCTCTGGCTCTGCCCTCTGCAGCACACACAGCTTGTCCTCCAGGCTCTGGCTGGCTCACACCACTGCTGCTGCTGTTCTTGGGAGTCAACCCATGGTACTGGAATCTCAAAAACTGCCGCTAGGTTCCCTTGCTGCAACTGGGCTGCACTTTCATCAATAGCCTCTCCTGGGCTCTCTTCATGGTGATAAGCCTCAACTTGTCTGCATGATCCCTTCATTCTTGGCCTTCCACTGCTACTAAGGCTGCACCTTCACCAGTGGCCTCTCCTGGTATCTCACAGTGCCAAGCCTCAGCTGTTCTCTAAAGACCCCTTCATGCCTTCAAAACCAGCACCAGCTGGGTGATGCTTACAGTACCAAGTTCGGCTACCAGCATGAGATACAACCTTGGCCAGTTCTAGAAGACAGCTTCTATGTGCTGACCCCTAGGAAACACTTTCCAGGTTTTAAGAGTCTGGTTAGCTGGAAAAATAACTGGTCACTTTGTCTGCCATAAGGGTTCCCTCATGGGTTCAAGTTCTCATCACCATCACCAGTGCGTCTTTCTCTTAGTCGAGTTTGCAGGAAAAACAAAAAACAAAAAACTGGTCAGTTTAACTAAGTGGCTTTTTGGCTCCAAGCTGAGGCTTCCAGAACAGCAGAGGGTCCTGGGCCTATGAGAAGAATTTCAGGTCGAAATAGGCTTTGCTGTTGTTTTGCACTACCACTATGGGTAAAGCTGCAACCACTTCCGTAGATCTCAAACACAACACCTTGAGCTTCACACATATGCAATGTAGCTATCAGAAAACCCAGTTTCTGAAACAATACACCATCACCAGCAGTTGGAGGGGGCATCATCTCAATGATTAGCAAAGGCAGCAAGAACCTTGCTTTTACCTGCTCCAAGGTGAATTCTTTATCTCTAAGGACCTCCATTCTGTGTCTCTTATCTCGGATCTTTTGTCCTCATTTATTTATTAATTTCACAGCCTTTTCGCCTCATAGAGGCTTTTTCTTTCTCTCTCTCTCCTCTTCCTTCAGGAGCCTTCAATTAATACCTTAATCTCTATCCTCTGGTAGCATCTCTGAGCGTATTTTACCAGACTCTCTTGAGGTCTATAGTTTCTTTCTCTTCTTCCTTGTCTCCATGTTGAATTAGCTGGTGTGATGTCCTGTCCCATGTTGATGCACCATTTGTAGTAGTATGTTGCTACCTCAGCAAGGAGGAGAAGGAGGCATTTTGTAGGTACAAACTGCTAGACCACAGCAGAGGGAACCTCCATCCTGGCTAGCGCCAGACTCCAGAGTAGAAGCCTGAGCTCTGAGCTCTGGTGTTTTTATTCATTCAGAACACCTCAGGTATTTTACTGATAGCACCTGCAGATCATTAGCAATTAAACGACTCCCCACAGAAATGCCACACCTGCCAACAATACAGAATGCCCTAGATTTAGGATAGCCCCGCACCCAACAGTGCATAAAAAAATTTCAAAAGTAACTAAAAATAAACTCCCCCAACAGGCCTGAGCCTCTGCTCATGGAAAAGTACATGACATGTGCAAGTTAGTATTCCTTAAGCATCTGAATAAAAGTAGGAATTGGGGGGGGGCGGTGCTATCCTTAAACAACACTATATCAGACAGAAGGGAGCTAAATAGAAAACCATGTCTATCCAAATTTTAAGAGATTATATCCTGTACTTATTATTCTATGTGCAAATGTCACTACTATCTGCCAAACATGTCAAAAGTTCTCTATAACAAGCTTTATTCTAGAACACAATGCATATCCTGCAGTCATTTAGTTTCTTTGCATTCAATTTGCTAAATTTTCATAGGTCTGGGAGCTTGCGTCATCTATTCTTAGAAATCTTAATAGATCTTTATTTCTATAGAGGTTTTATTTTCTTTCACAAGACTTCAGAAATGCATTCTCCTGAATCAGGGTGTGGTATATTCCTGAAAAGACCAGACATCTCGAAGAGACTTTCACAACCCCCATCCAGTCCCTTTGCATCACGCTTTCAAACATCTGAGAGGACCTTGCAGTTGATGAGAACAGACAGAACTGGTCAGCCAGTTTAGGGAAGGGAGTTGGAAAGCAACCTTTTCCCTAGTCAGAAGTTGGAAATGTTCCTGGTTGTGTCCTGCTCAGGGTCCAGCAATGCCAGGAGTACTGGGGGCTTTAGTTTTAGTTGTTTCTGTTTCCACTATCTTTCTCCTCATTTTACACAGCTGTCTGGAAGCTATGTGTGAGGGTGTGACCAAAACTCTTAGGACCTGCTCATTCCCTTTGATGATCAGCTCCTAGACCAGACACTCTAGAAAGGGAGGCTTTCACAACTGCCCTGTTATGCATGAAAACACATGAAAAGGAGAAGACCATACTTTACAGAGGCCAGTAAAAGAAAATTATTTCCTTTTGATCAGAACTGTAGAATAGAATCTAAGTTCTACCTCTAGCCAAGGCTATGACATTCTAATCTGTTCCCCTACCCCCCTCAAAAAAATTGGAATGCAGCATACTGTCTCCTTTAAGAAGTTGGACCTGTGTCACTTAGTCTGAAGACCAACCTGCAGGAAAGCTGAAGACATGCTAAAGAGATGAGAGGAATAATTATCCTACTGTCATACATTTCCCAGAGTCCCCTGCTCTCGTGTAGCTTTTTTTAGAGCTCCTGCCACATGTACTGGCAAAAGCCTGCCAGCTTTTCTGAGCTGCTTACTAAAAAAACAGTAATGTTTCCTTTCCCTTCTCTTTTGAGCACAGGCCAAAAGCCTATCCACGCTTTGCCTGACAGGCTGGACTTCCTCCCCATTCTCTGAAGTGACTCCCTCCTTTCTGCAGCACAGCGGTTTGCAGACAACGAATGTTGAACATATCACCTTTCTTGGACCTTAATGCAAAAGGCATGGCTCTCTCCCTTACAAAGGGCTTAGGTACAACGCTGAGACGGGCCAGAGGGTCATGGTGTAAGGAAAATGCTGAATGACCTACATTCAATCCTCAGGACTCCACATGGTAGAAAGATTGCTGCAAGTTGTTCTCTGACGTTAGTACACATGTGTGAACCCACACCAATAGACATGCATGCAATAAGTAAGCAAATAAATTTAAATTAAAAAAAACGTACTCAGCCGAAGGTTGTAATGGTCTTGAATGCTGAGATAACCGATACCTGAATGTGTGTTCTCCAAAACCAGGGAGAAGTAAACTGTGACCCTGGGGCAAAATCCCCACTTTGGATGGCCTACTGGGTAAATATGATTCTCTATATTTTAAAGTGTGTGAAATGAAAATAAAAGTCTTGTATATTCGATATGAACAAGATGCTTCAATATGGTTCAAGATTCTTAAAATATTTACTATCTGGACCTTTTTAGATAACTTTGCTCATACCTGCCTTAAAGCTACACACAGACACACCCACAATCATGTTTCTCTGAAAAGGACTCTGTGAAGCAACATGTCAGCAGTGAGTGTCATGGCCACGTCACAGACACGGACCCCGGCACTGCAACTCAGTGAGCTTCTCTGGAAGTATACTAAAGAAGGGCATGTTAAATGAGATAGTATATAAATACAGAACTACTTGTGATAAACCCCATGATGGGGATTAAGAAGACCAGAAAATGTCTCCATTGAAGGGAGGCAAAGCAAGGCAATGACTAGAAAGGCGTGTTTGGAACTGAGGGGATAGCACAGTGCTTCAGCCCCAGCATTACTGAAAACCAAAACAAAACAAAACAACAAAATGTGTGTTCTGCCTGCTTCATAATTTTGCTAAAGTTCCACTTTTCGTTCATACTTAGTCAGCAACTGCTTGACCTCTTCTCTTAAATTTTCCAATGCATCTTTCAGAGTAATATTTGGGAGGTGATATATCAGTTTTATGGCCCAACACATACTTGCTCGCATGGATAGAGTCACGCAAATTTCAAAAGAAAAACAAAGTGCTATTCATTTTTATGTTCGTGTGGACAGTTCAAATATTTAGGACAGACTTGAGGTGAAAATTCCGCCAAGCAATGTCTGTCCCATAAATCAGGTCCTTGGATCCGGATGCCTTCAGACAGGGGTTGTTCCCCACCCGGATGATACCTTGACTTTTATGGAGAGAGGCTTTCGAGTGGGTATAGCTCATGGAGCTGATTATTCTCCATGGTGCCATTTCTCTGGCAACAAATCTGAACCAAGTTATTGGCCAGAAGTTTGGGATTTAACTGCTTTAGAAAATGTCCTCCATGACTTCCAAACTTGAGATCTTCTAATGAAACAGCAAAGAAGACAGACTGGCTTTCATCTGGCTTCCTCTGAGTCACTGGCTACAGGTGCAAAATTTAGAAATATATTCAACCAGGTCCTGACTCAGGGCAGGGCACTGATATTGCTCAAATCATGCTGAAACTGTGTCTAAAGTAACGGGAGGTGCTTGTTAGCCAGAGAAGAAGATTCTGAGTGAGGTCATAGTCATCTACAGGTGTCGTTTCTCACGCATACGTGCGCCTTAGTCATATGAGTGTGACATTTATAGGAGGTTTTCCTGTGAGAAAAGATCGGGACGTATTTTGGGAGAATCAGATTAGAATTGCTATTGCAAATTCAATGCCCTTAGTACCAATTGCCTATTTTTAATCATAACACTTTCTGTGCTCTTTAAGAGGTGATTATCTGAAACCCTTTTACCTGTGAGAGAATAAGATTTTTATAACAGAAAAAAAAAATGTTTAAACACAGATGTTAAAAAAAAAAAAAAACCTTTAAAATATATTCCTAGCATTCATTGGCTAATCCATTTTTAATTCCAAATAAACCTGAGTGCATGCTGAAGAAGAATTCTCAGAATATTGGGGAGATATATGCTTGTAGAATATCAATTGAGATGCAGATTTC
Organism: Cricetomys ansorgei; assembly: GCA_026225945.1. Taxonomy (NCBI): domain Eukaryota; kingdom Metazoa; phylum Chordata; class Mammalia; order Rodentia; family Nesomyidae; genus Cricetomys; species Cricetomys ansorgei. The sequence goes on along the minus strand of JAMJFZ010001816.1, from coordinate 16,852,953 downwards.
CTTTTATGGTTTGTATGCTTTCACGTAGAAATGAAGTTTCTCACTATGTTATAGGACCCTCCTCATGCTGGCCCAGCCTCTCTTCCTGACCCTGATGCTGATCAGTGACTAATACTGGGAAAGATGGAAGCCCTGAGAGACCCCCATAGCTCAATCACCACCGCATCCATATCTGTTCTCACTCTGAACTTCCTGTTCTTATTCTTCACTGAATTCTTCCTAAACCTAGCCCCAGCATCCGCTGAACCACTTACATAGACAATTACAGTCTGGCTAGCACCGGGCTCCATGATTTGGGCATTTCCTCCCTGCACCTGGCAGTGACCACCATTATGCACTCCTGGTAGGCTGTAGCACACAAGATTCCAAGCAAAAGCTCATTCAGCAAAAACAGAGGGCAACAGGTTCGAAGGAGTGTCCGGGGAGGTGAGATGAGTCTCCTCTAAGGAAACAGCACGGGCTTCTACCAGGAACAGGGTCCCAAAGAGAGGCAAGATTTTCCGTTCACACTGAAATTAAGAGGGTACCAACGAAAGCACACACAGCTGCCGTCCCTGCGTACGCCTTGACACGTAAGTGGTATGCCGTTTCCCCACATCGGGAACTCCGTGAAGACACTTTGCTGCTTAACCAGAGGAAGACAAATAGTGACCGCTTTACTTCAACATGAATGAAGCCAATAAGGAGCACGGTTAGTGAATAACATGCTCATTTCTTTTATGGAGGTTCGGAAGAGCTAGATATGAATGCAGTCTTGCAGTTCAGTGTGAGGATTTTCCTGGAATCCACTTGCCTGCTTGTTTCCAGACTAGATCTAGATACCGTTCGGGTATACATCTTGCCCCCTTGCCTCAGCACACAAAGCTACTCCAGCTCGGAGGAGACCCTCTATCTATGCATCCAGATGTGTATCATACCACTGCCTCCATTACGCCTGTCCTCAGGTCACAGGTGGTCTGTGTCCTGTTGACAGTCGGGGCTATCTCCTAAGATGAATGTCAGTATGCAAAACTGAAATGCCACGTTGGTCCTTACGAACTCCTTTTCATATATCATCCTGTGGATTTGAGTCTCTGATTAATCAAGTCTATGAATTCTTAAAACCAAGAGGTCTCATGGTTAAGGAGAGTGCCTTAAGGTTCGAGCTTAGATCTGTTGCAGATCTAAAAAGAACTATCAGTGCACTCTCAGCGTGGCAGCTGACATTCCGCACCAGTGCACGGAGACCTGTAGCAATATTGTGTAAAGTGCCCAAGATTGATGGCGAAGAACCAGAAGCTAGAAAACTCACATGAAGGCCAGAGATGGACAGTCTGGGGTCTTAAACTGCACAGATTTCCCAGTGAGCTTTCCAGGCTCCTGTGACACAGAAAGAGATGACCTCTTCCTCCTAGTACAGAGTTAGAACCCACATTCTTGTATTATCAGAGAAATGCCATTTATTCTCTTTTTATGTTTATAGTTGTTGTATTAGGGTAGAGAAAAGATAAACGTTTTTTGTTGTAGTTGTTTGTTTTCAAAACAGGGTTTCTCTATGTGTAGCCCAGGCTGTTCTGGAACTTGTTCTGTAGGAGAGGCTGGCCTTGAACTCAGAGATACACCTGCCTCTGACTCCTGATTGCTGGGATTAAAGGCGTGTGTGACCACTGTCCGGCTAGAGGTAAAAGTTTCTAAGATTTTGATGCAGGCATGAATGCTGTCAATTTATTTCCAATAATGTCGTTGTAATTTCCCCACAGTTTCTAAAACGCTCATGCACAGAAATGCACATTTCAGAGAAGCAGGATTTCTCATCTCCCCCACTCTCTGATCTCCCCACCTCTAGTCTGCCTTCTTCAGGTGGAATTCTTTTCATGGATATCCAGAGGGATAAGAGATGGCTCAGCTGTTTAACAGTGCCAGCCTCTAGTCCAAAGGACTGGAGTTTAATTCACAGCCCGAAGTCAGGTAAATCACAACCACATGTAGCTCTGGGAGATTCAATACCTTCTTCTTGCCTCTGAGGGCAACTGCACACACTCACACAGACATGGAGACGTACACATAAATAAAAATGAGTCTTGATGGACCTCCAGAGTTCCCTTGGAATCAAGGACAGCCCGGGTTCTCTGAAGCGTTGCAATGACTTCTGCAGTGAGCTCTGATTCACCCGTTCATCATGTTCATCATTTCTGTTACTTTAGCTCAGACAAAACAGGGAGTGAATTAATTGCACATGGGATGTTGTCTGTAGTGAAAGATGCCAGCTCTGCTCCCACAACGATGTTAGCTTGAATTATGTAAGGGCCTGATATGGTATCAATTGCCCTCCAGCTCCAAACTGTATCAACATTGTGTTCTTTAACATAAAAGTTTATTTTTAGCCTTTTATCTTCGGTGTAAAATGGCCATATATCCCTGTTAACTGACCAGGATTACCCAGCATATGGGGTGCCAGACTTTCTCTCTTTGAAATTCTGAAATACAATTTCCTTTTGGCTTTTTGCCCAAACACAGTTAAGCAGTATTAGCTCCCCAGGCAGGCCTCGTCATCTTTGAGTTAAACACAGTGAGAAGTGCTGATGCCTCCACTTCACTAATATCTTTGCTCTATAATCCTTTATTTTATGATCTGCCCCTGGCTGCTCCCTGAGCTAAGAATTTGCTGTTCATAAAGAGGGGTGACATCTCTTATCACATAATGATAAAGAAAATGGTGTGACTTCAGCTTTCTCACGGGCAATCAGAACACAATATGAATGTCTAGGCTGCGGGCTACTATCCCATCCAATATGATGAGTGAAACATTACACTTTCATCCAACACGAGAAAAATCAAGGTTTGGGTTGTTTTAATCTTTTACTGATAAAAGACAGAGAAAGAGTCAGCTGCAGAGTCTCCAGCTCGGGTAGCAATCTGACATCATTTCATAAGCCACGCGGCTTCCTTTGAATTAACTAACAGAGGCACAATGAAAAGAAACTCAGCTCAGGTGGGTACTGAGAATTCTGGATTCTTTTAGCAGTCAGAGCAGGAACCAAAGCTGACAAATCCAAAGTTTGTTACCTAAGAGACACCACCTTTTACTTATGTCTAACCAACACTATTTATGGAAAAAAGGACTCTGCGCTAGGCACATTTTTAAGTCCGATATAGATGTTAACTTAATAAGTCATCATCATAGCAATATAAAATTGTTCCTAAGTCACTCTAGTTTTTATTGACAAAGACGTCAAAGCACAGAGAAGTTAAGTAAGTTGTCCAAGGTCACAGAGCTTGTAATTGGCATGGCCAGACAGTCTGGCCCCATATCTCTGTGCTTACAACTGTAATATGTTGTCTGTGTCTCCAAAGCAGCATTGAATATAAAGGCCAGTGTTTAAAAGCTATGAGTAGCCTAGCTCAATTTTTTAAAAGTAAGGATTATAGTGTTCAAAATATGGATTAGGGAAACAGCATGTATAATACTCTATTACTGTAAATATAATTATTCATATTTTAAGTTGTAAAAAGCCTTGTAATTTGGGTAATATAGAGAAGACAGATGATATAATTCACTCACTAAATATTTCCAAGCAAAGTTTAAGATACATCCATAATAATATTTGCTTTTAAAATTCTCAATAAATGAAATAGTTCCAAATTTTAAATTTAACTTAAGTTTAAATTTTGTTTCGAAAAAGTACTTGAATGATGATCATTGCTTGTTCTAGGAAATTTGGATTCCATACGTTAGCATAGTTTCCCATAAAACAGAGGGCAGAAAGTATCTTGTTTTCAAAGGCCTTCTTTGAGTATAACAATAATTTAGGAAGATTGTTCAAAGAAAGATACTAAAGGGTTTGCACAGGGAAAACAAATCACATCAAATTGCTCTTATTCCTCACTCATGATCTCCAGCTCAACTGCTCTCTTGGTCACCAGCCAGCCTTTCCTAGATACCAAATATGTGCCACTTTGGCTTTGAATACTTTGAATACTTGAACACTACTTCATAAGTGACTATCAGACTTTTTTCAGTAAAGAAAGCCTCTCCTACATGTTCTCTCAGACAAAGACAATTAGAAATCAGTAAGTTAGTAACAAAATGCTAGTCCCAGGTCAAAGCCAAGAGCCTTGGTAAGGACTTCCTTTTGGTTATCACAGGACTGCTGTGTTCCAGTGAAGCAGGCAGTCCATTTAGGACCAATCAGAATAGCCAGCGGACATAAGCAATCCGCAAGGCTGAAATCACACAAAGTCTTGAATGTCTTTTCAGGAAGTATTTATTTAACTTTCATTTCATAGCTGAGACATTCTGCTCTGCAAAGCTATAGAACAGGCCAGAGACTGTACAACTAATTAGCATAAACCTCCCAAATTACATAAGGCTTTGTTTGACTTTGAGATGCTACCTCATACTATGGAGATAAGCAATGTCTAAAGAGCGTAGTCAGTGCTCCAATCCATGTAAAAAACAAGTATCACAGCTACTGTTAAGGGCGAAACCAAAACACGTAAGAGTATTGAAAAATAGTCAAAACTCAAAATTTAGAAAATACAGATTTATTTTTACACATCATTGGTTAGGAACAATTCCTTCGTGTAGAATTTATTGTAGGTATTCCAAAGTCACAGGGAGAGAAACAAGAGTCCTATAAACACACTGACACTTCTTAAAAATAACCTCAAATGCAGGTGACGAGACTTGGGGAAGGTGCTCCTACCTGTGAAGTCGTGTCACTGAACCAGTTGGCAAATCTTGTCAACATCTACATTTACGATCAACTGCTTCATAGAGCTCCTCCTGTTGAACTCACCCATGATCTGTCTGCACATAGCCTGTGCCTCACGATGTGCTCATACCAATCTATGGGCTCGTTTTCAAAGGAAAACTTATTGTATATATTCAAGGTTCATGACGTAATTTGTGTATGTGATAAATGGTAAAAGGGACGCAATTAACATACCTTTCGCATCACATCGTTCCCATCATTCCCCATAGTAGGAACAGCTGGACTCTGCTCGGCAGGAATCCCCAGCACAACACAGTTATTAATGAGAGTACTCAGAGTACACAGTAGGCTCGTAGATATGTGCAGCTTAAAGAATTGCAACTCTCACTTTGCACCCTCATCTCCCCACAGCCTCTCACCACCCCTTCCCTTATAAATACTGTCTCACTGCCTATTCACATATAGTTAATATATATTAAATATATATTTATGGATATGCTTATAAATACATATAAATTTATAAATAATATATATTTATTAAATATATATATATTTAATATAGTGTGTGTTTGGATTATTTCACTTCTATGATATTTACTAGTATATCCATGTTGTCACATACTCATGCTCTCTGACCTCCTCAAGACTGAGTATTGAAGTCATGGCATTGCTGAGTCAAGGCCTTGAGCAATTGGTTGTATCTGAGTTCTAATAGATCTTTACTCTGAACCCCTGTACATTCAAATCCAAGCAGAAATACTTAGAGACCGAAACAACAGACTGTTTCAGAAACAATTTAATGAAGATACTTTGGCATTACAAAGTGTTAGTATTTTATACTAGACAAACAAGAATCAATGCTACGTGATAATTAGCAACAGTCATAACACCAGTGAGAGCTACGTGCCTTGTACTTTGGGCCCTGTATTTTCTTCTAATGAATAGATTCTTTTTTTTTTTTTTATTTTTCCTTCGAGACTTGGTTTCTTTGTTGTAACTCTGGCTGTCCTGGAACTCACTGTGTAGACCAGGCTGGCCTTGAACTCACAAAAATCTGACTGCCTCTTTTTCCTGGGTGCTGGGATTGAAAGTATAGGCCACCACTGCCCAGTCAATAAATGAATTCTTAGAGTTCCATTAAAAGAGGGAAAGTTCACTTGAGAACATATTTTTCACATAAAGGCAAGTGATAAATATTTCACATCACATGTGGTTTTGTTCCTGTTTATCCTTACAGATTTGTTTTGCATTTCTATTTCAGATTTCTATTCCAAATATATTTATCTCTGATATATAATATCTATATTTGTTTTATATTTCTGAGCAAGTACTTTTCTTAGCCAGTAATTAAGGCCAACAAAGCATGTAGTTCTTATCTGACATTTTATTTTCTGTGGTTTCAGTTACCTGTGCAAAACCACTGGACTCAATGATACCCATGACTTAGTATTCAGCCATGAGAATGTCAGAGGGGCTGAGGTTTGCTACAGTACAGATGTGCATGGAGAAACTATCCTAAATAAAGTAAGACAAGAAACAAAGAAAAATATGGACTATTGTTTGAAAATTTGAGTATATATAGGTCATTAAACTGTGGTCAAAAATATTACATAAAAATTCTAGAAATAATTGTTTTATGTTAAAATTGTCCATACTCCTGAGTTGTATGACAAATATTTGAAGCATCTTAAAGCAATCATTCAGGACATGAGTCATAACTTCTAACACTGTTCCCATGAGGTCAAGCCTCCCCTAAAATTCCGGCCAGCCAATAATTAACTTTCTCTCTCTGTTATCAGGCTGATTGACACATGTATGAGGGTTGATGTACAGGGTTCATCACTGTCATTTTTAGTCGTTATAGTTATTATTTATGGTTGAGGATCAGACATCTACAGCTTCAGTGGACAACTACAGACAGAAACTAAAATACTTGCAAATTTGGCTTTCTGAAGATAAACTTAACTTTAATCTGATTCATATAAATTTCATTGTATTATTTTAGAATCCTCTTTGAACAAACCTTCCAACTAACTCGGGAAGCATACAACCAATTAGTTTCGATCGTACCTTGGTGAGTTAATCACTTTTAAAATATCATACTATCATAAGAACAATTAAGCAAGGAAAAGAAATAAAAGACACTCAAATTGGAAGAGAATAAAGATATCTCTATTATAGATGTATAATCTTCAGCATAGAAAAAACTAGGGAAACCATTAAAAATAGAATTAAAAAGTGAATTCAGCAAAGTTGCAGGTTATAAAGACTTCACATGAAAAGAATTTTATTTCTGTACTGTGATAGGGAGAGTGTAAAAATGCAATTAGGCATGAAATGCTTAAGAATGAATATAATGAGTGCAAGACTTACATTCTGGAAACTACAAAACACTACTGAAAGAAGTGAAAACCTAAATAAATGACGTCAAGAACTAACAGGAAGACATCAATACTCCACATTGGTGGCAACATCCAGTGCATTTCCTACCAAACTGTGAAGTGGAGTCTAAAACTCACACTACATACAAGGCACCCCAACAGGCTAAACGGTGCCTGCAGGAGAAACTCTGCATGAGCCTCATGCTCCACTTTCAACTACTGCTGTAATTCCACAAGAGCCAAGACAACAAGGTCCTGACATGAGGACTATGACAGCATCCAACACACTGTATACGTAAAGACAGTTAATGATATTTTCTATAAATTATATCTTGACACACTGCTTCTTAAGAGGACTACCTGTTCTGGTCTGCGTTGCTATTTTCTAAAGCAGTAATTAGTCTGCAAAACCCAGTTTACAGGATTCAGCTTAAATTTCGCCAGCTTCTTTTACTTGAAAATAGAAAATATAACCAAGATAATAACTTCTAAATTTAATTAAGTGTCACAAAGGCCTCCCCTTTAAAGAAGTGAAGAAATCAGCAGGATGTGTTTTTATGTGTCGGGGAAAACAATATTAAGGAAATGTACCCCTTAAATCAATGTGTATATTTTACAGTTTAAAATGTTAATTGGTTTTCATTTCAGCATTAGGGTCCCCTGGAGACAATGTGACAAAAGCCACAGGTGGGAATGAAAGGAACACAGCTTATCAGAAACTATGTTGCCAAAGTAATCAAACTATCTCATAAGAAATGAATGATTTGACACTCACTTATCAATGTTTCCAAAAATGCAGCTTTTATCTTGCTTTTGTTGTAAATTTCATTTCTCAGTCATGACTTCACAGATTCCTTCCTCTATATGCAAGTCTTATTTCTTTCTGTTTCCAAAATAAATTAACCCAGAGGAACTTGGCCCCTGATGTTTCAGTCTCATTCACTGTGGGAAAGAGATCATGACGTTGCTCCCACAGACCATGCTGTAGGACAGCTCCTCATTCAGTGTCAGTCATCCACATGAACATGTATTTGGAATGACCCCCAAAGCATAGAATGGTGGAGAGCAACTGGCCCTGGAGTTAGTGCAATGCCCAAGTACAAATAGAAAAATTGAGAACTCCTCTGTGAATTCGAACTTCTCACTTTTGACATTCACCCTCAGTTCGGCAGCTTCTCAACAAAGGGGAAATGCAGTGTCAATGATGGAATCTTGCTATCTTAGGAGACTCTCCACCCATTTGAACAGCTCTTCTCGTTGAAAAGAATAGACAAGAAAAAAATCCTCAGCCTTCCCCATGTTGTCTGTGGCTAACTACCACATTGACTTTAGTTGGTATTTTGGAATGCTTATATCCAGTGTTTGACAGCTGTTCTAGGCTTTTATGTTAGTCTCCAAGCTCAGAGCTTCTTTTATCCTGGTACCTTGGTCAAATTGAACTACTCATTTTGAGAAAAGAATTTTAAAATCTCCAATCCCAAATCTCTTTTTAAGACTATCCTTGGACTATAAAATTCAAATAGAAATAAAGATGAGATGCTCGATAGACAGCTATATACACATACATGTTGATAGAGATAGATACATATGTAGAGAGAATGTGTAATGGGTTCCAGAAATGTCACAATCTTTCACGCCTCTTTCCAAGCAGACATGCTCTTCTTAAAATGATGAGGCTTCATTCTGGTTCCAGAGTCTATCCTTCAAAGTCTAGATGGTATTTGTTTCAGCGAGCTTCCAGGCAAACAATTCTTTTCAGGTTGTTCACTCAATAGCTTAAGGTGAAGTATTGCAAGGAAAATTCCCCCTTTCTGATTACATCTGTGTGGCCAGTTATAGAAAGGTTTTGTACTTTCTCTTTCTGAAAAGGTCCAGGTACCTGGGATTTGAGAGTCTTTAGAGGGATTTCTAAGATTACTTCCAATAGTGTTGTCTTATCTCCAAGGCACAAATAAAGTAAGCTGGAGAATACAGCTTTGTTAAACTCAGGAAAGTTACTCACATGCCTGGCTCACCTAATGGAGATACAGTGCCCCTAGTTGCCATTGTCCATGCTAATGCAATATGATTTTCCTGTCTGCTTAAAGCTCCTGCCCCCAACCACAGCAGCAGAAGTTCACACCCCAGTGTCAACCCCAGGCAGCATCAATGGATATCCCTGTTCTTGGCTGTTTCATCAGAAGCTCTAGAAAACCTTCCTAGGAAAGATGTCCACTTTCAGTAACTGGGCTTGACTTGCCTCCAGCAACCATCAACACAGGATAACTTATTTGTCAACTATACTGGTGTCCATGAAATAGTCACAAAGATTTATTCTACTGTTTCCTAGGATGATTTGTAAATAAGGATTTCACACAGTCCCTCATTCGGTGCTTACATTTCAGGCATATTTCCATGCCAGTCTCCTGATCTGGTTGTCAGAGAACTAAACAAATCATGTATGACCTGGACCAGGTCTTACTAACTTCATAACTGAGACCAGAAATCTTCCTGAATTGAAACTCAAAATATCGAGAAAAGACATATGAAGCTGTGATGCTGTGATTTCCAGGGTGAAAAATCTATGAAGTGAAATTACTTCTCCATCAGGTTTAATCTTCTCACTGGCCAGTTCATAATAAATACTCTGGAAATGTTCAGCAACCATGTCTCAGCTACTCTGATAACCTCCACATTGAAAGATGCAAAAAGAAAACAAATCAGCACATGGTTAGAAAACACTAATTCAAGTTCCACTGAATATCCTACATAACGATTTTGAATACATGGCTCTCATATACAGCAGTAAGTGAAGATTAAAGAGCTTCATACATTTTTGCTTTTATTAAAAAGGACACCTGCTGCTAAAATTGTACTTATTCTGCATGTAAGAAACAAATAGTTAAGAAAGAAGTAATCAAAGGAGTCCTCTACTACCAGCTTGCTGAAAATGATTTCATCCAGAAAGATGTCAGATTCTATTTGTGTTTCTATTCTAGTTTAGTACATGAGAATTATCTTTGAGAATGATACTAACTCAGAGCCCCATAATATGCAAGCCTGTTCCAATGCCCTGCTGTTACAGTAGTCACTGTTTATTTAAGCAAATACCATCCAATAATTGTTTATGATAGTTAACTAGATTTTGACATTTCTCCAATGCATACTGGGAACTTACTAACATGGTCATTGTCGTGCATTTTCTTTGGAAGCATGAAAACTTATTTCAACATCATAAAAGTATGTCATTATCAGCCAAAACCAGAGAACAGTTGTAAATTATAAATAACATAGAAACCCTCAGTGGTAAATTGCCATTTCTCTCTCCTTGAAGTGATCAGACAGTCCCTTTATACCATTCAGGGGAATAAGAATTGTAAGGCTTTACACCAGGCAACAAATACATATTTTGAATTAACCTAAATATTTTTATATTAATATTAATAAGTATGTGAGAACTTCTAGTTAGTCACCAAGAAAACTAAGTAAATACTTAAAACCTACACTGCTCTAAAATAATATGAATAATTATATCAAAAAATCTTAAATGTTATATATGAAACTATTGGGATTCAATAAAAATGGGTGTTATTCATTGATAGTTGACAAAGATTACCCAGATTTGTCTCAAATAGAAACATACGTAAAATATTGAGCAATGTTAACTGGAAGATACTTAGTTTCAATTTTGTAAATATATTAATAGAATATATTTCAGAAACACCCTTGTTCACTTGCATTATTCTTTTTAAAAATGTTTTTATTTCCATGTGCGTGTGTGTGTCCACACACATTAGTACAGTACCTGCAGAGATCAGGTCTGGGTCGGACCCCTCTTAGGCTAGCAGAATTTGCATTTGTCAGCTCTATAATGTGGTTTCTGGGAACCAAATCCTAGTCCTTGCAAGAAGAATACAAGCTCTCATCCTCTGAGCACTCTCTCCTGCTCTGCTTCTTATCTGGATATACTAGATGTTACGTATTCAGTGTCACCATTTCCAGGTATTCGATTTTCCTGAGTGAGCACACAGAAAGAGTTCTGTTATCTTTGAAAACAGAGTCATCATTTCATATTGGATGACTAACTTAAAAAGCACAAGAGGATGAAGAAAGGGAAACCACCCAACGTCCCTTGGAAAGTTTTTTTTTCTATTTTTCACACCTGACAGCTGTGTGGATGCACAGAAGGCTTCAGAGAGCACTTTCAGTAATCTATGACTGTGTGTGAGAAGCTGTATCCATCAAGAAGATTCAAGTATAATATGGCAGAATTTATCGATGGCTTTTCTATGAACTGTGCTTCTATCGGAGCTGCTTCACCACACAAAAGCCTGCAGTTGTGACGTTATTTGAAAGAAATCTGCAGCTTGTTCAGACGTTTAAAACTATTACTAATCACAGCTGAAAACTGAATAAGGGGAAAGCTAGCTTTCCCAACAAACTTATTGGTTGGCTATAAGAGGACCTGGGGAGAAGAACAGGGAAGGAGGAAACGATGTAATTATAATGTAATCTCAAAAAAGGAAGTAATTAAAATAAATGCATAAATAGAAGCTGGGGAGATAGCTCAGTGGTTAGGTCAAGAGCACTGGATTTTACAGTGAAGTTTGATTCAGTTCCTAGAAACCACATGGTGGCTCACAACTATCCACCCTCTCTTTCCGGGGAATGTGATGCCCTCTTCAGGCCTCCACAGACAGAGGGCACGAGGAGCACATACATGCATGCAGATAATACACTCGTGCACGAAAGTAAGTAAATAAGTGGATATAGTACATCTTCTGACATTTCTAGGTGATACAATCGCACAGCAAAGACCCTGTTCCTCCCACTCTTACAGTGTGTCTGAGCCGTTTCTCCCTAAGCCTTAAATTCTGGGTGGGTTGTAGGTGCACCAGTTGGGACTGTACTCCACAACTCTGCAGTATGACCTATTGTGTTTTTCTGGAATGGACTCCATCTGTTGTAGAGAAAAGTTTCCTCGATGAGAGTGACAATTCCATTTATCTGTGCACACAGGAACAAATACTTAAAATGCAGTCAGGGATTATGATGAAACCATAAGCAGTGGTTTTAGGTTCTCCTGCAAGACCTATGACTTCCTTAGGCCACTAGGTAGCTCGCTATGTTTCCAGTATCAGGCGTTGTTTCCCTCTTATTGAGAGGGCCTTATCCTCACCAACACAATCTGATAAAGGACAACAGCAAGAGACATGACTACACGGAAGGGAAACCTCACAAGGCCTCAGCAATCGGCAAAGAGCTACAGGCAACTAAGGAATGGCCAGAGTAAGAAAATTAGTATTCTACAGGGACGAGCTCGTCCTTGGTCATCCAACACCAAATCATATGCATACAAGTAACATTATGCAGACTGTGCAGATATTTATATACATAAACGTGCAAGTGTGTGCTCACGTGTGTGTATGTGTGCATGTGCATGTGAGTGTGTATAATACCAACTAAAGATAGAGAGATCATGAAATGGGGATTGTGTATAGGAGTGTTTGGAAAGAGGAAATAGCAGGATTATGTAAGTATATTGTAATATCAAAAGTTATTTAAAAATAAATAAGTGACAGAATGTAAGAATGCACATTTCTGGGGCAGAAATATCATCGTATGAGGAAACAGAAATATCTTCCAATGTTTACTCGTTACATTAATGAATTCAAGTGAATGACACATGTGTTCAGAGCAGCAAAACTCATATGGTGGTGTTCCCAAGGAAAAGTGGAAAAGGCAAGAATAATGTTGAGAAAATCATGTGACTGCTTCATGTAAGTTAACAGAACCCATATATATTAAGAGGACATGAACCAGAAATACTCTCTCATAAAAATCACAACACTTAGTCATTCTCAAAAGCCTGACAAATAATTCTCCTAAACTATGTTATTAGCAATACCATGAATTATACAACAGGAATGCTTGTTCAAACTATTTTTTTCTGATAAGAAACACTGCATTTTAAAGAGCAACCTCTATTTTAATATTTAATACCTCAGCATATCTAGATCTCTAAAAGTAGCATACTACTTAGGAAAGAAGTGCACTTCTTGTGATGCTAAAAGCATTTCTGGCATTTTATATTACCTGCTTTTTAATGACTGTATTTTCCTAGCATTAAAAATGAATTAATCTCGTTCTCCCTAAGTACTCTGTTGAACATAGTAAAAGAAATAGTTCAACAGGGTACTCTCCTTCACAAAAGCCATATAGATCATTGTCTCTTTCTGCATATTTGGTTTAAAAGCAAGATATCTATGTTGACATCTGCCTCTAAACTCATTGCTTTTAAAGGTTACACAGACACAGGTTTTTGTTATTTACCACTGCATGCTATTGCCAAGACTGTTGAGTATTGAAGTGCAAATGAAATACAATTAAAATGTTGTCTAGACAGTCTCATTCAAGATAAAAAAATTTACTCAGTACTTTAAAAGTATGCTAAATAACTAATGTTATTAATTTCGAATGGTATGTATGAAATCCAAACACCCGTTTCCCATCAATTCTCCAGTTAAATTAGTTATAAGACGTCTTCACATTCTGACAGCTGCCAATTATCACGTTTCTACATGTTAATCAAAATCATATGGAGGGAACAATATCACAATAAAAGTGAGGACTGAAGTTCTCTAGCTCCAGGTATGATAAAATTATGTACACCAAGAATTCAAAAAATACGTAGTGATAAAATCAGTACAGTAAGGAAGCAATACCCATAAAAGATCGTGAAAAGTGTGTAGTATCTAGGAGTTAAGAGAGGACAACTAGACTTTGAAACACGAAACTGGGTATCGTACTGCACACATGAAATCCCAGCACTTGAGAGGCAGAGGCAAGAGGATCAAGAGTCTAAAGCTTCCCTTGGCTACACAGGGCGTTGGACGCTAGCTTGGTCCCTGGACTATATGAGACCCTGTTAATAAATACACAAAAATGCAAGAAAAAGAGCATTAAACACAAATTCAAGACTAAGTTTAGCATCCCCACCCCCGTTGTCATACTTTGCACAACACTGAAGACTGGGATTCCGGGAAGGTGGGACTAAGCTTTGTTCATTTGATTACTCTTAATGTGCTGCCCCAGTTGCGGAATTGCATGGCCGAAGAGATAATGAAACCTCTAGTACTCTGACTAAAAAGATGAAAGGGCCCAACAAATTGGACATCTCTGAGAAAGTAAGGTTGAGAGAAGTAGATAGTTTCCAAATGTTGATAAGCACCCTGGCTTCCTGTCGCTGCACGTATGTAGAACTGATCTCACTTAACCCAGAAGAAAACACCACACCCAAGACACAGAAGGGCGATTGGCAGTGTGCACAGGGGTGACACAACCAAAAAAAAACAAAAAACCATGGATGCAATACTTACTCTAATACAGAACTGACACTGAGACCACAAAAGGAAGGTTGAAACTTAAAGACTAAATGTCACCAGCTTCACTGAGCTCCCAAATAGAGATAAACAATTATCACAGAATTTAAACAAGGCACAGAGACTCATGTAATAGTCACAGTGTCCAGGAAATATAGAACATTGTTTAGGATATGAAGAACAAGAGGAAAGTCAATCACATAGGAAAAGATATTACATGGGTGTCTTTAGATGGAGAAGGGTCCTGACCCCAGGAGGATGAGTGCTCATATAAACCAGAAAAAATGCTTGTTGCCTATGCACCCCAAAGTGAGTTATGAATGCAAAATCAAAACCATCTGTCCTCAAAGGAGAAAAAGGGAAAGCTATGGAAACTGAAGACTTCAATGCTTGTCTTTCTATGATAAATAGGATGAGTGGTTAAAGAGCCAGTAAGAATGGAAGAAAAGTGAAAATTATTAGTTACCAAGAGAAACTAATTGACATTTATAGGCTGCTCAACCCAACACCAGCCAGATATGCACTCTACTTACACACACCTGAACATCTGCCAGGACAGACCACATCCTGGGTCATAAAATAAACAATAACAAACTGTAAATCATGAGTGTCACACAAGCATGTTCTCAGACAGGAACTAAATTAAGCTAGAGATCATTCACAGACACAAAATAAAGTTTAGCTCTGACACAAGATAACATATTTCTGAGTAATCTGTAGACAAAGAAAAAAATCTCAAAAGAAATTAGAAAATACTTTTAAAACAATTAAAAGAACAGTTTAAAGTGGCAGAATTTGTAAAACCTAATTCACTATGAAGGGAATTGATAGCAGAAATCGCTTACACTACAAAAGAAGGTCTCAATCTTTCTATATTGAGAAGATAAAGAGCAAAACAAGTATGGAGCAGGAAAATAAGAATACAGTCATTGAACTAGAGAACTAAAATTATAGACAAGATCAATACAACCAAAATCATTTAAAGCCATCAACCATATCAATGAATCTTTGAAAACTCAGAAGTCAGAATACATAGATTACCATCATAAGGAATAAAAGAGAACACGTTTCTGCAGATTTGATGACCATTAAAAAGATATTGTAAGCTATGAACAAGTCTTTGCAGGCAAATTAGTCATTTGAGTAAAAAAAAAAAAATTGAGATTCCTCAAAATCTACAAAAGGAAAAGAATTCTTAAAACTGGAATAGATAATGATTATGACACAATAGACATTGACAAATAGACTTTTTAGTTAATAAACACGAACATTTGGCCAAGATATTTCAAGATCTAGATAGCTTCATTAATGAATCCAGTAAATACTTAAAGAAGAATGAATTCAGTTACATAAGGATAGATAGGTGTCAAAAATAATGAAAGAAGGAAAGGAGGGAGGGAGGAAGAAGGGATGGAGAGAGGAGAGAGCGGCAGGAATCCTTCCATGAGGCATTATTATTTTGCCATGTGTGACGACAAGATCCTAGCAAAGACAGGATCATGAGGTGAAAGAGAAGACGTAACAAGAATGAGTGAAGAGACAGTAGAGAACAGTAATCTTCACCTTAAACTCCTTAATTCATAAGGCTGGAGGAGGACCGGAATGATGAGACGAGTCTCAGCTGCTTAGTGAGGCCCTGTCTTAACAATGAAAACACAAAATATTATCTATGAGAAAGAAGTGCTTGAGAGTGAGTAACACAGATGCCAAAACCCTCAACAGTAATATTTGAAACCTTAATCCAACAATATTTAAAAATAATAAAACCTGAACAAGGGGACTTCATCTTAGTAATGCAAGGCCAGATAGGTATTCAAAATTCAACTTATAGAATTGTTCATAATTTCTGTTGAGGAAGAAAATTCTTATGATTATAAGAACTACATTGGAATTCTCATTTAAGAAGATGTTAGGTACAATAATGATGAAATTAAATTCTATCAGCAAAATAAAAGATAACTTTTTTTTAAATGTAAGTCATGGCATCCTTGAAATACCCACACCTACTGTGCTGATGGAGAAAGACTGAAACACCCTGTGTAATCCTTGCCAATGCAATATGTGAAGAGAAAACTGGGAAGATCTAATTCTATTCACTATTGACACACTAATTCTAAAATTTGTGTGTGAAGACAACAGTCCTAGAATGCAAAAACTTTGTTATGTAAGAAAATGAAGATGGGAAGGATGAGGAGTGGGAGGAGAAGGAAAGGGAGGAGGAAGATGGGGAAAGAACAAACATTGCATCTTGTTTTAATGCTCACTGGAATCAAACCTGCAAAACAAGAAGATATGTATACTAAAAAGGTGGACCTAATGCGGAGAATGCAGGAATAAATCCGTTCCAACACAGTCATTGGATTTTTAACAGAAGGACACAGAATCATGTCTTTGGAGCAATAAAACTCCCTCATGCAAAGAAACAAGCAAAAGAAAGTGTGTAGCTGCTACACACTATGCAGACGCCACTTAAGTAAATCATAGCTACAGATACAAAATATACATTTGTGAAACTTCCGTAGGCATTGATAGAAGGAACTGGCTTTAAGAAAAACAGAATATTTAAAAATGGAATGCAGAGGAATAAAATTATATGTTGAGTTTCATAACATTGAAAATACGTTCTTCTGAGAGGCTCAGTTAAGAGAGAATCAAGTGGCGGCTGAAGGAAAATGTGTGAAAAACACACATATCTGAAGAATGCCATTTATATTTCCATTCAAAGCATATACTCATTACACAGATGTATCATAATTCATATACCAGTTTAGCAACAACAACAAAGTCACTTTACATGCATGGTAATTTTTAAATATAAGTCCAAAAATGTGGACGGCATACTACAAGGATATAATTTTTTTTTATTTCAGTTAAGATTTATGATGGAAATAGATCCTCTCACTATACTATATTTTTTGGCAAGATTGGTAGTCCAGTTGCATATATGTAAAATCTAACTAATTAACATGTTTTCAAAAAGCTGGAAGAATCGTGTAATATGTGTTCCTCAATTATACTTTTGAGTGGGATTTGCCTGGAGCGTGGTCCACCTGCACTAGATGGGGAAATAAAAGGAAGAAAAAAATTAAAAGTTGGGTACATAAAGAAGTAAGAGTAGACAGGGTGAAATGGGGGAAGTTATTTAGTAGGGGAGGTAAGATGATCAAATAAATTTTATAAAATTTTCATAAAAATTAATAAACTGCTCTTTTTGCATTGTTTCATGAGAACACTGGAAAGTATGCATTATCTGTTTTCAATTTCTTTCGTAAATTAAGTTTTTAAGTGGATGAACCTGTCTCATGCCTCATTTTACTGTTTCCAACTTCAACCACCTTGGCATCCCCTGGCCTTGCAAGAACTGAACTCTGGCAATGTTCTTAATTAATTAAGCCTTTTCACATCTGGTCATGGACTTAAATACCGCCCCCCGCCCCAACTCTTGTAACGCTACATTTCTTAGATCGAATAGCAGATACATGAGCGTATAACTTATTATTCCTCTCTAAATTATATTCAATTACTGTTTATAGTCTCTTAGTTGTATGCTGTGCAATAAAAGTTTTAAAATAATGAGACAAACTAAAATTTTACTTAAAAAAATTTCCAAAAATATTACTTAAAAGTCATACAATTTTCCCTGGTAATAGTAATGGGGGAAAAAGTTTGAAGTAAATACATAAGGAGAGAAACTCTGATCTCTGAGAAAACAAGGACCAAACTAAAAACATCTAATTAGTATCATTTGAAATGGAAAATTGAAAGAGCTATTGTAAAATCTTTCTTTGACAAGTTATAACAATGAACACATACATTAAAAAAAAAAAAAACTATCTCATGAAATCCCTACCCTTGTGTAGTATGGTGGCACCAACTGGAAACTCTACCAGAGAGTTGGCCTTAGGTGTTGAGACTTCTACTACTTTAACTTAATGCTGCCTTGCCATATGGATGATCTGTATTGTGTGGCTACTATTCTCTGGTGCTATGTGTGTTATGAACTCCACAATCCTGGATACTTTTGTTCTGATTATGATTAAAAACCACATTCTACATTTAACGAACAAAAATGCACAATATTGTCGTGAGCTAAATAGCTCAGAAAAATATTAAAAATGTTTCTTTCAAGCCCTCAGTCCCCAACCCAAAATTACAACATGCTTCTTTATTACAATAAGATATATAAGCCGATTAAATCTTTAGGCACATGAGGATCTCTAACCACAATGCATTCAGCACTATGTAGTATGAAGAAAATGACACTCAATAGTCTCATACGGCATGTAGGGATAAATAGATGAAATTTGTTATTTTAAGGCATACACAGATTCAAGTGAGTATGCTAAAGCGAACAGTATCTTCCACTACGAGGACAAGCGAACAGTATCTCCCACTCTCAGGACAAATAAACTTCATACAGTAGTCATTATGATCAAGACTAATTGATGGAGGTATACCTCACACATGTGGAAACCAACTTGTTACCAGTCTTCTCAAGAATTCTCATACTGAATTAAACATTCTGGCTCACAAGACTATCAGAAGCTTTGCCTGGTGTAACTTCCAAGGTCACAGGATAGGAATTAGAGCTTGCTTCCAAGCAGCAGTCACACTCTCACAGATTTCTCTTCAGCTTTCCATACTATTGCATAGTTGCAAATCGTATGCCCCCTCAAGAGAGTCCTCATCAACCACAACAACTGTTCAGAGTTTTCAGGGCCATCATCATAGAACCTGACATTGGTAAGGTACCACAGTGACAGGGTGACCAATAGGTATTAAAATCCCTGCTCTACACTTTACCAATCGTAGTTCATTGCAGAAATAAGAGCACTTAATATAAGGGTGCATGGAAATTTTCAGACTATCAGAAGATCAGAGGCAGAGAGTTGGGTAGAATTCTCTCCCAAAAAGAGGTTTGGGGTGTTTTGTTTAAGAATGAGTCATAGTGAAGAGCAGGCAGAGATGCATCAGAGGAAGAGTTGGCAGAGTGA
The DNA here is from genome assembly GCA_026225945.1 of Cricetomys ansorgei. Taxonomy (NCBI): domain Eukaryota; kingdom Metazoa; phylum Chordata; class Mammalia; order Rodentia; family Nesomyidae; genus Cricetomys; species Cricetomys ansorgei. Next base: position 16,833,523 of record JAMJFZ010001816.1, on the reverse strand, counting down.
GTCAGAGTGAGGACCTGTCCAACTCTCAGGATATAAAAGTAGGCTCTCAGCACAGACAGTCAGTTAATGAAGTATTAATGAGGATAAGAGGCAGAGAGAGGACAAGACACAGAGACAATGAAGAGGACTGACTGAGGATAAGGCAGAGAAACAGAGAAGCAGACTGAGGCAGTGTGGAGCAGTGAGAGTTCACAGAGTTACAGAAGCTGTCTGAGGAGTCTGAAGCAGAGACACAGAGACAGCTCAGCAGAAGTCAGTATCAGATGGGAAAAGTGAGTCAATCTGAAGCCAAGCAGACCTGCTCAGAATGAGGCAGACGATCAACCAGCCAGAGTCTGACAAAATCAGAAGAGTTTGGTCAGAAACAGTCAGCTGGTTCAGAAGTTCAGTTTGAATCAGTCAGCTTGGAGGCAGAACAGGGAATGAGCTGAGTAGAACCAGAAGAGTCAGTTGAGTTCAGTTCAGCTCTGAGTTCGGAAGGAGCTAGTCAGACTGAAGCAGTCAGCAGTAAGTCTTGGAGGTTGATTAGACTGTACGGAGGTTTAAATATTCTAGATTGTACAGAGGCTGAGGGCTTCCAGTTCTGGGATTAAGACTAGATTGTAAGGAGGCTGAAACACTCCAGAGCTCCAGGATTAGGGCTGGGGATTGAATTAGGCCAAGAAAAAATGGCTTTACACTGAAAATACAGCTACAGCATACTCCTGAGTTTTCCATCGCCGTCAGCTCTGATGTCCATAAGGAGACAGAAGTGGATTTCATGAACTCAAAATTAGACTGTACTGCATATCAAAAGCAATTCCCGTCACAGTCAGCATGCAGTTCAACCAATTAGAGTGAAGCAGATAACCAAACTAATTTAATGGAACAGAAAATAAAACTGTAGCACTATTAATACTTGTATGACTTAAGCAAAGCGATGAACACAACTTATGGGTCAACCACTAAAGCTCATTCAGTGAATGTTTCTTTTTGACAAGCAGAGATGTTAAGTTCTTGAGATATAACTCTCCACAGGCCAGACAGTCGCCATCAACACAAGACTGTTCAAAAATAAGGAAGTACTCAGAAAAGTAAATGTATATTGTGATACTTTTGACTAAAAGACAAAAGGAAGCGGCAATAACAGAATAATGTCCTGTTGTAAAAGTTGTGACTGTCAGGCCTGGTGATGCATAGAACAACTTAAGGATTTATACAGGTAATGAGTCAGGGAGGCAAAAGATAGGTCAATGCAAGGCGGCACTGTTTAAGAGACGAAAATTTGTAAATCTGATGGGTAGGAGACAATCTTTGGAGGATGGCTCCTAGGATTATTAGTGAGAGAGAAAAACCACGAGGCAGTTTACTTACCAGGCAAGATCATTTCTAAAGGCCTTCCAGAGTGTGGTTAATTAGAGGTGTTGTCATTCATGTCTGAACACGGTCTCTGTTTCAATGGACAAAGTTCAAGGTCGATACATAGGAGCAAGCCAAAAATGACTAATGAGATGTCTTCCATGGGCCCTGATAAAGGTCTACTGTCAAAAACAAATCACAACTCTAAAACTTTTTAGCATCCTGAGCTGACAAGAATCCTTTACCTTCAAACACATTCAGTAATTGGATCACACTGAGTTCAGTGCTTCTCTCCAACTTGAATGTAGACTGACTGAAGGTGCCATTGCCCAGTTCTGACTAGAAGGAATAGAATCCCTGCCTACCTGTGCTTCTGGTCTCCCAGCTGATGGTCTTGGCCATTTTTCTCTGGGCTTTTCACATACAGCTCTTGAGACATTATTTGCTTTCTCCCCTTCAAATAATCATCAGGGTAAACGGCCCCAGTATTGGGTCTACATAATAAAGAAATTCCAACTAGGAAGTAATTAGGTATTTTTCCAAAATAACTGTAGGTTATATACCATGTAACCATACAATTTAATTTCTAAATGAATAAGTTATCCAGAATTTAGTGTCTAGAATGACTTATGCAACATAATATTCAGGTTGAAGTACAACGTATTTTTCATAAGCACCCAAAATTGGAGCACAATTTATACTACTTCAAAGAAAAATAGACTGTTCTAATTCCTAAGTACACAAACCATCTAAAGCCGTGTAGCAGTAGTTTGGAGCCTTAGGAGGCAAACGGCAGAGGACCGCAGAAGTGGGGCACAGGGCAGGGAAAAGAAAAGGGAAGGACGTGGGCAAAACTGAGAGTCTGCCAGTACCGCCCGCCCGGCTTTGTGAGGTTGTCACTTTGATTCTTTCCCTTTTTCACCGACACAGTGGGCTTGTTTATTTCTAGGTGCCTCTGGAGAGTTTAATAAGTTAGGCGACCTCTTTCCTGTAACGTTTTACTCGGGTTGTTCTTCTGCTCTTCCATTTATATGCACTCAGCATTTCCCTTTATCCCTTAGTTTCCTCGGATTTTAGAAATATGAGTTGGTTTCATTTTTTCCTTACAACCTTCAAAGACGCCATAATCTACTAGCAAACCTGAGTTTCTAAGCTTGTCGTCTTTTAGATAACATTTGTAAAGAAGTGGGGGGAGGTAAACTGGATGAGGAAAAGTTCATGAAGCATCACCACTACACAAGGAACTCTTAGACAACTGGGGAAGGTAGGAAGTGGGGGACTTGGTCTTCTCCAAGGAAGAACACACCACTTGGCTGCCCAGGGCCAAATTGTCAGCCCCGAAAACGTACATACATGTAAAATTATATGGACTGAACAGGTTATATTTAATAAATATGTTACGTTATTTAATAAATATGCATAAAATAACAAATAATAAAAAAGAGGCCGTGAATTTGAAGGAGAGTGAGGAAGGTATCATGTGACAGTTTGGAGGAAAGGCAGAGAGGGGAAAATGTTGTAATTATATAATAATCTTAATTTTTTTAAAAGTATATATAATTTTAAAAGTCAGCTTGGAATTGAACTTCGACATTGGAGAAGAGAAATGCAAAGTGGCATTTGTACCAGTGACTTCTTTAGGTCAATGGAACTTCAGCATTTAAAAGTGAGGTAACAGTAGAAAATGTGCACTGTGTCTCTAATTTTCTTTGGTTGCTTAGCAATCCTGATTGGAGTGTGTCGTTTTCAGGCTTATGATACTCATCACTTTCTGACTGAGTTCTATATGCTCTGTGAGTTCTGAAGGATCTTTCCAAGGATGATGAAGGATGGAATCTTCCTTAAAATGTACTTTGAATCTCATCCAACAAAAGAAGACATGATAAATCTTCTAGCCATTACTGACCATATGTCACAACTCTCGAAAGGAAATGAAGGCTTTCGTGGCTCTAAGACTATTTAACATCAACAGCTATTGAGGCATTTATCCTGATTTTTCTTCTTTCTTCCACCGTAAGTATCGACAGAAGATGGAATGATTTCTAAGTTGGATAATATACAATGGGCTTCATGTATTATAATTAAGCCTGAAATTTCCTCCAGCTTTTTCACATTTCACATTTCACTATATCTCAGATCAACCACCAATATTGATAACTCTGTGCCTAGCCATTAGAAATATTAAGCTGAGAACATAGAAAATTGAGATGTTTTAAAAAGCATGACATAAAGTTATGAAGTTATTTAAAAATATTTTAGTGTGTACATGGTGTAGGTGTGTGTATGCACATTCGTATGCTGATAATTAGACCCATGAACACTACTACTGAGATCAAAAGAAGATATAATTTATCATTTTCTGTCACATTCCCTAGGAACAGGGTGTCTCACTAAACCTGGAGTTCACTGTTTCACAGTTAGGCTGGCTGGAAACCTCCTGCTTCTATTCTTCCAGCACAAGGCCACAAGTGTGCAGGCAGAGATGGCTCAGGTCCTTACCCTAAACAATCTCCTCTTCCCTACCTCTTTTTAGAACTACTGTTGTATCAGGAGAGTGAAACTGAACTTGGAACATGGGGCTGGTGATAAAAGTGTTTCAGTTTTAGTAAGTGTGATGGACCTCAGGGCCTCCCACTGTGGAACTCAGATGTCTTGCACTGGCCAAATGTTGAGCTTCTTTTGTGCTCAAATTGTCCTATGTTTTATCTTAAAAACATAATGGTACAATTAGATTTGGATATCAAAGTTATGTTTCAAATTGATATGGGAGTCCTCTTAAGAAATCTTAGCATATTTACTAGTGGCAAAAGTACATGTACATTTATGGGGCTGAAGAGATGGTTCAGATGATAAGAATATTTATTCACCTTGCAGAGGATATAGATTTGATGACTGGCACCATTAAGGTGGCTTAGCTCATGGCCATCTTTAGTTCCAGTTTTGGAGTCCCTGATGTTCTATTCTGGCTTGTGTAGCTACTGCATACACAGGGTCAACATACAGGCAGGACAGTAAAATAATCATAAGCATATAATAAAAATTAATAGAAGTGTTTTAGGTGCAAAGGTTTTAATTTTCAGAATCCATACATCATAATGTATGTCACTTCAGTGATGCCCATACTCCGGTACTTACAATAGTTAAAATCCACATACTGTCATGTTCTGCCCAAATGCTGTCTCTATCCTTAACCCTTATTCATTGCTTCACTGGGGGAAACTATCACATTCTCTAGGAAGTTCTCACTCTCTCCCACACAGGTTGAGAAATCCATGTTGCCTGTTTATTTTCTCCCCATTACTTACTACTAATGCTGGTTCATAGTGGACATTCCACATAGCCTATCAGTTTTAGGAAAGAAAACCTATGGTCTGATTACGTACATATTTCCACAAATGAGTGTCCCGCAGACAGCATCTCTAGTAGCAGGAGCCCAAAATACAAGCAATATGAAAGGAAATGGAAATGAAGTATATAAACTTTATAATGAACCTCGAACCCTTACATCTCTATGATCTACATGGCAGGGTCTATTGGCAAATGATAAGGAAGAGGGCTTCCTTTGAAAGCAAAGGACAAAATAAAGAATTTTAAACATTCTTTCCAGCTCTAAATTAGTTAATTATACCGTTTGTTTTTTTATTTAAAAAAAAAAAAGAAATTATCCTAATAAAAACGTAGTCTCTACTTACAGGATTCAATTTATCTATGAAATTGGAAGCTGGGGCCAGTGAGATAGTTCTGTGAATATATCTGCTTCACTCCCAGCACGGAAAACCCATGTTCAACCCAGGTTGAAGCAAAGAACAAACTGTTGAAAGCTGTCTTCAGTCCTCCTCAGATATATCATGGCATATACATGCAAGTTTGTGTACCACACACACACAGAGTCTTACACATTTATTTCTCATTGACTATGTTTTAATAGTCATTTGAACTTATGCTTAAAGAGCATTACCAAAAGTCACTCACTTTCTAAACCCCCAGTGTCCTTAAAGAGTGGTTTACTTGGCACGAAAACACCAGCATGCATTCTCACTCTGTATCTGGCTGGAAACAAGTTTTAGTCATTGTTCTGACTAACCTGAATGCAAGTATCACATGTTTACCAAACAAGTCATTTGAGAAGGACTTTCATAACAGTCTCCAAGACTCAGCCTTTGATGTACTTACTACGTTGTAATCTTTAGGGTTGTACTTAGGCAGGGTAATTTTTAATGTAATTTTCTTATTTCTCTGAATAACTCCCATATGGGGAAATCAGGAATTAGAACTCACAGTTAGAAACTAGAATTGGCTGGCCATGGTGATGGATTTTTAATGCCAACTTCAGGTCTACAGAGGCAAAGGGAGGTGGATCTCAATGAGTTTCAGTGCAGATAGTTCTACACAGTGGGATACAGGCCAACTAGAGTTAGACAAACTCTGGCTCAAAAACAAAACAAAACAAAAAATAAATAAATTAGTTAATAACAATAAGCCAGAAAAATGACTTATGTGTTAACTTTTACAAAGTTAACTTTCTGAAGACATGTTGCTAGGATTAGAATACATATCGGTTTCATAACGTAAACTACTCAGGTGTTTAGAAAGCGTGAATACATTACAGACAGATAGAACAACAATTATTCTGTTTGTCTAATCAACACAAAGAGTGATATATGCAACTTTTCACCAAAGTATGTTTTTGGCAGTGACCTTTCAGAGGAATATTTGTATGGCTCTCTTTTACATCTCAGTGGCTATTACCTCTCAGATGATTTTCCTAAGAAATCAAGAGCTACCCTTTTCATTGAAAAAAAAATTCTAATAAGCATTCACTGATAATCTATGCCTGTTAGAGTCACTATATGGAATTCTGTCGTGGAAAAATTGTGATTTATATAATTATCATCATTACTCCCTGTTAAATGCAGCAAATTGAGTGAATCTAGGTGTTTGCAGAAATTTTTAATCTAACTTTATATACACAATTAATTGGAAAAAGATAAATTAAAGCCTTTTCACAGATAATATTATAGCCAAAGGCGCTATAGTTTCACACTATCAGATATAAAAACTGATAACATTGCCAAGTGCTCCCCAAGGCTGAGGAACCCACAGTAATTAAAGACCATTTACCCAGTCAAGACGCAGAGACAGAAAATACAGTATGACATCAGCTTGGCTGCCACAGTCTCTCAAGGTCAGGAAATCCATCGCAGTAGCAACAGTTCACAACCAGAAGTGGTGCAGAATGACTGTAATGAGTTAAGAAGCAGAGGGAGCATGTAATACACAAGCCAGCCAGACACTGCACTAGAGCAGGGTTGCCTCAAGAGATGCTCTCAAGTCATTGCAGACCCACCATGGAGACAGAACGATAGAGCAGATATCGGCGAGCCCACACCAGGAGCCAAGAGAACAGTCAGTTCGGCTGAGAACAACCTGAAATATTAACAAACCTCATTGATTCAGGGGACTTTTGTGTTTCACCCTCTAGACTCTTGATCACTCTGGTCTAAATTTAGATTCCACATTGCACAACTTCCAGAGAATGTCATTTACCTGGAATACAATGTGAAGATCTTCTGGTAAAGTAGAGATGCTAATAGACTAATTTAAAAGCTACAAAGAGCAAGCCTTGACTGAGTCAAAGGATCTTAAGGTAATGCTAAGTACGAAATGACTTCTAAATGAGAAGTTGGAGACATCGGTATACACAAGCTGGCTGAAAATGAAACTATCATAAAGTTCTGCTCAGTGTTAAGGGATGTGACCAGTGCAGTTTAGAAGCACCCTGGGCCGGAGAAATTTCTAAACTCATGATGTAAACAAAGCAATAGTGCCTAGAGGTGCTCAGACTGTACTGTAAGGTAGCACTATTTTTACCATCAACTGTTTTCATTTGCATACTCAATAAACCTTTATACAAGTGCTTTTACGAATGTTTCCTATCAGGGAAAAAAGAGGGCAAGAGAGTTTGTCTCTATTGCTAAACATCAAATAATAGTCAAACATTTTTTCTTCTCTTGTATAAAACATCCCAACACCTCTCCTCCCCTCCCTCTACTCCTCCCAGCACTCCCATCTTCCCTCTCCTCCACCCCTCCCAGCACTCCCATCTCCCCTCTCCTCCACCCATACACCTTCACCCCTACTTTTCCCCAGTAAAGAGCAGTCCTCCCTTGGTTACTGCTCAAGCAGAGCATGACAAGATGGAGCAAGACCAGGCACTAATTCCTACATCAATGGTCGACTAGGCAACCCAACAGGAGAAAAGGATCCCTGGGGCAAGCAAAAGTGTCAGAGACTCCCTGCAGACTGTAGTGGCCCTGTAAGAATGCCAAGTCAGACAAGTACAAGACATATTTAGGGGACCCTGAAGGTTCCATGTCTGCCACTTCAGGCTCTGCTTCAAGTACTTATTTAAAAATATATACATGTCTATTCAAAAATTATCAGTAGCAAAATGGAAATAAGTCAACTTAGAAAGAAATCTCTTTAGTCAATAGTTCCTGCCCAAATTCATATACTTCAAATATCATACAAATACAGCAAGAAAAAAAAAGTTTTTAATCAGAGGCCTTCTGAAATAACTTCTGTGAATAGTTAACAAAATATATTTTTCTAGAAAATAAGTAAATATAATTTTGTAATAAATAGTAAATTGGAATAAGTTTAAAGATAAATATCCATTTTATAAAATCTAAGGTGGAAACATACCGTTTCTCCTGTAACTCTGGTTCCTTTCTTTCTTAAACACACAAAGTAACTGGGTTCCTCTAGTCATTGGTTTTAGGAAAGGAATGTGACTCATTTCAGCCAATAATATTTGAGGAGAGCATGAGATTCATGCCCTTGTAGAAGCAAGTTTTGCATATTGTAGCATCTGTAGTATCTTGTTTCCTTTTAGGATCACAGAACACTCAGAAGCATGGCGTGTCAACACTGAGACCAAAACACAGGCCAAAAAAAAAGGACACTCAGCAGAACTTTTCTTATTTAAGCCTCACTTAGAAGGAAAGAACAATATACTGTCTGTTGCTGGTACAGAATTCACATCTAAAATCCTAACTCACAGAAGCTCAGAACACAACTTGTTTATAAATATGGATCGCTGAGATGCAATTAGTTAAGTAAGGTTGAGGTCAAACTGGAATTGGCGAGGTCTCTAACCCTATGTGACTAGCAATTCTGAAGGTAAAACTGGACACAGAGACACAGGGGAAATGTCACGAAAAACTGAGTTAGAGATCAAAGTGATACATCAGGAGCTAAGGAAATGAAAAGCTGCAGGCAAAATGGGAGAAGCCAGGAGCAAAGCTGGAGGCAGGCTTGTGTCCCTTCACACTGAAGGAATTAAAACTATTAACATCTTGATCTTGCAAGTCTAATTTTCCAAAACCTGGACAATAAATTTCAACAGTCGCTCAGTCTGTGGTTTACTTTACTATTTTAAGTTGGATATTTATTGTCATTATTTAGTCAATACATCATAGCATCCCGAAACAGTAAGTACATTAGCCAGATGTAGCCATATATATCCTTCCAGAGACAATGTAATATACATGTGGAGAAATTCATAGTGGCAGTAAAAAAACACAAAGGGATGATATCCACTTATGTTATAGCTACTGCCCCTAGATTTAAGATGAAGAAAATTAAAAATAAAAAAATAGGAAAGGAAAAGAAAAAAAACATAAAGTTACCATTCAAACTTAATTCTTATCTCAGACATGTTAGTCATATTAGGCTTGATATTTTCTAAACAAAAAGTACACTTATAGGCAAGCATCAAGTACCCCCAACATACGTAAAGGAATGAGGAATGTTTATTGAGAAGTCATTTTCATACGTATGTGGTCCTATTCTGTTGTCTCTTAATTATGAATGCTGATTGGTTTTAGCTTCAGAGGATCTCATAAATTTGTGATGCATGATTAAGGGCTCATAAAATTTTTACTAACACATTAATCTTTAGGCACAGAGAATCAAGACACTTGTTAAAATTCTCAAGCTCTTTCATAAGGTCGCCTCAGGAAACACGGGAAACGGCACAGAGGGCGGGCGTCCCATGATCACATCTAAAGCACATCAACTTCAAAGAGACGCTGTGCAGGAAACTGAGAGCACAAATGCTCTACATTCAGCTAGTTGGGCTATGTGCAGAGAACTTTATTTACAATAGTCTTTCTTCCAGAATACTTTGAGAAATACTGAATTTTGTTTCAGAAATACAGAAAAAGAAATACTCTATGAACAGCCTGTATGTGATGCAGAACGCAGAAATGCATCAGGCTTCTGATGTTGGAGCAGGCTGTGTCCCGAGTTCCCTACAGAAGACAGCTGCCTCTCCAGGGATGACTACAGACAGAAAAGGGACACTGTGAACTGCTCCTGTTAGGCCAAGGGCAAAGCCATGTCATGTGCATCACTCCAATTCAGACACACTGGTCTTTCTTATCTCTCAAAATTCAATAGCATGTGGCTTCTGTAGAAGACAAGTACTGTCCTTGTGATGTTATGCTTTGCTTCTTTCCAGACTTTACATCTTTGAATGTGTTATTTAGACAGAGATTTCTCCAAAGCTTTGTCTTTACTGTCTATTCTTCTCCTTCTATTATTTCTCTTGCAATGCAACAAGAGGGTAGCATAAAAAAATCACAGGCTTGGAAGCCAGAGAAATAGAAGCTGAAGTTTACATTCCTGACTAGTGAGTTGGTAAAGCAATCATCTGTCCTGGCTTTCTGTATCTTCATTTGGTAACAGTTATGCTTTTCTTTAATAGTTATTTGTGAGGTTTATACAAATTTTAATTTGAATTTGTGCTTAGGGGCACGGCATACACTCTGGAATCAACTTCAGCCATACATCATACCATACATTTCGAAAGGCTACTAGAAAGAACGTTGGGAATGGACATCGATGATGAAGACAGGAACATTTTAGGCAGAAGTTTAGAAATGAGAGTTACATAGATTCCAGACCTACAAAACGCATTCAAGAATGGTGTGACTACAACAATCACAAATCACCTAGGATATGGGGCCGGAGTGTTTATAAAAATGTTCCTTCAATGCTGACTTGGTTACTGTACACAGGGATCCATGATTTCATTTGTGCCATGCAAATGGTGCTCTCCATTTAAGACCCACTGAAGTTCAATATTATGTACACTAGGAAATGGGAAATAGAATTCTGGCAAAGTCTAAGGATGTGGAAAATGAGTAAGTTATATTAATGGCTTAGGTTTTCAGAGCAGGGAACTACGGTGATAATTAGCTTATGTGGAGAGAATCTCAACATCTACTTTAATCCTTGTTCTTACACCTCAGTGGCCTTCATGTTGTATCAGTTAGCAGAATAAGTTGAAAGTGAGACTAACATAATCAAAGCCATAGACCGACTTTGTCCCTTTTGATTATTAGTGGAAATGAAAACAATTCTTAAGGATTGATATTCTTCCCTTGAGAGTTACTAACTCAGTATCAAAGTGTATTTAGAGACACTGTAGAACTATATCACCCATGCAAATAATGCCCTGAAATTCAAAGTAACACATTCTTAATTGGTCTGCGTTGGTTCACGAGATTCCAAGTCAAATGGTAACGGATCTGACATGCCTTTGTTCGTTAGCAGAAAAACGTGGTGAGAAGAATCCATACCTGATATCTCTTCTAATACCTCATAAACCCTACAGCGCATGGAACACGTGTATGTTTGCAAGGACCATGCTTGGCATTCAGTGTAAAACCTGCCTCGCAGAGGCAAGCTTCACTTACAATCCTAAATATGGTATGAGACGCTGCTTGAAAAATAGTTATTACTATGGTTCGTTGGCTGAAGTTATTTTTTAAAGCAAATAGGTTGAAGCATGACTAAAACCAATTTTAGCTATAACAGCTACTGCATAGCGCACAGCATCACCTCACTACCTAACACATTCCGATGACGTTACTGTAGCATGAACTCTGGCTGCATCACTAATAACTGTAATGGGAAGGTGCCCAGAGGAAGCATTTGCTGTTTTTGAAATGTTAGTGTAAAGACAACCCCAGCAAAGCAGCCTTTCCTATTTTTTCTTATACCTGGATTAATGATACCTCCTCTAAAATACACTTTTATGCTTCTCTGGAACAATAAATATTAGAAAAAGTCAATACTAATTAAATGCATTAATAAGTTTTACATTGGAGCATCTGGTGGCTGACATAGATCATAAATCTGAAAAGCCCAACCCAAAAGTATATGATCCCTAGACTAGAATGCTATTGCAATTTTCAATAAACAAGCTTTCTAAAAATAAGGACTGTCAGATTGGAGAATGAAAGAATCGTTTAGCGCAGGGTTCATCGAACATTTAAGTTAAGAGGTAGGTCATAAAAGTTTTAGGAATTTGTGGGTGGTAACACCTCTTCTGCAGGGACTCAGGCCTGCAGTTGTGACACAGAAGCAGCCCTGTGCATATGCAGATAAGAGACAAGAGCAGCGTCCCTGTGCAAGTTTATGTATGGTAACAATGTTAAGTTTTATGTAATTACGACCTGTCAGAAATCAATCATCATTAAAATAAAAATCTAAGAATGAAGAAATTATTACTAACCTGTGACCATAGAGTGGCAGGAAATCCACATTTAGCCCATGGGCCACGATTTGGATAAATTCTATTTTATTTGTTTGTTTAGTTTTGTTTGCTAAAAAAAAAAGGTTTTTTTTAAATGAGAATTTCATATATAGGTACTTCATCTATACTATTTCTTCTCTCTCTTCTTCTTTCAACTCCTTTTAGGCCTAATCCCATTACTTCTCAAATTCATGACAATGTATTCTTTGTTACTATTGTTTTATATATATATTATGTGTGTGTGTGTGTAATGTGTGTTTGTGTATAAATATAACATGCTGAGTCCCTTCAGTGGTGTTCATGCTCATACAGACACCACACATAGACACATACACAGGCACATATGTGTGCGCGCGCGTGTGTGTGGTCTGTGTATATGTATGTGTGTGTCTGTGTGTGTGCATAGTCTGTGTGTGTGCGTGTGTGTGTGTGTGTGTGTGTCTCTCTCTCTCTCTATCTATCTATCTATCTCTGTGGGAGGGTGTTTAGGTCTGGCCACTTGAGATTCTCTAATCTATAAGAAGACTCTTCCCTAGAGAAGACTGATTCTCCCTCTCTCTGTAGCCATTAATTTTCTGTAGCTTTAGAAATGGAGCCTTCTGATTACCCCTGTTCCCATTGGTGGATCAGTCAGTGTGTCTTAACTTATCTAAATGCATGAGGGGGAGAAGGGTATTAAATAAGGATTCACACGTGGAAAAATAGTTTGTTCTCCTTAATGACTCAGAATGTAGTAAACTTCAGAAAGAATATAAACACTAAAATTACTTGTGAAATATGGTTACTAGAAAAATATTATGGATAGATGATCTGCAACTGGGAAAGGCCAAAGAAAATGGGATTTAGATATATACACCAAAATTATGTTCCAATAAGTAGAAGAACAATGTTATGTTCTTTGCAGGAAAATAAATACAACTTGAGATAATCAAATTCTGTTAGTGTCTTACACCTAACCTATAAGTCAATCACTCACTCTTGTAAATTATTCTTCTTAAATGATGTAATTAACCATATGTAGTACACAAACATAGGCTAATGTTCTTCAATTTTAGATTACTTTTAAAGAAAAACTTTTTGTTACTTCTTTAATGTTAATCATTCTTACAACTTCTCCCCTTAATTCCTCCACTACCTCCATCCACCTGCAACTTTGTGTCCTCTCTTTTTAAAATTAATTAATCTATACACTCCAATTTGTACTGTTCATATACTTCTGGGTGTAGAGCCAACCACTTGAGTGTGACTGACCCACCAGGAGCCTTGAATAAAACAATTTCTCCATTCTCCATAAGCCTCCAGCTGTCCATAACTCCTAAGTAAGGGGTAGGGACTCATGAACTGTTTTTTTCTACTACAAGGAAGAATGCTGATTGGCTTTCTCTTGGGCAAGTTTTATGCAGACAACTAGCCTTGTTGTGAGTTCATGAGTGTAGCTGTCCTGTCTCGTTCAAAAGACACTATTCGGATTTGGTCTTCCTTGATATTCAGCTCACAAATTTCCGTCCCCTCTACTATAATGAGCCTTGGATGGATGGGATGGCCCACCTTTGAGTTCTCCACAGTCTCATTTTCTGTGCTTTGACCAGTTGTTCTGTTTCTACATTACCCAATATCCACTGTAACAAGAAGCTTTTCTGATGAGGACTAAGAGCTTCATTCATCTATATTTAAAGAGATACAGATTTAGATTATTTTAACAATGTTTTCATGGAAGAAAACATTCATTTTCTCCAATGCAGCTGAAATTTTTCTCTTTTTCCACCAAAACTTTAATACTTCTATACATGCCACTAAATTCACACTGACTTAAGAAGCATAAACTCCTTATCATAGTTATCAAAGTCCTTCATAAATAAACTTCTGATTACAATTACAATTTCACCAGGAGCTCTGCTTACTGACCCGGGGACACAACTGAGCAATTGGAACTGCTTGTGTCTCCCACAGCATCTGCCCCTTTAAATAAGACATCCTACCCAAGGAGATACAGATAGAGAGGTACTGTGGAAGGTAGGAAATCATCAAAAAGCAATGCTTTTACCAGCTCCCACTCTTTTAAAGAAAAGAATGAAACTGTATGTGAATGGAAAGTTCTAGAAGAACTGCATTTTGGAGTACAATTTTTCTACATTTAAAATTGATGAATGACACCAGTTTTAAATTTATAAAACAAGAATGAATGCCTAAAGTAAAATTCCAAATTTATAGGGAAAAAAAATCTGCAAAGCACATCAGAATCACAAGTTAGTGGCTCACAATTAACAGAGGTGATGAAATTTCATGAGAAATCCATGGCATTGCTAAGAAAAAGCAAGGATGCAAAGGCAGACTTGTTATTTCAGTTCCCTATCTGGAATGGTTAACTTTTTATGCTATTTTCTCAGGCTTGTTCAACTGTAAATATTTGGCTCTCCTGCTAAAAATGAACAAACATTAAGTATGAGAAGCTACTAATGGGGAATGAGAAAAAGCAAGTGATAGATAAAATAAATCATGGATATGCTAGGATCCTCACAGAGAGGAATGCGTGGTTAAGTGGACAGAACTGAAATATACACAAGGGCCAGGGTGCCTTCCACTGAAGCAAACTTCAGCTACTATGGTCAATGTCTGTACTTCATCATCGTCTCTGACTTAAAGGGAAAGTACAGTAATGTTTGCCGCCATCAAGTTTAAGGGAGGAACTTCTCCTCTGGAGACTGAACTCACTAACCTCACTTGTTTGAATTATGTGAATGCAAAACTCAACTTAGGACCACAAGAAACTCTATGATGTAACACCCAGATGCGTTCCACACCATAAATCTAGGTAGTCTCCATTTGAACATGGGTGCCCTGGGAACACTGCGTACTGTAATTCTTCCCTTATTATGGTGGAAAACTTCTTCCTCTCCTATCATTTATGTTTCTTCTAAATTCTATAATAGATGGAGGAATCCATCTCACCTAAGTCTTAAACAATAGGGAATCCTTCACACTGTACCTGACTCATTTTTTTTTACACATATTTATTAATTTCCCATTCTATTTCTGTTTACATGCCAGCTCCAGGCCATGAGTACTCCACATGAGAATTTAATATCTTTGTGGCTCTAGGCAGTATTATGCTCACTTGGTGGTAAGAACTCAGAATTGTGTATCATTGTTGTTTTCTGTGTGTAGTTGGAATCAATGATTGCTTCTTCGTGATAAATGAAGAAGCCTATTAATAAGAGATATAAACCAAATTCTTGCTTTGTCATTTTAAGTATTTAGGAGAATAAAAGTAGAAAAATCTTCTGGAGCTTTAATAAAAAGGAACCCTTCCTACATCTCACACAAGACAGTTACTGCTGGGTGGAACAGAATAACCAACTTTGCTGTGAAAATGTCATGCTTCCCAAATAATAAGACACTCCCTCTGAGAGAAGACAGAAAATATCAAGCCCTAATGAAAGTTTCTAGATTGAATTATAAAGATTGAATGCTCTTAAGTTAAACTTCTGGGAACTATGAACATTTTATATTTATAATTTCAGATGTTGTCTTGCGGACGTTAAAATATTTCTATATGCATAATGAAATATAGATTAGATATGATGGACAGGTAGCTAGATAGACAGATAGTTGATACGTAGAAAGACCAGAGTCTACATAAGAAATCCATTTGTGCTTCTTATGTGCCCTGCTTACAGATAACTCCATAGAGCATTTTTTTAATATTTTGTGCATGAGACAAAAATTTATGTACAATGAATCATATTTGACTTTGAGCTGTCAAATAAGGTCAGGTATAGAATTTCCACTTCTGATACAGTAGTCCTCAAAGATTTCAGATTTTTGGAACATTTTCTGTATTACATTATGGATCAGGCACGCTCAGCCTGTCGTGTTTGCCCTTGACTGATAGTGAATATTTAGAAGGGCAGATTTCCTATTTTGACTCTTCTTTCATACCTAAATACCTCTCTTACTGATCACTAAAATATAGAAAATTTCATATGGAAAAGTTTAATATCTTTTAAAAGAGGTAAACAATTTATAGTGTACAGGAGAAGCTCACAATTCAACTCAGCTAAGAACAGGCTGTCTTTATGAGCAGAGTGTGCATGTGTCTGATTAGATCTACATTGGGATTAGTTCATTAATACTGACGTTAACAGACTTAACCACTTTGAAAATCCTTAGCTTGATAGTGCTAAGAGGTTCATAGAACCAAAAGAAAATTATAAGTGCAAATTGAATTCTCTCAACATTCTGAGCAGAACAGTACAGAGAAATTGATCAGTATGATCTGGTTATCAACACAACTCCTGTAGTAATTTTTAGAAAGGACTGCCTGCTCCTTTAAAAAACAATAAATCCCACATGCTCTCCATGTGCGAAAGCATCAAGCGTTGTATCATCATCGTAAGTTTCCCTTTGCATAATGGTGGATGAACTTATTATACAACAGGTCCACTCGCAGGGCCATGTTCAAAGTGTGTAACTTCATCTAGGTATTTGTTTCTTTTTCCTAGGGCAAAGATGGAAAGGATGAATAAAAGAGCAGCTTATCCCCTGGTCTGCCAAACTAATATTAGGAGAAATCTTCTTACTCAAAAAGAGATGTAATTCTTTCTTAGAATTAAAAAAAAAAAAACCAAATGGATCATATTCATCCATCATGGCCCAATTGCAGAATAAGATACTTTCCATCTTTGGGCTTTAATTTGATCTTCTACTTAAATATCTAAAATGTAAATGCTACAGCTAAAGAGAGTGAAATAATTTCATAAAATCATGAACCTATAATTTCAATATCTAATTGTTCCGCCCATCAAATAAGAAACTGTGAATGTCTAGGAGCAGTGAATGGCAGCTGGATCAAGATTCTGTGGACCATCAACTAACATAGCAGCCTGCATCTCCGTGGCTTTTGCTGTGATGGACCAGTTCTTGTTAAGGCTCTCACTTAATTCTTGCCAACTCTGTGGTTGTAAAGCTGATTACTCAGCCTCTTAAATTCTGTAAGTGATACTAACAACAGTTCAAAAGGTCTGTTGTAGTGTCTGAGAGATCCTGTGCAGAGTTCGCATCAAAGATGCAGACTACCAACCACCTACAAAGATTTACTGAAATGTTACCCAACATTCCACTAAAAATCCTTTCTGTACATTCATAAATCAGAAACTTTTGAAATGAAATAGGCAAATGTGAGACAGGCCTATTATAACAGCACTTAGGGGGCAGAGGAATGTAGATCTCCTTGAATTTAAAGCCAGTTTTGTCTATCTATGTTCTAGAATATATGTTCTAGTATGTTCGAGAACAGCCAGGACTATATTGTACGGCCTTGTCTGGAAAAAATAATGTCATGGCTGTTATTAAAATTGATCATTAAAGGACTAAAAATGAAGACGGGCAGAATACACATCTGGACACACATTCATGACTAGGTCCAAGTGTCTTAAGAGAAAATAAACATTTACTAAATGACAAGTAGACATTTCATGTATTTAGTTAAAGTTTTACTTCAGCTAAAAAAATGCATTCCTTCTGAGATCAACATAGCTATGTGGAATCAGAAAAACTGGACTGCAGGCATCCTGTTATGTCTAATTACTCCCATAGACAGCCATTTCTGATGCTTCTTCGTGTGTACAAAATGTGGTTTTTAATGGGTCGTAAAAGTCCTACTTGGCTGTAGAAGCCCATTCTAGTTTAATTGATGATTCTAGAAGCTACTGATGACCTCTTACCCAGAGTCACTGTAAGATAATTTGTGATGGTGGTATTTCTGAATGAACCCTCAAGCGGTCAAACAAAGATGAGCTCACAGATGCAGCAAGCCAAGTACCAGGTAGAGATTTCAAGCCAAAAAAGCAGAGAAGGGAAGTTCGGCTTCAAATCACAGAGTGGGCAGCATTCTGACCAAAAAGATCTGGCAGAAGCTCTGAAAGATGCATTGCAAGCAGGTTACCATATCCAGTCTTCACGTTGAGTACATGATATTTGATTACTAGTTTAGGAAGCTGGATATAAGTCATATAACCAAACCCTAAAAATCAAACAAGTAGTTTGATCAAACAAATCTGAATTACTCGAGAAGCCAAAAAATGTCCAAGCAAAAGACAGACTCTCTTCTCTTTTCTGATGGACAACTGAATTCTACCCCATTTCTTTCCCTCTACCATCTATGCTATGAAGGAATTCTTCTGGCTCTATATTCACTGAAATAAAGAGCAACTTCTGTTTCCTGAATTCTTGTTAACCATTCAGACTTGCTTTAAATCGGGGTTTAAAACTAATGTAAAGAATCATCAAAATTCACTTAATTAAAGGATATCTTTGTCATATTCATTTATCCAATAAACTTATTTTAATACTAATTATGTCCTCTAAGATATGAGAACTACCAGAAAGTGAGTGATATGTTCAGAATCAAGAATGCAAGATAGACATGTAGAGAACTGGTAACAGGACATGGTGATAAGTGCTTCCATGGGAATGTGTCTTAGGGATAAGAATAAAGAAAGAGAAGACAACTGGCTCTGGAGAGCGTTGGAGGAAAAAGGCAGTGATGAGCTGACGTGTTTTGATTCCGTTGAGCACCCAGAACAGTGATCTTGCCTTATTGCACACTTTGAAAACATCATCACTTATTAAAACACATCTGATTGTGCATTTTATCCCCAAACCAGGTTAGGTTCAATACGTCCACCACATACAGACATTATAGCTAAGAGCCCTAAGTGAGAGCATTACAAATGAGAGTTGCTTTTCATCAGTAACATTCCTCTATAAGGACTGAAGATACATGCATGTAAGTGACCCTTCCATCAAAATGATGATGCTGTTGTGTTCCCTATTATCTAATAGACTGCGCATAAGGGAGGAATCAAAGTCATTTTCAAAGCCAGATGGCAATATAATATAATTTTTACATATTTTTTAAATAATATTTTCAACCTTGATTGTATTGGAAAAGATAAATGGAAAAAACAAATACATTGATTACAGTAGAAATGTCTGAACTCAACATACACAAGAATAAAATAAATGTCATAAAAAGAGCTGACATTAATTTTAAAAATAAACTGAATTCTTTGAAAATAAATAAGTAAACAAACAATTGTCTCTAATTTCAGAGGGAAATGTTTAGTTCCATGTTTGCTGAAATGTGGTATCAAATTCTAGAGGTTTTTGTTTTGTTTTGGTTTGTTTTTTTTGTTTTTTTGGGTTTTTTTTTTTTTTCCTAGAGCTTGAAAACAGATAAGTTCGTAAATCCTTGCAAGCACAAGGACCTGAGTTCCAATCTCAGATGCATGAAAAAAAAAACAGATATGTCAGCATATACTTATGAACCGAATGCTCAGGAGGATGAGGCAGGTGTGTTCATACAGCACACTGACCAATCAGCATAGTCTACTTGGAGAAATTCATGTCAGTGAAAGATGCTGCAAAGAAAGAAGGAAATGGAGAAGGGGAGAAGGAAGGAAGGAAGGGAGTCAGTGATAGAGGGATGGAGAGAGAGAAGAAATGGGAAAGGAAGGGAAGGGAAGGGAAAGGAAGGGAAAGGAAGGGAAGGGAAGGGAAGGGAAGGGAGGGGAGGGAGGGAGGAGGGAGGGAAGGGAAGGGAAGGAAAGGGAAGGGGTATACAATGCCTGAAAATCAACACAACACCTGAGTTTGAGATGGCCCTCTGGCAATGTTAGCACCAACATACATATGCACCTGTTCACACATGTATACCCACACTTGAATATGCATACACACATGCATGGAAATTTTTTGGAAACTCTTATCAAAAGCATTAGATTTCCTTATGAATAAGATGTACTTACATATATATATATATATATATATATATATATATATATATATATACATATACATATACATAAACATACATACATTATCACATATATAGGAAATTCAATACTTGGGATTAAACTTTTATGAGTTTCTACTCTGAAGGAGAAGCAGTTCAATAGTTTTGCAGTAGACAGCTCCAAGTGTACTGTAGGTGTGGTAAACCCATGTTGGTGATGCTGGGCTAAATTTTCAATAGTTGTTTTCAACCTTTTAAACTGGATAGCAGATCAACTCCTCTATCCTCTCCCCATTAACACTAAATCACAAAAAGATTAGTTATTGCATTATTAATTACTATACCATTTGTTGTGGATATTTTCACAGCATATTTTAAATTTTTTTTATCAATAATCATAAAAAGATCATATAAATCTTTAGAGAGGGCTGAAATAATTTTAAAAACATTAAGTATAGCACAGTGAATTAATAAGCTACTTATACCTGGAAGTGAAGAGAAGATTATACACATGATGTCATCAAACCATGCACAACTGTTACTTTACTATAAATAATTGAAGAAATTAATAATCAGATAAAGTAGTGCTTCATAGAATAGTAAGGACATTGTAATATAGCTTTTCACGACCAACTGTCACTGATTCTCCCATAATGTCTTTACAATCAAGCTCACGTTCTTCCAGTCTTTTAAAAAAAATCCAAGCTGTATCTAATCTGCAGTGCAGGCTTCCAGCTGCCCTTTCTTATTTGAACACATTACCAAATGTCCTGGAACGTATTATTACTTGTCCCTATTGGTCTCCTGAAACTCCCTTCCTACACGTCCTCTAGTCTTTTTGTCAAACTCCACATTCGTGAAGAAATGTGGGTGATTATTTTATTGAATTTTACACATGGTCTCAAGCAGTTTGATTTGGTCTTGTGCTTGCTATGTAATCAAAGATAAATTTGAACTTCTTATCTTCCTGCCTCTACTTTTCAAGTGCTGGAATTATATACAAGAATGTCACTATACCTAGCTGGTGGCAAGCCTTCTGCCATCAGAGCTACATACCCAGACCCAGATGATTTTTTTAACACCTTAACTAATACCTAGTAAATGCCTAAAAACTAGGTAAGATCTAGTCAGTGATAACTGGTTTCTACACTACTACATTTCACTGCAAATGCATGAACAAGTGACAGTAGGTACTTTACCAAGCACTGCCCTGAGTTCTTCTGTAGTCTCAGTGCACCACTGTCTTACAGTAATATATCATGGTATTGCTACGATAGTACAGATTGTGAAACAAGTGTAGGGAAGATAAGAAATTCTCCCAAGGACACACAAATAGGAAATGGTGGCAAAATGTATTTGGTAGAAGAATCTGTCAGATCTTTTACAGAAAGACTCCACTTACTAGATCTTAGATCTGTATTCTTAGCAAAAAATCTCTATATTCAGAATTTCCTTAGTGCATACTGTCAAATTATCTTTTGGAACAAAATACTGTGCAGTGCAGTGTGACACCAAACTGTTAGCATGGTTCTTATCCTTGATACATAAGCAGCCATCTTTTCAAACCAGAGGACTCTTTAAAGGCTATGAAAGACTCTATAAGATGCAGAGAAAACATTCCCTAAATATATATGCCCTGAAAAAATGTGTGTTTGGGTTTTATAAGGTATTGAGAACTGCTGCCATTGATATTAGATCCTCTGTGTATTGATATTAGATTCTTTGATCTTTATAAATTAGACCTACTATTCCTGTTTCGCTCCCACTGCCTCTAGTATTCTCAACACTGACAATGTTTCCAAACAAAATGGTTAACCACCTTTGGGAAAACCAGATATATCTGCATATATTTGAATCTTGCTATCATCTGGTGTTGGGATGGTGCACAATGTACTCCATGTGGTCTGGGAAGAGAATTACACCACATGAGAAAATGCCTGATTTATGGCCCACATAGCTATAAATACATCCTAAAGCTCTGTTTTTCCTTTTTACCAAAGACAATTGAGGTACAGATGGTTTCAGTGCTTTGTGGAGAATGGTGTGCTGCTTTCTCTACATATTCCATGTTGCTCTGCCTTTCAAGTTACTTTTCCTAGTGGTTGGGGCTGGGGGTCTCCATTCTATCTTTTATGCACAATTGAAAGAGTCAGCTGCTCCATTCAGTGCTATATTCATGCAAATCTGTCTGACCTGTCTTGCTCATGAAGATTTAATTAAGCCAAGAGGGGTGTACTGTGGTACAATGTATGATTTAGGGTCATCTGGAAGAGTGATTAATCAAGACAGATTTTTTTCCCTCTAGCATTGTAAGCAAAGTAAGAATACCACGGGCAGGTTTCATTAGTGAACCAACAAATCTGCACCTTAGAGACATCCTGCATCTCATGTTGAGTCCATCTTTCTGAAAGCTTTTGGAATCTGGTCATCAAAAAAAATACATTGATAGGACATTTCCCATTTGATCTTTGTGTCCACCTTGCCTCCTTAGATTTGAGAGAGCCTCCCAATCGTGCCCCGCCCATGGCTGTGCTAGAGAGGTTAAGGAATTAAGGAGAGTACCATGGACTGAGAAGCTCTCTGATTTTATTGACAATCTTGTGCTACCAAGGAGCTCTTAAAGCTATGCTTCAGATGCCTCAGGGGAGAAATTTCCTTTCTCTTATTGATGGTTTTCTAGTACACTAAAATGAAATTTCTCTGCAATTTGAGGCAACAGTAAGAATTCCCTTTCCAGTGATCTGATTTACCAAGGCTGCAAAGAGTGTAAAACAAAGCAAACAAAGCAAAAAACAAAAATATCTTTGGTCAAAACCATTGAAATGACATATGAAGTAAAATTTATAAGAAATTGGCCAGAGTTTTACCAATAAAACTCATACCTCATATGTGGTATTGACTCGTAACAACCATTTCACTTCAATAAATCCCTGTGAATGAAAATGACACTGGCCTTTAAGTTGTCAAAATATGTATGCCAGATCCTGGATCATATGTGTTTCCCTAGGAAGGCATTCTCCTGGGAAGTTCAGAAGACCTTAGGCAATTCATCCAACACCCATTGCTTCACACTGAAATTAGATAGAAGAGTATATTCGAAATATCTTTTTTGATTTGTGTTATGATGTTTGTGGCCTAACTCTAGGGGTAGCAGACACAGAGGTGGAAGAAAAGCTAGCTGCGATATTTCACCCCTACCTCCATGAGAGCCAAGGAAGATTCCAGCCAATAACATAAAGCAGAGGTCAAAGTATGAGTCTGAATCCTTTGTCATTAGTCTGTGACTTCAAAGAGTACACATTACCCTGCCTTGTAGGCAGGACAACCGAGACATAGTAGACAGCATAGAGTCACATAGATCTCTCTGATCTTGCATCTACACCAAGGTCCCTTCACTATATTTATCTGAATCCACCTGCCTGAGAATTTTTTCTTGGCATTTTGCCATTCAGTCAACAAGATTTATCTTATTTTGACAAATGGAATAAGGTAAAGATTGTGTTACAAGTATGTTCTTTCCCTGGCCTCCGGAAAATGCACCATGGCCCTGCAGTCCACATAAAATCTCTCGTCTGTTTTTCTGACTGTACATGACCCTTCCTGATATTATTATTTAAAGAATCTCCATATCTTAAATAAAGCTAAATGAAATTCCCTTTAAATCTGTAGTTAAACATTTTCCAATCATCGGCACAAAGTGACTTATTCAAAAAGCCCTCTTGACAGCCTGATGGCTCAGAGAAGTCAGTAAAGTGTTCTGGAAGTCAGATAAACTGGGGATCACCCATAGCCAGGCTCCAGAGTTGCACTGATGCAGTTGCATCTTTCTCTGCCTATGGACACATTCCTCACTGGTAGACATGTTTCTCACCTGTGGATGTGTAACTTCAGCTGCTTCATTTGATCCACCAAAGAACAGAGAACACCAGTGAAATAACTTCATAATTTTTTTTATATGAGTGATACTATGTGGTATATGTATGTGCATGAGTGTGTATGCATGTACGTGCGCGCGCACACACACACACACACACACACACACGCACACACACACACACACACGAAAACATTAGGAATCCTACTCAATCAATCATTCGTCACCTCAGTCCCTCAAGGCAGAGTCTCTCACTCAACCTGACATTATGCTGGAGACTATCAAGCCTGGAGATGCTCTATGCTCTTCTCCTCTGGCCACTGGGCTAGCAGGCTTACATCATCATGCCCAGATTAATACATGAGTTCTGGGGCTTTGAACTTGAGTTCTCATGCTTGTGTAGCTCAATCTCTTACACCCTGAGCCATTTCCCCACCTCTGAAGGATAAGAACTTCTGAAGTCTTCTGAGAGCCTAAACATCTGCTCTGGGTTCCTCCCTTACCCCTTCCAAATGTAAGATAATAAATAAAAATTTAAATATTAAAAGTACCGATATTCCCTGTGAATTGCATCAGCCAGATTTCATGGGATAGGACTGCAGAATTGTCCCAGTTTCCACAATCCTCATTGCTTTTATATATATCCTATAACAACCAAAATGTATTCAATGTTTAATGCCACATTGATAGCTCACTTAGATTTATTTCAATACATAAATATTTCTCACGGCTCTCAAAAAATACTTCTTATGGCAGCTTTTTAAAAGCAAAAAGATAAAAACAAACTGCCAAACATTAACTTTGAATCACTCCCCTGTAATACCAAAAATCTTTACCAAAGTGCTCTGTCTCTACTGTCTTTAATCTTAAACTTTCTACAAAGCTTTGTCACTTTATTTAGGTTGTAGATTAGTTTAAAAGAAATGTAAAGGGAAAATAATGAGGATGGATATCATTAGTTTTGCACCTCATTTTATCTTCAGAAATATATGACTTATACTGGGCTTTTTCTTATTGCTTCTTCTTGCTAGGTAGGATATGATTACATCTCTCAGCAGAAAGTTCTCTGGGGCATTAGCACAGTTATCACCCTTTAAAATACACTTTCACAGAGCTTCATTCCCTGAATAACATATTAAAGCACCCAGAAAGACAACAGCTTTGAAGATATTTTGTTTTCATACAACTTTACACAAAACAGCAAACACCTCCCGTAGAATTTACATGCTTACAGCTAGACTCATTTGAGTTCACTGTTTTCATGGTTGGGCTCAAATGTCACCTCCCTTAACAGCTCATTTCTCCATCTCCTGTGCTGCCAATGCATTTCACACAGGCCTTTATTACCACTCCCACCAGAGATTTGGTTGAAGATGTGGCCGAGAGAGACTCTGTCAGTAGACTCAGTCTTCTCATAGACTGCCACACAGTTCTGAGATTCGCTCCATAGAATTGAGGCTCTCTAAAGCTGGTCATATAACATGCAATGTGTCTCTATCAGAGCTTGCCTAGGCATGTTGATAATTGCTATTCAAAATGAATTTAGAAACCATCTTATTTCTCTCCATGATTAACTCAGATTTATAAAACACATTAAGACTCTGTATTTAATAAAGCTATCCAATACATATATATGAATACATACATACATACACACACAAAAAACACACAAGCAAATATAAACATACAAATGCACAGATAGAACACACTAAGATACATTTCAGAGATCTGGAGAGATTGATCAGCAGTTAAGAGCAGTGGCTGTTCTTACAGAGGAGCTAGATTCAATTCCCAGCACCTACATAGTGGGTCACACCACTTGTAAGTACAGTTGCTGGGGACCCAACACCCTCTTCTGGCCTCCACAGTTACCAGGCCTGCACATGGTACATATATATACATGAAGACAAAACACCATAGACAAAAAATAAAATGAAAATAGCTAAGAAAAAAATGAAAGACACATTTCAGATTAAAGGACTGTGAACAACACTGAACTCTACGGTCCCTTAAATAAATATAAAATAACATAAAACATAAGTAAACATGCAAATAGAAAACAATGATCTGACTTATCTTCTCCATCTATTTTTATCATCAAAATCCCTCTAGCATTGTACACTCAAAAAAGTTGGCTGTGTTTTACCCATGGGAAGAAATTCAAGTCAATATGTTTTTCTCATGTAGTCTTCTTAGGCATCAAGAGAAATAAATTGCTACATTTGATCAGAAGGTTTCCAAAGACAGCACCACCCATCTTTTCCTTCACAAGGGTCTTTTGTCATTCTTTGCTTAATATCCTTAATTCCAGGAAAAAAAAAAATATATATATATATATAAACTCAGATAATGCTACAGAGGAGTTTCATTAAGAACAACAAGAATTATAAGATGTTAAGAATGTCCTTTGAAGTAAGGAAAGCATATTGCAAGGAGATTTTTGAGTTATGCTAGATCTTCTCTCAGCTGATAAGATTTAAGTAAGCTTGCGTCATCTTTCCTATATCAAATTGCCTGAAATATTGGATGAAGTTGTATGTGTTAAGTCTGAAAGAATCATTTGTTATACGCAACCATTTCTGTACTTATAACCCTGGTTATTCAAGTTTCATATTTCATGAGGATTTTCGAAAAACATGCAGAGCCAAACCTCGTACTTTACCCGTATGTTGTGGTAAAATGTGTCTTTTCTCCTGAATCTCCTCTCCCTGTCTGACTTAACACAGATATGAATTCCTCAAGGCTGTAACCCAGAGAACAACTGCTACAACTCGACTCTGTGTTCAACACAAATACAAAAAATACTTAGCACAGTAATTAAAAATGCATCTAGTAAAACATTAGGACACACTAATTCCAGAGCTGGGAAGTCAGCTTACTGGGTAGGAGTGCTTGTTGCGTAGGCATGAATACCAGGGACTGACCCCTGGGCCCATCTATAAAATCAGGCAAAGGTGTTCCCCTACCTGGAAGTCCAGCCCAGGTGAGCAGAAACAGATGGATACCAGTGCTTGCTGGACAGTCTGTCTCCAAAATATGGAGAGCTCTAGGTTCGGAGAGATACCATGCTCCAAGGGAATACAGAGCTGGACACTCAAAGTCATCCTCCAGCCTCCACACACTTACACTCACATCTACAGAGGCTCATATGCTCCAAATACACACAACAAAATCCTATAGGTGATGACAAGCAAAACACCACATACTTGGGAAGGTACGGACACATTATAGTCTGACTAGGTAGAAATAACAGAAAAGAAATAATTTGACTCTTCCCTGTCTGCCAGGATATGACCAGCATCGCCGGCCCTCACGCCTGCCATTGTTGCTCTTCCTTAACACAAACTCTGAACCAACCAAGCTAGGAAAGGAGGAGTGAGTTCTCAGAAGTCCTGAGGGAAAATAAATGATTCTACCCTTTACTTTGCTTCTCTTAGATATTTGTCGCAAGCATGTACATTTAAGTAAATGAATAATGCTCAAGATTGGTAGCAGAGAAGCGAAGGCATCAGTCTAATCTTGACGAGGTGGTTAGCAGGACTTTGGAACTGTTTTGGGGGATAAAGTAGGAAAAGTTTGGAGGACTGTGCTCCAGATTCTTGGATGTGTTGTAAATAGCGGTTAATGAGTCATTCTGGTGTGAACCAAGAAAAACCGAATGTGAACAGCAATGCAGAAATGCCTGTGTTCATGAATTTTCAGGTGGAAACACGAACATTATTGACGAATGGACTAAGGACATTCATGTTGGCGTTCACAGTAAAACTGCCTACATTTTTCTAGTGTACTAAAACTTTTTGCGTTAAAGTCAATGCACTAATTAGATTAGAAAAGGAAACTCCATGGTATGCTCATCTTAGCAAATCTAGTTCTGCATGCTCTCAGCCAGGTTCATTGTAAGAATATAGAGCAAGAACCAGGGCAGAAAACTTGAAAGCATGCAGTGTGACACATGAAAGTTGTAGCCCCTGAGAGTGTGCTTGTTAAGGCCATGTGTGCATTAAAGACAAAACAACCCTTGTGAACTAATATAATATCTAAAAATGTGTTGAAACTATCTATGGGATTTATCATAATGCAACCATCAAAGTCTCTAGCACATAAAACTGTAAATTTACTTGAAAGTTATTTGGTTGAAAGCAAGGAGACTCTGGAGTACCTTGCTCACACATGTGGGCTATAGCCAGCACAACGATAAATGTGGGGCTGCACAAGTCCATTAGCGTTCACATCCCATAATATGTTCCAGATTGATGAAGCTACACAGTATTTGATATTTGCAACGCTGGCTCTCAGTGTTACTTCTCTCCAGTCCTTTGTGACTCACCTGATCTCTCTTTGAGAACGGGATGCTGACTTTATGCCATTGCATATTGGAACTTTGTGACTTTTTTTTTTTTCAGATACTCAGAGAAAACACTTTGCCTTGAGTCCCAGAGGGGACTTTAAGCTTTGACTTTCTCGATGAAGTTGTAAGTTTTAAAACTCTGAGGACTCTAGGAGATGTATTAAACTCATTTTGCATTATAAGATGACCATGAGCCAGTGACGGTCAGGAGTACAATTTGTGACTTGAAAACCAAATGTTCTATACAGGCTAAAGTTTTGACAAATGATCCCCATCAGATGATATATTTTCAGGAAGTCTTGTCAACTTTAAGGTGGGACTGAGATGAAAGAAATATGTCGCTAATTACATGATGTCATTAAAACTTTTCTCTATCTTTTTCTCTCATTGCTGTCCACAATGATATGAAGTTTCTGCCACATATTTCTGCCACAGGATGCTCTGTGTCACAGTGCGTGCAGAAACAATGTCGATGCCCAAGGTAGACTAAACTATGTAAAAACTTTTGGCCTAAAAAATAAATAACTCCAGATGAAAGAATGAGACAAAAGGAAAGATAAAAAAGGAAAAAAATTCATAACATTTATTAAATGTTATGGTGGAAACTTTGAACACAGAGTCTCATGGCAATGCATGTCTGATCTTCTCACTATCAGGTTTGTAACATCCGCATCCACTACAACCAGTCTGAATGTTTTCAGCTTAACTACAAAATTGTGTTGAACAGTGAGAGATTGCTTCCTGTCGATACCATTTTATGAGGGGGTAAACTGTTAACTCTGTAGTTTCTAAAGCAGAAAGCTTTGGTGATTGTTCAGTACTTCCAAATAAAGATAAAGTTGCATAAGTGTCTCAACTTCTTAAAGGGAGCACTTTGCAGGATTTTTTGAGATCACAAAGGAGAAATGAGTAGACTTTTTTAAGGAGCCAAAGCTGATGTTATTATCAGTACAGACTGCCAAGAAGTTTCTGTCCTGATTAAGAATGTGTCTGCTCTTATTTGTGTGAAATCCCCATGGTCAAGTCCGTCTGGAGTGTTCGATAACGTTTTCAAACTGCCTCCTTGCTCTCCATCTTGTCATCTCCTTGTTATCTCTGGCCAGCTGCTGCTTTATCTCTATATTAATCCTTTGGGAATATTATACAATGGTTTTTTATCACATTCACATCCTACTCCTCTCTCTACCTCCTCCCAGACTCACCCCAATTGCCTACCAGCCCCCAATGTCCTGTTCTCTTCATATTTAGTAATTCAGAATCTGATTTCTGTTACTCCTCTATCCCAGGGTGTGGGGCCATGCATTCGAGCTTGTCTGAGATACCAGCAGCCAGATCCTTAAAGTAAACTGACTATTGTCCCCCAGAAGTCATCACCTGGCCATAGCATCAGGAGGAAGCTTATGAACCATTTTCCATTCAAAGCAAGACATTACTGGCTTGATCTTGAGCAGTAATTGTGCAGGCAGCCATAGCTGCTGTGACCTAATGATTACAGTGGGCCTGTCATGTCAGAAAACACTGTTCTTCTCCTATCTTTCCTGACCTCTCTCTTGCGATCTTTTCACTCTCCTCTGTGATGCTCCCTGAGCCTTGATGAGGATGGTGTGAAATAGATGCTCCAACTGTGGTTGAACAGACAAATGAAACTTATTCTCTGGAACATTAACCAGTTTAACTTTTGGCATGAATCACTGTTCACTACACAACAACAGCAACAGTGAAAGCAAACAAAAAACAAAACCTCTGATGAAGTCTGGGAGCTGCACAAATCAATGAGTAGAAAGAGGACTGTTTGGTATTTATAGGAACAATAGTTGTAGGTTCAACCTTGGGGCCTGGGAGATTGGGTTCTTGGGAATATTTCCAGTACTAAGCACATGTTTTTCCCCTGTGAAGTTAGTCTTCAATCCAACCAGAAGGAAGTTGGTTACATCACTAACAGCAATGCCACTTTTACACCCATGGGCATATATCTGGGCATGGCAGTCAGTATTGCATTTCACAGAACTTACAGATGAGGAAGACTGGTCATGACATTTATTCCTCTGCATCCTACATAGCTATTAGTGTTAGTAATACTTTTTCAATACTACTAAAACTAACAGCCAGAAAGAAGCTTCTTGATTAATACCTATTTTATTTATCGATGTCCTGTGATCAATGTGTCTGGTGCTTATAGCAATAAGGTCTTACTGTCTAATTATGGTGGGAAACTAAGAGCAGTGGCAATAGATTATATTGTTTTCAGGATCTCTAGGAACCTTCTGATCAACAACTGGTGGGAGGTACTCCATATCTGATATTGGGGCTTCTTATTTGGCAAACTATTGGAGGACCAAAATTGCCTCCATTTGAACAATGTATTTGTTCAAATGTGTGTGTGTGTGTGTGTGTGTGTGTATATATATATATATATATATATATATATATATATATACATACACATTTATATACGTGGGAGGTGGAAGTATATGCATGTAGGTTTCCATAGTATACCAACACACATTTTTCAAAATACCCCCAGTGATTTACCCTCTCATTCTACTAGACTTCCTCAAATCATCTTCTCTTTCCTTTTTATTTTTTTCAGGTGAAACCCACATAGTTGATTCTCCAAATTGCATATGGTAATTTCTATGTAATAGGTAGTTTCTTAATATCTTTTTCTTTTATTTTTCACTTTTAAAACCAATATCATATTAATATTGTAATGAGGAACATTATGCCATTTACAATTTAAAATCTATTCAAAATCAGATATTTTATAATCTTCATATAACTCCGTACTAAAATCCATTATTTCATTTGTACATCATGTGACTAAGAAAGCTAATTATCAGTGTTGACTTTGGGGTTTGGTTTTGGTTTTTCTCCTGAAAATATTTTCCCTATCCCAAAGAATTCCTGATGCTACAATTTAGTACCATAGTGAAGCTGTCACAGTGCTCTTGAATGTAGCCTTCGCCCAAGGCACACTGAAGTTAAGAATTTTTATTAGCAAGCTAGAAATCCAGGAGTGTTGGAGAGAAAAGTTGCCCGAGAGTTTTCACATATTGATCAAACCTTAAGCCTGAGGATAAAGTGTGCCATCTGGTAATTCTTTCCTCAGGTAGCCTGAAATTCCTGAGGCCACACGCTCCCCAGTCCAGATACATCGATATCTTTCTTTTCCTTGTGTCAGGACACCTGCAAGAGAGACAGGTTTGCCCTTCTGCCCATGGGATATGCCACACCTGACCTACTATAACCTTTCTGAACAGTGACCAGACTGAAAAGTACTGAGAATGGCACCACCATTGTTTGTCCCTTTTTCTTAAATCAGTTACTAATGTAGCGCTGGAGACCCTTATTTCAGACTGCCTCCAGGCAACTATAGTGATGCTCTATGGAATAACAAACATTTTTAATCAACAGCTACATGGACTGACAGCATGCCCAGAGATGGGGAGAGAAGGGAAGGATGGAAGTAATTATCAGGCATTAGTAAAATAGTATCAGAAGCTGAAAAGTTTGCCACTGCGGCTGGAACACCAGCTAACAAGCCTCCCAGAGAGCACTTCCATCGCTCACATGGGGACCCAACACTAATCCACATATGGATGCCAAGCTTCAGTTTACTCTGAGGAGAAATGACCCTTCACCTTCAAGCAGAAGAGAATGTGGTGGAAGAGGTAAGCTCGAATCTCCTTAAGAAGGCTTGAGATGAAGACATCAGACCTCTCATACAAATTTGTCTGTGTTCTGTGGCTTATCAAAAGCTAACAAAATTATCATAAAAATTATTGAACTTCTCAATTGGAAGAATAAACAGATGTCAAAACCTTAGTTTCTATCCGTTTATCCCCATATTGGTATTATATGAAGTTCCGGTTGGCTCAGTGTTTAAGAAGTGTAACCGCTGCATAAAAGGTAAACATTTAAAAAGGATTCTGAGTGAAAGGGGGAACCAGGAATGTCAGGATCCATGAATCCTGTAACATCACAGCTTCTTCCAGGGTCGGGAGCAACAGACACCATGACCTCAGTCCTTCCCTCTGTTTTCTCTTCTGCACCATGAGTCAGGATGAGAACTATTATTTGCCAAATGGAGATTTTTTTTTAATTGTTAGTATTTAAATGATTCATTCGATTGTTGCTGTGAACAACCATCTAATATAAAATGGTATCGAGGGAATCAGGATCCACCCTAGAAAACACTTGTCAATTGGCATTCCCTCTCCTAGGAGATGCCTTGTGACCCTTAGAAGAATATGGAATAAATCTTGGTGTCATAATGATCCATTCCTGCTCTGAATCTTAGAGGTGTTAATTGAGAACACAGCTAAGGGTGTAAGGAGAAGGTAACACGTGCTGGGTGATAATCCTTGTATATTGGTAGTCTTCATCTATTTGTCTCTAAGGCTAGGGAATATTTTCTTTTAATCCACCCCCTGAGTAGAGCAGTTCTGTTTTGTTTTGTTTTTTATCTTCTGACAGTGAACATTTTCAATAGGTGATATTCCAGTAATGAAAATATAGATTTTCATCCCTGAGAAATGGAAAGCAAAGCCAACGCTGAGCTCCTTGAATAAATCGGAACAGCAGGAAGCATTTCGCTATTTGCTTAGATCCTGTAAAAAAGACTGCATTTTCCTCTTCTTACAGTGATGAGTCAATGCCTTATTTCTATGGATTAAGCAAGCCTAATTGTTTTCTGTAGTATTATCATACACCAACTCATACAGTCTGAATGGGCAATCAATACTTGATTATATTATATTCAAACTCCAGTAACATTCACTCATATTGCTTCACTATTGCTACATATATTTTTAACTAATTCAAATAAAGTAATTCAAAAATAAATTTTCAAAATTTACTTGAATTCAAATTCAAATAAAGAAAATAAAAATTTGACATATAAATCAAATATATTGGGGAAATTAGCCAGGGGTGTAGCTCATTCTAATTCCTACCATATGATTATGGGAACCTGAGTCCTCATCTCTCGGATCCACATCAAACCCAAGAAGTGTTGATACACACGGAGAGACCCTGTGCTCTGAAGGAAAATACGCATGCACCCCTACATTGTGCAGGTCAACTGAACTATAACCACCAGGTTCAGGGCAAGATCCTATCTCAGAAAAAGATGGTTAGAGAGTGAGACACCAAGAATGACACTCAAGGTTTTACTCTGGCTAACTCATGTACAGGCACAAACATACATGTGTGCACACACTGGCACATGAACACATACAAAGGCCACACACGTGCATATACACAATATATAAATTCACAATATATATATATATATATTGAGACTACAGGTAAATAAAGATGGCAGCATTTACATAAAATTTATACGCAGAATTGGATATTATACCATTCTGTGCCTGAATTTTCCAAATTTCCCTAGAATGCCAGTGAAGTTCTCCAAGATACAAAGAATTATAGTGAAAAAATGAAATCCGTTACTTCTGCATGCTTCACTCTGAAGGACACTCACCACTTTATACACAAGGCTGTATTAAAGGTAGGTAATAACAGCCATTCACATGTGCATGCATCCACGTGTGTTATATGGAGCACACAAAAAATAACCTGCATTTCTACTTGTTCTGTGTGATAACAACCATTCAGGGATCCATTTTCTCTTATCTGAACTATTGTATATTCCACAGCCAACCAGCCAGGACAGCCAGGGGCTGGCAGCATGAAGACGATAATATACCTTCATGCACAGTTGTGTGATAGTAGGGAATTTATTTGAATCCAGTCAAATATCCCTTCTAGTTCTTTCCCTGGGGTACCATGTCTATAGATGCCAGAAAATGTATACAAACATTTAACTAGGATTAACAAAATTGCCACATAGTGACTTTAGCTGAAGTCTGTTAGGCAGCTGATATGCCAACGTACCACAGCTCAGAGTGAGAAAACACTTGAGAAAGTTGGTTGTATCACCAATTCTCAACTTGATGGGCGTTAAAATCATCACCGGAGCATATGCCCGCCTATGTCTGTGAGGGATTATCTCCATACAGTGAATCGAGACGGGAAAGGACACACTTAAACGGTAGAGCACACTTAAAAGTGCTCTATGGAGCACTTGCCTGCATACAATACAGAAAGCTCACAGAATAATATTCATTATTCCCAGCTTTCCGACAGCAGATGCAGAGTGGCCCTGCTGACTGATATTGCTGCCTTGGCCCCTTCTTTAACGGGACAGACTATGTTCTCTCTGTTTGCCAAAACAGACCTTTCTTCCCTGGGTTGCCTTGGTCAGGTTATCACACTAACAAGAAAATTAGCCAACGAAGTGGTAAGAACTCTCGAAGATGAAGAGACAATTGATAACCAATAAGTAGCCCAAGAGAAGAAATCAGAACAGGAAATAGAGTACTCGGGTCCATAGGCTACCGGGCAGGAAAGTCAAAGGTCAAGGCGTGGGAAGGCACAGAGCCTGGGCAAAACCCGTGTGTGAAGTTCAGGAGAGCTTTGTAAGGAAGATGGGCAGGAGGGCTGCGTCGCATTCTAGCTTCTTGGGAGACCTGCATCTCATTCCAGAGGGAATGGGGATAAGTTAACAACAGCATCAGTCACCGGAAAGGAGTAAAAGTGATTCGTTTCCCAAAAGTCTCTGGGTTGGGAATCCAGAGTGTGGCAGTCCTTCCCCTGTGGCCTCTTGGCTTTGACTCTAGGACTATTTCCCAGTTGTGCACTGGTTCTGCCACGTGTTCACTAACTGCATGCCACGTGATCACCCACTGCATACCACGTGAGCACCGACTGCCTCCTTGAATTGGTTTCTTGGTGAAACCCATTTGATCTTAAGGTCCTTCTCCAATTTCCATCTTCTCCAGTAAGGATGCCAGCTCGAGCTCCCGGTGGTCAGCCTCAGGCTGTGTGCCTGCTGGATGCTCATACATTTAAATGGATCCCTTCCTTTATGCTTTTAGAGTGGGTAACAGATAGCTACATCCATTTTTATTTGAAGCACTTGTGAAATTGTTCATTCAATCAGGTCCGTGGAAATAGAAACAGTATTACCTGATGATTTCTACATAGCTAAAGTCACAGTGCCTACCCGAGCCACAGAAATCAAAAACTAAAAAAGGAAAGGTGGGTTTGTTTCTGTTTTAAATTCTTATGATTTATTCATTATGGACTTTTGCATTCATGTAGATTTTTTAAAAAAATATGTTATATTACAACGGAATAGTAATCTTTAAAAATTTCTTTTACTCATTATATGATGCCTAGGGTTAGTATCTCATAAGCTTTATGATTAGCCTGGTACCTGCTAAGCATTCACCATGGGAGACAAGGGGCTCGGTGTTGAGGACAGTCTACCAGGTTCCAAATGCAATATGCTCCTGTTACAACCATGGCAAAAAGATAATATTTCTCTGGAGAAGACTCTGATGTCTATAATGATGCCATATGTTCGCCCCAATCTCAGTATCTACCTGTCATCACATGGCATCTATATACCTACGGCTTTATGTGACTGCCATCAACTTGAATTATAACCACCATGAATGTCTTGGACTATCTTGAGCTGGTTTCCCACACATGATTTCTCAGCATACCACAAATAAATTTAAGAAACGTTAGAATCCTATGCACTGCTGTACAATTAGACCCTGATCCCAGTGATGTGCCTGAAATTTTTTAAGACGGATCAGGTATGTTCTAGACAGGATGGAATCAGTTTTATTCTCAGCCACAAATACACCTATCTGTGTACCTGACACAAACTATAGGGAATCCTGCTGCCCCTGCTGTTTCCCTGTGGACCTGCTAAGGCACGTTCTGTGAGATCCTAGATGGTTTGCATCCCGTCGGTTGCATGGCTCTTGGGAGTTGATTCTCATGCACTGGAACCTCATTTTTCCAGGGCATAACCCTAGCCTTAGTTCTAGCCAGCCCAAGCCCCAGCCTTAGCGAGGCTTGAAACTTGCTAACTGTGACTCTCAGTAGCAATGGTTAACTAGAACAAAATAACTCAATGAAACTGTTTGACACGTACCGAAACCTCTAAGCCAGTCGTTTTTTAAAGTCAACAGAGCATGCGTACTTGCAGCATTGCATGTGCTTGCAAACTTGATAATCATCGTAATGTGTGTTTGTCTTGTTTGATACTGAGGTCAGAATTTTATCAGACTCTTAGAGTTGGTAAAATCTGACACCACTTCCTTGACTTAACTCTAAGCTGGCTGGTGTGTTGGCAGGCCATGGACATCTGCGTCTGTGTGGAGGAAAGCTTAGGATAGATGGTCTCCCTGCAGCCTTTGCTACTGGTTGCCAACCAGCCAGCCAGAATGGATCTTCCACCCGCAAAGGGCTCTCCTATGTTCTAAACACAGAACAGCTGCATTCAACTAGTGGGGTTCAAAGGTCTGCCATCTTGATTTCCACCTGGCACAACTCTGAAATCCCATGCCAGTTACAGATGGCCTCAGAACAGACTACATCTAAAGGCTCTGCCACAACTGTGACAATACCCAACAGTCCTTGTGTCTAACCCTGCTGGCTGTGTGTCTGAGAAAGGTATCTCTCTCAAGGGAAACTCCACCTACTCAAGATTCCATTCTCAGCACGGGTGATCATTAGAGGAGGGCTCAGTACCTTCCAGCTGCTCACGCTATCCCTGCTCCCAGGGTCACTGTGGCTGTGGGTCATTCATCCCTTTAATATAGTCAGATGCTCTGCTTGTCAGCTACATAAACTGTCCCACGTTTGCCATTAGCCATCACTATTAATGAGATATTATACACCGAAGCACTTTCTATTGATTTAACTAAAAGGGCACTCCAGCGGCTCTCATTATCTTATAAGGTCAAAAGAGAAAATGAACACAGCTCCATCAGTCAAGGAGATAGCAGATGGCAGTCAGGGGCAGTGTGGTGTGCAAGGTGGGCTGGGAAAACACTGTTCTGGAACAGTCGGCTTCTGGGGACACCACAGGTTTGACTGCAGTAACATTACAGCCCACAGTTAAAGCAGCTCATTCAGATACATTTGGAAGTGACTGAAAATACAAACTGCTAGAACCTTCCATTACTTATAAAACGAATACCTTAGCAGTTGCTCTTGCAATTGCTAGATGTAAAAACAAAGGACAAATTAAAAAACCAATGATTTTGTGTTTCTGGGTTATTCTTCTTCTATGAAGCAATAAGCAATATGTCACTCAGTATTCAAGGAAAAAGTTATGCTTTTCTTTCCTAGGCACGAGAACCTAAAAATATCCTAGGCCATTTCCAACTTTCTGCACTATTTAGATTACACGTTCTCTAATTTATTTGCAAATATGTGTTTAAATAAACTTGGCCTGACAGAAAGGGCTTTTCTGCCTTTTGATGACTTCTTTCCATGCCCCAGAAAACTGGAAGGCATGCATAATCTCATTTTATCCCTCAAGAGAACCATCCACGATAGACACCACCACCGGTTGCTTTATAGATGAAAGCTCTGAGATTCATAGAGATTCAGCACCCAGACCAAGCAGTTAATGAACGAAGAGTTGGGTCAAACTGACCAACATGTTGCTTTCTAACCAGTGCCCAATACTGAATCCCAGAAGTGAGAGAAAATTAATCCTGGGTAGCTCAGAATGCCCTGGTAGCACAAATTTATATGGAAAACAGTCTTTAATTAAATCTCTACCCTGTGCTTTTTAAGACCTTCATTTAATTTGTATGTGCTCATTCGCTCTCTCTTGTGTTCCTAAATAGAACCTTCCAGGTTAGGGCAGACAGCTTTTTAGTGTGAATACCTTTGAGAATGCTTTTTAAAAGTATAGCTATGTTTTGGACAGCTAAATCAGTGCTACTATGTTATTTTACAGTTAAAAACAATGTTTTAAATGCCACTAATTATCACCATAAATATAATTATCAGGCAGCTAAATCTGCTTGTCCTTTGTTCTGAGAAAATGTCGAAGCACATTTGCCATATTCAAGGTCCCTGTTAAAATTAAGTTCAAAAGCCTTACGGGAAAAGGACAGAAGGGAGGCATACCACGTATTTGATGACTTAAATAGATTGGAAGTGATCGTTGACTCAATAACTATTTTCTTATCTTAACTATTAAAATTAAAACAATGATAACCACGAGTTTTAAGCATGTTCCCTATCTGTACATTGACAAAGAAACGGTTCAGAAGGTATCACGTAAGTATTTTATCTGTGTTTAATTTACAACAAGGAACAATTCAATGTTAAAGATAAACTATACATTAAAAGCTTAAGGAGAGAAAAAATCTCACTTGGGAACAGCATGCCACTATGATCATGTCTCTCTACCAAAAACAAAAAAAGCCTCAGGCAATAAAGTTTGTAGCTGATGTCATATTCGGGAGGTATTGCCTGGAATTAATCTTTACTTGAAGGAAACAATGTCTTGGTCTTTTTTGAGGCAGAGTGACTACAGAGTGAGTGTCAATCTAATGTGCATTTCTTGCTGACCGTCAGGCCAAGTATTGACAGGAACTCAACACTGAAGACTGATGTAGGGAATATTTCATCAGATTTCCATTTCCAATTATATTTAACATCAACAATAACTAAGACAAAAATTCCTATTACTATGTAAAGCTAAAATTCCCAACTGTAACATACTTCCACCAAGGATGGTAGAAAGATACTCCTCCAGTTAAGCTAAGGATATCAACCATTTAGGCTGGACATGAAGCACTTGGTATACCCCCGACTTAACATGCATTTTAATAACAGTTCTAGAACATGTCTTCAATCTAATGAAAACCAACTTCCTTTCCAATAATTCTCACATTCTGGTCAGAACAGCTGCGTGCTCAGGCAATGACCTAGATGGCCATGTTAATTAATCATTCGTTCTCCAAATTTCCCACCTGCTCCCATTAAAAACATATTAACTAGGGCCAATTAGACACAGGAGTGATTTCAAAGGCATCAACATACTAGGGACTTCAAAAAAGTTCAATAAATGTGGTATTAAACACGATTTAAAGTGATTCACCTTTTAGTGGTTGGGAAAAGTATTCCCATCCAACAGGACATATTCCTAGTCTAAGTTAGTAATTCAGTAAAACACCACATTAAAAATCAAATTCTGATAATCATCATGAATAGTTTCTTAAAATAAATAATGACTTTAATTGCTAAAACCATAATGCAGTAAGAATAAAGCTGATAGATTCATGGTGTTGTACATCCAGGGCCCAACCAGTGTTGAAATGGCACCATGATCTTGCTCCATTATTTTGCTCCATTTCTATATACTACAAATTCTCACAGGAAGTAACTTCTTTCATATGATGAGATCAGAGGTGACTTCGGTCAAGGCTGTGAGACCCTCTCTGTCAAGTGTCTTCACCCTCAAGGGTTTTCCTTAATGTCAAGCCTGCTTCAATATTAGGTTCTTTGCACTCAGCCTTCCTTGAAGGTTTACAAGTTCTTCTCCCCTTTTGTAATCATTCAGTTTCCTTGATCTGATACTTGGTACAAAAAGATACATTATTCCCTTCCAGAAGCTTGTTGTACTAACTTCCTGAGACTCAATATGAACCGCCCAGCCTCTAGAGACCATGCTTGTGAGTTAAGGACTGCTCCTCTCTAAATGTCCTTGGTATCCTCTGAACCTACAGCAGTTCCTAGGCAAGAGGTAACAGTGCTGTGGGTTTTGGTCGAAGAACAGGTGGATTTGTAATAGGAGAGCTTTTGTTCAAACTTCCACTTTTTTTTTTCCTTCATGTTTCATTCTGTACAGTTTAAGGATAGAGCAGGAAACATTCAATTAGTGGGGGATGTTAGGGCAAAGTAGATGAGGAGAGATCTAATACTAAACACTATTCAGCATGCCATCTAGAGAGCGTCCTCTGCAGAAGTTTCCTAAAATATATACATACACGTAGACAAAAAGAATATGACTAGAATTTCCCTAGAACGGGAAAAACAACAATCTTCCCAGATAAAATAGAATGCATTCACTCTTTAATGCAGTTCCTTTGCGGTGAGCCCCAAACATAAAGTTATTTTTGTTACTATTCCATAGCTGTAACTGTGTTACTGTTATGAATCCTGATATAAATATCTAATATGCAGATGGTCTTAGAATATCCCACCCCAAAAGAGATCACTACTCATGTCTGCCATAGACTATGAGATAAGAAGCCAAGTGTCAGGTATGAGCTACCTCCTTTTTCATTGTTGATCAGTCAGGTCTCAAAGATACCCCAAACTGTACAGAATATTGTCATTGCCCTTGGGCCCCTGCAGATCCTAATGGTGAGACACTATCACTAAGGATAGTATGTACTTGAGTCACAGGACATGAAGAAATCAAGCCAAGGCTAACATGAAGCCTCTAAAGGATGACATATGCTCCAGCAGAAGGCCCTACAACCAGGAACATGCAGACAATACTAAATGCACTAAATTGGTTTAAAGAGAGACAGGGGGAAGTACATTAAAATGGGAGGGAAAAGAGGGGGCAAATAAAGGAAGAACTGAAGGGGAGAAAATGGGAGTAAAATAGAATAAAATGCATTTGGTATATGCATGCATACAATTCTTAACAAAATAAAATGGATACAAACTGTCATTTTCCTACTCCAAATTACTCTATGGCTTAGCCTTATAGTTAAACCACTAAACTCTCAGCGATGTTCTTCGAGTTCAACAACCCTCTGCATCCCATCTCACCAACCCTCTGCATCCCATCTCACTCGCGCCACTTTCTGCTTCCTTCTTCCTTCTGATCGCCCCAGTGGCTCTTGGATGTGAATTCTTCTCCTCCAAGTGCTCAGCTGTCCCTCTCGCCTCTAGTCATTTCTTCTTACCTCCGCCTTCTATAATCTTCCTTCCCTTTTCAATGTAATTGACCCCCCAAAAAAAGGCATTAATTGGCTTCTACTTGGGTTTAAATTGAATTTAATTTTAATCTTTAACGTCAATCTCAAAATGTGGACCTGTCTTTAGAAGTATAACCATAGAAACAGTAAAAACAGCAGTGCAGTCCTGGCAGGATGGCTACCAAGGAGGAGCAATACTCTACACGAGGGCATGGGGCCCTCATCTGAGAGCTCCAATGTGTGCAGGTAGTAGAAAGCGTCACCGGGTGAAAGGGTTGCAGTCAGTCCTTTTGGAAAAAATATCATGTCCACCATCATTGGAAGGCAAACAGAAGAATACATGTTCCCTTTATGCTTCATTCGATCTCACACAAATTCTTGCTTTGATAGATATTCCAAGTGCTCACCTCCATAATAGCAAGTCAGATAAGGAAATAGATTTCAAATCATCTCCAAAAAATACATAGACGTGGATAGATTTCAAATCGTATCCCAAATACACAAGCATAGGGGCAAATGCTCTTTCTGTGTTATTCTTATCTAAGCACTGAATTAACTGTTTTACTTGATGTTAAGTAGTTTTGACATAAGATCCTAACATTTTCCCAACAACTTTATATGTGAAAAGTACCATAAACAGCTCAAGGAAATGCAGGCAAATACAGACAAGAACTGAATCTTTTCTCCTAAGGTGGCAGAATAACTCCCAGATAATCACACAGAAGGAAGGAACTCAGATTCTTTTATTTTCTTTCGTGCTTCAGATCAGAGCTTTTAATGTAGGGATAAGCAGTAGCTGTTTTTCCACAGACCCTACAACATATACTCCGTGGTCAGATCGACCAAAATACACAGAGATTTTCATCTTGTAATATCTAAAAACTTTGCTCTACTGCACTTGTAATAAAGATAGAACTGGATCGGAAGATGATCAGACATGCGTTTGAACGGGTTTTAATTCTAAACGCAATTGATGAATGTTAAATCACATCTGACAAGTAAATTATCCATTCCTATAACATGGGAGAAATGGTCAAGACCGCGTAATGCGGCAGATCTGAGTCAGCCACAGAAACTGAAACGAATGGCGGCAGAGGAAGTTGTCCCTTCAAGGATGCCTCAAAAGCAAACCTTTTTTAGACAAAAAGAAAAGGAACACATGATCACAGCACAGAGAATACAAATATAGTTATAGATCATTGACTTCAGCTCAGCTGACTTCCAATCTGTTCTTGCTAACATTGCTTCTTTCCTGGTAATATACTTAACAGCCCTGCCCATGTATAACGGGAATGCAAATATGAGTTCAAAATGACCATATGCAG
Source organism: Cricetomys ansorgei (assembly GCA_026225945.1). Classification (NCBI taxonomy): domain Eukaryota; kingdom Metazoa; phylum Chordata; class Mammalia; order Rodentia; family Nesomyidae; genus Cricetomys; species Cricetomys ansorgei. The sequence goes on along the minus strand of JAMJFZ010001816.1, from coordinate 16,791,413 downwards.
CTCAGTCATACCTTCTGTCTCTTAATTTTGAATAAACTTCAGCCATTCTTCATATTTTTTTCAAGGAATCCTTGGCTTTTTGTACAACCCTGCCCCCCCACCTGTGTTTGTGATTTCATCTGGGACGTCACAGTCATCACAGCAGGACACAGAGTGGAACTGTAACTCACTGGGCAAGTATAATCTACTGCAAGGGCGTGGATCCCCTGCATGGTGCCCCTGGGCATGGGAGGTAAGAAAGAACTGAATCCAGAAATGGAAAGCTGGTTCAGTATCGCACTGTGTTCCAGAGACCAGCAATAGAATTTAGTTAGGGAAAGAAAGGCTCAAGAAAACAATGGGGAGAGTAATTTCTTGATTGTTCATTAAAATCCCATCTTTATGAGAAACTTGACACCACCCCAAGGCTATGTACCTACAATAAATACAAATTATATATATACAAAAATAAATACCTACAAATAAAAATAAAAGTAAAAACTTTGAATTGCAAGTTAAGCCAGCCCTCTTGGTATCTATATATATTAAGTAAAATGAACATTTCCCATGTCATTGTATTTCACTTTCCATTGTAAAATTGAAACTGGCATTTACATGGCAAATTCTAAAACACGTGCTAAAACACAACACGGACAGAGCACTGGACCTGGGGAGCTCCACATTACGGCGTCTCAGCATGCTGTGAGCGCTCTGGCTTCATTTTTCTGACAAAGGTGAAACCACATATTGCCAGGTCAAGTGATTCAATGATCAAGGAACAGAGGGGAAAAGGGGTGAGATTCAAAGATGGGAGACCTGGGTTCTAAAAACAGTTTCCGCAGTTTATTAGTTGTCTAGCCTTTGGGCTACTTAACTTCTCCAGGTCTTAGTGTTCTTGTCTATAGCAGGAAGCTTCCATGTGTCACTCACGCTCACAGTTTCCTTTCAGAGTCAAATGAAATGATAAAAATGTTATAAATGAAACGTTATGATCGAAATCCAGGAAAATTCTTAAACACTAGGCAACACAAAGTGTTAGAAGATTAAAGCTCCACTGTCTCCATTTACTAAGATGTCCAAGTACACTGGGCTATAATAGGAAAGACCATCCATAAGACATTGGGAATTTAAATCCAGACATGTATTACTTTTTTTTCTGAAATATTCATCCACAAAATACAGGAAGACAAAATACTTAGCTTCTGAAGTAATTGCTCAATAATATAACAACGTGATCAGGTGGTGGTAGCACACACCTTTAATCCTAGCACTCGGGAGACAAGAAGGACAGATCTCTGTGAGTTTGAGGCCACCCTGGTCTACAGAGTGAGTTCTGGGACAGCCAGAGCTACAACATAGAAACCCTGTCTATCAAAACCCAAATAAATAATAAAAAAATAAACAAAAATAATAATGTAACGCTGTAAGAAATAAAGATCAAAAAGTCAGTTAGGATACCTAGAGCAAATGATAAAGCCAGACAGTAAGTTAGAAATCCACTGGGTGGCTTCACTATTTCCCACAGCAGTGAATTGTTAGGTTACCTCACACAAAGCTGCTATTTTGTACGAAAGCACAATTCGCATTGATAATCAGAATGTGTCAAATACTGAATGCTGGCATTTCAGATTCTTTGATGCTCCTAACCTTTCCAAACTGCTCCAGTTATGTCATTGTGTTAGCACAAACGGATAGACACATGTAAATAGAAAAATTAGGAGATAAACCTGGAAATAAACCTTCAAATTCTTGAAGGTGAAGATATAAAAGCTATCCTGGACTTCTAAAAAGGGACCCTAGAGCTAAAATACACACACAAAAAAAATTCAAAAATCAAATTAGACTGAAAGGGGGCAGGGAGAATGGGATGCCGGAAGTACAAAACAAATAACAGCAACAGCAAACAGACAAAATGTGGGAAAACACGGGTAATCACTTAATTCATAGAAAAAGAAATACTCAAGGTCCAAAATTACATGAAAGACTGCCATCTCCCTCGGCACTCAGAACCCAAATCTCTTTCCTCACTTATTAGATTGCCTAAAGAAAGCTCAGCAAACAACAGAACTCAGTTCTGTAGAATGGTGTTCTGGAAGACACTAGTTCATGCAACAAAAGCTTCATAAATATTCATATTATTTGAACAACTGGCATTTCTTCTGGAAATTAACCATAGAGAGTTGTATGTATACATGGATTTAACTATGCAATGATATGTTATCATTATAACTTTATAATACAAGGACTACAATTTAAAATCAACCATACTTTATCATTAAAAATGGTATATATTTTTAAAGAGTGGCACAAATGTGACTAGTATGTAACCATTTAAAAAGATGCTGCATGGGCTGAAGAGATGGCTCGTTAATGTTCCTCCAGAGGACACAATTTCTCTTCCTAGCACTCGTAAGGCATTTCACAACTATCAGTAACTCCAGTTCCAGAGGATCCCACATCCTCTTCTGGCATCTGTATCTACTAGGTATGCATGTAGTATACAGACATGCCTGCAGGCAAAACACTCATGCACATAAAATAAGAAGTAATAACTTAAAAGAGCCTTGGGATGAACCCAGGAAGGTCCACATTCAGCCATGAAGTAGGAGTAAGTTTGGATTATGAGATGTCCTAAGTTGCTGTATTGGTTGTACATGTGAAGAGTCTATGTATTCATGCCCCATGTTTCAGTAGTTGGTCCTACTGCCTTCCTTCATGACTTCTTTTACCATCAGAGCAGTCTCATGGTATGAGCATAATTATGATGATCTCTGTGTATACACAGAGCAAAATGTACTACAACACCCCAATTATCAAAAACCAGAGAGTGATGCCCACAATTGAATGCTACGTTCAGAATCTTATTGATAGCAATTCTATGATATTGTCTCCTAGCCATCAAAATAAAAGTTCTCAAAAACTGTGAATATAATTTCAACAGTGTTAAAGGGCCATACCTTACTAGGTTTCATATAGCCTATTAAAATGCATACATTTTTACTTCAATCCTTTATCTGTTTGTCTTGTTATCATTGCAACTAAATAAGCAGCTTAAAATTGCCCAGTGAGTAGCATGACATTTAATGGTTTGTATCAAATAAATGTATTGTGTGTTTGGAGTACAAAAGAACTGCAGGAAAATGTCTGTATCCACATTTCTCATTCTGTTCCCATCACCATTACTCCTGTTCACCCTTCCTTGTCTCTGAAAGTCATTGGCTATCAGATCAGCATCCAAAATGTCTTCTTTTACCTAGACGTATTCCACCTTCCTTCCAGAGGCTCTTCCCAGAATATGCCTGGTTACTACAGCTTACTCACTCTTTATTCATTGGTGAGACACCTCCTGAACACCCACAATGCACCGAGTGTGAGTTAAAGCCTAGATATATAAAGATGAGTAACGGTTCCTGTCCTCTGAGTTCCCAGAAACAGACCCTGTATTGCTAAAGTATATACTTTTACACTCCTGGAGAGCCAGAGGCACAACAATGTTTGCAATGAAAATGATCACTGAAAGAGCAGAGACTGAAGGTAACATGAGAGCTCAGAAAAAGGCAAGGGTGGGCTCCTTTTTGTAATGAAGAGGTGTGACTTCTAGACTCTGAAGAGCCAGAGACAGCAGGGGAGGGTGAGTACAGAGGGAGCAGGATTCACAGGGGAAAAGCAAAGCTCAGAGGAGCAAAAGTACACACTGAACATGAGAATCATCAAATCACTCATCAAAGGTTCCTAGAGGAGTCCCAGCTTCATCCCATGGCAATGGATATCATTAGCACCGGGGAGGCAAACGTGGCCCCTGAGCATCTTTTATGGAGGTTGTGTAGAAGAATGTTTATTCTTTTTTATGTGGAATCGACATGATTAGTAGTGGTTTTAGACATTTTCATTTCTGTCACGTCCGAGTTCGGTGAAGTGCTCGACAAGCACTGAACCACCAAGTCACAGCACAACCCTTGGTTCTTATTTGGAGATAGAGCCTACCCAAACTTCCCAGGATAGCCTTCAACATCCCATTTCCCATCTCAGCCTCCCCAGTAGCTGGGAAGCACGCCTGCTCATTATCTGTAATATTGAAAACTACCTTTATTTCAGAGAAATCAGTGAGTGGTTTTTAAGGGGGAAACTAGAGTCGAGAAAATTCTGTAAAAATGTTACCTGGTATACAGTGTCAACGCTCCTGCATACAAGAGAAAAGCAAACGATGCTTTGGTCTTCTATAATAGTGTTAAGATAATTGACGCAAAGTGCAACTTGTGGTTAGCCATCATTGGTTTGTGTTTGTTGTTGTTGTTTTTGCTTTGGTTTTTTTTTTTACTTTTATACTTATCTCCCATAGTTAAAAATACTTTCTCATAAAATAATGGTGCTATGAAAATTAAAGAAATGCCCATTCATTTATATTGTAGTTATAGCTTTATATATTTAATAATCTGAAGTGAAATAGCATGTGCAATCATTACCTGGTTTTGCTGTTCACTTCCATCTCAAACACAAGGACTAGCATGCAGGAGACCTCCTATAAACACGTCCTTCACTTCCCAGATGACTGACAAGACATAGTCACACACAGAGAATTCAAATAGGCTCAATAGCAGAGACATGAATGGAAAACCCTAATAACAACCAGTGTACAAGAGATACATTAAGCAATTCTTGATAATATGAGACAAGTACTCAGGGTTTAACATCTGCTGGGATCACCTTAATTATGAACAGAAACATGTTTTCCCTCTCAATGTTCTGAAAACAAATCCAATGTTTTTCCATGTAAATAATCTGCTTCTCAAATAAGCCCAGATCAACAGAACAAAGATTGATTTTTCTACTCAGTAATCTTATTTTCTATCTTAATAAACAACGCTTGCCACTAATCCCCACAGATGTAAAATCCATACTTGTATAAAGACACCTCTAAATCTGTGTTATGCAGAGAAGCTAAGCTGGGTTCCTGATACAGCCTAGGATAAAGGACCTTTCCTTTACTTCTAAGTATTCCAGTTTGCTTGCAAAATGCCAGAATATTACTCACACCTACTGTGTAGCCAAGAGGATCTTGTTGGCATTGCAGTTTTAGCAGCCAACCTTTCTTGCTTAGTTTTATTTGCATGCAGTGTTTTATTTTGTTGGAAAAAAAATCACGTCTCTTTTTGGAGGGTAAACCCTACTTTTTGACTCAAAAATACATCATTTAAAGACCTGCTGTTACGGAATGCAAGATTTCTTAAGTGGCTCCTTGGGTCACTGTGAGCAAAATTGGAAGCTTTGATTGTTTTCACAAGATGGCAGTCACACTACTTTCCAGTGAATAATGGTTGAAATGTGAGTGACAGATAGAAATCAAATATTACGTGTCCACGGAAGCTGGCAGTAGTCAAGTGTCTCTCTCTTTTAAAAGTGGACATGCATTTATTGATTATTTCTGTCTGTGCTCTCCATACAAAGAATGGTATCACTATATCAAATCAGCATCATTGTGGACTTGCTTCTTCAGATCAAGCTGAATAATGGAGAAGCAATGGCTTCACAGGAAACTGGTGGGTAGAAGCTCTGTGGATGTATTTTCTTTGCTTAGGTAAGATAGGGATGTGTTCTATTTTGTTTTTTTACACCCCTCTGGAATTTTAATAAAGGATGGATATGAGTTTGCCTGGAGAATCACACTCATCAGCAGATAGCAATATGATAAATAATCACAGAAAGTGCCCTGCCTCTACTATCTAGGAATGCCTTTTCTGCCTACTTCTGACTGACTGCACTAAGAGGTTCTTTTTCAATCACCATTTGAAAATTTTCACTCTTTGCTCCATGTCTCCATCCAGGAAAATAATCAGACTGACAAGCAGTGTATCCAAGGAGTTTGCCTTGGTGGCTGGAAATAAATGGATCGGGACAGACACTGTCGCAACCATCCATGTGTCCACACTGTGTGGGACATTAGCTTGACAGTGTGAGCAATAATAACACAAGCTGGTCATGCACAGACACAGAACACCCCTTGTCCGCAGCAGGAATGGTATCCTTTGATGAAGACCTGAACAAAGAACAAGCAGAGAGATGTTGAATTAATCTCCCCATTACTACTCAGTTGGCTGCTGTAGAAGCTAGCTTTGGACTTTTCCAACTTTCTAGGGATAACTTCATCTAAAACTACAGTTATTCTTTGTCTGGTGTTTGACGCCATGGGCTAGAGGTGGTGGGACTTACTGGTGGTTGATACGGGTTTCTATGACATGGAAAATGCTAACAGTAGGAAAGTCTCAGTGGCAAAGGATGTCATTAACAAGCATGGTGTGCATTTGGGAAGAATAGAATTCCCGTAGCTTAGTTTCACCTGGAACTATTTTGGATACTGCTGAATATCTCTTTCCCAGGATCAAAAATATTCTTTAAAGAAAGCATCAAGGAACAGTTACTCCAGAGGCTTGCTATTGGAAGAAGCTGAAAACGAAAGCTAAAATTTCTTTTCAGAACTTACATTATGAGCCAGAAATTCAAAGAATGTCCTAGAATTCTAGGGTTTCATTTCATAGGGATTTTTCTTCTTTCATATGGTAAATAAAAGCCATTAAGTTAATATATTATATAAGTCCGTGTGTTAGAGTCCTAAAAACTAAAAAGGGAGCTGACTTTGCAGAAGAGAATTATATCCCATTTGCTAGAATTCACTAACTACAGTTTTCACATCACCCTTTCCAAGTATTAGCAGAGTAAACCCTGCATAGTTTATTTAAATAATTAGCTTTCACTATCCCAGGCAGGCACAGTTTTAATACAGCTGCAGTGTTCTTGCAAACCTGTAATCGTGGCATTTATGTACCTGTGCTTATTCGATGTTCGTCTACTTGATACAAACTAGAGTCTCCTGAAAAGAGGGAACCTCAACTGAGAAAATGCCTCCGCCACACTTGTTTGTGGGCAAGTCTGAGGCAGTTTCTTCATTAGTGATTGTCACGGAAGAGCTGAGGCTGAGGCAGTGCCACTCCTGGGAAGATGGTCCCAGGTCCTATAAGAAAGCAAGCTGAACATGCCATGGGGAGCAGGCCAATAAGCACTGTTACTCCTTAGCTTTTGTAAAAGTTCTCCCCTCAAATATCCTGTCTTGACTTGTTGCCCTAACTCCCTTCATGGTGGACGTAAGCTGTAAAATGAAATAAAGCCATTTCTTCCCAAGTTGCTTTTGGTCATGGTATTGATCATAGAAATAAAAAAGAACAAAGTCATACAGTATGTTAGCTTTAAAAGTTATCCTTGGCAGTTGTACCCATGCACTCAAAGCCCAAGGAAGGAGGATAAAGTATGTAAGGTTTATTGTTTAGAATTCATAAGTGAGTACTGATGAAAATGTCTTCTATTTTTTTTTTCACTTAGCAGTTTAAGGAACTATAGTTTGTAGCCCAAGGTATTGTATTGGAAAGGTAATCTGTGAGTCATCACACTGAGCCACTCTGGTAGGAATTAATAGTTCCTAGTCTAGAGAACCAAACAAACAAAGATAGAATAAAACTGCTGACAGGCCATCATTGCGAAATCAAATAATAAAGGCAGGTTGGTGGCAAGAGTTGAGGACAGTGCTTAGCAGAGAAACCCTGCTCCTTCACGGACTCACTAACGGAACTGAAACACTAAGCTATGGCATGGCACGTGCCGGGTGTTGTCAACCTTTCAGAAATAGACAACTGTGGTTTGCATCTCTGCCATTTCCTGAAGTCACTTCGAGTAATTTAAATGTTCCCGCCCACAAATTGAACCCAAAATCTTATCTTCTCTGAATCACCCCCACTTCCTAGTTGAATACATTTGTATTTACATAGCTCTTAACTTATGACATGAGAAACGCTTATCAGAGAGTATGACACACAGAAACATGCCACACGTGTTAGCCATAGTTGATCTTGTTAACGTTTCTCTTTTAGTTTGTGATTGGCCCTTCCACAAAGAACAAAGGACTCCAAGTCACATGCCAGCTGATGCCAAGGGCTGAAATTGCAGGGCTTCACTTAGGATCACTGGGGAGAGCGGCACGGATTGCAGCATGTGGTTGGCTAGATGAATGTTCTTCAATGGTTCAGTTTTTCAAGGCTTGGTCCGCAAGGTGGTGCGACTAGAAATTATTGCAAACCTTTAGGGAGATTAGTATTGTTGGAGGTCTAGGTCATGCTGACCATGCCTTCAGAAAGAAGTTGGGAACCCCATATTGAAGTGAAACTAAAATTGAAACACATTCTTTTCATAAAACTAGTTCGAAGTTATTTCCTGTGATTATTTTGTGACATGAATTGAATTTCTGTCTATTTCACTCATAATCGGTAATATTGACTAAATGGTCTACGTACCATCCTGGCTTAACCCTTACCCTAGATAGGCATCACCAGTTGCCTATAGATTTCATCATCTTTTATACAACCAGACAATCTTATTCCTCTTACACAGTGCCAACATTGCTTTAGGAGCACACCACTCACAAGCCAGACACCCATCTGCAACAAGCACTCTAAGGGAAAGTCAGTTGCTCGTCTGTCTGGAAATTCTCCTCTATGCAACTGCGCTCCCGATTCCCTCGTGCCATCCCCAGCTCCTCTCGATATACGCCGACTCCAGGTGACACCACGTTCTTTTTACCACATGTCTTCAACCATATGGCTCAGTGTACTCGAATAATTAGTCAGAATTCCAACAATATATGCTCAGTGTCAGCACAAGAGAACAGATCCTGCATAAGTCCACGTGCATTTGGGCATCTTTTCTGAAGTGATTCTCATCTGTCTGGTGTCTCACTATCGTGTTGGGTTCAGGCCAAGTTTCATGTCTTTGTCCTATGAGTACAGAGTAAACGAGTAAATGAAGCATTTATAATTCTAAAGGACTCAGAACTTACGCCGTCCTTACAGAATTCACATAGTCAGAACAACACTTCTACCCAGATCCTCTCTTCCATGTCTACTTTTGCTTTCTTAATATAACTGAGATTACTGCAAAAGTAAATTTATCGATGTACAAATAAACTTCCCTTAGGATTGTACCTTAGAGGTCAATTTTCTAGCCAATGTTCTCAGGAAGGGATGATAAAGCTTTACATGTGATTCTTTAAGAAGAGTCTCCAAATATGCACAGAGGTAGCAAACACAAACTGAGCTCAGCATAACGGCTCCCTGGTGTTCCCGAGACTGCCCGCATAGGCAGTTAAGCAGATACTCCTTGCATGGCTAACAATTTAATCTAGACATAGCTTCACTATTGTATTAAATGAAAAGGTTCTACACACGTACTGGTGACTAGCTCAAAGACATCCACTGAATCTGAGCAGACTGAGACGGAGCCCTTGTCACCCAGAGCCTCTGGCATAATGTGAAATGCTGTGAACCATGATGCCCACATTACATAGGAGCCCATTTATTACCACACATTATAGTTTTCTACTTGGTCAACGTTTCAGAAAAATCACCATATTCAAACAGCTGCCTGCACTTGAGATTCTGCTCTTGCTATAAGTAATTCTTATAAGTAAAGAAAATGTGCCTCTTTTAGAAATGTAGCATTTTGCAATTGAATTTCTCAGAATTTAATCAGATACTTGACATTGGGCACTTTATCACGGAAGCTCAAAGTCAGGCATGGTATCAGCCACAAAATACAATGAGTTGGTGAGTTTTCCATCTAACTGTCTAATATGAAACTTTTTACCCTTCAGAAATGCTAGGGACACAAGGAGAGGCGTATAGACTCGCTGCCTACCTCTGCTAACTTTTTCCTATTTATCTTTCATTCTCCTTTACTTAAAAATATGCATATGTGAATCCATATAGTCACTCACAAATATCAAAATTCTTCCCTGTAAACAAATCACAAGTCTCTCCTTAGGAATAACAGTATATTTTGCATGACACTATTCATTCACAGACATGATATACATCAGTATGTAGACTTCAAATTTTCCCATAAGGTCCTTAAAAGCCTTTCTTTAAGAAAGCAAAGTAGAACCATAAATTACATTCGGCTACCAAACCACAATAGCTTTATTTTCAGTGAGAACAGTTTATCATCGTTGGAGAAATGGAGGGAGTTTTCTTTCCTGAGTGGGATCTTCAGGAGCTTGTATCAGGCTATTTTGTGAAACATCCTAAGTTCTAAATGTGCCTGATTGTTTCTTGATGACTACATTTGTCAAGAATCTACGTAGGTGATACTATATCTTTCTCGCTCAGTTCTACCAAAGGACACATAATATCACACTGTCAGCTTATGAATGCAAATTCGACTTTTATTAATTCAAGTTTTATCATGAAATAAGGTGGTATCCAAGTGCATAATATTTAATCCAAAGGTTTATGTCAAAGTTTAATAAGAAAATGCACAATTCATGATACTATTCGAAGTCACCAGGGTACATGTTTTCAGAAATTTTAGTCGCAGCAGTCAGAGGCTTTCCTAATAAAACCCAGGACTTGTTAATGTGCTGAACACAAATGAGGCGGCACCGGGATGAGAGTTAGAAATTCGTCATTTCCCATGCAGACTCTACCACCACTGGTGGCAGATCACACAGGCGGGTTCTTCTCACTTCCTGTGGCAGCTCTTGTTGATTTGTGGCAGCAGCCTGGAGCACTGTGTTAAAATGAGTCTAAAGATACACAGCAACTCAGCCCGAAAAGGGTCTCTACTTACCCTGTGCGGTGAGTAGGGGAGAAAGAAACAGTAATGTATGTGCAGTCAATGAAGTGTGCCAACAAATTCCTATTTAAAAACGGCATCAACTTTTTAGTCCTAGTCTGACCATACTTAGACGTTTTCTAAACAACAGAAACTGGGAGAAACAATCATATCTAAAATTCTAAACCAAATCAAGATCCATGAAGTGCTGCAGCCGCTTCTGTTTCTGCGTTGAAATTGTAGATAAGAAAATATTTAGAAATTCGCTGCAATGGATACTGCATGGCAGAAACTCCAGCACCTCACCAGAGCAGCCAACACCAACCGGGGCCCTGGAAGAGAAGCTCAGAAGGCTCCCAGTCTTCCTGATGATTGTGTGACCACAGCTCATGGGGAACGCTAAGGAAAAACAAGAAGGCCCTCTGTAGCTATCAATCAACAACACTGCAAGGGGCTAATAAAGTTGTTATTTCAAAAGACACTACATTCGAGGGACAGTTTGCTACACAGCAATAACTACTTTATAGACCATGCCCATATTTTTTTTTCCCTAGCCAAGAGCTCCCTTAATGTTTCCAAACATGATTGTATTTAACTAGGAAATGAAACGGTTATATTAAGATTAAAGCATGGAAGGATTTCAATGGGCATATTCATGGTCTGAACTAAAATAGCATTTTGTTTCATTCAAGGAACACCACCACAGTGTGCTTGAACGAAATGGTAAGAAAGAAGCATGCAGTGAAAACTTAGGAAGTTGTGTCTGAAGAGGAACTCATCAAGGACTGGTCTAACATTTCATTAGGAAGGTGACTGATGACCCCATTGGTGACCCAGTACCTAATATACAGAGGACGCTACTGCTGAATCCTGGCTCTGCCAACTTTGCGGAGCATCTGTCGGTGTCAGCCTCAATGCCACCTTCCTCGAAACCCTTGCACCATAAGAGCAAACATGGAGGGAGAAGCAAGAAGAAAGTGTGCAAGCTGAAGCACAAAGGAAGAAAGATGAGGCAGAGGTCCACGTAAATCAGCTCATGCACGCCTGGAGGCTGAAGAAGCAGAAAGGAGAGGTGCTGGCAGCTGGGATGCAGGTCCAGGCTGTTGGACTACATTCTACTCTTGGTAATGAACCAATGGAAGTGGAACTTCACTGTCTGATCTCGGAGACCATCTCTGAGAAAATGACTGCCTTACAACTGCAACAGCCCTGCTGCCCCCTTGCCAGATCTGCAGCATTCTGGACTAGTTCTGTTCTCACCAGTGGCCAGTGTAACTCCTGTACAATAAATCATCTTTCTCACTGTCTCAACTCAGACAACAGCAACCACAAAACTGGCAGGACACAGCTGAGACTGACCCGTGTCTAACCATCCTGCCTAGTGTTCACTCCAATGACACGTCATCCAACAGCTCGACTCCTAGAATCAAGCAGTAAGTGCCCAGAGATAGATATACTGAGCACAGAACAAAAGAACGTCATGTGAGCAGAGCCCAAGATGAGAGCCAAGAGGAGGATAGAGTGGCTGTGGCATGCATGGTAGGAATGATAACTTCTGGCTTGCTCCTTCTCAGAGTATATTTATTTAGTTCACACTAAAACAGATGTAGTGGTCCTAAATACACAAAACTGAAGGACGTGGCTTCTATCAATGTTCTTTAATTTTCAGATTTCATTAAATAAGTAACTGTGCTTAATCTTGCTATTCTTTTCCTTAGGTATTTGATTAAGGAAGTGATTAACTGGAATGGGCTTTATGTATTCTATGTGAGAGTAACTTTTTTTTAAATTTCAAACTGTCAGAAATGTTATGCAGTGTGCACAAGAGGTGGCCCACCAAGGATGAAAATGAGGAATTTTATATAGGTGCAAATGCTTCTGTACCTAAGCAGAGAGAACCACCATCATGGCAGGAGCCATACTTGACAGTGGAACCCTGAGCATCTGAGCTCAGGTGTTTTTATTGATTCAGAACTCCTTGGGTATTCTACTGATAGCACGTGCAGATCATGACCAATCAAACATCCCCCACAGAAATCCAACATCTACAGACAATACAAAATTCCAAGACTTAGAGAGCCCCACACCCAGCAGTACACAAAACCATTTTAAATAAAAGGAAAATTAAATTTCCACAACAGTTAATGTTGTTAATAAAATTAATTATCACACTTATAAAAATCCTATAAGTTTAGTACATTTTGGTTCCAGTTCTTTGACCCCAATTCTCTCACCATATGGAAAAATTTTATATGTAAAAGTAGTTTAACTTAACAATTGCCAGAAAGGCAATTTGACAAAATATTTTAAAGAATCCCCATTGTTTTGTCTTCAGACAATCAGTGATTGCAGTGTTGGAAAGATGCCCTCTAGTAATAGAAGTTGGCTCAGAGCATAATCAGAAGCAAACCATGAAGCCATGAAGCACAAACTTGCCTTCCTGCTAATTAGGTAGTAGGCTATCTGCTTCCATTTCAAATGCATCATTCCTAATATCAGTTGATTTTATAAAAATTAATAATACTCCTAAAGGAAATATGAAGTAGAAAGACGTGAAAATAAAAATAACTCCTTATGGCCCCATTTGTCCCGGGTAAAGAGTTCGGCATGGCCTTCCCCATGACTGTCGTATTTAATTATAGGTTTTTCATCATAGCTAGAGCTTTGTTTGTCTCCCTGTTCCTCTCAGATATTAACACTGCCCCAAATGTATCAAGTCCTAGAATCCTGATCTTCTTTATGAGTCTGTGTTTTGTTTCTTACCATCTTTCGGGTTTAATAATGTTCAAACTCAAAAACCGAGTTGAACTGTTGAAAAGGGGTGTAGTCACCCAACCGGAGATAACTGACCATGAGAAGCTCTGTCGCTTGTGGTAACAGAAATGGTTCAGGCTCAGCTCTCAAGACAACCTGAGCTTTTTCCCTTTGAAGCAAACGTGGATTCTCCAGAGGGGGAAAAAAAATGACCTGATGTTCTCAAACCAAGAATGTTCACAGAAACATAAAACAGCTTTCTGGATAAGCCACATGTCTAACAAGAAAGTTTTGTTAAAACAAAATCACCACTCATTTGTTAAAAGGTATTTAATGTTTTTGCATTTGTGTATTTGTTGGGGGATATGTGCGCCATGGCAAATGAATGACAGTCAGAGAACAACTGATGGGAATCAGTTAACTTCTTCCACTATGTGAACACCAGGGATTGAACTCAGGTCTCCAGACTTGAAAGCAAACATCACTAGCCCACGAAAAAATAATTTTAAAATGGTCCATTGTTTTCAAGCATAAATCTCATGTTGTTGAGTTAACTATAGATATTTAGCTCTACTAAGAACAGACTTTGCAGATAGAGAAGGAACTATTAGTTTGATTAAGCTGAGGAAGAACCTAGCAGTCTTTGAAACCGTTTATTCAAAGCAATAGCTTTCCTTTTCAACTAGGTACATTCTCAAGTACATGATTTCCAAATCCCAGATGCACGGTAGAAAGCCTCTAAGCTCTCCATTCACACTGTTTCTGTGACAGCAGAAGATGCACCTGACAAATATGCTTGGATTTCCTTCTCACATGATCTGTTTTATGTGAACCACTGACCCAGAAAATGATCCAATGAAGCAAACAAAGGGAAGAGATCTCCTGTCTGTTTTGAGGCAGAGAGCAGTACCTAAGGATAAGGAGAGCTTTCTGGGTGAAATTGAAGCATCCAATGCTCCCGTCACTGCAGCAGAGAGCTGAGAACAAGAGGCTCCGAGGAAGACAGACCTGGTCCTTTCCGTTGCCACAAGCATTTGCCATCCCTTAGATATGTCGTGCTTCGAATGCAGTTAACATTACATCTCACTGGATACTAGAGATGAAAGGGACCCCAGAGAGCGTCATAGGCAGAGACCTCCTTTTGCAGATTAGAAAATCATTCACCGAGAATAAAAGAGTGAAAGTTCACATGGTACATCTGGGAAGGAGGGCCGCACAGACCTAGCTCTGTGTGAGCCATTCCTCCCAGGCATTGCCCCAGCTATTAGGAAGTTGGCTCTCCTGTCGGAGAATTAATTAGAAGCCATTGCTGATGTATCATCTGACAGTGGAGAAGGGCAGTAATGGCTAAGAGAAGACCCAAGTTCCATACATTCTGCAGTGCTTATTAGCTCTTCTGTTTCAGCAGGTGTTCACACAGCCCTCAGAAGATGCAAGATACAGTGGCAAAAATCCTGAATTTTAAAGATTTGGGGCACCTGGTGTTGCAGACTGTTCCTTTAACATATCCCTGTATCCATGGGTAAGCTAATGAACAGTATGAGATCCACATTCTTCTCTGACAGAGCTACAGAGACATTATGAGGATTAAATAAGACCAGCATGTGAAATGTTAAATACTTAATACTTAATTTTCTTCCTTCAACTTTATTACTAATTTATTTGCGTTAGAAATCTAAAGTCCTACTTCATCTGACAAGTGCAATTTGTTCATGAATATTAAGCCAAGCACACGTAGACAAGTAACTAATGCAAACTCCTGGAAAGCATATACACATGATAAAGCAGCCAGTCCACTTCAAAGGCATGTAATGGAATGCTTTCCATTTAGAAAGAAAAGCCCATTCATTGAAGAACAGCCCAAAACTAGTATAAAAAATACTGCAACACATTTCCATGCATGGGTAGCAGGAGATTCAAGGCAGAACCTTTAACCGCTCCCACTTGATGTCTACTTATTCTGTGACAGAAAATCCAGAATCAGTTCTTGTATTTAAAATGCTAGCACTTTCTTTTTAATGAGTATCATAAAGCTATATAGGAAATGGATTTTGATAATTCCATTTCCAAAAAAAAAAAAGAAAAGAAAAATGTGTTAGCTGTCTTATTTCTTGTTTAATGTGATTTTTTTTTTTCTGCACATAGGATCAAATATAGATCCAAAGCATGGTCTTCAGTGACACCGGTGACTTGAGTCTATCGCCTTGAGCCAACATGGCTCATGGGCTCTGCCAGGACTGGCTCACTGCCCCTTTCTGGATTTATGCAATGATACATGCTCTTGTTTGCCAGGTGCATTTCTGGGTACAGAGACACAGCAGTGACGATATAAAACACACACATAAGATAAATGAATCTTCCATAATAATATATAAATTATGGTAAAAGACAGCACTGAAGATATGCAATTTCCATGTATATTACATTACCCACCAATTAGTGCTGGAAAAGGGAAGAACTCTCACATTCTTCCCTTTCTCTCTCTCTCTCTCTCTCTCTTTCTCTCTCTCTCTTTCTCTTTGTATGTGTGTGTGTTTGGGGAAATTTGACAGGGTCTTATAATTGCAAACATGAACCAACTTCTTCCTGGCCCAAAGGTCACTACTTGGGTCATTCCCAAGCTCTCAATTCTACCCTGCTCAAATGACAATCCCTTTTTCATTTTTTAATAAGCATATCTGCTTGAGAAGCAACCACATATTTAAGATCACTTTATCTTGTATTTATGTCCCTATATCTTCAAAGTCAGTATTACATTTGACAACTATTTCCTATGATCAGCTCTTTAATTCTTGTCATGTCCAGTAGATGACTCTGTCCCTATTGTGCTCTCTTTTTACTGTTTATAACACCAAAGTTCACAGACACGTGATAACAATGTGCTACATGGTAGAAGCAAAGAGACGAAGGACAGAGAGAAGGAAGGATGGAAAGACTGAGGAAGGAAAGAAAGAGGAAAATGGAATAAATTACTGAATTTATTACTGAATAAATGACTGCAATTACTGAAGTCCTCAACTTGAACTACAGAATGCCACAGAAAACTAAACACAAGACAGAGATACGGAGAGAGGATCCCAGAGGGAAGTAGCCAGTGGAACTATCCATAAAGGCATGCTCTAGTTTGGTAGATACTGTCAGATTGAACACTGTGAAAAATGACTCAAGATGATGCCGTAACATCAACCTTAGGCCCCCTCTTACACACAGGTACAAACGCATGTGTTCCCTTAAATGTATGTGCACATCAAATACACATGAAAATAGAAAAACATTATAAGTGAAAGATGGAGACACAGTTTAAGGTAAAAGTGAGCTTGCACACACCAGTCACTAAAGGAGTTCAGAGTTGTGCCCAGCCCCACCAAATGGACAGTTGCATTTTCTCCTACCTCTAACACAAGCTGTCTGCTCGACAGTTCACCTGCCAGGCCTAAAATACTAAATTGAAGACTGAATGTTTCATTTTCTATATATTTCTGTGGTTGCGTCTTTTATACATTTGGTCAGGATCGTCTTCTTCAGAAAGTCTGTGGATTCTGAGTACAGATCTTCTGAGTTAAAGGATACTATGGGACACACATATTCCTTCTCAGGAAAGAGAAGCCCACACATCTTAGCTGAAGCCTTTATGGGGAAGTCTGGGAAGTGTCCAACGTGATAGATACGAAGAGCTGTCTCAAGAACAAAGGTCACCAGGCACTGACTAGTGAGAATGCGTGTACACCTGATGAAAAGCCAAGTCCCAAGTCCCAGATCCTCTCTGCTCACAACCTGAAACTTCATGTTCACTTCTGCAGAGGCTATGAAAATGAAACATTAATGATTGTAAGCCTTGTTGAAATTCTTTGTTCTCCCCTTTTGCAGAGATCTTGCTCATTCATTGATTGAAGCCTTTCACTCTGTGAAGGTTGATAAGGACCTAGCCGTGCATAAGGCTCTGTGTTAGATACTGTGTATGCAGTGAGAAGCCAGTCAGGAGCTGTGTACTCAGGCAGTTTGTAAAGTCAGGAAAAGATAATCCAAGCTAAAACAAACAAACAAACAAACAAACAACCAGAAGAAGAAAATCCCATGTTGCAATAATGTGAAGAAAGTATAAAGTGTCCAATACCTTGCATGGCTCATGAACAGCTTGGGGCTATCAAGGTTTTCTGTTCAGAACATGTAGCAGAGATCTGTCTATCAAAACATGTAAAAGCATGCCTGTCAACCGAAAGGGAGAACGAGGAATTGAAGTGGACATGAGGGAAGTTCTTCTCCTGTGCCCATGAGGACTTGTCAGGCACAGCACCAGAAAAGACCAATACCTATAGTTTTCGCTAGGTTGAGTCTTCATTTTGATTCAGCTTTATAAGGTTTAATTTCCTTTTTATTTCTTCAATGAACCATTCAACATTCAATGGTGTGTTGTCCACTCTCTAAGAATGTGCATGGTTTCTGCGGGCCCTACTGTGACTGAAACCTAGTGTTATTCCATTGTGGCCAGATAAACTACAGTCACTTCAGTTTTCCTGTATGTGTTGAGAAATGTTTTGTGTCCCAATATGGGGTCTACATACTTCTCAGCAAGTGGGTTGCTGTGAAGAATCTGTACTTTTGAGATTTTAGAGATAATGATCTGTATGTGTGGCTTCATGGACAAGACCTACACACGATGAAGCCAGTCAAAACCCCGCCCTGGGTCATGGAGGGAACTCAAAGCATCGCTGACGAGCTGTTGACAATCGATGGCTTGACAAGGAGGGAGAGTGAGTTTTCTTAGGGATTGGTCTGTGATAGGCTGCCCATGCTCCTACTAATGGTTCTACAGCCATGCACATACTGCAAGCTAAGTGGACTTAGTGTGTTTAGACAAAAAAAACATGAATTGGGATAACAGGGGGGAGTTATGGGAAGAGTTGGAGAGGATACTTGCTGTATGTATGCATGAAATGAATAAATAAAAAGTATATATAACAATAAATAAATAAATAAATAAAAATGAATAAATAAGTAAAATATAAAATCAGTAGCGTGCATTACCATTAGTGACCCACAGAGCTGAACAGACAAAAGCGCTGTCTGTCATGACAACTCCTTCACATGTAGCTAATAAATTTTGTTCTCCAATAGGCTCCAATGGGAACTACAGCCTTACAAACCAGGGGCATGTGATCTTAGATAACACAAGGTATTTGCAAAGAGTTCCTTTTCTTTAGCATGCAGACAGGTACTGTCTGCCTCTTGACATTAATGGGAGAATTTAATGGGATAATTCGTGTCGAGGATTTGGCACACTGTCTGATTAAAATGACACCAAATGCCCTGTGAAAGGTAGCTTCCATTAGTTAATGGATATTCCACACACAGAGACCTGCCACTTGATCTGATGTCCTGATTGAGAACATGACCCAATCTCACCTCTAGCTTAAGGCACGGAGAGGAGAACCACATGCTGAATCAGACTGATATTTTAGTGACTACTGAATCTTACCCTGTCCCCATAGCCACTTTGATGCTACAGTTGGATGAAGCAGAAGGAAAGTGCCTGCTGATAGGTTTCTGACAAGTCATGCGGAATAGTCTGCAGACTCTGGGGCACAGCACAATACTTCTGGAGTCACAATTGCTCATTCTGAACACACTAGACTCCCTAGGGTGTCAACCAGGCTAGCATTGGCTCAAATGTGACTTTGTTCTTTGAGAATATTGCAAATAAGGTATAATAAAAGAGGCTGTGGATGAGATGATTGAAAGTAAAAACAGCATGCCTGCTTTGGCTGCAGTGGTGGGGGCTTTCTCGCGGGTGCCTCTATTGCTATGGTGTATTTCCATCTGGTCATGTTATTGCTATATCACTCTGTGTTCTGGTCTATTCTAGGACTGTCTCAATTGCAAGGCTGTTGGACCATTGCAGTTTGTAAATGGTTTTGATTGGCAGATCACGATTAGGGATATTTATGGGGTAAGAGGTGATGTTTTGATGCATGAATACTGATCAAATTAAGACATCCTCTGGTCACAAATCATGTCTTTATGTTGGGAACAAGAAAAAATATTTTTACATTTTTCATATGTACAATAAACAATGATGAAAAAATACAAA
Organism: Cricetomys ansorgei; assembly: GCA_026225945.1. NCBI lineage: Eukaryota > Metazoa > Chordata > Mammalia > Rodentia > Nesomyidae > Cricetomys > Cricetomys ansorgei. The sequence continues at coordinate 16,771,942 of JAMJFZ010001816.1, read as the reverse complement.
CACTACTGTATGAGAATTAGGCTCACCGTCTAAAAATGCTAGTGGATGGCACAGAAAGATACTAAAATCAAACTTATTAGAAGAATCAACATTGATTTCATATTACTCATTTCAGATGCCTTGGCATCATCTGACAGCATCAGCAACAATGTTCCTAGCCAGGGGTGGTGGAGCACTCCTTTAATCCTGGCTCTTGCCAAGCAGAGGCAGGAGGAGTAAGGTGAGTTTGAGGAGAGTCTACTCTACCCAGGGAGTTCTTGGCTGGCAAGAGATATATAGTAGACCCTGTGAAGAAGAAAAATAAAAAAGCAAGTAGGAGGAGGAGAAGGGGGGAGGGGAGGCAGTGGCAGCAGAGGAGGAGAAGCAGAGCAGAACATTGCCCATTTGTGCTAAAAATATACACCGCACATTCTGCAGGGTCACACAATACCATATAATCATACCTGGCAAAGGACACTCTTCCAAGCCAAAAAGGAGTTGTGAGTAAAGACATAGCTTTTAAGAAGATGAAGAAGGACCAAGAAAACGATATAGTTATGTTATTAATAAGAAAAAAAAATAAAGCCAGACGCTTCTACGACGTGAGCAGAAATAACACAAGCAATAGTGGTTTGAAAGTCACTGCAACCCAGCACAGTGCCAGGCACGAGACCATGACTGTGAGAGAAAACTCTCATGAACTTCAGTTCCATCACTAAGGGGATGACAAATAGAAAATCTAAGGAGAGTAATACAAGACTCTCATGGTAAAATTCATGATTACAATTTGAGAAAATATTTTCTTTAAATTCTTTTTGGATTCAGTTATTTTATTTTACATGTATAACTGTTTTATCTGCATGTATGTGTGTGCACGTGCCACATGCATGCCTGGTGATGAAAGAGGGTGTCAGATTCCTTGGACCCGAAGTTACAGAGGGCTGGGAGCGACCATGTGAGAGCCGGGAACAGGACCCAGGTTTTCAGTGGGAACGGGTGCTCTTAACCACTTAGGCATTGAGTGAGAGCATGAGAAAGAATTTTTTTAGAAATGACAGTTAAATAAACTGCAAAGAGATAGCAGAGGGGAAAAAAAAGACAATCACGTTTTAAATGTGACTGAAGACTTGAATAAATACCCCTCAACAGATGATATTCAAATTGTGAATAATCACAGATGCTGGATCAGCAGTGACATACATTTTACACTAACAGGGTGACTCCATTTACACGAAAATAAAGATGGAGAAGGCATCAGTTTTGATAAAGATGTGAAAAAATTAGAACCTTTGTCCATTGCTGGTATAAAGTACATAAGACAATGAGTTATGTACTTAAAAGTATTATCTCTGATGCCTCCTTTTGGCCTTCACACGCTTCTGTATACATGCGATGCACATAAATTCATACAGGATCCCACACATAAATAGAAAAAATACTTTAAAAAATATTAACTATGAGATATGCAATATATGCTTTCAAAAGTCTATATGTTTTTAAATATAAAAAACTCATTAAAAGATTTATATACTTGGATCTAATAATTCTTCCAGTGATTTCTCCCCAACAGTCATGCAAAGATGTGAAAATACAATTATTCACTAAAGTATTATTTACCACTATAGAAGGCTGAAAACAAATTAATAGGAGTTTGTTAGACTAATTATAATAGGAACACTAACAGTTTTATTAATAGTGTAATGGTAAATAACATTCATATTTTAAGAAAATATTAACCTAAGAAACAAATGCTTGGCATACTGTTAATTGGAAAATTTTGGATAAAAGTTGTAGTTAAGGATAGGCTCTGAATATTTTCAAAGTATTGCATAAAAAATAAAAAGACTAGCAGTAGAACATGGTAAGAGCTACCTCATAGAACTATGTATTAGGTAATCACTTACTAGACTAAATGAACATGCTTAAATTCACTTAATCACTGTTAGATCCTTATGATAAAAACAATCCTGCATTCTCAGCTTATGTGGGAGTAAACTTGAGCTCTGGAAAGATGAGAGAATGTTATGACTATCTATACCTCTGTTATGAGCAACGAAACCAGGATTCAAACCCAGACAGATGGGATCCAGGGTCTAAGTGTGACTTAAAACTTCCTAGCCATCTCTGGTTGAAAAATAAATGGTAATAAAGTTTTTTTGTGCTTCTCTTAGTTTTTCTGCTTCCTGATGCTTTTTACCATACAGAAACATCATATTTTACTACTAAAATAAATGAACTATAACATCTTCAGATGAACTTCATCACTATATTTTCATTTATAGAAATGAGCCAATTCACACACTGATGGTCAAGTTGCACGGATGGAAAGTGGGTTAAAGGCTGAGTTCTTCTCTCATGAAGGAGTAATCTCCTTGTGCATCTTGTTTTCAGGAATAGTGTATGGCTCTCTTCTTTCTGTGGGTAAAGGTATTAACAAAAGCTATACCTTTTCCAAAAAATATTTAAAATGTCCTCATGTCTCCTGAAGAAACAATACCAGGGTCACCATGTTCTCTCCAAAACAGGCTGAATGATCTTCCAGTAGTTTGAGAAGTGTCTCCGTTCTGTGCATGTCTTTCTCCCTATGACCTTGGTTTAAATTATCTGAGCCTTTGTCTTATGTCTGTAATTGGGGGAAATTATTTTCATCCTGTCAATCTCTTCAATTCGGAGATAAAAGTATGTTGAATATTGGAAGAACAATATGTGTTCTTTCATGACTTAATTAATTAATCTTTAAAGTTTCATTTTATTTAAGTGGAAACAAGTTCCCCAGTAATACAATATAAAGAATGGCAGCAGACAAAGGAGATGTAGAGATAATGTTGATGTTTGGAACCTTTTTCATCTATGTAACAATAAAGCAAGCAACAAGAGGATTATGACCTTCAGTCCAAATTCCTTCAGTACAGAGTTTCTGAGTGTAATAGACACTGTCTGTCTAAGTCACATTAAAAATGTTCCAGTATCTCATAGATAAGCAGGTAAGATAAAAGTGTCCTTTCCTGTGATGATTGAATGGGTGACCCATGGCTTAAATTTAAAAGGTCAAAATGCTCAGAATCCAGGATCAAGCTAGGCAAAACTCTTCTTTTGTAGGAACTCAAGGTCTGGAGTGGAAGATAAAAAATGTGGATAATGAATTCCATGAACTCTAATACAGCTATTCATGTAAGCTGTGGTTAACTCATAAAACTCTGTATTCTTCTCTGGTGATGTCAAAATAGGTAAACATAACATTCATAATAATGTCAAATTAGTAACATTCCAAAGGATTCTCATGGGAACTATTTCAGATTGTTGTCTGAGTTAAGAAACTTGGGTTGGGGAGACAGCTTAGTGGGTTAAAATTGATTGATATTCAAGCAGCAGGATCCAAGCTTGAATCTCCAGAACCCAAATACAAACAGAACATGGTCACTTGTCTGTGAATTGGGTGGTAGAGACAGGCATGTCCCAGGGGCTCAATGGCGAGGCAGCCCCACCTACATGCTGAGCCCTGTGTTCAATGAATGACTGTGTCAAACTATATAAGGTATAAATCAATAGAGCAAGACTCTCAACATCATCTTCTGGCCTCTACGTGTATGAGTCAAGGCATGTGCACCCTCGCATGCTCGGGCATGGATACCATATATACACATACAGAAATATTCAAGAAGAGCTTGCATTAAAAATAGTATGAGCCAATAGCATGAATGGGGGTTGGATGGTAGAAGTAAATGCAATAAAAATGTAGAGAAGATTACTCAGGACACAGATAGAAGGAAGATGTTTTCACTGGCAACAGTGAATCATGGGATCTGGTAAGCCACTCTTTACTGACAATGGAGTGAACTACAGACCATGAAGCCAGAAAATGTATGGTAAACTCTAGTTAAAGACTGAAGAGACCCAGAGCTAAATGAAAAGAAGAGAGAGTAAAGCTCAAGACTCATCTGTGCATCAGAGTTTTAATATTGCAAGCATGCATTTTCAAGTGTTGGAATTAATCCTGAACAACATGGCCACCGTAGAAATGTGTTAATAAGACTGTGAGTACGTGGGCAGTGTTAAGTTTCTCCAGTAGGTCACAGTAGGTTTTTTTTTATAAAGTATAGATTAGCAAGAAGTGACACAGAAGCCTAGAAATTGATGTACCAAACACCAAGAACTTTCTCGACTAGAAGGGTAGGCAAAGACAGCTTTTAGCATTTAAAAACAATTTTCAGTTCAAACATGGATGTAGATTGTCATCCATAGAAGAGCAAAATGATTAATACCAAGTATGGCTTCTCAATGGATAAACGTGAGGTTGACTTTAGACTTGCTCTCCTCTGTGCTTGGGTTTAAATGCTGCCATGATACTTATACAAACATTTCAGTACAGTTGTTGAAAAGTCTCATTTCAAATCAAATGAAAAGGAATTCCTTTGCAAAAGGGGGAAAACTTAAACCAGAGAGCAGCACAGGCTGCATATCACCCCTGCTGTTTTACATTTCTTAGTCTTAGAGTTGTGCCAAGTCTAGAGGGTAATGTGACCCAGGCCATCAGCAGGAGCAGAAGCGGGCACTCCTCTGAGACAGCCTGTGTTAATCTTCCAATTGTTAAAACCTTGCATTGGGATATGGCTGCAAATGAGGAGAGCTATTAACTAGACTGGAATGTCAATCTTAAGGGGACTCCTCAAGGCAATGCTGACGGGTTTATAGAAGAAACACCAACTGCACTGCGTGGGCAGGAAGGACGCAGTTTCATTATTTTGGAATAAGCTTAATAAAGCAAAAAACAATTAGAGGGATAAAAAATCATTGATCAACGATTGGCTGCAGTTGCCAGGTTCATGGTGCAATTGGAGCCGAACCTTTCAATCTGGTCTCTGAGCAAGTGGCACAATGAAAATTGCTAGGAATGTGCCCTTCAGTTATTGAACGGCACTGCAGACGTTTTGTTATCAGCCTAATGGAATAGGAAACAATGAAGACAGAGAGAAAGGAGGGAGATTTGAAACTCTGAGGCTTTCAGAGAAACTGAAGTCTTCCATATCTAAGTGTTATTCTATTTTACTATAAATCCTGATTTAAGAAAACTAAGAAGTTGTTTCCTGCTGAGCACCATCTGGCAGCAGAACACCTTCTGTAAGAGAGTGGGGTAATTTTGCTGATATATGGCTCAAAAAATACAGCTGAGCAGCTGAGAAACTAGAAACTCAATAACCCCCATCCTTCCAACTGTCAAAACACTATAAGAGTCCACTACAGGAAAAAAGAAAAATATATATATTAAAGAATCTGCCATAACTCATCAGCCAATGAAACACACTAGCTGAAGCAAGGAAAGCACCTTTTAGTATAAGCCATTAAGCTTTAAAAAACAAGGTGAAGAGAACCAAGAAATGGAAACTCACTCTGCAGGGCTGCAGAATGACCAGAAAAGCTGAAATTCAGGGTCACAGTAAGAGGTGCAAATTAGATTATGCTTCAGTGTTTTCTCTTTGATTAAAGAGAAGACATAGACACATGTGTTTGTCTTCAGAGGTTGAAGTAAACCTGGATCTTAGGAAGTTGTGCTTCCTGAGAAAGGCCTTTACTTGAGCAAAAAGCCCACTAATTGATTTACTGTGTTGAGAGACAAAGTTGACTTGAGAATTATTGGTGTTGGCCAGTGACCAAAGCCTGTTGGCATTTGTCATCAGGAGTCACAATCAATCTGACCCAGGTAGACAGCAGTTATGTGGACTGGCATTGATTGTAACTACATCATTTAAAATCTCCCCTACTATGTCCCTGAAAAAGGACAAGTTAAATTTGTACTAAATTCATGGCTTAGGAGATAGCAGTCAGAGTTGTCAGGAAGATGGCCCCTGTCTGAGTAACAGTCTGCATTCCTTATTTTTCTACAGTATGCTCTCTATTGACTGAGGTGGTTCAATCAGACATAGTTGTTTTGCTCCTGATATTTCGCTTCTGCTGAAAACGGAACCACCCTCTGCATATATTGTTAAAATAAAACCGAAACAAAGCGCATAGCATGCTCAGTAATACATACGACTTCCTTGATTGTCAAGCACACTGTCCATGAAAATTAGATTCCCTCCCCGAGAGTAAGGAGAGAGAGTTTTTACTGAAGCAATCATAAAATCACCCCAAGGGGAGAACAAAGCACAGAGACACTCCAGCATTCTGAAGTCTACCTGAACATGGTAATGACCTGAAAGACTGAACATAAATAGTCTAATAAGACGCCAACGTTATCATGATTTTTTTAAAAATCACAGTTCCCAAAGGAAGGAGCAAAACACACAGAAATATTCATGCAAGCTGACAAGACTTGGTAGTTGCTTCTCACTCTTTCTCCATAATTGACTTGTCCAACAGCTCACTCATCACTGACACCTTCACGTTCTTACTCCACAACTCAAGCACTCAGGACTGACGCACGCACCCCCTCAGGTGCACCCACTCTTACGTTCACCACACACCCATTCACGAAGTTCACCGGCTCATTCGCTTGGTCGCACTTCGCCTCGCTCATTCAGTCCGCCACGGCGGCACAGTCCCGCCCACATCTCCTCATGTACTTTCTCATCCATCGGCTCAAAGGCGCAGTTGCACCACTCGACCTGTCATCCAATCAGCACACTCGTTCACTCACTTCTTCGTGAACTCGTGCCTTCACTCACGAAGATACTCACTCATCCACACACTCTCTGAGCATGCGTGCCAAACCCTTCCACGGATTACGTGGGTCGACGAGGGAAAGATACAAAGTTTTCGTTGAAGTGCTAAGACGGATGATGACAACTGAATACACGGGTAAACATTACGGGACTGATGGGAAGAGCTCTGATGAAAACGGAGCTCAGCCATCATACAGGAAGAAGTGGAGATGGAGCGGAGGTTATGTTCGCCACAGAGGAGGAGAGGTCTCCTTTGAGGGATGCCTACTCTCTGCTGAGCTACTGAGATACCCTCTTTCCTGCCTAGCTGGACACCTACGTCCATATTTACAGACTCACAGCTTCTAGAGTGAAACCTTAGGCAAAAGTTATCCCCCAAACAAATCATCTTTCTCCATGAGTATGGGTTGCTCTTGCTCATATGAAGACCTAGAAATAGACTCCAGGTCTCAGAACACAGGCTTGTGGAAACTTTGCGATAATAACAGATAGACACAGAGACTGCCTCCTAATTCCAGGACAGACAGTCTTAAAAAGAATCACTGGGCAATAGTCCTGAGGATACCAGGCCAAGTAGAGCTACACAGACCTGACTGTAAGCAGCAGCTCCTTGTTGCAGAACCTGCATGTCCTCGTGCAAGGCATTGAGCCTCAATTCAATGCCTGGAAGACTAGGCTAACAATACCTGCTTCAAAGGGCTTTTGTGACACAGGATTGTATCATGTATTGGATAGAAAACAGGCAAGATCTCTGTCTCATAGCAGGAACCATATGATTTTCAGAACTTAGACCAAAGGATAATTGGTAACGTGACACAAAATGATATAGGAGAAATCTATTTAAATACCTAAAACACTATTCTTCAAGCCAGAAACTAATTCCACGCCCAAGAGCTAGTACCCTGAAGCCCAGTTAAATGACAAAACCATAAATTCAATCCACATGCAGACATGACTTTCTTTCAAAGTCTCAATTTCTAAAGTTCGATTGGGCAGAATCTTTAATAGTATTTTACAATTTAGTGAAAATCCTTCTTTATTGAGTTCTTGTGCCTTAAAAACATATACAGAGATTTCTAGTTATCTGATATTCTGAGATTCCTATGAGTCAGTTTCCTTTACATCATTTGTTCTCAGAGGAAAATGATCAAGAATATGCAAGTTAACAATTTGATAAAATTGGTATTGGAGGGAACATACCTTGTTTTTGTTTTTGTTTTTGTTTTAGTGTGAGAATCTGGAAAGGCAACTAACAGGACATACTATCACCTAGAAGATAAGCTTTAGGGATAAGCATGAGTGCATTCCCAACATGGAAAACCCACTTTGGAAGTTGGCGGAAACACTCCGTGGGCTTCGGTCTACGACTGAATAAAAAATTAAAAATGAGTGAAGTGCCAGTATTGATCTCTGCCTTCTTTCTAACAGCAGATGAAATGTGATCAGCCTCCTCATGTTCCCGTATCCAGTCATTCCCCCCATCCTAAACTAGGAGCTAAAACAACCCTCTCCTTCTTCAAGTCACTCTGTGAGGAGCTACAATGAGTGACTAGAAGGGACCGATGATATGCTTTCTCTCTTCAAGTTGGTATCTACCCAGAACCTCAGGAATCGACCTGTTTTGGAAATGAAGTCTCCCCTTATAGAAATGGTTTAGTTGAGATCATTCTTGATTACGATGGTCCCCAAATAAGATACCCTAAAGGGTGCATGTAAACAAAGGAAAAGACAGAGTGAGTACAAAGGCAGAAACTGGATGTAAGGAACTCCTGGCAGCACCACAGATTAAAAGAGAAGAGAAAGGATGATTGTCCCCTCTGAAGAACCATTGGACCTGTAGCATCTGCACATCCACTCTGCAATGCTGAACAAGAACAAACTCTGTTAGTTTAGGGACTGTTTGTTGAACTTGTACTTGGCCAATCCTAATGACAATGTGACACATAACATCTTCCACAAGCCACATCTTTATTCTCTTATGCCCAAAACCAGAGAAAGAGAAGATGATATCTGAGGTTCTTTCTTGGCCTTGAAAGAGTTGGGAGGATTCAGGCATGTTTTATTGAAGCTTTCCTCACCAACATTGTGCACCCTTAATGTAGACACTAACATAAAGTCAGATTGTTAGCCTTAGGTCATGCTTCTTCCATAGACTTTATTCTTAACAAGAAGAAGGCATTGTAAATGGTCTTGGCAGACATCGTAGGTAACAATAAGCATCATTTTAAAAATCTCAAAGAGAAGAGTTGTCTATGTGAAGCATGAGCTGGTTCAGTTTCTACCTGCTACTTAAAGACAGACAAATTTTCCGTGACAGCTCTTAATGGGAGCTACACTTATGGAACTTACCCTCAAAATTACAGAGTAGTCAAAGGAAAACAGCATTTGACTGAATGCAGGCAAAAGGCAGACTTTTCAATAAAGAGTCCATTTTGTTCTTTTTACATCTCCTGGATTGCCTGCTCAGTAGGCTCCCTGTTTTTAAGGACCAAGGATTAACGTGTATGTCATTACTGAGATGCCATTCGAACTCTTCATTTATTTACCTAGAGCAAGGAGACTATTTTTCTCACTATCCAAAACATTCACCTTACCTAAGTGTTTAAGGAAGATGATAAAACTCCAGGTCTCTGAGGTTGGATCACACAAATGAGCTGATATGCAGCCCAAAACAAAAATGACAAGAGCAGACAACAAATTCTAATCTGAAGTCTATTTTCTCATTACTGTAGAAAATGTAGTTAGAATAGGTGAACTTGTTTTAGGTACAAAACATGGTCCAGACAAGGGATGCAAAAGTATCCCCTGGAAACACACAATTAAGTGTTAGAAGGTAGAGAGGGCTATCTATCCACTTCTGGACTTCTGGTCCGTGTCAGCTCTGGAGCTACGCCCAGGGCTACAGACAAGCTCTGAAGGCTGATTCCCCTCTCTTCACAGCCTCCTCTCATCATTTCTAGATCCACAAGCACTTCCCACTTTTACTTGTGCTTCTCACAAATCTATAACATTTTCTCAGTTAGTTTGCATATGCATGCATAAGTCATGTCTGTTTTTCGAAGTCTCTTCAGTAGAGGGAATTCCCATGGTTCCAGGTATCCGGTTCCCACAACACGGCACACCTAAAATACAATGTACTACCTGATGAAAAATGAGCAGCATGTAACCGATGAAGAAATGATTGGAATTTACGACAACAGACAAAAGATATGGTTTTCTGAAACACAGAAGAATATCTAAACATAGTAAAGACACCCCCAACTTGTTAACAGTCCAGCATCATAAGAAGGGCTTATAGGAAAATGGATCAACACTTTTGTTCTTCTTCCATTCCAGGCCTCAACAACTCATTTCATAAACAGTAACTAGCTTGCTGCTATACCAAACATATCATGCAGAGTCACACGACCAGGTGAATCACTTGCATTCATCAATGCATCTTTCCCCTACTAGGGTACTTCATACTTATTGGTCTCAGTGTACATGGAAGACACTGAAAGGATTTACCTTATACTCTAGGAACAAAGCATGAATTTCATTATGAAGCCTTTATAATGACCACCACATTCATCTTCATGTATTCAAAACTGACCTGATGATTAATAAAATTGGTTCCTAACAATACAACTGAAAAGAAAGCTGGGTAGATGGTTCAGTGGGTAAAGTTGCTGCTATAAGCTACAGGGACCCAAGCTGAGATGCATAACATTCACGTAAAACCTGAGGCAGTGGTCTTGTCTGTAACCCCAGCTCTGGGGAAAGAGATGAAAGAAAAGGCCTCTGTAACCAGTCAGTCCAGCAGAAATGGAAAGTTTCAGGTTCAGTCAGAGACCTCCCAAAAAAGTAAGGTTGGGGGTATCAGAGAGAGATACCTGAGATACTGAGCACTGGCCAACATGCATGTCCAATGTGCAAGCACACACACAACACATATGCCACACACACATACATACAAAAGCATACACACGCATATGCCACATGCACACACACACATACACAAACACACACACATGCACACATAGACTCACACACACAACACACACACACAGACTCACACATACATACATACACACACACAAACAAATAAATGAACTATTTTATTTTGAAGGGGAAAGAAAGGAATGCTTTGAGGATGAAACTCATCACTGGAAAATGCCGAACATGAAACATCCTCAGATGTCTCGGACCAGCACAGTGCTAAACCAGCTCAGCTCCTCACACAGGCCACCCTCCTCTGTCGACAAGAGGAGATGTCTTAGGTCCCCAAAGCATAGGTAGCCATTGCCACACTCTCATAGTTTCTATTCAACTATTATTTATAAACATCTTAGTTACATAAGTAAACCTAGAAAACATGAGCTAGAGTTATAAAACTTTTATGAAAATAATTTTTCTGACCATATTACCATTGTCTTTCTCGATTTGTTGATAGACTACACCAAAAAAATGGCTTACTTCAATATGGTTGTCTCGGGTCCAGGTTTCCAGAGGAAACATAAAACCCAGATCTTAGCTAGCTTCGTAAGACTAAAGATTAAGTATAAATATCATGTAAGTTCTAACAGTAAACTGAGCCAAATGAAGGAAAAATGGGGACTGGCAGATGGAAAGCATAAAGATGCATGATGAATAAGGGAATTTCTATAGTAAGTGTTCTATCTCAAGAGAACAGTGTGAGTTCAAACTCTGTTTTCAATACACACAGATGATAGATAGATAGATAGATAGACAGATAGATGATAGACAATTGTTCTGCATGACAGCTTTGGAAAATTCAGAATTAATAATCAGATTTACCCCAAGTCACAAAACCTGGGGAACACAATATCCCAGCATTTACCAAAAGTGACATTAGGACCCAACTAATCTAGTCTCAGGGAAACTCACTAATAAAGTAGGTAGAATTGGTAATTCAGAGAGAAATAAGAAGCTGAGAGCCAGGCTTTCTTTGTATATTAATAGAGATTTCATTTTTCAGTTAATTGTCAAGGTATTGAATAGAAGCCAGTGCCCAGGAGAGATAGTTTCAGAGTGAGCTTGATAATTCTACCACCGTCAAGCCCATATCCAAGCCATATGTCACCATTTGATCATGGTATTCTGTCCCATTGTCTATCTGAGCAGTAATCTCAAAAACTTCTCTTAATACAGGACACTAAACCTGGATTGATCTGAACCGCTAGAAATACAATACAAATGTTACTCTGGTATGGGGAGCTTCCCCAATAGAAAGAAACATGTACAGAATGGGAGAACGACATAAGTCCTATATTCAGGACAGAGGGGACACTGTATGGGAAGTGGAAAGGAATCGGATATGTTACGCTCCCTTCACCATTTCCGTCGGAAATAGCGTGTGAATGAGAACCCTACTAATTAATGTAAGCACATGGCACAACCATCTTTAAAATGTACAAAAAATTACCTTTCATGCCTTTATATTAATTCAGTAGTAACAATAGCTCTAAATATCTAATGTTTCAAAAACCTGAATATTTCCCTTTCTGGAGCAGAGACAATTACAGAAATTATGACAACATAATTACCAATGGATTTCTCATGGTCTCACAGCTTAAATAATAATACAGATAATGAATTATTCTGTAGTAGTAGATTCATTAATACCAACATAGAAAACCTCAACAGTACAGATTAGGAAGAATTACATTGAATCAATTGGTAAAATAGCTAAAGTCAACTTTTAAATTAAATGAGATAGAACCCTGCTTTGTGAAACATTCATATCTAGTGAATATTTAATCGCAGTACTCAATGAGGAATGAAATAGAATGGCCCAGTACATCATTTCTACAAATGGACTAATTAGAAAGACGTATTAGAGTTGAGTGTTTATCACAGTTCACAGACTATCTGAGCACACTGATATCATTAAATTACAAGGCAGGTCACCATCAGCATTGGGAAAAAAAAATCCATGGAAATATTTCCTGAAGGGGTCCCTAATATTTTCCCCAAAAATTGGAAAAGTGGAAATTGTCTCCATGTATAAAAATTCTCTTCACAATGTTTATGTATCACATACATGTCCATCTTTAAAGTTTAGTGCATCTGTTCTATAAAACTAAAGCTTCTTGAATATTTTCTCTGTACCTATGAAGGAGGCCACATTCACTGTGTGATTCCTCAAACCCTTGGTTCTAGGACTGGTAAATGCTAAGCACCAAAATGTGTGTATAAATGGTCAGATGGAGTAATGAAAGAATCATTTAAACAAGGTGATGTGCTGAAAAAAATAGAGCTAGGAGCTAGAGCATCTGGAGCCTGGTGTCTTTATAACATTCCTCCTGGAAGTTAGTGGAATCTACCGTTTCAGCTCCCCCAGCTGTAAGTCAGTAAGCTGAGGAAGGGAAGTATCAGCTCTTCTCCTTCACTCCAAGATGTGTTTCCAAACAAAAGCCGGTTTCCTCTTACAAATGTCAAAAGCAAGACATGAATCACAAGATTCAGCATCTTACACAGAGAGAAAAAGGTCTATCCTTAATTTAAATGAGGTATGTATGATCTGAGATCATTGAGTAGAGAAACAACAGTTCGAAATAATAGACAAGTCACCAGAAAACAGTTATAAATAAATACCAAAATTCCACTATAAACCAAGTGCCTCTGGGGGCACAAAATCAAAAGAAACTGAGGGATTAGGAGATATGTTCTGGTGAAATTGAGCTTTCAATGGTAAGGCCTTGGTAGGGTGTGGGTCCTGGGAATGTAGCTCATTAGTGTAGTGCTTATCTTATGTGTTCGAGGCTTGCTCAAGTTTTAATCCCAAGTACCCAAACCAAAACAGTCGAAAAAAAGGGCTAATAGGTGTAAGCTCAGAGTCTATAAGTTTATTTAATACTTTGAAGTTCCATGCTTATCCAGAAAGCAATAGTAAGTCATCAAATAGAAGAATTTCTTTTGTCATTACTGATTTCAAAAATATACAACTACACTCAAGCCTTTGCTTGGAGAAATACTTAGTAAAGTTTTTGTATTTGTATTTTGCTATACTATAGTATTTCAAAAGTTGAAAAAGTATGCTGCAGACTTTTAAGATATCTTAGAATGTTCAAAGGAGATAGTGACTTTGAATGCAAATAAGTATTGAGTTTAAATGTACATTGCTATTTCAAGGAGGTGTCACTAGGGTGTATCATTCTGCATGGAAATACAACCAATTTATTTGAATTAAAATACATATTTGTTTGATTACCTTTTCAATTCTATCTTCTTGATTCCTTTACCAAAGGTGATTCCATTGCAAAATAGACTTCCATCAGAAGACTCCTGAAGAAATTTTGTACTAACAACTATGTTTAAGAATATGAGGATACAGAGCCTGTTATTTTATGTAGGACATGGAGTAAAGAACTCCCCCCAAAAGATTCTAAATGCAATTCATCAGAAGATGAATCAATCTTAACAATCTATTTGTAGCATACTGAAGCACAGCGGAGAACCAAAGGATCCTAAGAGCCTCTTCTAAGTTTAGAGAAGTTCAACCCATCCTTGCTAAAGCAAAGATGCAAACAAAGGTCACAAGGTGGTAAACTCATTTTTTTTCCTTTTGAAAGCAAATCAATATCCTTTCTATCCTTCACCCTGTACAACTGCTAACCCTGCCATCAGCGGATTCCTGTGAGGCTCATGAGAGCTAGGTGTAGAGTCCAACAGTTTGTCCAGACCTGAATCAGCTCCATCTCTGAAATTCTTTTCTGGCCCTAAACTCTCTGCGACATTCTTGGCTTATTGATTTTTCTAGATGCATAGTTTTGTATAACTTTGGTGTGTTCATCCCATATTCTTTCTCTCAAGATTCTCTTAGAATCTCACTTAGACAGGGTCTTAAAAAGTCACAAGAGATTCACTAGATTGCCAAGTAAAACTCTGTCAGATTGATCCCCAACACCAAAGAAAAATACTAAGGTTTACTCTCAGGTATGAAAGGAAAGATTTATCAACTCTGTTTTCCTTTTGCTTTAGGGACCTAATAAGTAGACAAGAAACATTTATGTCCTCTTTCCCATTGTATCCATCTCCCGAAATGAGTGGCCGTGAAGTTTCCAAATTAATTGCCCTGGAACAGGAAACTGTCACAAAATAGGGACAATGGAAGTTGGCAGAACTGGCATTTCCATGGTGGACATATTTCCATGTGGGACACAGGGAGACGTATCGTGAGTGACATTCCCACAGTGTGCATCCTGTGGGTGGAATGGAGAAGGGTCCAAAAGATCCTAACTGATTCCGAGATCCACATACTGATGTCTAACCACGGAAGATCACTTGATATTTAAGGACAACAGAGGAAGAAGGAGATTCTGTCTTTGGACATATTAGAAAACAACTTTGTAAATAGTGCTCTATGTTAATGGAATAGTATCTGGTTCTTCTAGCTGTGAAGTATTGATGCTGCTACACACAAAGGCAGCATCCAGCTCACCTGGATTAAAGCCATGTCTTTGTTTGCTCTGATGAGTTCCAAAAATAGGCTAGACTTTTAATGCCATTTACATCTGAGTTAGAAAAATAATCAGGAAAATAATAATTCATGAATAATTGAATAGGTTTGATGCCATATTAGAGAGGAGCTATCTTTAATTTACGAAGCCCACGTTAATGTGCATTTCAAAGAGCAAAGAGAGGGGGCAGGGACTTATTAAAGGGGCAGTCTTATAGGAGAATTGTTTGCTTATCAATAACTAACAACATCATCACTGCATTCCTCAAACATAAGATGATTGGAGTTAAAAAGTAAAAGACCAGCTATATCAAAAGCTGACTCTTGTCTGTGAACATAGTTTCATCTAGAATAACAAAATCATTTTTCTACAAAGAAAGACTCAAATGAGACTTTAATTTGCTTCATGTTTTACTCAATATACCAACAACGAAACACAGAAATGGGAACTAACGGAATTGTATTTAACTTAGAAAGATAGGTATAAAATTTACAGTATGTATTTAATATTTTCACTTCACTGTGTGCCCATATGTATTCAGCCTAGTCTTCACATAAAGAAAAGAACAGAAGAAGTGGTATTGTTGAGCGCTGTGACACACATTTTCAAATGTCAACACAGGTCCTATCAGTACATAAGTCACACTCCTCCTGCCGGTCTTTACCTTCCTCCCATGCGCTCATGTGACAAGCATTTATTTATTCTCACCCAAAGCATGAACATGAAGAACAGTCTCTCGGTTGTAGAAAATTATGCCACAGTCAGACACCTTGAGTAGCAGATTCACAAATGGTTGTTTTCTCATCATCTTCTCTCATTGCACAACTTGAAAATTAAGTTAACACAGAAAATGTTCTTGACCAGGCTTCCGAAGGACAGTTTTCTTCTGATGTCTGCTCTGTGATCACTGGGTTTTTAAGGACAATGAATATACTGGGATGAACAGATATCCTTCAAACAGTGTCTCATTCACTTCAGATGTTCCAAATTCCTGAGGTTTTACTGAAATCAGTAAGGAAACCTTTAAAAACATTAATCTCTGAGTTCTATGACACACATCTTAAGGGGTCTGATAGCACTCTCAACTTCAGCTACTTAATTAAAGTATCCTGAAGCTACAGGTCATAGATTGGATTTTGAAGCAATTGTTGCTAACATCTGCTCCAAAATATGTGAGCGTTCCTGAGTTACTGTCATGGGTTAAATATAAAGAAAAAGGAGTAGGGCATAAATACAAAAGTTATATTTATTTAGTGTCATATAATGATAAACAAGGAAAACTGATCTCAGACTTATCTAAACAAACATGAACTAGTAATTGGGAATTAACTGTGCAATTATAATTGTTCTTCCAGCCAGTTTTTCTTTTGCAATTCTAATATAATTAAAGGTATATAATAAAAGATGTCCCTTCCATTTCTTCACCCATGCAAGCCCTCTAAGATATCTAGCCTTGCTCGCTTTCAAACTCATGTTTTCTATTTTTCATTAATTACTGTTATGTAAATATGCGTATAAGGACGGGAGAGTCCAGAAGGCCTCAATCCTACACAAAAACTATAGGCAACTAAGGAATTCTGAGAGTGGAATAGATAGTCCTCTCTGGGAAGAACTTATCAACTGGTCATCCGGTACCAAATGGTCACCCCTGAGAACAAATACAGGAGTAACACTGTACAGACTGAACAGCTTATTTTTTCAGTCACTTCCTCTCTATCATGCTGACTTCATTTTTGCTCCTGAGTAATTTCAAAAATAATACACTAACCTAAAAAAAATAGAGGACAAAATAGAGTCTAACAGTCTCACAAGTCTTTCTGGGCTTGTTTTTGGTTGTTGTTAGGATGTGTGTGTGTGTGTGTGTATGTGTGTGTGTGTGTGTGTGTGTGTGTGTGTGTGTGTGTGTGTGTGTGTGTATGTGTGTGTGTGTGTGTGTGTGTGTGTGTGTGTATGTGTGTGTGTGTGTGTGTGTGTGTGTAAATTATCACTTATTTTTCTTTCTTGGTTTGTTTGATTTTCAGTTACATCAAGAAGTAAAAGCCAAAATATAAGCTAATGTAAACTGGCCTCTGAATAATTCCCTGTTTAGAGTTTAACAGCAATGTCAAACACTCCCCACTAAGAGGCTATTAATTCTGCAGGCAGAGCCTCAGTGAGAAGAACTTGTGCATTAGTGTGCTTATTTCATTATAATGTGGAATGTATTCTTTGCATTTAAATGGACAGAAAGGGACTAAAACATTAACTTGGGGTTCATTAGAAGTAAGCAGAATCCCATCATTCATTACATCCACTCCCAAAGTCTCCTCTAGTGAAAAACAGAATCACCCGCAGAAACAGCTGGGTTCGCAGGACTCCATGCTGTCTGAGCACCATTGTCTGATAGGTTTAATGTCACTTTTGTACTGTTAGATACCACAGAGGGAGATGCTGAGTCGTCTACAGCAGGGTGGCTAGCTAACATTCTGTAGCTAATTACACATAGTTCCATGACAATACTGAAGGAAGGACAACCCTCTGTATGTCTCAGAAGGGAATAGAAAGATATTTTGTTTATAGCCACCCATCTGTCTGGTTTAACAGAACTATATAGGAATATAAGGCATCGTTTAGTATGTCCTTCAAAAAGAATTTCCTCACTGTCTGCTTTCCACTGGTTGCCTCTAAGCAACAGGCTCATAGGCTGTTACCATCTTCACCGATAATAATCCATCTGATTCTCCAACGTTTCTTCTGGAGTCAAATCTTTCTCATAGAGGCCATAACTACACTTTATTGTGTTGTAGAATAAAGACCAATGCATTTTTTTAATAAAAGCAAGAAAGGACAGTTTTTAAAAATATCATCAATTTAACCTATGTGTGCTTACCAAGGTTCTGTGATACAACCAGTAGAATGTGCGTGAATCTGCATTGGAAAACACCAAAATGAGTATCTAGCCATAGTTTTTTCTTTGTGTTCAAGGGAGATGCAGTGACATTCACTGGCTGGCCTGAGGTCCCAACAATGACGACCTGCCATAACCCCAATGCCTGCATATCAAGAAGCAGGAAGCACAGCTAAGAACCATCTTCATCAACTCTTTCCCATCATCACTCTGGCCTTCTAAAAGATGGAACATTTACTTATGGGCTGGGGAGACTGGCATAGGAGTGAGACTAAGGAGACTCATGGGAAATCAGCTACATTTTCCAGAGAAACATAACTTCTGCCTCCCTTCAGGCAGATGAAACTTACTGCCTTATTCGTCCTTTCTGATTCTGAATATTATCTGTGTATGCAGTACCTGTCTACAAGTCACATATCCACAGTAAAGCCTGATGGGATATTGCCAACACACACACACACACACACACACACAAAGACACAGTAAGCATATAAAAGAAGAAATAAAAATGATTAAAATCAAAGCTCATCTAAATCAATCTAATCCTATTATAAATGCCTTTGCCCAACCATCAAGTCAGAAGCAAGCCATTAAATAAGTAAACAGAAGGAATGTTTAACCAAATGAGACTGTTGTGGTTGGTTCTGCAGTCCACAATCTAAATCAGATGATCAGACAATATGATGAAAAGGATGGGACCAGGAATTGTGGGCTCAGGTTTCCTAAGGAAAGGATAACCCTAAGGCTCTAGATTTACCCCCAGAGTCTTCCTGTGAGTCTTGTTTGCCCACATGCAGTTCTAAGAGTTTTAGGTTTTCCGGGGGACTTATTCTGGGTGACATAGCACTACTTTGTTCTTGCTCTACCCACATTAGTGGTCAGTTTCCCCAACAGCTCTATTGCTAGCTGATACGGAATGGATTCTATTATTTGTTTGTTTACTTTCTCTTCCCCTGTAGAACACGAAGCACAAAATTTTCTTGTTTGCTTTGTATATTTAGTTTAGAGTAATTTATATATGTGTTAAATGAAAAGAAACCACACAGAAATGGTCCATTGCTATTCCAGACTATAAAAAACTTGCAATAAAAATGTGATTTTTTTTTCCTATGAAAGATTTATTATGCTTTGTCAACTTGGGTTAATTTATTTTCTTATCATCAAAATCAAATCAATAGATAATGAGAATCAAGATCATCTCATATTATTGTGTTAATGGTTTACTCACACCTAACATAGCTAGACTCGGCTGATGAAATCCATTGGGTATAATCCTTTGTAATATGCTCACTATCTGGAGTTAGCTCTAGGATGTCTTCTCTATGGCTATTCCATTCTCAGGCATCTCCCTCACTCATAGTACATAAGAAACCATTACTCATCTTAGCCACGACACTGGATTTGGGGAAGATAGCGCAGATGTCAAGAACTGTGTTAGATTGCCATCTACCTATGATATTCAGAGCAAAGCGTTCTCCATGGCGACCCACATGAGTGTAGACTGCTCCATAACATCATCTATGCGAGTGCTTCACATCCATCAGTGTCCTCCCATGTACCTGCTTCCACAAACCCTCGTCTTTAGCTTCTCAAACATAAGTCATGCAGACTTTTTCTTTACCTGTCTCAATGCTATGGAAATAAATTCCAGCTCTTCTTTATGTGAACACTAAAGTGTAAGGCACTGAGCCATTCTCAATTTTCCTTACAGAGAAGAATTATTACCTAATGATAAATGCATTGAAAAGATGTTGGTTAAATAATAACCAACATTATCCTCCATTTTTTAAAGAATAAGTAGAGTCACAGTCTAAACTAACCCAAATAAGATAGTACATCAAGATATGCCTGTTGTGTGTGGCAGGCTACTAGATGCCCACCTCATCTCTTTATAACCTTCTATAATCTCATTCCCGTTATAAAAAGCCCAATATAAATATTGTCTAGCTTCTGGAGAAAGCCGCTGTACTAACTGACCTATATCTTGTCTCTACCTAGGTTCCCCATTACTTAACAATCTCTCTATGACACTTAACTCCTTTTAACTTAAAAATTGTTATTCATTCCTTCAATTAAAAGGCATGAGTATGTTAATGAGCATTTAGAATGAATTAGCAAATCTTCCATTTTTTTTAAATAAAATTATTTATTTAACAGAAATAAAAGGGCACGGTTAAATGGTGATTATGTATCCTATGTTTGCCATGCAAAAGATAAATAGGGGATGAAGCATAACTTAAAATCTACTTCTTTACAGAAGGACCCTCTGTTCCACAACTCTCCCACCCCAAAATTAGCATCCAGATAGTTCAAAACCCTTGCTATTATCTAAGAACCCAAAGGGCATGCCAATTCTAGGGTTTTAATTAAACTCTGAAAAGAAGTTTTCATTTTGGTATGATGACAACCGTCTGGAATAATGAATGCAACATTGTGCTCTGTCTCCTCCACAGTGTGAAGGCATCAACCCGGGAAGCTGTGGGCACAGCTAACGGGCTGCCAGAGAAAGATGGAATAATGTGTGTCATTTAAGTGAATTTGAAAAATAGTTCCTTGCTACCTTGGGAGGATAAATCTATTTTGGCATTTCGAAATGTACATTAATGACACAATCTGTATAATTACTTGTCAGTTATGTTGGGTACAGAAGGCCATAGAAAACTAATTGTTTGAAATGTTCTGTCTTGAAAGCTATGGATTTAATGGTATCATTTCATAGGTAGAAAATTAACAAAAAGTTGACGTTTTTGAACAAAAATTTTGACAGTCTGGTATTTGCTTTACTATGTGGGAAACACTGATATGATCTCCAGATTGAAAAAAAAAATTACTTCAAATGGTAAGAGCAAAAGTGAAGCAGAGCCTGCTTTTGGGTTTCAAATTCTGCAATAAGGGAATATTATGCATGATTACTAACAACCAGGATTGCCTTTATCAATACCATGCATATTTGTATTCATAGTAGTATAAGAAATTGATAACCTACCCTGAAAAAAAATTCTATCTCTGTTTTGAAAATAAGATATGACCCTTAAAAGGAAAAGCTTTTAAATATTCCCTTATGAATCCATTCATATTAAGGGTATTACTTTTTTAAATGTTTCTATCATTCCAAAATAACCAGGCCTGATCCACTGAAAGAATCTTTCCATATTGTTTCTTATTCTTACAAGGTTCTGTCAATATATATTCAATATGTAATATGTGCAATGATTTTCTTAGAGATAACATGCTTCAAAATCCATGCTCACAGTTTGCCTTTTGATTATTATAGTTAGATAATTTATATATAAAGTGATTATGAATATTAGAGATTAGAATGTCATGGGTGACCACGTGAGGAATAGACTTCTACCACACCCATCCTATCAACGATATGGAACCTCTGTCATTCACTCATTTGCCTCCTCCTCCATCAGCCCCCTCTTACACGGACATGCACACACACGAATGCTGCACACATGCACACAAGCACACAAACACACACACACACACACACACACACACACACACACACACACTCACCAAGATCAATTTTTAAAAAGTATAATGTTTCTTGTATGCATGTTTGCAGAGGTAACTACTTGGTGCTAGATAACCAATTGGTGTTCTTCCCTGTAGCACTTCACCTACTGCTGAGGTGCGGCTCAGTGAAGAAGACGAGGAGGCATATTTCATAATTGCAAACCCTGCCAGACCTCAACAAAAGGAAACACCATCATAGCCAGTGCCATACTCACAGTCGAACCTGAGTCTGAGCACAAGTGCTTTTATGCATTCAGAACTCCTCAAGGGCAGATCATAAGCAATCACACATCCCTGACAGAAATCCAACACCTGCAGACAATATAAAATACCAAGGCCTATGCATCCCTTTTTCCAATAGTGCACAAAAACAATTATTTTAAATGAAACTAAAAATAAACTTCCACAATACTTCCCTTTTCTGTATAAAAAAGTTGTTTTACCTTTACAACACAATTTAACACTATGCCAGTAAAACCATTTACAAGAGGAGCAATCATGAGGCTTCTAATGCACAGGACCAAACGGCAGCAAATATCTATCAAGCTGTTCACAATGTCTTTGGACAGCAGAAAAACATTTTCAATGTCCAGTTTCTGGAATTCACTCACAATCTTCTGGGCTCCTCCAAATGGCTTGGGTCACTTCTCTGGCTCTGCCCTCTGCAGCACACGCAGCTTGTCCTCCAGGCTCTGGCTGGCTCCACTCCACTGCTACTGCTGTTCTTGGTGATAGTCCCATGGTACTGGCACCTCCAGAATGCTAGGATCTTCTGCTGCAACTGGGCTGCACTTTCACCAGTAGCCTCTCCTGGGCTCTCTTCGTGGTGACAAGCCTCAACTTCTTTACATGACCCCTTTATCTGGACCTTCAACTACTACTGAGGCTGCACCTTCAATAATGGCCTCTCCTGGCATCTTATAGTGTCAAGCCTCAATTGCTCTCTAAAGACCCCTTCATGCTTTCAAAACCAGCAGCAGCTGGGTGACTCTTAGAGTATCAAGTTTGGCTATCAGCATGAGATACAACCTCGGCCAGTTTTGGAAAACAGCTTCTGTGAGCTGACCAT
This sequence comes from Cricetomys ansorgei, assembly GCA_026225945.1. Classification (NCBI taxonomy): domain Eukaryota; kingdom Metazoa; phylum Chordata; class Mammalia; order Rodentia; family Nesomyidae; genus Cricetomys; species Cricetomys ansorgei. Next base: position 16,749,361 of record JAMJFZ010001816.1, on the reverse strand, counting down.
GAGAAAACATTTTCTAGATTTTAAGATAGAATCTGGTTTGCAGGAAAAAACTCATCTTTGTCTGCTGGAAGGGTTCCCTCATGGGTGGAGTTCTCATTACCATCACCAATATCTGGACCACTTGACGTCAGGTTTGCAGGGAAAAAAAAGTCAGTTAACTCAGCAGTTTTTTGGCTCCATGCTGCAGCTTCCACAACAGCAGGGGTCCTGGGCCAGTGGGAAGAATCTCTGGTTGAAACATTCTGGCAGTTTGGTGGTCATTCTCATCACCAGTAGGGGAAACAAATACCCTTCTTCATAGAAATCAAACACAACATCTTGAGCTTCACTCATATACAAAGAAACTATGAGAAAACTCAGTTTGTGAAACAGTATGCTATCACCAGTGGTGGGAGGGAGAGTCAGCTCCATGATCAGGAAAAGCAGAAAGAACCTTGGTTTTTTTTCTGATCCCAGCTGAATTCTTTATCTCTAAGGGCCTCCATTCTGTGGCTCTCACCTTTCTTTCTCATTTATTGGTTAATTTCACAGCCTTCTCTCTTCATAGAGGCTTATTTCCTGTGTCTCTCTCCTAGTCCTTCAGAAGCCTTCAATTAATACTTTCATCTCTACCCTCTGGCAGCTTCCCTGAGCTTACTTTCCTGGACTCTGTGAGGTCTGGATTTCCTTTCCCTATTTCCTTGTCTCCATGTTGAATTAGCTTGAGTGATGTCCTGCTCCATGTTTCAGGCACCATTTGTAGAAGTATGATGATGTGTAGGCTCACCAACAGAGACATGAGGGCATTTTTCATAGCCTCAAATCCTCCCAGACCTTAGCAGAGGGAACCACCATCATGGCAAGCACGACCTCGACGGTAGAACAAAGAGTCTGAGCTCAAGTGCTTTTATTCATTCAGAACTCCTTGGGTGCAGATCATAAGCAATCAAACATCCCCCACAGAAATCCAACACCTGCAGACAATACAAAATGTCAAGCCCTATGCATTCCCTTCGCCATCAGTGCACAAAAACAATTATTTTAATATAACTGAAAATAAACTTCCACAACATTTCCCTGCTGAAGAATATACATGTATATATAAATACACAAAATATGTAACAACAATTAGTGATAAAAACAAAAGGCCATGAATTTGAAAGAGAGAAAGAAGGGTATAAGGTAGGATTTATAGGGAAGAAAGGTTTGGGGAGAATTATATTACAAAAAACAACATATATGTGTGTGTGTGTGTGTGTGTGTGTGTGTGTGTGTGTGAAAAAACAAAAGAATAAAATATGTCTCTGACCTCCATGCAGCAGGGAGGCCTCCTCTTTCAAAGGGGCCAGGGAAAGTCTCAAGGGAACTAGAACTTTTAGTCATCGTTAATCACGCCAACACTGTTCAAGGAAAGGAGGAGGAGGAAGTATTTTAATATCAGATAGACTGAAAACAAAAGAAGACAGAGATGAACCAAAAGCAGAGAAGGGGATTAATGATGATGAAAATCAATCCACCAAAAAGGTATGGCAACACTAAATGTGTACACACCAGACAAACAAATCTTCAAAGTAAAATCTGAAGCAAAACAAAACATGGTGGAGAAGTCAGTCATTGATTACAGTGAGGTATTTCAGCAATGTTCTGTCATGAATAGAGCAACCACCTAGGAAATTAGCAAGGAACAGTGGAACTCAACAACATTATTTCAAGAGACAAACAAAAGCAGCAGAATACACCATCGATCCCAATGTCATAGACCATAGAACTACAGCATGTTTTTTTCTTTTTTTAAGTAGAAACATAAAAGTGTATTTTCTAACCACCGTGGCACACAATGAGAACTCAGCCACAGAAAAGAAACAGAGAAATAGCTTCCAAAACTTGAAAATTGGTCATCACACTACTGTAGCCCTTAGGTCAGACGATGTCGCAAAGGAGTGAAAATAATCACAGGAATCTGAACAAAACACAAATATAACAATGAAACGGAGTATTGGAAGAAATTTTTGTATGATTAAAAGCATCCCTCAGTGAAAAATATTAAAATCTCAAATAAATTATACAACCTAGAGCAAGACTACAAAAGGCAATATTAAAGAATATACATGACTGAAGTAGAATGTAGCAAACCAACAGAGAAGAGTAGTTGGATGGAGAGGGGAGCTTTGAAAAGAGTTATGAAATGGACAAGTGGAGAGAGAGAGAGAGAGTGTATGGGTGCAGGGTGGGATACACAGTACCATTTAATCGTGGTATTATCTGCCAACACAATTACTGCTACCCCTCAAGAAGGCCCATTTACTTGTTAGTATTTTTAAACTGGAGCTACAATAGTAAGGATCCCAAATGCTCAGCTGTTTCTTCATCCAGTTCCCAGTACTGCAGCATCAACAGAGCAAAGCAGTGTTTCTTGTGATGATGAAATCTTTCAGCTTGGAAGTTTAAATAATCAACAGCTCTCCCAAGCATTAGGACATTGTTTCTTTTGTAATCACATTCCCAGCATCAGGAAGATTCTCCACTGTATCTCAGAGACAGTCAAATATTTGTAGAATGAGTAACTGAAAGAATTCATAACTGGGAGGGACAAAAGCATTATAAATTAGAAAAGACTGGGAGTTTGATAGGGGTTTTTGCATTATTTACTTGATTTCATTGAAAAGGAACCCATAAAGGAGAGCAAACAATCATGAGAATGCTAGAAAAAAATGGTTTAGCACTTGCTTGTGTATAAATATATACACAAATTATTGCTCAAACTTTCAATGTTCCAATTATACTTCAATTGTACTAAGAAAAATGAGTTACCAGTTATGAAAAAGCCACTGTTAAAGGCAAATTCTTTTCTTTAATTTTATCAAAAAAGTCTTAAAACTAGCCAGAACTAAACAAACTTTAGCGAAAAGTAGATTGGAATATAGAATAAGATTAGAGACGTTCAGTTGGCTTATTTTAGAAAGTCAAGTGATTTAATGCAGTGATATTATTCCAGAAAGGAAATTGAGCTCCAATGAAGCATGCATGTCCTCTTCTACATTATCCGCAACAGTGCATGAAATTTGCACACATTTAATTAACTAATAAAACCCCTATCAGTAGCATCAGGCTTGGAAATGTCATTGTGATGACATGCTGCTCCATCAGGATTTGGTTGGTTGTGTTTTGTTTTGTTAGCACGAAACTGCAACACGTCGAAGGAGACTGCCAAGTACCTCTACTTTCTTTCAAGCACTCTCCCATTACATATATAAGATTTGTTGGGATTTTTACGAAGAGGAGGTAAGTCATATAGTTGAAAAAGCCATTGCCCTGACTAAACCATACTTCAAAGCAAGACTAAGGTAATAAAGGAAGCATTACTTCAATGAGATTCACTAGACAGGAAATCTTGTCCTGCTGCAGACTATGCAGACAACAATGAGAGTTACATGGTTTATCTCATATTCTGCAGTGTGAGTTACTTTACTCATCTATGACACAAAATTTTCATTAATTTAGTGAAAGAAAACAGACAACAGAATCTGAACAATATTGTTGCTCTTAAGCTTTCTTATGCTTTGTACCTCCTGCTGTTATATTGAACTTCAGTTTTAACTGGAGCTGAAAGAACAGACAGAAGAACCACCAGTCCCTATGTTGCCACATAGATACAGTACACATTTAATAAAAACAAAAACAAAAACAAAAACAAAAGCATAGCCATAGCAGGCACCCGCTTGATGAAGAAATGGAAGGAAAGTAACACAAATGGTTACCTTATCATCAGTAGATTCAACTTCCCTGTTGCCAAATCAGAAACATAATTGCTCTCTTGGGATAACTATGATACACTTTTCTCTAAAATTTCAACTTCGTGTTTTGTCAAAATACATAGACACGTGCAACAAGGTATTTATGTTAAATGGGACACTCCATAGACCTAAGTTTCAATGTTATAATTAAGCCTTTGCCTGGCAACACTCTCATTGGTTGACGGAGGAGCAGTCATATTTTGAGCGGATACGGAAACCATTGGAAACTGTGAACACAGCATTGTGATTGGTGCTATAAAGTTGTCTTCGTTTAAAGGCAAAACACATCGAGGTAGTAAGAAACTGGGTTGCAAGTGATAGAATGAGGCTAAGAAGGGAACCTGAAAAGCCAGATCAATGAGGCTGGCACCACATGACTTAAGTGTTGAAGAGAAAGAGGGAGAAGGATATCTTTGTCTGTAACAGAGATTGGAAAACTTCTGACTGCTGTCTGAAGGATACTGAGGGGGCAATCAGGAAAAATGAAGGAAACTTGAGAGTGCCTCTTTGGATGGATGGTCTTGTACTTGGTTGTGGGAGTTCCCACTGAAGACACGCAGAAGGCAATCAAATGCGCTGCGCTACCATAGCTTGGTGCACAAACAGCTACGACTGCTAATAGGAGTGCTTCTTATTGGCACTGGGGTAGCAGCCAAATATAAACAAAAAATGCGGAGAAGATATAGAAACAGAAAAACACTACAATGAGGCAATGTAGTCGTGAGAAGCAACGATAATGACAGCTAATAAGGTATGTCACAGATAAGACAGAGAATCCAGCAATAGATGCAAAATGGCTGTGGACCTGGCAACAGCACAGAGTGCTTCAGAGAAATATAGGAACTCATCCCATTGTGCAGCATACAGCTCATCACGAACAAGAAGCCAATCACGGCAAAATGTACATGACAATTCTACAGGACCATGATTGACAAACATGTTTGAATATGTACATATACATGTGTGTAGACACTGGTGTTTCTAATCACAAGTAAGATATATGAAGCATTTCATATTTTAGGCGTAGTTCATTTATTTCCATGTTTTACTGGATTCATGGTATCTGTTATTCTCTCGTTGCCATGGGAATGAACATATGACATTTGCATGAACATGAGTAGAACTGGAAATTATTATGCTAAGCAAAACAAGCCAGGCTCTGTAATACAACCACATATTCAGAACTCATATTTGGGAAGAGGAGATAAAGAAGTATGGTACAATGGAACAAAACTGGGTATAATATATGTGTGCATGAAAAATGCATAATGAACCCCAATACTTTGTAAGCTCATCTTAAAAATTAAGTAGCAGTTGAATAAATGTAATGAAAGGAGACAATTAATCTCTTGTATTTGCATAATTGATAATGACTATTCACGTCTGTTGAAAAACCCCAGTAACATCTATGATAGGATGGTTTGTACACACTACTCTTTGCCTTATTTCTCTTGGTGAGAGTTTTCATATCACAGTGTAGCAGTAAGAAGCTACATACATCCTCTTGGTCCTGGAGCTACTGGCAGGGAATTATGGGCAAAATTAGTGGAAGCATTCTTCTTATGCTCTCAAACTTCCACCCAGTGTTCTGGAAACTCAGTAGAAAAGGACAGAAGCCATGAAGTTCTGAGTGTTCCATCTCTGAAACTCTGGGAGGAAACTGGCTCCATGAGGTTCTACATGGCACAAAGGTTTCAGAGGTTCAGGCCTGAACAAAGAGGAAGGCACAGTGTCTGAACTCTGGCCATAACAAGGGCACTTGCTGCATGCTTGGGCTAAGGGTGGTTCTCCTGGACTGGAAGCCCACCTATAAACAACCATTCAAATTTCAGAAAGGACAGGTAGCAACAAATACGAACTGAGGTCCCCTGACAGAGCCACACACACCTGCATTGAGCAGTCTGCGGACTGACTGATCAGAATTTTCATGATTTTAGAGTGTTTGGATGTTGCAGATCCAGAGCATCTTAGGCTATCAGTCGCTTTAATTGCCACTCATCCTCCAACCCTGTATCTGTCCTAACATCATTTTTACCATATAGCTATATTCTTAGCAGACCACAAGTTCCTACCAACTCAAAAGCTAAAGGTATCACCAGCTAGTATACTAAACCTACAGCAGAGACATCCCTGATTGGCTAGACGCACCTACCTGATATGGCCCCTAATGCATTTAGTAAATGCCTCGATTCAAGACTCTTTTTTTTTTTCTTCTCTGAATACTAAAAGTTCATGGAACCACTTGTTTGGTAGAACATGTCATTCAGGGCCAAGACACTCATGTGACTCGGAATAACTTCTCTCTCATATTTCTTGGAACAAAAGTTGTGTTTTTAATTGGCACAGTGGAGACACGTTTATTCAGAGAGACTTAGTTTTCTAAATTTCAAAAGAAAACCCAAGCAAGATTTCAGATCAAACATTTCAGAATCAATCCACAGGCCCACACCCCAGAAGAGAGAGCAGTGGACAGTGTAGTCAACGGAGTCAGAGACCCTCCACATTCTCAGTGTTCCCGCAATATGGGTTCTGAGGATGGTTACAGGAGAGACGTAACTGACAGAGGGTTGGACTTTGTACTAACCTGATATATACAACTGAAACACATGTTAGAAGGCTCAGTAGGTAGAGGTGCTTGCTGCCGAGGCAGAGGGCCTAAGTTCAACTCTGGGCCAGTAGAAGGAGAGCCTCAACTCCACAGAGCTGTTCTCTGATCTGCACGCACACACCTTGACACAGACACCCAGACCTGCACACATACTATGTACTCACACATGTATCTTTAATGTATAAATGAATAAATGAGGCCTAGAGTGTAGGGATGGCTCAGTACATGATCCTTTGCACCGTCCTCTTGCAGAGGACCCGATCTTCAGGGCCGAGCACCCATGCCACGGAGCTCACAACTGCATCAACCTCACCCCTTGGCCTTCAACACCCTCTCCTGGATGCCACTTATACCCTTGTTCACTTGTGCACAGACACAAGCACTTACACATACCTTTTAAAAACCAAAAACATAAATCCTTTTTAAAAACGCGTGAAAACTAAAAGGAACATTGTGGGAAGAATAATGTCCTATGAAAGGGAACAAACAAAGTAAGTCAAGTCCCACTGACATCACGCATCATCACCTGGCAGCTAGTGCACCAAAAACAAATTAGTATCTACTGTAGAAACTCAGAAGTTTTCTGTTTTATTGCACATCCAGTCTATGTGGGTTGGTTTCTTTATTCACATGCAGTGCACAAAAGCTATGCCATACTTCCTGAGTCAATGGTGTTATTTCCAAGTACTCGTATCTCTATGTTGTACTAATTTGGAGCTACTGTAGCGACCTCTCATTTTCTGTTGCTCTTCTGTGTCTGGTTTTACATGCTGTGCTTCTCCTACCAACTCATGACCCCACTCTATGGCTCTGGACACCTGTCCAGAGGTTCACCACCTCTAATGCCTCCTCTGAGTCCTCTCTCCCTCGTTGTCACTCTGACTGCACTGACTGGCAGACCAACATTTGTCTAGTTGTTGAATCCTTATGCTTTACTCTTCTGTTTCTCTATGTGGATGTCACTCTGAGAATTTAATGGGAGTTTGGTCTCTACATTCTGCTCAGTGGGAGATACTCTCCCCTGCCCTGATGCTATTAAATTAGAGACAAACACTTCTGGAACGATGTACCCTTTCAGCCTCTCTCTAGGAGAAAGAGATTTTCTTTACTGTTGTGTTCCTAAGTATCTCCTTTGGGGGAAGAAAAAAAATCCTTCTTCCATTAACTTGGGTTAAGTCATGAAAATTCTGTGTTCAGACAGAAGTCAGGGTGGGAAAACAGCTTGCTTTGTACTTATTTCTCTTCCAGCATGTATAAAGTTTTTAAATAGGTTTCCTTTGCCCCGTTACTTGTCATTTATTCAGGATAGGAAAGCAGAGAGATCAAGAAAGTAAATGCTCAAAAGTTCTGCATTTTTCTGTGCTGAACAAGAAGGCATGATACAGACTGTGTCTCGGGCTGTTGTAGACTTGACTATCTACACTCAAGATAAAGGATGCGCAGGTAAGCCCTGCTTCAGACTTCTCACATGTTTAGGCTCTTACCTGCTTAGCTCACTCACAGCTACCTTCTGAGCTACAGTCTACAGGCTGCAGGCACTTTCCATATCTCTAAAACATTTAAAAATCTACCTATGGTTTTACTCCTATGTTCAAGGTTTTTTTGGATTTTTTAAAAATTTTTCTTCTCTCATACAATACATCCCAAACCCTCTCCCCCCTGTCCTTCATTCCTCCCAGGCCCCCCAGCTCCTCTCAGATCTATCTCCCCACCCCTATTCAACAACCACTCCCTTCCTTCACCCCAAAAAAAGAATAGTCCTTCAAGAATTACTGTTCCAACATGGCATGGCATAACAAAATGGAACAAGGCCAGGCACTACTCCCCACATCAAGGGTGGAACAGGCAACCCAGTAGGAGCAAGAGGGTTCCAAGGGCAGGTAAAACAGTCAGAGACTCCCCCACTCCAGCCTGTAGTTGTTTTGCAAGAACCCCAAGCCAGGTAGCTATGAGATGCATTTAGGGGACCCTGCAGGTCTGCATTTTGTGTCTGCATTTTGCATATCTATACTATTATAAACATGATCATACATATATAATTTATAAGAGAAGTCATAATGATACTCTCTTCTAAGCTTGTGACCTAGAGGAAAGCAAGAATCAACCTGTGTCATATATCCCACACTGAAGAGAAGGAAGCTGCATATCAGAGACCCCATCCCAGGCTTGAATAGCAGAGGTAGGAGAATAAAGCTAGCACAACTTGATGAACTTTGCAAACTGATTCATCAGCTTCTTTCTATTACACATTTTACACATAGGGAATTGAACCATTGCCATATGCATCATACGTAAGCACTTCACCACTGAGGTGCACCCAGTGCGCCAATATCAACATGCTTTAGATCTGTGTCTATTATTTTAAATTCATGTATATGTGTGTCTGTGTATGAAGACATACATATGAGTACAGGTAGCCATGGAACTCAGAAAGGGTGTCAAACCTCCTGAAACTGGAATTTCAGGAGGTCATGAGCCAGCTGAGATGGGTTCTGGGACCAAAACTCAGATCGTCTGCAAGTTATCACTTAACCACCGAGTCATCACTCCAGCCCCAAATCAATATTGCTATGTACCGATATTAAATTGTGCATTTATTCCTGCATCTCAGAGTGACTACGATAGAAACTGCAGCTTTTAAGTGAAAAATCCTAACAAAGAATCTATTTCATGGTAGCAAATTGATATTATTCATTGTGACTTACACAAAATTGATAATCAAAGCCTCTGATCTTAAGGCCTTTATCATTTTGCAATTGCAAAATCACATCATTTCCATTCACTAATGCTGTTCATTTGGGATCATCCATGTACATTAGGTTAGCACAACCTGCAATGTATACAAACCACCTTAGAACTTAAAACACAACTTATAAAAATCAACGTTAAAAACCTCACATGCTCCACCTACAGAGATCCAGTTTATAGTGAAGATGATTGGCTCTGAGGGAAATGGGATGACCTGTGTTGATTTTACAGCCAGATGAATACCCACCAAATGGAGGAAATCGGGGCTTTCCCTACAAATGCAGATACACCAGCTAATTTGCTTTCGCATTTCCTTCTGTCTTCTGAAAACTTCAGATGCAGAGTAGCTGCTCTGAGATGTGCTCAGAGCATTCATTGCACTTACCTAATGGTGCTTCCTGTTGTAGGTTGGCGACCCTGGATCTCAGGTAGAAACTCAGTTCTATATAATAATCAGATACACATTTCCATCCTTGCACCTCTCTCCAGCTCCCAACAAGTCAATTCCATGTACTGGTCTCAATGCGATTACATTATTGACATTTCTCAGCTGAAAGGCTCCTGCAAATACCATCCAATTTTCTAGTTCTTTCTGAAAAGATCAAAAGATACACCTTGCATAGTAGACGAGAATTTACACTGATGGCTGTCTTTTGTCTTGAATATCAATGCTGTTGGCAGTGTTTGCCTGGAGCTAACGGGTAAGTCTCTATGATAACTAACTGTAATCAGTCAACTAGAGCAACTTTTGCTGGATGTAAAATATGTTTGTGCTTATGAATGCTTTTGCAGCTTGAACAACCTTGAGGCAAGGATCTCTGGGGCTTCCTAATTAGGGAAGTTGGCAATCGAATGAGAAGCCTTGACCTTGGAAATCAAGCATATGTCATGCCTGAAAGGGAAATACCTTCTCCCCTTCTTCACTGTTCCTGACTCATATTCATGGAGGTATTTGCTATTAGAGGCACAAAATCAATCTGTTTTCACAGAATCTATGCTACATACTTTGGTCAAGGATATCATCATAAACTCTGGCTCTTTTTGTCCTGGAGAGAAAGTAAGTGTTTTGTGCTTAATATATTACTCAAAATCTGAGATTTCTTTCAACCAGTTAGAACATTAATTATATGAATTCATCTAAAAGGATGATCCTTATTTCAACTCGCTTCATTTCTGATTTGCAAACAATGTGCACCAAATCTCTTTCTTCACCTCTGGCCATGCCTCGAAGTTCAGGCTTACATTTACAACCATCATTAGAACACTCGTGCCTGCCAGGTATGAGAAGAATTAAATCATTCCCCTGCTTCAAACCACCTCTTCCTCAGACAATGTCTACTTCTAGTTAAGGCTCACACAAGCATTCCCAGTGAGTTGCATTCAGTACTAGAAAGCCTCCAGGTTCCAGCCAGTGCTCTGTGGCTAACACTCACCCAACTACAGCTGACTTGGGTTACCCAAATGCCAATGTTTTCCATATTCATCCATTTTCTTCCCCCTGTCCCATGACCCCACTCTTCCTAGAAGGCACTACTACAAAGCCTCCCTGACCCCAGATTTCCAAAACTAATTTCATTCTTGTCACAATTCTATTCTCTATACTAAACTCTATTTTCCACACAATCCCATTCATGAAGCATGGAAGTTTTGCATCACATTTTGGCTCAAACATTGTGGTAGTATGAATGAAAATGGCCCCCATAGGCTCATAAGAAGTAGTACTATTAGGAGGTGTGGCCTTGTTGGAGGACTTGTGTCACTGGCGATGGGCTTTGAGGTGTCAGATGCTCAAGCCAGACCCAGCCTCCCGTGTGTGTGGGTGTGTGTGTGTGTGGGTGTGTGTGTGTGTGTGGTGTTTCTACAGCCTGCCAATCTGGATACAGAACTCTCAGCTACCCCTCCAGCACCATGTCTGCCTGCATGCTGCCATGTTTCATGCTATGATGAACTATGAGCCAGCCCCAATTAAATGTTTTCCAGAGTTGCGCTGGTCATGGTGTCTCTTCTCACCAATAAAACATAAAACACTAAATAAGACAAACATCAAAATTGCTCCTGGAGTCAAAGAATGCTTCATCTTTTGGGAGATTATTTCTTGTCTCTTTATCTCCCAAACTGTTCTAGTGTGTATCTAATAAAGGTAATCCATTGGCTCATTTGAAGCTGACTCCAAATTCACCTTTCCTGACCTCTCCTCTTTCTTCTAAATACCTATTATCCGTTAAGTCCATTTGTGCTTCTTCTGAGAAACTCTTCCTGCTAAGGCCCGAATGATACATGTTTCCCTCTGAGTCTGACATCTTGTATTCTGTCCCAAGACACATTATGTCCTATATTTTCTTGCTCCATCTCTTAAAATATCTGTGTAGTCACAAAAACACCTCCTATAAAGGGGGAAAGGAAAGAAATGAAATCAATGGCACATTGTTGGTATTTTTCAAGACATTAGTAACAGTTGTTGGTTGTTGAAAAGAGTAATTGCACTTGCTATCTGTAATTAGTCCGACCCCTGGCAGTATAGGGAATGAATCTATGAACTTTAAGAATGACAGATCTCAACAGGCTTTGGAGGACATGGTCCAAGGAGAAAGCAGTTACTCAATACATCCAAGGCCCTGGGTTTGATTCATAGCAGAGAAACGTAAATTACTTCTCTTTGTCTTGTACTCCTAATCACTTTCCCCCATGTGACTTACACAACTAAATGTTTCAGTCCTTGTACCTTCAACTTAAAACTTTAAAAAGTAAACGAATGTTCAAAGTAACATAAAGGCCTGGGAGTTGATAAAGTGTATTTTATCACTTCTTCTTTTCCTTGATTCCTTCTTAGAAAAATAAATCACAATGCACAAAATCTGATTTAGCAAATCAGTACCTTGGAAAATCCCAAGAGTTCTATTGGTTTCTGCTCAGACTGTAAATCTAAAACACATCTCTGTGACTCAGTGCTATTATTTAAAGAAAAAAAAAAATGTTCTTAGCAGAGAAGCGGATCGGTCTTGTCAGAAATAAATGAGAAGACACTGTCAGTAAAACAAGGGCTCTGAATATTTATATCCAAACACTAAAACCACAACCTCAAAGGGGTGAAACTGAAAAGCAATACTAATCCTAATAGTAATTCTACCTAAGTTGCCTATGGTACTTAGATGAGCAATTGGGTTCAGAGGAGCACATGACCCAGAGAGCAAGGCATGCTGGGAAGTTGCCTTCACCATCCATAAATCTAAGGTGCTACAAATGTCAATCAACATATTAACAAACAACAGGCACTGCTTTTCATTAACCTAGTAACTTATGTCTTGACACACTTTGAATGCAAGCACTATGTTGACGACTTCTAGGTATCACAGGCCATTATTTCAATAGTGATGGATGTACGGAAGCGGTTTGATGGTTTCTACACCAGATGGTCATGAAGGGTCATACATTCCATGTTATAATCAACAATTTCACTTCATCTCCATCTCTCCCTTCCTTTTCTGGAGATTCTCCTTTGTCCTTAGGCTGGATATTGGAATGTTTCAAGTCTCCGTCCCTGAATTTACTCCTCTTTGCTGACTCTAAAAGTAGGCTCTTGTAAGGCCATGCCTGCACTAAGCCTCTTTTATGCTAAAGGCTCATAACTCTGAAATTCTAGCAAAATATCCATTCTACAGACATGTATGTCAACCTCTTTCTTGTGTACCTAAAAATTTGGGCGTTTCTACCCAAATTTCTGATTTCCATGCTATATATTAAATCCTTCACATTTCCTTTTCGCAAATAAAACATATCCATCTATCATGTTCCTACTCACAAACAATGAGTTAGCAAACCGTAATACAAAAATGGAGCCAGGATTCCCATCATGCATTTACATCTTTACCTCAGTGTCCTTAGCTCAAGGCCTGTCAGGAGCAATATTTCTCAAACTTCAATGTTTGGAAAATTTATTTCAAGGAAGTTTCCTGATAATGTGCAGAGACCACACTTTCAGTCACAGGGATCTCGGATGAACAGGGAAGTCTCCTCACTGTTCGGCGTGACATTCCTAGAGATTGTTTGTAACATAAACCTGGTTAACACCTTTCCCTGCTCAGACACTCTGGAGACATTCCATCTAATTTATAACTAGAACAAAAGATCTTTTTGTTCTCGTTCCACGTTATAGTGTCCCCAGGTCTACATTTGTTAACATACATGCATATGTTATTGGCTAGAGTCCACATATCACAGGATGAGCCTGGATGGAATGCAGGCAGTGAACATGAGTCACGAAAGGGGAGATAAAGCTAATCGTTATCCCAGTTCTAACTTGCTCGTGTACTTTTCATTTTGGTAGTGGACATGTTTGATAGAGAAACATAAAACTCAATGTGAAGTTACATGCCTTACATTGTAAATAAGCATGCTTAACTGTACAGAAGTTTGCTGAGTTGTGGTCTTTGAGACTTGTTTTTTTTTTTTTTTTCTCTATTCCCAATGTTGTTGTTGAATAATAAAGCTTAAAATAAAAAATTTAAGACCTTACGAGGCCTTCCAGAGTCTTCTTCCAAACGGATCCCTTTCTACTCCCGTCTCTCACTACGATCCTTGTACAGATCTCTGTATCGCTGTTTAAAATGTCACCCAAGATCACGATGCTTTCTACACCTCGGAGTTTTTCCTCGGAGATCCACATGGAGTGTTTTAAGGAGGGGTTTTACGATCGTGGCGAGTCTTCCAGGATGGAACGCTGAACACATATGCACATACATATGCTTTCTAGGTCTCCCCTGCTATAGCTGTCCCACGAACACTTAACCACTCGCTGATAGCACATTAAATATTTATCTGTTTATCCTGCGTCTGCCATGAATCACGTGCTCTTTTGGAAGCGGCAGCTTTATGTTGTTCCCCGTATTAAGAACTCGGAACACATGCATCCAAGGTAGCGTGCAGTGAACTTAATAATGTGATGACTGATGCTGAAAGAGAATGACAGAGGAATGCCACTCCACTTCTGTCACGCTGTCGTGTGTGTTTATGGTTTTAATTACACAGTAGGTCTTCAGCATCCAAACTGTGATGCTGAAAAGGTTTAAAAGGATCTAGTAACAACATCACCGTCACCAAGTCCAAGTCCCCAAATGAACAGTATGTTTTGTTTTTTCCTTGGGTGGGGATCCTATTTGGTAATTGTGACTCAAAGTAGATTCATCTCATCTCATTTTTTGTGGCATGGATCCAGTTAAACAATAACTCCCACGTCCCCTCAGTGGTCTGGTTACCTCAGCTCCTCAGTGGAGCTGGCTCTGGGATCATTCTGAGACTAGCGCAACAGGGGTTTCCCATTAAATTGAAAATCGTGGCATTCTCAGTGTTAAGCAGGTGAAGAGCATTGCTCCATAAAGCTATGGATTAGGTGGTGTGTATAAAGAGCATGGTTCAATACACTGAGAATTAATTTATGCCACTGAGCAAAAATGTACATACAACCTGTTCCATCCAACGGGGAAACTTGTCACAAAGGCATAAAATCAGCCAGCTCAATTTACACCAAAAGGTTCCTGGGATGTAACCTACCAGAATCCAACTGTCTGAAATGATAAGTAACTCAGTAACTCATGCAAGAAATTAAAAAGTATATTCTATGTATGATCTTAGCAATATATACTGCTTTGTTGACAATTAATTCATCAAGTGCACAGTGTTCAAGGTTAAGAATGAATAGAAAACTAAAGCACTGCTGTATCTCTTCTCTTAAAAATGTAATCTACTGGGGGAAGTTCACATAGCACATGGTGACCCACTTTACAGAGAGTGACTGAGCAGCAGGGAGTATATTCACAATGTTGTACAGTCTGCCCATCACCATCTGAGGAGCAGGGACGGGGTGTAACAGGAAAATCCCCACAGCATGAAGCGCTTGCTCTCAGTGCTCTCCCTGCCCGCACCCACTGCCATCATTCTTGGCTTTTGTCTCCATGGATTAATTTATTGGGGATATCTCATGGAGACAGAGTAATATGGTATCTGACACTTCGAGACTATTTCTCTTTCACTCAGTATGGTATTCTTAAGGCTCATATATGTTGTACAGCAAATTCCCTTTTTCATTCATGTTGGTTGCTCAATAATATTGCACAATAATGTCTCAATTTCTTTGTTCTATATATCGATGGATATTGATATTCTGTTATATATCAATACATGTTGATATATTATGGATGATGGATAGTGACTTGGGAAATGGGGTTTTCTCCACTTTATTGGCTATGCAACAAATATGCATGTATGTGACTTTGCGTGAGTACTGTTTCTCAGTACTTTTGTGTACATATCTAGATGGAATGAGTAATACATGGAAGTTCTATATAACAACATATAGATAATAATAATACAAAATAAGTTCTATATAATAATTTTAAAAGAATTTCCAGTAATGGATTTTTCAGATGTGATACATTTTCAGATGCAAATATGTGCCTATAAATACCAAATCAAAATTATCTCAGAGATTCTGCTCTTAACACCATAAAATTAGGCTGGAATGACGGCTCAATCTATAAAGTGTTTGTCATACGAGCATGAAGAGCTAAGATAGATCCCTACTACCCATGTAAAAAGTAGGCTCAGTGACATGTGTTTATAAAACCAGCCCTGGGGATACAGAAGAGGTAGCATCCCTGGTGTTCCCTGTTCAACTAGTTTCACCTTGTAGATAAGTATGTGGCCCAGTAAAAGACCCTTTGGATACTTCCTGAAGAAGAATACACTAGATTGATTTCCCTCTCTCTCTCTCTCTCTCTCTCTTTCTCTCTCACTCACACACACACACACACACACACACACACACTTATAATAATTAAAAATATAAAAATAAATTTTAAAATTATAAAAACTAAATTTTATATTGTACTGAAAACAACTGCATACCTAAGTGCATCTCATTTTAACCCCTTTACAAATAAACATGCAGAATGTTTGTTGAAAAGGAAATTTGCAAGCTTAAATCTAGTGTGTGTGTGTGCGCATGTGTGCATGTGTGTGTGTGTGAAAGAGAGAGAGAGAACCAGAGACAGTGAGACAGACAAACAGACACACTCCTCTCTCTCACACACACAGAGTCTATAATTATACAGGCTTAATTTATATGGGCTTCTATGGTTTTGAAGTATAAAACACGATTTCCCTCTGTGTACACATATTATGTGTAAACAGCTAATGTGGACAGCACAGTCACTTGTAGGCTACCAATCCTATTGGAGGAGCCGCATTCTCACGGCCTGCTTTATACAGTGTGAAATATTTCCCGAATACTGATCGGTAAATAGTATGAATTGAATTGCACGATGCACTATGTTTCATCTGATACTTTTACCTTACAGACATTATCTGAATATGATGTTAGTTCATTTTGTTCAACATGCAATAAACTACAACTCTGAGTAGGGAAATTAATATCTACCTCCTGAGAATGGAGGTGGCTGCCTATCAAACTAGTTTACTATGATGGCATTTGAATATCTTTAAAGCATAATTATAATGTTTTATTATGGAAGATGCCTTATTCTCCGTATCTACTCATGCTCATCTCAGAAGTCCCATTAGGGTATTTTATTGGTGATTTACTTTATAAATTTCCAGGTTCCATGCATTCATTCTAAATTCTATATATTTATGTTTCTCTGGGCTTGTGTCTAAAAATATGTGAATGTGTCTAACTTTGTGCCTTCCTTCCCAAATTAAATCAATAAAATGCATTAAACGAAAATTATAAATTAATGGGTCATCTCTAACCTAATGAGTTTGCATGAAACCATTCTGAAAGGAACAGAAAAGAAGGTGAATTGGTATTTTCTTAATATATCTTATATACCTATTCTTAGGAGGGTAACAGTCTAAAACAAGTAATGAAAATTCTCTACCTTTTGTTTTTATTTATTTTTAATGTACTTCATGTATGTGTGTCTGTCTCTCTATATGTATGTATGTATGTATGTATGTGTCTGTCTGTCTGTCTGTCTGCCTGTCTGCCTGCCTGCCTGCCTATGTATATGTGTATGCCATGGCATTCATATGAAACATGACAGGAATTTGCAGGAAATTTGGACTTCTTTTGATTTTAGGGTGTGTTTTGGTTTTGCTACTACCTTGTTTTGCAGCAGGGTCTCTCCTGTTGTTTCTGCTGCTGTACTGTGTACTCTCCTGCAGAGAGCTTCTTGGAGATTCTTCTGTATCTACTTCCCAGCTGAGATTACAGATGTACACCTCCTTTTTACATGGGTCGCATGGATTAAATTTAGGTCAACTGGCTTAGAGCAAGTGCTTTTACCCACTGAGCCATCTCCTTGGCTCCTCCCTGGATTTTATTACAAACTATTCTAGTTATAGTGAGAAACTAAATGTTAAATTTTTTAATGTTATGAATAAGTTAAAAAATACTGTGAGTCATTGATTTGTAATTATGTGTCCAATCAAATCACTATGTGTTCTTAATAGTGTGTTTCAGAGCTTTGTCCAAAATATTTTTATTATTATTAAACTAGTAAAGGATTTGCTTTCTTTTAAAAACCAACAATCAATTGATTATATTGTATACTAATTTTTTTAAAATTCTGGGATCAGCTTATTTTAAATATGCAATTAGAAAAGACAACCCCCAAGGTTACTGAAAAAGCTAAAGGGAAAGTAATAACCTATCAATAGAATGGAAACTTTCACAAGAGAATTAACTAACATTTTTAGTCATTACCATTAAGCCCAACCTTGACAAATGTCTTGGCTCCATAGTAACTACTGAATATGATTCACTAATTAACATTTATTTTATACTAGCTCCAGTTCAAATCTTTTTTAGATTTTGGCACAAATTAGTCACAATATATTGAGATTAGAAAAATATTGGCAATTATAAAAATTAAAAATTGATATCTGTTATAAGGAATACCCATATGAGAAATAAAAAGAGATTAATTAACATTTATTTCTATGGATAAGGAAACATTTTTGCTAGTAATGTGAATATCTTCCAAAAACCTGACATATAACAAGGTATTTCACAGAAATTCTACAAGTGTTTCCTTGAGAGTTAAGAATTTGTGCATTTCTTCAGCTCTCATGTATCAGCATAGTGGTTGGCCTGGCAAATTAATCACACAGAATTTACACTGAAACAATCGGCAGGTGCATTTTCTAGGACATTTTTCTACTCAGCATTTAGAATAGCCCACAGAGAAAAAAATCTGCTTAATGAATAAGGCTCATTAGAGTTTGTACACAAGGCAAGATCATATTTATTCCGAAACTAATTAAAGTTTGAATGAGAGAGACTTGAACATTTCCTTATGTCCACCAATAGTATGATTCAATAATTTCTATGTGAAAAAATGCTGACATTGTCTGGGAGAGCACGTAGTCAACATCCTCCCTAAATTCTGGCTAAAGAGTGACAGCGAGGAGTCTGAGAATAAAAATTCATTTCAAGTAACTATCAATAAAAGAAAGAGAAGACTCTATTTGTGCCTCTTCAGAACTAGTAAAGACACAAATGAGATCCCTGCTAAGAATCTAATACATGGAACAACGCATGTATCAGTGCACCTCGGTACATCCACCAGTCCAGGGACTCGCTTGAAACAAAGATAAAAACTGAGTGAAGGCAAATACAAGCAAAATGTTCCTTCAGACACAGAGCATGGACCCTGGCGACCGCGTATCCTCTACAGAGGGAAAACTATCACCCCATGTTGGTGACTACTCATTTACACTAAGCCTTTGGGAGAGAACGGTGGGTCAAAACGGGAAGAAATGCGATCCCAGCCTCCATTCGTTCAATTTGTATAGGTTTTCTTCACTGCTAGTGGGGGGAAAATCGTGTGACAGAAATTTTACCCAACTGAGATCTGTTTAACGTTCTGCTTTTGCAGTCTAGCACCACATCACAGTCACATAAAAATCTTTCCCAACACACTTTGATCAGAAAGGGAAAGAGCAGCCCAGCTCTTTGTTTCCAACTGTTTCTGTCTGCAACTGAGTAAATGCATGAAATCATGAGAAGGCCACCAAGGCTTAGTGCTTGATACTTTAATCAAAGGGAGGTTTATCCCTCATCCACTTCGTCTGTGCACAAAACCTTCGCATACAAATAAGTAATGCGAGTAGGCCGACCGAATGATTAGACAGGTTTGGAAATTAAAAGTTGAATATTAAATCTGCATTCATTACCTAATTACAAAGGGCTTTTGTTGCATAAAAATAAAAACTACCTGGAGGTGGGGGAGGTTACCATTGAATCTCCAAGATTGGTTTCTCCTGCCATGAGTGGGTAGGTTACTGAAAATATTTCACCTGAATTACTGCTCAGTGTGTCCTCCTCATTGTACCTAGAAAGACTCGTATTTAAGGTCATCAGTCTAGACTCTGTATTTTTGAGATCTCAAGTTTTCTATTAAGAGTCCTGTCCCCGGAAGTACAACTTTTGATTTAAGGTCCACTAAGCTTTTATGCTTTAAAAATCTATTTAATGGTATAATTTAAAAACTGACAAGTGCAGGATCCCATAAATACATCTTGTGGCTGTCTGGACTGGCATTTCTGAAAAACTCCTACATGCCAAGGCGGGGGTGTCTCTGTCCATTTTCCCTGTCCTTGAGACCCTTTTGCTCCTGCTGGGCTCCCTGGCCCACCCTTGATGTAGGGATTGGTGCCTAGCTTCATTCTATTGCACGATGCCGTGCTCTGATTGTGCTTGCAGGGGAGGTTCTTTTCTGAGGAGAAGCACAGGGAATGATTTTGGGTGGTGATGGGGGTTAGATCTGGGGTAGGGGGAGCTTGTGGGAGTAGAGGGAGGGAAGGAAGGGTGTCAGGATTCACTGTATAATTTGTATGAGAGAAGAAAAAAACAAACAAACAAAGTTGACAAATGATATTTCTAAATAAGCACCACAAACTCTTTGTTTTCTAAAGCTATGTATGGCCATTTGTGAGTGTGTATTGTCCACATTGTCCACATATACTTAGGGTTTTTATTGCTTACTAACACCTAACTGGCTTGTACAATAATGAAGTGCTCATGTATATGAAAACAGCTAACGTGTTGCAGTGTTGACGGGTCACACAGGCTATCCTTGCTCACCAGTCCCAATATGTTGGTTGAAAAAAAACAAGAGTGACAAGAGAAAGCTTCCTTTAATTAGCTGGGAGCCATGTCACATACTTGTAATCCCCACACAAAGGAGAAAGGGGCAGTAGGATACACGGTCAGTCTGAGGCTCACAGCAAGACCTTTTCCTCATAATTTTGGGATCATATATTTATTTACAGTTTTAATGCAAGTAGACTGCTCATGTTTGCCAATCAGTACTTATAAGATATAGAATGTATCACAGGGAATCTTGGTTCACATTCACAAGCCCGTAATGCAAACTCTTTTTTCAATACCCTTCAAGTTACCGTAATTTCGTAAGTTATGGCACACTAAGGGAAACAGCAACAAAACTCCATGTTTAAAAGAACATGTAAACTTTGAATTCCAAAGTTCTGCATTCTACAACTGTAGAATATTCCAGAGCCTTTATAGTCCATGAGGAATTGTATGTACTACAAGGAAGAACCTGACGTTTGGCCCACTCTAGTTCAAACACAGCTCCTGGTCCTTGCATGGTACATCTCATGGCAGGTCTCCTTCCATGAAAACATGTCCCAGTATGTCCCAGTGTCCTTCCTAGGCAGCTTCTGGCAGGTATCGATCCCTCAAAGCATTAATTACTTTCATGTAATCATGCCTTGCCTGGGTGAGCTTCAAGCGCATGGGGGTCTTGATTTTGGATGACAAAACTGAAACATAAAGATGAAAGACTCCTGGCTGCAGGATGGGATCACTTAGATAGAATTCTGCAGTGGAACTGTATTAGGTCTACAGAAGAAAGGGCAGTTCTGTCAGGACACCACTGGTACTCAGTAAGCATTGCTTCTCATTGTTCAGGAGTGGGGAGAGCATTCTGTAGGTGGCTGGCACTGAGGGCACTGGCCTCCTGTGTTTAACAAGTTTACAACAGAAAGGTTTGCTACTTCATAGCAGTATCTTGAACCGCTGGGAAGCCACCATACTTAAAAATAATGTCACCACAAAACTTTGAGGATAGTCTGTGACGATGGCATTATGTCTTCTTGACCCAGGTGTGTCAGCAGAAATAAACTCAAACTTATATCAATTATTTCATCTCACCCAATATAAGGCCATTTTCTACATTATTTCGCTGCTAGAGAATTTATTTTGCCCGCACATACTTTCATAACAACTTAATGCAGCCTTTTATTCTGACTCGATTTGATGCTCTGACAGGTACCTGTCCCCAAAGACATCATCGGATGAGTGATACCATCACGGAATTTGGTCTCATTTTTGACCAAGTCTTTATGGGCAGTGAAAATTTTAACAAAATATATTAATTTTAATTTGTCATTAATCTATAATTCAACCAAATGAATCAAACAAAAGTGTTATTACTGATAGAGTTGGAGAAGTGTCTCAGTATGTGACACCTATTGCATAAAGCTGAGGGCCTGAGCACACGTGTAAAAGCCAAGAGCAGTTTCGTGCACCCCACCCCCAACACCTGTAACTCCAAACTAACGTGCTGAGCTCTGGGTGCAATAAAAAACCGTGTCCCCCCCAAAAAAAAATGAATGAATGAATGGTGGAGAATGAGGGGCAGTCATCGGGTGTCATCTCTAGCATACACAGAGGAGTGCATCTGCACAAACGTGTATTCACACACCACACACACCATAAAGTGTGCTAAGGACTGAGGGCCTGTGGCCAGCAGAGAAATGGCATCATGTAGGATTGCACCACAGAATATGCAAGCAGGATTCTTTACATCATTCTGATAAACATTTTAATATTGAGGTGCCCAAACATTTTTTTCCAAGTACAGCCAAACTACACTACCAAAACCCATGTAGAATTTTAGAGTGGACTCCAGACCTGTTTTGACTGTTTTTATAATCCCTATTATTTAATTCCTCATTAACACCCTGATCTGACAAAGTGTAATTCTGTGCATTCATTTGTTCCATCCAAATTTTTGCATGCGCTACTTTAGCTGGTGGGACAACAAAGAAGAGACAAGTTTTCCACTTCTGAGGAACAAAAATGGTCAAAATAACATTTTCTGTTTGCATCTCCAAGGCCACAATGGTAGGAGACAGCCAAGGTCCTATGGACACTTAATTGCTAAGGAGAATGTTAAAAACGGGTTTTAAAGGGTGTAGGAGGTAGCAGGTTTCCCTAAGGGAACTTGAACTTATCTCCAGAGCCCTACTGATTTCTTAATGGCTAAGGAAGAATCCCAGCAATTATAAATAGGAAAAGAGTGTTAATCGATTCCACTTTGCATATGCCCATTTCTGCTTTGTGGCTCTCCTAGATGCTCACATCAGATGTTCCAAGAAGCACACAAATGTAAACGGGCATCATAGATGTCAAATTTGGTGTGTTTCATTCCTCAACCTTTCACCTTCTCTTTAAAACTTAATGAAAAAAAAAATTAACTGCAGTGCTCTGACCACAAAGCGCTTTGATCTGTAGTGATTTAGTCAGCAACGATGCAGCTTCATTTGTATGATACTAAACGCGGTCATCGCAGAAGGTTCCCTTAACCAACTGGACCAGCAGCTTTTAATAAAGAGAGTAACTAAGGAATTTTAAAAGGCCATGCTGGTCAGTCCGTTCTTATAAATTCCACATGAACCGGTCTTGCAAACTCTGGTGAACTTTTCTTTACCTCAGTAAAGAATTCTCTTACAAGCTCAGATCTCAGCTGTTACAGGAGATAAATGCAAAGCAAGCCTTCATCCTTTATCCTTTAAGACATTTTGTGCTGGAGAACCCCTTTATACCTGTAGAAGGTGTGGCCACGTTTAACAAAGAGGTGCACATATCATAAATGTTTCCTAGAAGAACTTAATTTCTAAATTAAATAAAGCCCATCTTAAATGGCCCTCCTGAGTAGATTTTGGATTCATTCCCTGTTTTGAAGCTCCAGTTAATATTTGCTCCCTTTCTTGTAAGACTTAAAGTAATGCAAATAGATTACAAAACCCATTTACAGCCTTAAATTGAGGTGGGGGTGTGCAAATGCCATCCTGAAATTATGCTGCTCATTCTTCTTTTCATCCTTGATGGAAAAGGTGACACACTTTTTACCTGACATGTGGAACAGGTTTAGGGTAAAAGTGCCAGGGTGAAGGGGCAATATGAAAACACTACAAGAGCAGCAGCCACGGCAGCCACAACAGCAGCGTCTGGCAATAGCGGCAAGTGCTGACGCTGCCACAGAGAGCTAACTCTTCCACAACTGTCACCACCCTGGGTCCCCTTCCTCTGAGCCAACAGTCTTGCTTTGAATTCCCAGCTAAGATTCGTGAACCTCAGGGAGATTCTAAAGTGCTTGAACAATGTCACAGACTAGTGACAGGATAGCCACAAACTTTCTTGCCAAACACATCCCAGTGAAACCACTTGACGTGAGATGATGCTAACAGACACACTTGTACGGATCACGCTGTTGCTAAATGGTGTCGATACATCATCTATATTTTCAAATGCAGCAAAGTGGTGGTAGAATTGCGTAATCCACTCGAATGGAATGGACCATTTTATGCAACCTCCATGGAGATGTACACATTCCATTGCGTAAATACCATCTTTCCCATCACTTTTAAAGTCTCCATACCTTCTCTCAAATTACTCGCATTTAGAAATGTAATAATTTGGTTTATCATTACCATGTAGAAGAGGAACAGAGGCAGAATGATTTATAGTGACAGTGATGACCACTGGGCTCTGAGGTGACAACCAGAAGGGCAATGAAGGAGAAGACCACACAAAAGGCTCAAAGATCGTCAGGCTTTTAGAGGCCCAGCCATTATTGAATTAAATGGTCCCATTCAAAAGTGGGAATAGGATGTGGGAAAGTAGCCGGAAATGGATGGGGCTGGCTGTATTAGAGAAAAAGCCACAATATGGATCAAGAGTGCAAAGTTAGGGAGGAGGTAATGAAGCTCGAAAAAGATGTAACCTACTTTATTGACAAAACCAGAGACCTGGAAAATAGGGGCTGTCAGGCTAATCTAAGATTAGCTGGCAGTTCTGGGGATATAAGGAAGAAAACACCTGACAGGTTTTGGGTAATTCAAAAGGAAACAGTTTAATCCAAGAAAAAGCCTGCCCTGGGGTGTCTCTGGTCCCCTGGAGAAAGTACCGCTGAAGGTCTGCTGGCTGTTCATGGGCCTCACTCTCTTGGAACAATTCCCTTCCTCGGTGTGATTTTCCTCTTAGAAATCAAAGAGGCCAGACCAGTGGGACCACCGGGAACAGCAAAGATTAAAATGTCAGAACGGGGGTGGTATGTGGGAAACAGAGGAGCATCTGCCAGCCTGGTATTTCCACACGTTAATCCTGAAATGATTTATCTGTGCTGCTAATGTTTATGTCTTAGTAAGATATCAAGAAATTTAATGTAAGTCTCCAAATCCTAATTGGCCACATGCTATGTGTAAGGCACTCCACAGATGCCAGAAGGAAATTGAAGAGCTTACTTGGAAGAGGCAATAAAATGCCTAAGATGGATGGCTAGGCCAGGAGGAACGAAGTCACATATCAAAAGAGAGGAACAAAGTCAATGTGGGGAGATCAAAGGATGAGACGTTAGGCAGCCATTAGAGATGAGGCTAATTTGTCGCAGGTGGGGATGATTGAGTTGAGACTGCAATTCCAAGCAGAAACAATCCAAAGAGTGAAGGAATGGGGGTGGGGAGGAGTAGAAAGCAGGGTTTGTTAAAGAAACACCAACTGGTCCCAGTCAACTGACATAGAGAGGACCTCTGTGTTCCTTCTACAGAGTCTGGGGAGGGATTCAAAGGCATAGTCTTTAGGCGCTGAACTAGAAAGGCATCTGCGAGTTGTAAATGCAGACATGAGGTAAACAGGGAAATTGCAAGCGTGTTGACTTCTGGATTCAACTGGGTACATTAATATTAGGCAGGTATCATAGTTGCAGAATAATTGCCTCTTATATTGGTACTAATTAGCAATGTTACTGGTGAGTATCTGGGGTACCATAAACCAATTATGAATCACTGGGTGTTTGCACTAAGAAATTGCAGTGCTCACAGGCTCAATGGGCCCTGGCCAAGAGCTGAACAGATGGGACCCTCTGCAAGCTCAAGGAACACATGGGAGTCAGCCAATCTAAATGAATGTATTAAACTTGATCCACACACTGTATCTCCTTGAGTTTGCCAGCCAAATTATTCTGGGTTATGTAAATGAATTGCCTTATCTTTCTGAAGCCTTGCACTGTTTTGAAAAGCTAAGCAAATTTATAGACATGTAGGTCAAATGCTGCCCACTGATATAAAAGGATTGTCATTATTTCACAGGCCTGGTCAACAACAAATACCAAATGCCCCTATATTTTATGTTAATAATATAAGGGAGACCTGTGAAAAACAGCCAAGAGAATATGTGCACCATAACTAATTGATATCTACATTATTTCTTCACCCTATTAGGACCACAAAGAGTTAAAAATAATGTTGAGACTTGTGAAGACTTCCAACATTCTTCCAAACTGCTTACCTGAGTAGCTGTTCAGAAAATTAGAAGCACCACACCATGAGTCCCAGTGTCTCCTTCTATAGCACAATGACACTGAGATCCCACCTAGACATATTGGCATTATAGTCCATTGTAAACCTTATCCCCCTTTTCCTCCTCCATCCCAACCCTCAGGAAGAACTGCCAGTGTACACTACGATCCTTACATCTCAAACCCATCCTCTTCTCTTCATGGCCCATTGGCATGGTACCAATCATCATAGTTTCTTCCAGCCTCCTTCAAAGGCCTCTTCTGGCTCTCTAAATTCACTTTTGCTTTCCTAAGCACCCACTCTCCGCCAATCATGTGGAACTGCCTTTAAAAATGCATTAAATTCCCTAACAGGAAACATAAAGCCTTCCTGCCAAGGCCATATACCTCCAACTGTACAACAAGCTACCCCACGCAGGTCTGCTAGTCTCCTGCAGTTCACCCAGGTATCTTTTCCTCAAGTGTACCAAGCTCTGCACTGTACTCCATGCGCTCAGGATCTCTGCATTTCAATCCCACAGCAAAAATACTGAACATGTTGCAGCTCTCTTCTCCTCACCTTCGTAACTTCTTGCTATTGTCACTGTTTACTTCATTCACTTGTCCTTATCACAATCTTCGCTCTTACTTACTTCTTTCATTCTCAGGCATATCTCTCTCTCTCTCTCAAGCTGAATGCAAGACTCAGAAACATGCAGGTTTGTCATGATTATCATCTCAGAGCCTTGACAACGCCCAGACTCTTGAATTTAATTGGTTTTCAAAGAATTTTTAAATAGAGCACATATTAGCACACAATGTTTGCCCAATCCACATCTTCTCTGAGGTGCCTAAGTCTAATTTCCAACCATATTCTAATGTGACAACCCACTTGTCCTGTTTGAATTAACGCTCCTTTTAAAAGCAATTCCTTTCCATTTCAAGCTTCTGACACTGTGGGAAACAGAGCCTTCCTGATGTAAGCCTACATTGTCTGTAGTGTGGAGGTCATTCAGTGAACTCAAGATGGGGGAAACTGACAGCAGTTGAAACTAATATATACAAGTATG
Source organism: Cricetomys ansorgei (assembly GCA_026225945.1). Classification (NCBI taxonomy): domain Eukaryota; kingdom Metazoa; phylum Chordata; class Mammalia; order Rodentia; family Nesomyidae; genus Cricetomys; species Cricetomys ansorgei. Next base: position 16,722,561 of record JAMJFZ010001816.1, on the reverse strand, counting down.
AAAAATGCTTTTCTGAAGCATTATACAAAAATAACCACTCTCTGGAGCTCTGAAATGCTGGCCTCTGTTGACGGCTTAATTGCTGGTTTCCAACTGGAGTGTAGAGGGTGAGTATTAATTCATTGACCTACTTCTTACTTAGTCCTTACTCTGTACCAAGTGAGAGTCACTAGACTATGGATACAACAGGATGCAAGACCAGTCCTTACCACTCTGTTGTATCTATATGTTTGGGACAAATATAAGGAATGAGAACTCAACGAGGGGCTAGTTTTTCCAGAACATCATGAAAGATAAGACAAGAGAACATCAACTTCTATACATGTGTGGGACCAGAAGATGGATGGCATCTGACAAACCAGAAGATGTTGCACTTGAACTTGTACAGATGACGTGGCATGTCTGTATGGAAAAATGATGTCTGTTAGTAAGTGCCGAAGATGCAGAGGAGAAGAGTCGTGACCATAAGGAGTTTTCAAATTAGTGAATGTAGGAAAGGGAAGTCGGCACCAATGTGCATAAGGGCAATCAGGAAGAATACTGAGATGGCCCTAGACATTAGAAGACCATCAGGTAGATAGGGACTAGGTTTGTTTCAATCATCTTAAAAATCGAAACTGTGAACCAGTGAAAATAAATCACTGTACTGTGAGTACAAGTACAAATTTTTAAATATATTCCCCCAAAAAATGTAATGGGCTATATTCTCAGAAGATTTAGATGTTCATTACTAGGAAGTTCAGGACTGAAACGGTAGGTGTCAATTTGGGTAAACTCTTTGGACATGTGGAAACCTTTAACTGCAAACCACCACCAAGAGTAGAATCTCCTAGCTCACACAATTGCTGGCTCACTCAGTGGCAAGCTTGTGGACCTATGAGAGCTGCAGGAAGACGGAGGTGAAATATTCCTGTAACTCATCTCCCTCATTAAGAAATAGCTCAGTCCAGTAAAACGGTGCTACCCAATCCCTAATGAAAAACGCATTAAATAATAGTATGCTTATGAAATTCACAGACAGATAATCATTCATGGATGGCCACTAATGGCAGTGATTAAGGAAGATGACTTTAGTTCAAATAAGCAAATGATTAAGCTTGAGAAAACACAAATGTTAAAGAGACTTAATTAATAAAGTAGCAGGTTTTTCTTCCTCATCTACTTCACAGAACATAAATACACGAATCACCCTCCAAGGATACAAATGAATGACCTTCATGTTATAAACTCTGGCAAGGGTAGAAATCAGTGTCTGGAAACAAAGGGCAGCTTTCAAAGGGTCCCCTGGAAGCATGTCAGACAGACATGCAACAAGACTCAGCCTTAGGAAGGAGACATGGACTAGGATGGAAGAAAATCCGTATTCCCTTTCCTAGTCTGACTGCCTGTAATAAATTTCAATTTCACACCTATTTTACCGATGAATGATTACAACTGTAATTTATCTTTAAAAATCCACCTTCTTACTCTTCTTTCAGATCCATTCATCCACGAGGGACTGCTTAATATAACTCTCGAATTCCACTCATTCACCTTTAGAATGACTCTGTTACTTGTTGATTTGTATGTATAGGCAGGAAACAGATATATGAATCCCAGGTCTTAGTCAGTAGCTTCCTTACAGTATTATAAAATATTAAATTTTAATCTGGCAAAAATGAACAAACAAAAAATAGGGCTCCTAGGGAGTATATTCCAAAGGGGCGCAGCACAATTATTAAGGGGAGAAAGGAAAATTTCATTCTGTTTCGAATTTAGAAACAACTGAGGTCACAGGCTTTGGGAGTAGGGAAAACAAAAAAAAGGAACAAAAAAGGAAAGAAAAAGAGAACATAGAAATGCCCGCATTTCCTGTTTAACTGTTCTCCATTTTCTACCTTGGGAAATATGACCTAAAGGATAAGCTAACATCTATGACCCTCAACTGCTTTCATAAAAGAATCCTTTCTCTTTGTTAGCAAAATATCTCCATCAGAGAGGCAGAAGCTCCATTCCATTACTGTGAACTCCCAAAGGCATACTGTGTATGATTTCAGTGACTTCTCATCGTGATTACCAGCACAAACTCTGGAAACAGAACATCTGGGGTCTGATGGAAGCTCTTCCTGTGTTCTCTCTATATAGCCTCAGATCAATTATTGAATCCTTTGAGATTCCATTTTTATTGGTTTTTAAAACTTAGGTGAAGACAGTAACACCTAACTGTTACTTTTAGTAACAGTTTTCACAGTAAAATAATTGAAGAATAAATAAATACATATTAACAGGATCCAACCTACTTCAGACCAAAGCCAACAGTTGCATGAACACATATACCTTTTAAAGGGAGGATTTTTTTTATTTGTATGTTTATGTGTTAGGAGGTATATGCGCATGATGGTATGCAGGCCAGAACAGGCTGTAGGATCCTTTGGAGATGGAAACACAAGAAGTTACAAACTGCCTGATGTGAATACTGGAAACCAAACTCCAGTGGTCTGCAAGATAAGCAAATGCACTAAGCACTGAGCCCTGATTCCAGACCATTTATAATGTTTTGTTCATATTCCATCAACACACGATACAGCAATCATTTATATAGCATTTGCATCATATCAGGTTTTTGAAGAGATCCAAAGGTACACCCCTGGATCATTTTGATGTAAGACCCATCAGAAAGCTATTCACAGTACTCCTGTATTTCTGGAGCTGGCAAGGAAGATGCTACTGAGGGATGAGGCCTTGGCAATCTCTGCCCTGGAAGATAAGACCTGCAAATTATGCTCTTCCCATCTCTGTTCAAAGAGGTCTCCACTTGCTGACAAACTATGCCATAGTTAGCTTAGGCTGTCCAATACTAAGTGTATCAAAGTTAGGTTCGCCTGTCAACATGACACAACCCAGAGTCTCTTGGGAAGAAGGAATATCAGTTGAGGAATTGCCTGGATCAAATTGGCGTGTGGGCTGTCTATGTGGTATTGTCTTAATTGCTAATTGATATAGGAGAGTAGAGCCCAATGTGGGCGACGCTATCCCTAAGTAGATGAGCCTGGGCTGTACTAAAAGGTAATTGTGCAAACCAGATGGAACAACGTGGTGATCTTTACTTTACTCAGTGATCTTTGCTTCCATTCCCACCTCCATGCTTCTGCCTTACACACCTACTTTTGGCTTCTCTGTAACCTGTAAGGCAAATAAACACAATTCTACCCCCACATTGCCTTTTGGTGTGGTATTTATTAAATAACAAGAGAAACAAATAAGAACAGAAATTGGCTTAAAGCAACTGAAGGATGTGTGTACATTATGTGCAAACACTGGGTCATTTTATGCGAGAGACTTGAACATCCATAAATTAAGATATTCAAAAATCCTGGAAAATTTTAACCATGAATAATAATAAATCAATCGGGATAAAAACAACGCATGTGTTTAACAGTGCTAAATATGGGCCTCTCCTAAAAACTATCATAGTTGTCGCACTTAGCTTCAGTGGGTATGGTAAACTCATAGCCAGTATAATGCACTAAAATTCAAACTGCACAAACGCAAAAGTTTCACAACAGGTTTGTATGTCTAGTTTGCCTCTCCATAAGGGAAATTATTAAGAGTCAACATGACTCTACAACTTTTAATAGAATATTTTTGCTCTTCATGGTCATTGGAATGAGACATTACCTGTTTTCTGTGGCTAACAGAATAACTCCAGAGACCACACTGTATTGGACAACCAACAGCTGATGTGTGTTTTGGCATCATTAAAATAAAAGGGAATATGTTCGATACGGCACAAAATCTTTGCATTGAAGGAACCTTGACATGTGTGTCTGCTTGAACATCACGAGTCACCGGGGCATATTGCTAACAAGCAGCGAGAGATGGCTCTATTAAGCCAAGGGTGGTGCTGAAATGCTTTCAGAGAACCCACACTCATTTTCCCTACCACCAAAGACAGGTGTGCATCAGTAAAGTCTATCCGTTCAGGAGGTCTCTGTAACTCACAGGTATTGGCTATAATGAGGAAACTATTTCATTGCCACCTGGAGTTAGAGCTGGCCTCATAACACGCAGCTTTTTTGATTAATACATCCACTTACGAGAGAAAGGACTTGTTCTTCAGCTGTACCCAACACAGCTTCCTTTCCAAATCCGAGGCAAAACAGAGCACCCTCCAAACTGAGAAAGGAGACTGCAGTTCCACTGCCCAGAGTGGAAAAGGAAACATGAGGAAGTGAATTAGATTGAAAGCAGCCTGCAGCCTTTCAGAGTTAAACACCACATCGTCTCTTCAATTCTTATGCCTGCTGGCTGAAACTCAACTAATTCTGGTGCTAAGTGAAACTCGAAAGTTCACCCAATCCTGGGGACAACTATGGTTCTGGTAAAGATTATGAAAGGACTCCCATAGGAGAAAAGAAAGAAATACTGGTCGTCAGAGCAAGGCAGCATTTGTTATCATAAAAACTTTACAAGCATAGATTGTCCAAAGGACTTTTTCATGGTCCCTTTGATGTACATCTTTCATCCCATAGCCCAGCCTTTTCCAGAACTAACCTAATAAGAATCCAGAGCACTCAGTCTAGAGCAAGTTGTTTTTTTATTTTTATTTTTAATGAGCTGATAATATTTTGTCTATTGAACTCAGCCACTTCTTCTTATAAGGAAGTGAAGTGACTTCAGCAAAATTAGATTTTGATAGATAACTATGAAATGTATTATTGAGAGAAAGATTTCGATCTCTTTCACCATCAATTAACACTGAGTAAGCATGCACTGAACGAAAGACGCTGTATTGTGTCTTCTGGGTCTTGTCCTGGGAGAATGATAATTCATCTCTTTTCACAATAGAATTATGAAGCTGTTAGAGGAATTGCCGGGTGTTAAAAAAAATCAGAACAAACATAAAGTAGCTATAAGGGAACAAAAGAATATGTAGTTAGAAGAAAAAGAATGTCAGGTTTATTGCAGGGTAAAAGTCACAGGTTCAGTAGGCCTCAGGGATCAGGAAAGTAAAGAGGAGTGACGAGAGGCGTATAATACAGGGCAGACCCAGGAAGTCTCCAAAGATCCTGAAGATTCTCCCTAGGGCTTCAGGTAATCTAAGCAACAATCAGAACACTTTTCAGATAGCCTATGTGGCCTACAGCATTTGATATTTCATTCCCACCCCCGTAGTTTGAAAATTGCCCATTTCCACTGGGTACAAAAAAAAAAAAAAAATATGAGTTTGCAGTTCCTACCCACTGAGCGCCACTTAAATAACACTTAAGAAATTGCATAGTCTTTACAAGAGATAGAGTCATCTTCAATATGTGGACATTCCCAAGTACCTGTCTTGAAATGTGGTGGAGAAATCCCAGTAGGACACCATCAGTAAGAACCACAGAATGCAACATGCATGGACACTGTTATAATAACAAGCCAGGGATTTGTGCACAGTCTGCAGTGGCTGAAAATAAACACTATGTTAGATATCTGATGTTGTGATATGACCTGTATTTGTGTGTCTAGGATACACGTTTCAGAAATAATAAGTCCATAAACTTGCATTTCAAGAAAACATTCCTAAAAGCTAAATAATTTGACAGTTGAAAGTAAATAACAATAAACTTCAGAAATTAGCATCCAGGTACATTCTTGGAGGAAATAGTCACCTGGTAAAAAATGAGGGAGAAATCTATGACTGATTGTCAATTTACTACTGGTAACTATACTTTATTTGGGGGTGGGGGGTGTTGGATTGCATTGAAGTACTAAGATATCAAGGTTACCATTTGAAAAGATTAAGAGAAACATAAAAATATTAACAGCCACAATTTTTGTGCAAGGCTTTCATAAGGGCATTCATAAAATTTTATTAAGAGATATTAAAAATAGCGAATCGATGATAAGGCATATGTGCCATTATGTCAGAGGAGTCCCCGCCAGAAAGATTTTAGTTTTCTCCAAATTGTTATACAGTGCCATTGTCATTCTGACTCAAATGTCAGCAGAAATTTTCTTAGACTCTGAGTGCTGATTCTGTATGTCATATCAAAAAGTAAAGGGCCATGAAAAAAACAGAATATTCAACAAGAAAAATGTTTCAATGTAAACTGTAAAAATCACAAGAGGGTCTGTTTGCCGCACACTCAGAGAATGAACGAATGTCCTAGAATAGGATTCAATAATCAGTATATGTAAAAAGCTGTATGGAAGAATAACATACAGATGAGTGCAGGACAGACAGACTAGTCAATGAAATTGGCAGGTATTGACTATCTGGATGTAAATAAATTAAAATTCTGAAAGGTTCATAGTAGAATATTTATGAACTTATTAGTAGTAAATTCTTAATCACTGTACAAAAATTATTATATAAGAAATAAGCTGCTGAATGAGAATATGATTACATTGTCTGCCCTCTGTGTTAAAAACTGACACCATAACAAAGAAAACAAAGACAAAAGCCACAGCTGAGATATTTGCAACTTAAAAAAATAAACAGAAACAACTGAAGAATAGCATCCAGAATAAACACTTCAATAACAATAACAAAACATAGGTTAACTGAGGAGAAACATGTATAGAAACAAGTTTACAGAAGGGTAGACACAATGGCCCCAAACACCTTAAACCCAAAGCACTGGTAAAAACTAGACTACAGCATCCACCCAGTCCTAGATGAAGTACAAATTGGTACAGCTATTCCAGATAACAGTTGGATAATTTGGGTAAATCTAAGCAAAATGCACATGCTCTGATTAAGCAATTCTAATGTAGCAACAATCCCGCAAAATAATTCTTGAGTGTTTCATCCAAGAGCTACTGACAAGAATATCATATTAGCTGTCCATCACTGTAATGAAATATATCAGAACATTTACAGGTTTTTGGAGGCATATTTTGGTTCACGAGTTTAAAATACTATGTGCTTTTAGGTGCCAATAGACAAGAAAAGAGTTGTTTATTCCTATAAACCTGAACATACAAATGTTTTGAGCTGCCTAGCATGGGTGCTTGGAAATGAACTAAGGTCTTCTGGAAGACAGCAAGCATTCTTAACTGCTAAACCATCTTTCCAGCCTTGATAAATGGTTTTCATTTTTGGAAAGTATCTTATTCAAACAAGTCTTCTATGTATTTATATCAATACATTGATAAGGGAAAAAATGCTACAAAGGTAATAAAAATCTACTAGTATTTATAGTGGAAATTTTATTCCACAGCAAACCTTTTTCAATTTCATGACAAATCATCCTTTAACAATCTTCTTAAGAAAGAGAATGAGGGATTTTTTTTAAAGAAACACATTTTAAAATATAATAGAAAAAGGGAATTTTCAATTTGAGGGGTGTTAATGAGAATGAGTAATTTTCATTTACACAAAGATAAGTAACATTCTTTCTAATGGGCAGAAACAATAGATATGCCATTAAACTCAGGCTACTTGGAACTTGAACAAAATGTGAGAAAGTACTTTTAGAAAATATGAAAACACGGAGGAGTGGAGAAAGCATTTCCAAAGTACAACACTCTTCATGAACTAGGCAGAGCAACCTTGAAAACAATGAAAAATTAAAGCTAAGATTCACAGATTGGTCACCTCACAGTGATGCCTAAGATCTAAAAATGCAACAAGTGTGCAAGTCCTAGCAGTTATTGGTGCTACATTCATTTGACTTTTACATAAGGTATAATGTCTCCATCACAATTCATCATAAGACACAAAAATCACCTCTCCCGGGCTGTGCCTCCTAAAGGGAAAGAACTGAAAGAAGAAATGGCATTTAGATGCAAGTTCTTACAGGACTGTTACTGTCTTTAGATTTGTGCATAATCATATGTTTTATGCTCACCTTAAAAAATAAAATAAAGCAGAGAGCAGAGAGAAATATAAAAGACCCAATCAAATCTTTTACAGACGAAGAGTTCTGGAATGACGGTATGGATAAGTTCACAACCATCAGTGGTTGCAGAGTAAACACTAATGGAAAATATGGGGCATAATAACTTAAGCAAGGCACGTAAAGCCTTGTGAGAAAGCAATAATTTCTGGAGGATGAATCTCCAGCCCCCTTGATAACATCTGGAAATCTATGTGGCCAAGTGCTGTGAATGGAGACTGGAACTTTGAACATCCTATAATACGCAAGACATCCTCACATAATGAAGAGTTACTTCATACAAAATGCAAAAGCCATCCACATTCAAACACACTATGAACCTCTGTCTTCTTTTATGCTGATGCTGACTTTGCCCGTAATTATCTTGCAGTAAGATAATTCAAGTGCAAATTCCATGACTCATAAACCTCCCACCTGTGAAGGGGATGACTTCGATATTAACTAAAACATGGCCTACGCTTGCCCGGATGTTTTTAAAACAATATATTGCAGTTATAATTTACACCTTTGATACTTAAATGTTATACAACCTTCACAAAGGCATTGTTTGTTTGTTCTTTTGTTTGTTGGACATTATGCAACAAGCAAAAATGAACACTTTTTGTTTGATGCATAGGACACTGCATAGGAAAATATTCTGGGAGGGTCACTGAGATGGCTCTAACATACCTACTCCATCCCTCCGTGCAGGGTAACGAGGAAAGCTTTGCATACTTGTACCCAGTTTTGTTTTCCACATTAAATTCACAAATGACTATTTGCCGATAAAGCTCATATTTTGAGCTTTAGAAGATAATATAAATTCCTATTAGTGATCACTGTGGATTTAAATACAGAACATAACTTTTTATATAGTAATTGCTCACAGAGCCAGAAAGAGGAAGAAAGTTTGTAGAGAACAGACAACTTCACTTTTAATAGATTTAATAGCAAACTAAACTGAATTAATTTACATGAAATAAAGAAAAGTCTAAACATTTTTTTTAAAGAATAGCATTTTACCATTTTTATCCACTCATGACATAAGTCTCTTGCCAACAATGGCCAGTTAGCTAGCTTTTACTTTAGTACTTTAGACCAGAAGATTTCCTACGTGTTTAAATTATCTTGCTTATAATTAGGATTATAATCAGAAGGGAAAGTGAGGAAAGTTTTCCTGTGGGTAGTTAGGTTTACCACAAAACTTGGAGAGTATCAGTGCCTGAGCTTCTCTGGGAGTGAATAAACAACTCTTCAAGGCCTACTTTTAGCTAAAAGTCTCAAGGTCCAGATTTTAATAGAGGTCAAGAAGAACAAAAATCCATGAAGTGATTTCACCGAAGATAACTCACGTAAAGGTTTTCTCCAGGACTTAGGACCACAGAGATCCAAAACTGTCACTTTGTCCATTGGCCTGTATACAGCACGAGTGTTTACAGCCCTGAGTTCCAACAGATTTTTGTGGCTATCGTCCTGGTCCTAGAATTTACAAACTGCCCATACAATCTGTACATAGCCGGCTAAGTCTTGATGGAAAATCCCTATACTTTCAAATGTTTACAGAATATTAATTATTCAATTATTAAATACACAGTAACCAACATATCTCAGTTTTGAATAACTTATAAATTCTGATATAAGCTTTTCATCCTGAGTCATATTTTTTAGTAAATAGAAACCAGCAGAGTAATCACTGTTGACTAATTCAAATTATTTTGCTTTTATATATGAAATATTATACACAGACATTACATAAAACGTGCTAGAGCTTTCTGTTGTAGAATAAACAATATGTTAAAATGGTTACTGATGAGTGGTTGTAAATTTTTTGCATGTATGTGTCTCTAGGAATGTGACTTGTGTCTTTATATATTTAGTGAAACTGTTAACATGAACATAAACAAGAAATAAATATTTCTTCTATCATGGTAGTACAGAAACAGAAATTTTACAGGAATCATGCCAGAAGAAAAATGTCTAATAGTTTCAGAAGATTGTAAATATTATTGTAAATATTAATGTACAATTTAGACATTTCCACAACTGTCACTCTTCTTTAAAAGAAATTTAAATTTATTTTATGTGCAAGGATGTTTTGCTTGTATGTGTGTATGTGTACCATGTATGTGCCTGGTTCCCATGGAGGTCAGAAGAGATTGCTGGATTTCCTTGGAACTGGAGTTGTCAATTATAGATTAGCCATCATGTGATTTCTGAGAAACAAACCCCTGTCCTCTGCAGGGCAACATGTGCTCTTCACCATAGAGCCGTCTCTCCAGCCCCCAAAACAGTCATTTTTGAAGAATTGAATATTATCATTCTACATTCTCCAAAGCTTTGCACTCTTCTGGGTTCGTGGTTCTAGACAGAATACTTGTTTCTTGCGTGTTAGAAATGACAAAAAACTTTGGTCACTAATTTTAAGGCAAAATACTTATATATCTGAAAAACTAAGTCAACATTTCTTGGTTATTTATACCTAACATGATGAGCTAAGCTATCTAAACTCTTATCCTTCATGGTATTACTTACACACTGTAAAGTCTGAGGTGTTCCGTGGGGATTGCTGTCTGCACAAAGATTACTCCATTATGCATTTGCATTCCTCCTCTGAATTCCCAGTTGAAGATAGAAAGGCTCTGGGATGATTACTAAGCCAGCCAGGAACAGAGCCAAGATTTTAATCCAGGTCTTCTGACATTAAGCACCTTTCTTTACATAATCATTGTCTCTCTAATTAGGTTTTGGTCTATTAATGAGACTGAAACATCTCTATCTTCCTCAATGCAATTGATTTCCCTTGTTAAATGACAGCAGCATCAATGAACATGTGTTGAGAGGACGTGAATGCACAACGCCCACCATGAAGAGGACAGTTTTACTCCAGGAATACTCACTGTCCCGCTGACCACATCACGCCCGCAGTCACAAGGAGCAGCGGGACATAGTATCCCAATCAAAAACCATTCCAATGAGGTTGCAGAGATGGCTCAACTGGGTAAGAGCACTAGCTGCTCTTCTAGAGGACCCGGGTTCAATTCCCAGCACCCAAGTGGCAGCTCCCTACTGTCTGTTACTTCTGTTCCAGGGGATCTGAAACCATCACACAGACATATATGCAGGCAAAATATCAATGTCCGTAAGATAGATAAACAATTTTTTTAAATTTCATGAGGACAGCATTACTTGCTCCAATCCCCAAATAATCTGGATAATGGTCAAAATGAAGATGTGATACCCTAAAATGGGAAGGTTATGAGTGCCAGACCAGCCAGAACAGCAACTGTTCTAGCGGGTAAAAAAAAAAAAAAAAAAAAAATGGCTGCCAAAGCCAGAGGATTTGAGTTCAATCCCTTGAGACCCATGGCAGAATGGGAGAACCAACTTCTGTAGGCTGTCACGTGACCTTCCCATGTACACTGTAGAATACACACGCACACACGTGCATACACACACACACACACACACACACACACACAAAATAAGTGTGGTAAATATTAAAAGAGAATGTAAAAATGTAGTAAATGTAAAAATGTAGAGAAGACAGAATCAAATATTACACTAACTTTAATCAGATATGAATGTTAGAAACTCTTTTTTGTGATCTGTGGAATTTGTGGTTATTTTTTAAAAATTTTCCTTCATTTTTATTTTCTGTGCATGGCTTTGTTTTTTGTTTTTGTTCCTGTTTTTTTTCTTTAGCCTGCATATATGTATGTGCACCTTGAGCATGCAGTGCTCATGGAGGCCAGAGAAAGGTATAACCTCCCCAGGGACTGGAGTCATAGGTGGTTCTGAGCTGCCAAGTGGGTGCTAGGGATCGAGCCAGGGTCCTTTGAAAGAGCAGACAGTGATTTCCCCTGCTGAGCCATCCCTTCAGCCCTAGGATATTTATTTTTACTCATATTAATTATGCAAAATACAGGGTTTCCATTGTAGCATTTCCATACATGTGTATACCTGTGTGTCACGCTCATGCAAAAGTTGTTCAAAGGAATCTCTCCTGCTATTCTGTCTCTCAGAAAATCTTTCTAGTCTCATCTCTTTTTATTTTTTTTTTTTCCATTTTCATTCTTATCTAAGACGCTGAGAATTGCTTCTCAAGTGCTTTGCCTAGTGAAGACACCCGGTAGCGAAAGCTGACACATCCTCTGCTTCTTAGAGCAGCTTGGAATCTGACACACAACTGTATATATTTACCCCACAAATGGCATCTGCTATCTCCTTCCCAGAGGCAACAGACACCACGCACCACGTCGCTCTCAGAAGCACACTCCCCAGAGCTGTGCGGGGGAGGCTCTGACTTTTTCTGTTTTCACTGCTTTTCAGACTTTACGGGTTGGAGTGAAAAGTCTGCACTTACAAATAACATATGGCTTGGAAACAGTTATCTATAAAGATGGGTTCATTATTCTCATTTGACAACTGTAAGTAAAATCAACAAAATGTGCTCTGTCTGTGGTGGACATAAAGAAATACCTTCCAAATAACCTGCATTATGAAGAAAAGTCCTAGTGGAAGGTACATATTACAGAAGCTCCTTGCTGTGAGCAAAGAAAGCTGGGGTGGGGCACTGGAGTAGAAGAGAGGAGGAAAGAGGAACAAAGGAATAATGGAATCCAGGGAGGGAGGGAGGACAAAGGAAAAGGTGGGGAGGCATGAAAAAGAGCAGGGTAGGGAAGGCAGATAGCCTAACAGAATCTCTCTACATTCCCAGAGTTTCAAGAGTGGCTCACAGTTCCGGCTTCATAAACTTCACCGTAAACCTGTTAGACGTGGAATAACTCAGGCTTCAGCTGAGAAACTGTACCTGAAGTACCGTATCAGCAGGATGCTAAGAGATCCAGTGCACAGGGAGGTCGCAACTCCAAACTCAAGTTCTTAGCTCAGCTACTCCATGGTGGAATGTCATCTAAAGCCGCCACCACTCAGCTGCAATCATGGGGTCTTTTGCTTCCCACAGCTCCTATGGTGCACATGGCACATAGAACTTCCCTGAGGTCACATAATCACAGTCCTGGAAGCACCCTTAGATTTCACTCTGGTCTCCAGAGGTTAAGAACCATGTCTGGCTTGCTCCCCACTGTTTGCCATAGATCAGGGAAATGTGGTACTTGGTTGACTAGCTTACTCACAGGCATGGACACTGAGAGTCACACCCAAGTGTCACAACTGCTTTGATTTATGAGAGAGTGTATTTAACACAATGGTCTACAAGAAAAGAAAAAAAAATGTCCCTTTTGTGAAAAGCATTACTGAACATAATGTATAGAAAGGAAATTATTTCTAAGGTCCCATTTTAAGTCCTCAACTCCCTGATTCTCTGATTCTGGTGCTGACTTATAGATAAAAAATATGCTAAATTACATGACTTAATTGAAGTTTTGAAAGTAGTTTTATATGACTCTGGAATCAATGAGCTGTTTTCAGTTATGGTTAAACTTGACACTATACACAGAACAGTATAAGATCAGAGCTCCAAACCGTAGAAATAAGAAAGAAGGACATTCCGGGGAAAGAGAGAGTTAATATAATGGTGGATGGAGGAAAGAAATAAGAGAAAGGGGGGATAGGAAATTTGTACAATTTATCTGACAAATAATTCAGACACAAACTGCTTTTGATAAATTGGACAGTGGGAAGATGAAAGTTTCATTTAAACCAAACCTTGTCATTGGAGAATGGAAGTTAGGAAGCCCTACTGTGCTGTGTTTGGGAGAATATGGATCATGGAATACAGTATTTACCTGGTTTAGACAGATGACCTCATCAGAGATTTAAATAGACTGTCCATTATAAGCATAAATTATCCCCGCATGAAACCTTAGTAGACTAGATGCTGACCTGGAAATTAACAATCCGCATATTACAGACAAAAAATGTAAATGCACCTTTCACTTATAACCAGCATGGAGCTGATTAGAGAAAAAGGCAAAACCACTGTAATTTTTGAAATTGCTATTGTTAAAATAGAAATTAGCTGAGCTGGCAATGAGAAATGTAATACTCCACCTGTCCTTAAAAAATCACTTTTTTGCCTGTTGTGAAGATCTGCTGATAGATACCAATTCTTATTTGTAAAGAGTCAGTAGCTGAATAAGATAATAGGGAATTCAGTTCGTCAATTTAATAAATTAATAAGGAATGAATTGCTATAGATTGTGACAATAGTTCTAAATGATCCATACCATGTCATCAAAACTGTACCATTGTGTTTGTGTATATTCAGATCTTTCCAGAAAACAATACAGTTTGATGATTGTAACTGGTTGTGATAGCCATGTTGTTATCATTTCAACAATGTCTGTAGTTATTTCATTTTTTATCTTTTAAAGTTTTGAAATATGTATCTGTAAAATCATTTGTTTATACCTAAAACGTGCTGATTCCAAGTTCACCAATATCTGTTTTCTTTCTTTCATATTAAAAGTGTTTTTAGCTTGATGTACATAAACATTTTCAATATGGCTAAAAGACTATCTTTGGAAACATACTATTTGTCTCATAACAGGAAATACTCAGATTCATGAAAACAAATTATTACCTATTTTTCAGTTTTTCTACAGGGTTTTTCTGTATATTCCTGGCTGACCTGGAACTCTCTCTGTAAATCAGGCTGGCCTCAAACTCAGAGATGCCCTGCCTATGCATCTGGAGTGCTGGGATTAAAGGTGTGCACCAATCCTATTTCTTAAGTCACTAGGGTATCTTTCCATGTCAGACATGTTTGCTAAAGAGCCAAAATCTGCATTGTGATACATCTTCTTTTATACAACTTTATATTGTTCCTGAACTTGTGTATTGGACATTTTTTTTCATTTTTCCCTTTTTTTTCCCATTGCTTAGACCCTTATAAATTTCTCAATCATTAAAACTACCCTGAGTTCGGATTTCATATGACCAAAGCATTCAAGTCATACATATTTCTGAAGCACCCAGTCATTCTCCTTCTGTTTGCAATGGCTATTCTTCAGACCCATCAAATAGTGCTGCTGATTCTGTAAAAGTCTGCTTTCTCTATGGCTATCAAGGTTTCCTACTTCATTCACATTCTTTATCTTTGCATACAGAACATTCATTTTCCTCAGTTAAAGGCATGCGGATCTGGTATTCAGACACAGGATTTTGAAGTTCTATATTAATGGTCATTTTGCAATTGATAATGCACTTGGAATGTGTATGTCCTGCCTTCTGGTCGAATGCCATTTGTTACTTTGAAAAGTTATTTGATTCCATTTGTTTTTCTTTTCCCTCCCACCCCCCTCAAGACAGGATTTCTCTGTATACCCCTGGCTTTCCTGGAACTTGCACTGTAGACCAGGCTGGACTTGAACTGACAGATCTACCTGCCTCTGACTTTTGTTCTTTTCTAAAATCACTATCAACTGGACATTACATGGCCCGGTTATATGCTTTAGAATACTGGTTCATTTCAGTATTTTTAGCTATGATGGGATCTCTCTGCTTCCCCAATTACTCTAGTTTTAGTGTGATCACATTTCTTAAGTTGGAACAATTTCTTCTATTTCTCTAAGTTAATTTTATTTCTTGTTTACTGGAATGTTTTCTTATGTGAGCTTTTAGCTATTTATTTATTTAATTTAGTTTCTCCAAGTTCCTTTTTCTGAAGACTTTTTCCCCTTGTTATTGTGGCCTATTCCTTTCTTCTCCAAGCATACTGCAGTTATTCAGTGATCCCTGCATATACTGAAGAATGAGAAAAATTTTTTAACCAATGGTTTTCATGACAAAGTAAACAGGTCTTCAAAAGGGATCTGACTCTTCAAATGCAACTACCTTTAGATCTTTTCTCTGGCCACTTCATTCAGAAAAGAAGCTTCTGCTGATCTGTTAGGGAAGAAAGTGTTATACCACATGTCTGAGGGCTACACTTGATGAGAACCCTCCACTCTAAGGCGCCCTCGGTATGTCCATGTCTGCTATCCCTTTATTCACAGTCTCCATCCAGCAAATCATACCTGAAGACCAAGGATCTCACCAACAGTCAGACATGTCATGCAGGCGAAGGGAACCTGTAGATATATAACATATCCTTTCTACTTCCTCAACCAGGTCCTCTTCTTTTTCCCATGCTTTATTCTCAGCTTCTGTGGTGTCTAATTCTACCGTATCTGTCCTCGATATGGCTCAGAAGCGTAAACCTGCTTCCTGCTTGTGGACATCAACTTTCTGTTCCCCCAATCCTCCTTTAGACTTAGGCTGCCCAGAAACACGTGTCACTTTAACTCATTATTTTATCCTCTCTAAATACTGATTTTAACCTTCTCTTCAGTGACCTCTTCACAAGTATATGGTGACAAAAACACTTACAATGTTGCTATTTTAAAATGCAATCTCTCCTTTATTTTTTAATCTATCTTACTTGTCACCAACCTATTACTCTCTTATCTATCAACTATCTCCCAAAGGATGTTATTTCCAGTGAAAACTCTGTGCGGATTTTTATTAGAGAAAAGAATCATATTCCTTATATTTCTTATTCTCTTCATGTAAAATAAGAATTTGTTCCGTGTGGCATTATTTTTGGTTCTTGCTGCTAATGTTTTATCCATTCAGTATTAAACAACTAAAGTCAATCAACCACCAGCAACAACAAAAATACTTGTAATACATTTATACACACACGCACACACAGACACACACACACACACACACACACACACACACACACACACATATATATATATATATATATTTGTAATATGTAATATATTTATGAACAATTCAGCAATCCAGGAAGAATTCTATGCTCCCCTTGGTTATATGGGGAAATTGGGGAATCTCAAATGAGATTCTCTACTGCGTGTCTGCTTCATATAGTCCCCATCAGAGAGTAAACCCACCCATCATCTACAGATGCAATGTCTGACTCTATTCCTTTAGTTATCCAACAGAAGTTTCCTGGCTAGTCTCCCCTTGCAAAGTGGCAATGCCACAGAATGATAGTTGAACTTACTGCAGGAAAGGTACGTTTGAATAAACAAGAGACCAAGACTATGATGAAAGAGGAAAGAACCCGCTGTTTTCTTAGTTGTCTGTCATCCCTCCTGCATCCTCCACACCTTCATTAAAAATCCCTTGCAGTGTACTGAGACAGCAGAGGAGCTTAGCACAGCCCAGCAACATCCAAAGGAGTGCACGAAGACAGGGCTTCAAACTTTATAATAAGAAGAAACATTTAGCATGGGATTCAAATCAAAGCTTGAGCCTTCTTTGTGAATTTCACTCTCCGTTGGCAATCTTAATAAAACCAATTGAGAATTTGCCGTGACCCAGTCGGTTTTCTGTTGAAATCAATAGAAAAGTAAAATGCAAGGGTCATGTGGGGTCAGCATGGATTCTCCAGGGGCCTTTCTTTCCTTCAGATTAAAAGCTTTTATAAACTCAACTCAAAAAAAGGTGAAAGAAACCAAAACAAAGTAAAAGAATAAAAGCATCTCTGATGAAAACTTTGGGTTCTGGATAATGAAATTAAGTATAAACCAGCTGAAAGCATACCATGACTGTAAAATAGACTGATTAACAAAAAACCAAACAGAACCCTGAGTACCATACAGAGAAGCAAGGAGATGATCATAAACGCATGAGTTTCCTAAATTTTCTAGCCATAATGCCTGATAGTAAGCCTTTTTTTTTTTTCTGCTCAGAGAAACACGGTAATGACCAATGAACTGATCAAGTATTTTCAATTATAATGGCTGCTTAGGCAGAACTAAGTGACCTGGGATGTGCACATTCCTGCTTTAATGGGAAGATGGCAATATAAGGATGTTTAGATTTATCATTTGATCTCTAAATGCAGGGCTACATAGAAAGGGGGCCAGGGATGCTTTGTGAGACTGCCAAGTTTTATCCACACAAAGGATAAGAGCAGGAACTGCCTCCTCCACTGAGCCTTCCCTAGCATTTATAACACAGGTCTCCATTCTTGGAAGCACTGCAACAATTATTGACTTGCTAATGCGAATGGCTCAAAGCATTGACACAACCTGCCCCTCACACGCTGATCAAATAGTGACAACATACGCACTAAGTATATCCACTGTAGAAGTTAAATGAAAACAAGGTACGACACCTTCCCCGAAAAGCAAAATACACTGAAGTAGACGCCTACTGATGGGATGAGAATGCACGCCACGCATTTCCGATGAGCATCCCAGCTGCCGTTTGTTGAACTGGGAGAGAAGGCCTAGGGACTGTTGTTTATAGATGTTTATAGATATAAAATGTTCTAATTCTAAGCTTTCGGGGATGCCTGGTCATGGGTCAAGGCCATTTGATGGGGTCTAAGGAAATCCTTCCCTGGCTCCGCTATCACTAAGGTAATACTGAAGACAGGATTCTGTTTGAAAGTTGCTCACTCGGAGTGCAGATAGCAGTTCAAAGTGTGGCTGCGCCAACCCTGAAGCTGGTTCTCGTGTTCCAGCCGGAACAACATATTCTAGCATCGTGCAAAGCAACACTCAGAGAACTGCATGCAGACACTTTTCACGGCTCCCTCTCCAGCATTTGACAGTGAGATCCTCGAAGTCTAGGAAAGATGAAATAAGGGGCATCTTTACGGCCTACACATCTGGCTTGACCTATGAAACCAACACCATAAACGGATACTGACACATACCCCATTGTTAGGCAATCCAAGAAGGAACACTGAGTTTTTTTCTACATCTGCATGATGAGCAGTAATGTACCTCTTGCCTTTAAAATAGTCCAGACCATGAATAAAAATTAGTTGTCCCTCAAAGAGCATGTTTAATCAACCAGAGGTTGTAGCCTAGAAAACTTTGCTAAAGAGGATTTTAATACAGTAATGTCAGTAGGCAGGATTTAGATGTGATGCTCTGTGCATTCAGACAGTAGGGAAACCAAGTACAGCGCTACTCTAAGCTCAGGTGTAAAACACAGACCTCAGCATCACTGAAACTGACTTCTTAAACAAAATGCAGCAAACAGAGTAACGACACCCAACTCTTTGCCTTCTTTTTGTATATGTACACAAACATATGTACACATTTCCTGGCAAAGGACCAGGAAATCATTATTTGCCCAAATAGCAGGTGTACATAAGATATCAACAAGGTGTTTTCAAAACGGGACAAGACCCTTATTTTCTTCAGTGATACTTAATCAAGGACATGACAAAAATAAACACACACAAGAAAACTTCATTTTTCAAAATAATATTCTAATAATTATTTTATGGAACATAATTTTTCAAAACTCCCTACCTGCTGATGATATATATGCTTTTGGTCATGAAATGATGCAAAAATCTATAAAGGATGTTAATAATTAATGTATGATTTAGAACTCTAGGAATGCATAGTCAAAGTATTTAAAATATAGCTTAGCTAATCACAAAATTATTGAATATAGAGTCTTGTCTATTAATTTAATGCCTAGTTATAAGTTTAAATAATAATTTACTAATTTTAAAATGTGCAATACCTACAGAACATAATCACAAATATATATGTCAAAGTCTGAGGACTAATGACAGAATACTTTCTATATTTATTTTCTTCCAAGAAAACTCTGCTTTATTTCTATAGAAAATAGAACTATTTCCTGTAGAAAATAAAACAACTATGTGCAATATGGCCATATCCATGATTTACAGAATGTAAAATGAATTTTTATGAAGTATACCTGAAAACAACATACTTTTTAAAATATTAATGTTAGTGTTCAAAAATATATAATGCTCTAAGATTTAGACCCTAATACCAAATAACTTGATATTGTTGGTAGTGTTGGTGTTGTTGCTGTTGTAGTTTAGGAAGTGGTAAAACGTAATTGAAGGAATGAAAAGGAGAAAACGTAGAATAAACGAGCTAGGGAACTCTAATAAATCAAATGACAGTTGTGGACAATATTAATATAGCCTTATATGAGAATGGCTTAGTAAAACAATATGGTGACTTCTTGTTGTTGTTTTTCAAGACAGGGGTTCTCTGTTGTAACTCTGGTTATCCTGGAACTTACTCTGTAGACCTGGCCGGCCTTGAACTCAGAGATCCTCAGAGATTCTCCTGCCTCTGCCTCCCTGTGCTGGGATTAAAGGTCTACACCACCACCACCCAGCAGTAAGATGACTTTTAAAAAGTTTGGTGGCTTCATGAAAGCCAAACAACAGCTATTATACTCCAAGTTTTCAATACAAAGAAAATATATGTCTATACAAAGACTTATCTGAAGATCTTCACAGCAGCTTTATCTATGGATGTCCCATAGCAGAAACAACTCAAGGCTTTGCCAACAGAAGACTGGAGAAATACACTGTGAACATAACCAATAGTGGAATGTTACCCAGCAATGAAATGGGTCAACTGTCGATACACATACCTGAATTCTACAACAAACATGGTTATCATAAGATGCCAAGTGAAACAGTGTACATGTGAGTAATTCCACTTACATAACATGCTAGAAAATGAAAATTCATCTATAATAGCAAAAGAAAACTACGTATTGCCTGGGATAGAGAGAGCAGGAAGTTGGTTTGCTGGAGGCCATAAGAAAACTGGGAGTGATAGATAAGTTCTCTTTCAGTATTATGGCAATGATGCCCTAGACGCATGCACGGGTCAAGCCATATCTAATGGCAGATTTTAAAGTAGTGTGTTTCATTACACAGTTTTTTCATCTGTTAAGACAGGCCTGTAAAAAGTACATAACTATGTAAGATAGAATTTGCTTTGGTCAGGCCCACCCCACCCAGATAACCAAGACAAGGAGCCACCTTAACCATCTTCTAAACTACCATGGGCAGCCATCAATTTGGGGTATTAATACTCTTAATATCTTCCTCCTCTATTTCTTCTGCTGTCACAGAGTCTAGTTTCTCATCAGCCTGGGGCCTAAGCAAACGGAAAATCAATTTAGCCACATAATCCTTAAGCTTTGCAGTCCCCTTGCAGGCTAATCCTGTTCTATGAGACGATTTACTGTACAGCGTGAGAACCAGTCTCTTCACTTCGCAAGGCACAGCTATGCACGCTCCCCTTGACTCTATCAAGTCAGGTTGAAATGTCTTCCAGGAATCCATGTCCCCCCACACTGGGTGCATTTCCTCTTGCTCGTAGCTACAGATTGAAGAGAATCAGTGTCCAGAATCCCAGTCCAATCCTTAGCAAGAAACAAGATAGGTGGTCAAGACCGCATGCTTCCGTTTCATACCGCAAAGAGCAGCATTCATAAAGAATATGGCACAGGACTGTAAGGAGCCAAGTTTCTTTTCCCATCCTGGTAACCTGTTCCTAATCCCTAACTCTATCATGAGTTGTCAAGCCTACTCAAGAACTGCTTAAAATGTAGTCACTTTTCAAGCATCCAAGGCTGTGCTTCTAGGCTGTGCTCATTTTTGCCCTAGAATTGCTTTCCAGACCAGAAACAGCTATCAGGGCTTGGTATCAAAGGCATGTCAACTACCTACAAAAATATCACTGATCATTTCTAAAAATATCAGAACTTAACAAAAAATATAAAAATTCGAGTAAGGAAAACCAGAAAAGGCTTCAGTTGCTTCCTCTGCACCCATCTAGCTTATGATTATTATAAAACAACCAAGAATAACATAAAGACGAGTATGACAGTTGTACCAAAAATGAACTGGTAATCATCACTTAAAAGAAATGAATTATGGGCCTTAAACAGAGGTTTTCCTACTGTGTGTAGCTGGTGACAAAGCCAGTTGTAGATAATAAAGAGACCACAATGCTCTCGTTTGTATGGATTTTAGTGGACAACATTCTATCTTGTGCATCTGAATAAGGAAATATTTACATTGCTTACACTGGCATGAATGGGAAAGGAAACTTCCAATTTCCATACTGAAGTACCTCAGCACTTATAAGTACACAATAAAAGTATTCTGTAGAGTCCAAACACACTGCAGTTTGGAATTGGAAAGAACATGTTCCAAGTTATTTCATGTGCTTTGCACCACAGTCACACTCTAAAGTAATCTTAAGCATTCCAAAAAAAAAGGCAGCTAAATTGGTGAAAAATACTTCCACCTCATCATAAAAATTAATTATATAAATATTGCTAGCTGTTTTCATTCAAATAATACATGACTTTGACTCATCTGAGGAAAAGAAACGTTACTTCATTTCTATAGTTTGAACTACAAACAATTGTTTATCAGCTGTGTTTTCATGTTTGCTTGGTTTAGAGTTGTTCTTATTCTCAGGCTTTGCTGAATAAATTATCCTAGGAGTTGTTACACCAAGAAACCACAATAGCAAAGGATGACAGATAAGCACATATATGGATATGTCAAATTATATTTACTGAGCTCTAAAAACGAGTCTTCAAAAACATAGTTAACATTTGCTGAGAACCTCTCATTGAAATGCTAACTTCATTACATAGAAGACATTGTTTCTACATTAAATATGAAAATGGGACGTCTCTAATATCTACTTTTATTATCGCTTTATAATGGTATTACAGACTAGATTGCATTATTAACTACATGGCAAAAATGGCTTCAGTAGGGTTTACAGAGCCAAATAGGATATCATTAGAGTCAAATTAAGCTATCCATTGGCAACATAAATCTACCTGGGCACAACAGGCTTTAAAGAAGGAGGAATCACAAGCCAGGCTGGGACAGAACTGATGAGTTGCTGCTGCTCTAAAGTAGCCAAGGTGCTCCACTGAACCAATTACTCTTCATAAATTGGCTGTGCTATTTTCAATGAAACCCTTCAATAAATAGCTCAGCATAGGGTGCTGACTATTTGAGGACTCGGAGCAGGTTATCAAATTAGAGAAAAAATATATTTAAGAGTACAAGAACAGAACAACCTTGGCAACGTGGCACATTATATGATATTATGTCAAGGGTTTATAAGGAAGAAAAAGGAAGAAGGATACTAACTAAGCTATGGGGATGTAAAAGAGTAAAAAAAAGGGGCTCAAGAGATGGTACAACAATTAAGGCCTTGCTGCTTTTACAGAGGACCCAATTTGCTTCCCATCAGCCATGTCTGGTATCTCATAAACATCTATAACGGAAGCTGTGGAGGACCTAAAACCAGCTTCTGGCCAACACAGATACGGTTCACATACACGAAACAAATACACACACGTAAACTTCTAAGATTAAAAACTACAAAGTAAGAAGACACAACCAAATAAACCAATGGCTTCTACAAAGTTTCGATTTTTGTTTAAAAAGAAAAATATAAGGAAGAAAGGCCCTTCCTTAACAATAGGAGCGTGCGTGATCCACGCACACACACACACACACTGTGAGAAGAAAATGGCTTAGAATTGGGTCTTTGTCTTGACACCACATATGAAGTATATGTGTACCATATTCTCAGGATCTATTGACAATTTGATAGAAATAAATAATGAGAAAATCTGCTGAAGAATAAAAAGCACTAAAAAATCAATTTCAACAAAAAGAAAATAATTCAAATTTACAAAGAGAAAAATGACTATCTTCAAAAGGCTCTGAGAGTCTGGTTTGGTAATACTTTCTGAAGCCCTGCCAATTCTACCTGAGGCAGATGTGAAATAACTATGTACTTAGGTTGCCCACATACTTTCTCTGCCAAAGCAACTGTCAGAATGAGTTACATTAATCATGCACTATTAATAGATATTCCACATAAATTTCCTTAAATTCTGTATTCTATTATAATACCCATTTTCTCCTTTGGTTGAGTTTCCCTTTTAACCGCAGGTTAGGAGCTAAAATTATTACAGCCTAACTACCCTCAAAGACTCTTCCAGCCTAGGACTACATAGTATTCACTGGCATCCGAGCATAAGGCTAGCTCATGAGCTGCTCTTGAAGCTTTAGCTATCATTGTCTGGGGCCCATACATCTATGGGTACCTCATCCACAACCTAGCAACATCAGAAGACAAGAAAGCACTGCTATGCATAGACCCATTGCTGTTTGTTCCTCTTAATACCTCCAGGTGTCTATCAATCATAAGAATTGAAAATGTCCCAGGGGCATTTGAAGAAAGTGTAGTTTAAGCAATGTAGACTTTGGGGGGGGCTTGGAAGATTTGGAAGGGATTCTTACACGACTGGTAGTACAAGTGAACACACAATGGTGCTGTACTGGCTAGTCATCATGGGGAATATATAACAGCCCGTGTTTGAAAGGGACTTTTCTTCCTTCATAACTGAAGATAAGTCAAGACTTAGGCATATTCACCAGGCGACTGGGTGAACATCCTGGATACCAGGAGTTCTCAAATGGCTCAAAAGTATCATGAGACAATGCAAGTTTCTTTGGTGAAAATTGAGAGAATAGCTGACACTAGTAGGAATATCTCATTTCTTGAAAGAGTTACCTGAAAGGCAAGGCTCTCCAAGGAAAAGCGATGAGGGTGTCCTCCACAGACTCAAGGAAGATAGCCACCAGGTCTCCGTCATGCCTTATCCTGAAGAGGGAGGCTTCAGGGCTAGGTGGAAGACTCTGTATTGCTTCTAAGGGCAGAAAGGGAGCAGCCCCATTAAGTCTCTGAGATCCAACCCTTGGTGTTAGGTCACAAGTTATATTCTTAGGTAATATATCCTACCTACTCACACATCTGTCTTATCATTACAAGGTCTTAACTACAAGATAAGGTGTAAAAGCATTTACATTTGTAAAAAAAAATTATTCAAGAAAATAATAGTTTTCCAGTACAGTCATACGTAGGCCAAGAATACAACTCAAAGACAGCTGGAACGGCAGATGGAGAAGGGAATATTAGTTATTTAAACACAAAAGCAGTGTTATCATCAGTCCCATGACGAGTTACACTAATAAACAATACCTGCTAAAATAAAACAATAAAGTAGTATTTTTTTATCAATTTGTTCAGCAGCTGCATTTCTGAAAACTTCACTGTATAGTAATAGCATGGGGGAATATCTTTTGTTGTTGTTTTGTTTTGTTTTTGTAAACACACAGTAGTTTTCAAACTTGGAAAAGTATATACAGCATTTTTATTTGAGAAAATGGCTTAAAGGATCTTCAAAAATCTTAAAGCAAAGAAGGCTACTGTATAGTGAAGAATTTCTAATAGCTTTGCTATCTAACACTGGTCATTTCTGGGACCCACTGAACTATGGCACCCAGAAATGTCATTGCCATCCTCAAAGAACCCTGGGGACAATTCAGGATTTGTTCACTTCATTGAAATGGATAGACCAGCCTCTTCAACTAGAAAACAGTCAACCCAGCGCTGAGGGAACCAATGGAGAAGAAAGGCAAGAGTGGGCGTGAGGGCGGAGGGGTTTCTCGACTGGAAGAACCATGAGATGATGCTTTGCATGTGGTTTCTGCATCTCCCCCCTCCCCCCGAGCATGTAAGGATACAGCTGCACAGCAGGCTGAACTATATTCTACTTGGTATACATAGTGGTATCTGGGAAAAGCCTGGTGTCCATTTAAACCTGGAGACCTAATCGTGGGTTTTATTGGACTATAGAAAATGGTCACTCACAGTGGCAACTGATCAAGTCAGGCTTTCTAGAAACCTAGAGGCTACTTTTCAATATTAGCAATTAAGTCACCCATGAAAAGCCATTCTCACAATGTGCTGTAAGACAATATTATCTTATTCTGCGTGTCAGTTTTCAAAGAGACACTACTCGTGAATTGCATATCGCAATCAATATAAGCTAGATGTGACAGTCAAAGGTAAGGCTGCCACTACCTATGCTGGGGTTTCCATCTAAGTAAGGTTCTCAAAGGAACAGTGGGGTCAACACCATATAATACCACCAGTGCATAAAATCTCCATGTAATGGTCAATCCATTCAGGGCTTTTTCCTTGTATATTTATTTTTTTAAGTTGTACCATCATAAATGTTTCTGTTTCTCTATATTTTCCCAAGTAATATAGTTCCTGCATGACTATATTATGTTAAACCATATATACTTTAAATTGTCTATACCGATTATAGTTTATAACATAAATTGTGCTATTAAATTATACATATCATTAAGCTAGCGGTGTATATGGAAATATATGATATGTTTATTGTAATCTATTATGGTGACAGCATGTTTTCAAAGTGAATTGACATATATGGTCCTATAAGAATTAATCACCCCAAACGAGAAAAGTTGTAGACAGGTGTATTCATACCCACGAGAAAAGCAGGACTGGTGACCACCCTCAGGCTCATTCTTCCAAGCCAATGGAAAAGGAGATGTTGTTTAAGTCACTCTCGTATCCATATATTAAAACGTTGACTGTACCCTTGTAAGACACAATAGCTGTCATCTTTAAATTCTTGTTTCAAAAAAAAGTGTGTTTGCAGACATTGTGACTAAGAATGACTTTAGAAGCTTTACAGTTTTCTTGAAAGAGATGAAGATCGCTCAGAAGGAGGAGAATAATCGGGTCCACTAGGACTTCTTAGTTCTCTGTTCTAGTTTACATTTTGTTCACAACTGTGCCTATTCCTTACATGCTCATGAAATAAAGCGCCAGGTGAATAAATGAAGCCTCAATATCTCACAAGAGAATGCTTCACAAGATAGCTGACTGTGAACGGAGCACTCATCCAGGATCCTCAAGGCTCCAGCAAAGAATTAAAGATGGCTATTGATTATCATATGTATTTCAATAACTGACCTCTACATACTTTTCATATCTTGCTATCTACAATGCTCATTCATATTTTTCCTTTTATTTTTGAAATTAAAATATAATGACATCATTTTCCCTTTTCCTCCCCCAAACACTCCTGCATACTCCTCTTTTCTCTTCTTTCCTTCATTAGTTGTTGTGACATACATACATGTTTATGTACATTCGTATAAATTCCTAAAAATATGAGTAACGTTTTTGTATTTCTAACTGGAAATAAACTAAATACATGTAAAATATAGTATTACAATTATCCTCCTGATATTTCCTGGGTCAAATGTCATAAAATAATAATATGTGTGGAATCATTAAGTCTTATTCATATAACAAAGTATGAGAAATTAAATTGCACATGGATGTGGACTCAACTGTATGAATTTGATGAGAGGTTTCACCCGGTGTCAGCGGACTCACTGTGAACTGCTTAGTAAGGAAGCACAATCCTAGGAGGTTAGGTCCTCATGCAGCTTCTTATTTTGTCTTACAATTATTTTCATTTTTGTCTTTTTTTTCAGTTTTTGTGAGACAAGGTCTCACTGTGTAGCTCTGACTGTCCTGGAACTTACTACACAGACAAGGCTAGCCTTGAACTCAGAAAGATTCATCTTCCTCTGCCTCCCTAGTGCTGGACTAGAGGTGTATCCAGCGCACGCAGCCCCATCATCATGTTTAAAGTGATCTTGTCCTTTCTTCTTCAAGAAGGGAAATAAAATCGTATGTATGTTCCATGTACAACAGGCTGTTTTAATGCATACACACACACACACACACACACACACACACACACACACATACATGTCATATAATATATATTTATATAATACACATATTAAATTATAATAAATATATAGAGAGAGCTATGATTAAATTTTGCAAATTAATACATGCCTTAACTCACATAGTTATTTTTACAGAGTATGCTTTACACCCACTCTTAGCCTTATTCAAGAATGCAATGTGTTACATTAGCTACTGTCACCATGCTGTACACTAGATCTCAACTATAACTGCTGCTCTGCAATCCTATAATACTCATGACTCTCTGTGGTTGATTTGGTGGTCAGCCTAGTTTACAGTATTTATACATATAATTTTTAGAAACATCTTCAAAGAGATGCATAACTCATACTGCATTTGTTGGTTTTTATTATTAAGAATACATCAAACTTCATCTGTGCTTGCTCATGAATAGCTACTGAATTTTTACTTAGTGCAATTTATTACAATGACTTTAAGTACTTCACACATTTCTAAATTTCACTCTTTGCACAATTGCTAATATAACTTTGTAAATGGTTAAAATTACAAAGCAGGGATACATTAAATCCTGTATTCCTTTTGAGTCACTGTAAAATATCAATTATTTAAGTCATCAAATACTCTATTAATGTACAGTTGTAAAATTAAAATAAGATTCACTTTTCAGCAACAAGGATTTGTGTTGATTAGGTAGATGTAAGACTTTGATGCCAGCCATATCCTGAATTGTACTTCTACTACAGAGAGAGATATGCTATATTTTATTTAAAATGTGTATCTGTTACATCTCTTTCTCCAATTCAGAATATTTTGGTTAAGTATGAGCAAAATCCTACAACTGGCTAACAAGAAAAATTAGGATACGTCTTCCACTGGCAAGATTTTAAGGCAGAGGAGAAATAAAAAATAAACATTCAGCAAACATTTATGAAGCAGATTGTAACACCAGTGATCTTCTGGGCTTCTTTGCAGCTCTTGAGAACAGCACAAGCACAAACGGGTAGAGAGGGCATGTACTGTGCATCACTAAAGTGGGAGTTAAGTGCTAAACACATTTAAACAGGAAAATAAATACACCCGTGGGAAAACATAATAAGAATGGAATGCTAACATTTGCCTTCATTTCTGAGTTCTTCCTTCCTGAACTCAACACCATTGGTTTTCACATTTCAATCTTTTACCATGAAATCAAATTCTGTTTGATATTCTGCTTACACTTTGCACTCTAACCAGGAGCCTTTCAATAACATGTATTGGAATGTGAATGTTGGGTCCCTGCTCACGATTAGCACACAGAGACGATTATGAAGCCGGGGTGTTAATATTCTTTATCACAGTTTGTACTGAATATACTAACTGCTATTTATTTCCATAATAAATAAGCATATTTAATCACACCTTCCTCTTTTGGTATAATCTGTACGTCTTGGCCTTTGGTTTTAGTATTTTATTTTTTAATATAGTTCAGTGAATATGGGATGCAGAAAGTTGATTGCTTGATAAGCACATTTTAGAAAAATATGAGAAAAAATAAGAACAAGACTGTAAAGTAGATTGCTTGATAAAGTCATTTAGGAAATATGAGAATACTGAAATAAAATCTGGAGTGCTTTTCCATATGAAAGGCAATCTGAAAAGTTTGGAAGAATGAAGTTGTTAAGTCATTCATAACACATCTGTGAAGCCCTCGTGTAAGACAATGTATCTCGAAGAGGAGAATGTGCAAGAGGAAACATCCAGGAGGAAATAAGATGCGAGAATAGGGAAGAACCTTCATCTCCTCTCCTTCAGCAGCAGCTCCTGGCTCCCAGGGACATACTCGAATTCTGTGTAGACAGCAGAAAGACACAGAGGTCTCAGCTCTTTCCCTAACTCTGTCACCCGAGACCAGTGACATACCTCTCTTGGGTAACACAGTGCCTGCCACACAATAATTAGCATCCTTGCTTTCTTTCATAACTACACACGTTCCTAGTACAACAGCAAACAGAGAGACCTATCGGTGCTGGCCAAGAGAGCCCACGTTTCCCATCTAGGCTGCTTATGAAAATCACTAGGAAAGATTTATAAAATGCAAAGTGCCTGTTCCTCTTCTCGCATGGGCTTGATTGGCTTAACTTGAATCCAGGTAGAAGGATTTTGTTTGGTTTTCTCTTTGTCTTAAATGTTGTAACTTCAACAATCCTTATTTGAATCCTGGCCTCCATCATCTTCTCAAACACATAACTTCAATTGGGAAGTAGGACATGATCCCGTAGTGAAACTGGAGAAGCTGTGGCTAGGGAAGGAGGCTAAAGGGTGGGATAAGGTGGTGGCATGCAGGTTCCAGCCATCACTCAAGAAGATGCTACAGCATAGAAGGCCATTCCATCCTTGGCCAAAGCATAGCCAATCTCTTTCAAGCTCTCATGTTAACTAGCCTTGTCTATAACCTGTTGAACCTAGTTCACCAAGAGTCCATACCTACAATTTTTATTTCATTTCAGGTTCTAAGTACTTTTATATACACTGGCCCCCATCACTGTGCCTTTCAGGTATGAGTCTGCCTTTGCTGTATATGGGTACGAACACTGTGTTATGTTGTTCTCTGTGCCATCACACACTGAATAAAATCTGCCTTGCTGTTCCTAAAATGAGCCAGTATAATTACTCAGTCATAGTTCCCAAGGTCTCCAAAACATGCTCAAATTTTTGCGGTACTCAAATCCTGAGAGAAATCTACATGCGGAACAAGGAACTCTTCAAACCAAAAGAGAGAGAAAAAAAAAAACAAAAACAAGAGGAGACAAGACCTGAGCAATGCAGGCAATTCCAGGGTAATTTGCAGGAAAAGTTGATAATAGGTCTCTGGGAAAGCCAGAAAAAGTGCCTGAGGACAAGGCTGCCAACTGCCATTTACCAGCACAGAAGCCTGCAAGAATTCTCTAGATAATCTGCTTTGGGCTGTGCCATCTGAGGCTCACATATGCATACTTAGTCATGGGGAAGATGAATACCATGACAGAGGCCCCATGATGGCAGAGGTTACTGTCTTCAGAACAAGTTCCTTTTCACTGTGAAGTCTAGAATTCCCTCCAATGTTATGGGACAGTCTCCCTGGTGATCTTAAAATTCTTCACATGCGAAATTTATCTATTCTTTAATCCAGCATACCAAAACCCACTAAACCTCGAGGATAAGTCTCTTGTTGCCTTCTCAAACATTCTTGGCTAATACCACTTGCACTCTGGCAATGAGGTTAGAAGCCTCTGCACTTGCAATAGCAATAGATTATTATGTTACCTATGTGTTTTAAAGACAGCATAGATGCTCCCCTTTTGTTGAGTACCCACTGGTCCTGCCTGTGGTATCATCTACTGGGATCTTGGGTCTGATTCATTGGAAACTTAACCTTCAACCTTCTTCAGCCCAAGTGTGCTCATCACTGCACTTCATTCAAAAAGACATTAATATGGTTGTACAACTATGTTTGAAACTTTCTTCTCATACTCATTACCACTTACAAAACACTTATAGCTTATAGTGTTCTATACATAGTGTTCTTAGGCTTTTCCTAATGCAATGCTATCTCTCACCAAATTCTATTCCTTGACCACACTAAGACGGAATGGGATGGTGCTAGAACAAGTATCCTCAACTCCTGTCAGTTGTTCCAGCCACACTAAAAACCAGCTTCTGGGAGCAGACATGTTGAACTCTTGTCCCATCTCACATGGTGGTTTCCTAGTTTGCTAAAGAATTCTCTGACCCTATAAAAAATAATAACAACAGTCTTTTGGCCATTCAGCTCCATAAAAATCATGTTATTCTTCTGGTCATTTACAATATCCATAAACAACTCCAATGCTTCTCAATACTCTCGACAAAAATGATATTCTCTAAGAACTTTCCAGATGAAGAATGTATTCCAACGCTTACAGAAGTCCACTGGGCAGGGGAAGAAAGGAGCAAAGGAGATTCAGATGACCAGAAAGGAATTTCACAAATACACAACCGCATGCTAGTTCATCATTCATCAGTAGAAGTGAAAGGGTTTCAGTAGACTTCAGAAGACTGAAGGAAGCTAATGGGCGCTATCTCGGGTGGGAAACACAGGAGCCCATGCACGTAAGATTAAATGCCTAGAATGGGAGCAGCCCACTGGCCAGAAGAGAAAGTGTTCCCATAGCAATCCCATGACCCACTGCTATCTACAAACTGGGCCCCTGGTGACACTTTAACGAACACTTCTTGTACTCACAGAGGAAAACACAGTGACCCAATCTGGATCTCTTCAGAATCCTGAGTAAATTATATTTTATATTTATCTAACTGATTCAGCACCACAAGAGGGAGCTTGTGTCAGGGCGTCAAAAACACTGAAGCAGTCTTGTTCCTTCCACTAAAACGCTGTGGTCATTTTGCCAAGTAAATAACCTATCAAGGCTATTATTGTGATGTTCCAAGAAAGTCCAACACTTACGGAGAGCGAGGGAAGCCTGTTGGGTCTGGCGAAAAGCAAAACCAAACACGGAAATTGGCCTAAAGGCTGTGCACTGGCCATAGCATGCGCCGTGGAGGTTCTCTCCCTAAGGTTCTATTTTTAATGAAGGAGTAGAACTGTTCTCATGGGCTTTTCCTTGTCAGCTACAAGGTAGAATTGAGTCTAGGTCACCTGGAGCCCACAGGGCCAGGCTGAATGAGCCACAGTTCGATACATGCCAGCGGTAAGTGGGTACCAGTTAGCCAAGGTGATAGCAGAGCAAAGTCTCCTTCCTGCACATCCTCCTCAGACCTCATCAATGCGCAACTTAACAAATATCCTCAACTTCACAAAGCCCGGCTGAACAACGGCATCAAGAGAGTGACTGAAATGACTACGAGGAATAGCGATGTGGTGCTCCCAGACTCGAAAACATTCTTCCTTCTCACCTCTGCTACTGAAGCATATTTATCAGTTTCCAGGTATCACTTTCTCTGTGAGAACTCCAAGAGGTCTCTTCAGGAAGGACCAGCTGCACATTTCCAAGCGGCACCACGACCAGGCTGCGACTAATCGCTTGCACATAGCGGCGTGTTTCAGACTCAGAATTGGCCTTGTCAATTGGGGGTCCCGAGTTTTGGAATCTCACTGTCAAGTAAAACGATGGTTGGTCTATAGGATCTACACCACACTGGTTCCACAGACAGAACGAGCGGTGCCATCAAGCTCACGTTAAGGTCGTGTCTGACAACTGAAATGGACAGGAGTAGATATGGGCAATAATGTGTGCAAGTAAGTATTCCCAAGAATTTATATGTCAATTTGGAGACAAGAATAGGTGACTACCTATTCGTTGAAATGGATTACCAATCCACTATTACCCACATTCCCTAAGCTGTATCCACAAATATATATTTAAAAGAAATCTACAGTAACATTTATTTTTAGTAAAACTTCACTAACACAGAATACCAACGAGGTGTGAGCTTATAAACACAGAAAAGCCTGTGAGCGTGTCACTATTTGGCTTGGCATTTCCGGTGTTGGTCAGGTGTGTGTCCCGCCTTTACAGTGGTGTGGTTGTGTTGCCGCTGCTGTTATCTACATGGTGACCTTGCTTTTTCAGAGAGAGAATCCCCCTGCCCTGTTGGGGTCACTGCCTTATTTCCTAGGGAAGGAAAGGTTTTCCCAGGTGCAGCTAGGCTGCTGCTTGCTGTAGCTGTTGACGTTAATTAATTTATGCAAATCGGCTAGATACCATCCTTGATTAATGCCGTGGCTGCTTTATTAATCTTGAATACTTTAAGAGGCTCTCGTACATGTATGACGCAATACCTACTTAGAGAATAACCCCTCGTATGATTAATTCAGACCTCGAAGTGCAGTACCTGATCTCGTCTAGTTGATACTGCTAATTACATATAATTTATAACTTTCAGAAAAGTAATCGCACCAGAAGAGAAAATTAAATTTTATAATTTTCCTACAAGTGACATTGGCATACACTACCCTTAAAATAGCTGCATGCATTTTCAATCTGAAATTAATAGTAGAGAAGATGTATTGAGTATTTATCTGTGCCAGGTTCTGTGCTAAGGGCTTTACATGTTTCTAGATGTTATTTATAATATTTCCTTCATTTAGCAGTGAGCATCCATACAGGCAGAAGTATTGACTAATATTTCTCTATACTAACCAGAAGCATTCAAAACAGAACTACACATTGAAACTGATTTTTCTGGCTTAATTTAATGGTTAATATACTTTCTATCAATTTTGGGAAAGTCAAAATCATTCATTTCCTTTTCCTTGGATATATTTCTAAGTGACTAAGAATATCTTAATGCTATTCATGAAATAAAGGAATTCATTACCAGAGAACTCGATTTGTCTGAAATGAGTCAAAGGAAGATACTAGAAGAAATGTATGAGCCTACATGATCAAGATTCAGATATATTTACTGAGTTCAAGATGCTATAAGCCAACTTACTCCAAATGATGCTGCCACCAAGAGTACACAATTAATGGCAAGTAGCTAAGTAGAGAAATAAATATTATATGAGAGACCATGTGACCAATTCCCTTTCAGAAACAAACAAAAGGATGGAGAAATAGCTGAGCAGTTGTAAGCAATGGCTGACCTTCCAGGAGTCAGGTTTAATTCTAACCATCGCTTTTTCCAGTCCCAGGGTATCCCATGCTCTCTGATGGCCTCCACAAACTGTATCCACATGGTGAAAGACATATAATTAGGCAAAACATCCACACACATAAGATTAAAACATGAAAAACAAACACTAAAACAAAAATCAGCACCAACAAACCTACAAAAATGTGCTATCCTGCTGCCAACGAAAGTGACTTCCTTCTTGAGAGACACATAAAATGGACTGACAGAGAAGGGACAGTCTGGGCTTGAAAGAAAGACACAATAAAGAGCACTAGCATGTGCCAGAAGGAGTATGGGATCCCCCCAGCACATGTGCAGCATGACGAAGAAACACTAGGAAGCTCAGTAGAAATACCTGAAATCTGAGCCCAAGGCCAAGGGACTCACTCTTCATGGCGTATATCCTGACATATTTGTAGTGGGTATGGTCATACCTAAGGGATGGAGACTAGGGAGAGGATCTCATTGTGGATGTTTGCTTCTAAAAATTTCTTTTACTTGGAAATGATCTCATTCCAGATGTGGACTAGTGAGTGCTTGTGTCAGCAAAAAGGGAAGAGACAGATTTTTTTGGCTTGGCAATCTTGTTATCAAGATATATTTTCCCCTAAAGAAAATCAATCTCCCCACCCCCTTTTGCCTCCTTCTCCTTCTCTCCCTCTCTCTCCCACCTCTCTCTCCAGATACTTAACTTTATAAAAGGAGGGGTGCAGGCCACGCCAGATGAACCTGGCATTTAATACCCTATATTTGCTCAGGCTTGCTCTGATGGCACCAATACCCAAAAATACAAGATTGCTTTTAGAAACATATTTCTACAATTACCTATTCATAAAGGCTCTTCTGTCCCCTTAAAGTCTTGTGTCATGCTCTTAATACAAATCATTTGAGGGGCAGATCCCAATCAATCTAAAAAGAAGATCATAAACAATTAAACAAATGGATACTTTAGTAACTGAGCCATCTCCACAGTCCCTCTACTCAGGCCATGTATGTGATGACTCATGCAGGTCCAAGTAGAATAACCAGTAGGTAACTGGGCACATATACCTGAAGGACTGACAAAATTTGAGTCAAAAACAAAGAAAGGTCTACCACCCACCATTTCACCGAAACTGCATAAAGATACTTGGGACACGGTCAAAGGAAATGAAGATACATAACTCTGGAGGGTGTTTGCATCTTTGTTATCTCCTTCACTGTCCAGCACTATAGCTAGAGCATCTGGATGTGAAGCAAGATGAAGAGGCGTAATGCCCCTTCCTTCTCTACGTGTAGTGTGAGCCAAACACAGGGAGAGGAAACAGTCTCTATGTTAGAAGTACATCAACTGTCGTCTGAAGACACCAAACAAACTACTTCCTGAGGTGGGTAGGGGAGGAGTTTGCTGCATGAGGTAAGTTTGGGGAAAGATTATTAGGGACTTTGAAGTCATTTCAAACTAATGATTAGATCCTAGTAACAGATTCACTATTTAAGAGTTGATCTTGCCAAAGAGATTGTTCCAAATGAATCAAATAGCCAGCATAAGTCTGTGGGTAAAATGTGATTCTCTTTATAAGAATTCTGGGTAAAGAAAATGTATATATTTATTAAAAACCACCTAACAGAAGATATAGCATACAAATTTTAATTTGGAGAAACTTAATTTTTACAATATCACTGGATGTTGAATTAAAAGAAAACAGTCCAGTGTTTTTGTTCCAATGAATACCTATTTCCTGAGTGCACACTGAGATCTTCTGATAAGCAGGGGAAAGTATTTAAACATGAATGTAACAAATTTATTGTACTTTAATGCCTCCTGGCTTGGGGTCAAACTAGACCTGCAATAAAACTGACAATGGAGTATAATCAAAGTAAGAGCTGTTCGGGTCAGATGTGGCTGTGCAAAGAAGCACTAATCCTTCTGTTTCCTCCCTGCGTCCAGGTCAGCTGTTCAGTGGGAAATGGAGCTGAAAATCTCACTTCCTCTACTCGTGAATGAACACACTAGCAGATCATGTGCACTAATTACATGGGTAGTTCATTACAAGAGACAGACAAAAAGGGCAAAACAAACTCAGGGCAGTAACCTTGTGCTATTGAATGTGCATCATTCTCTTTCAACAAAATCAATGACAACTCTCTTATATATAAGAGACTACATACAAGAGGCAAAGGCAGAGAGGGGAGGAGGCAGGAGTAACTACCAGGAAGATAAATACTAGAAAATGTTCATTACACAAGTAGTCATTGGTGACAAGTTCTGCTTCTACCCAAACTCAGTAAGTAAAGTGAGTGAAGTCTTAAATACAAAATTATTTTCCTTCCGATGACATAGTGCTAACTCAAGAATAACAGACATTAGCTCCATTTATGGTTAAAAATAAATCTCCTCTACAAACCAGGCTTTTTATTTCTTAATTTTTATTGAATGGAATTGCCAAAGGTTTCCCAAACAGCGCATAAGTCAGTGGTTCTCAACCTTCCTAATGCTGTGACCCTTTAATACAGTTCCTCATGTAATGGTAACCTCCAGCCATGAAATTACTTTCATTGCTACTTCATAACTGTAATTTTGCTACTGTTATGAATCATAATATAAATATCTGATATGCAGGATGGTCTTCTGTGATCTCCCTGAAAGGGCAGTTTGACCCCTCAAAGGGGTCACGACATACAGATTGAAAACAACTGATAAATTATCTTTTCAAAAGAAGGTTAAAGAGATATAGTCATTAATTTTTCAAAATTATTTCTATTATTGTGAAATATAGCTACATAAAAAGGGACTTCTACATGGACTACAGCTAGACACCATTGGCAAGAATGAGCTTTATGAATAAGCGGTTTGCAGGCCCTTTTAGCCAATGAGGCAAATAAGTTTCTATTAGCGCATAACAAATTTCTAAAATGTATATGATTAATTTCAACGTCACCTTAATGAAGAAATTAAATACAATATATCTAAATATTGAATGACTATGGCCATAAAAATTCATCCTCTATTTTACTAAAGATAAAAGAGTCAAAGTAGTCCAGTCATACGTTTAAAGAAATTACGTGCTTTAATCGTTAAGAGTAAATTAACTTTCTAAGAAAACAGATTCCCTTCAATTACATAAACACCAATTCACTGTACGAACTGTGTATCTAGTACTGTATTTCATAATGTTTATTCTGCTTGACCAACTTATGTGGCTTAGCCATGTGATAGTTGCTATGAATTGGACACTCTCTAAAGATTGCTATTTAAGAGACTTCATAGTTTTGTCAAAATATCATTTTAGAGGTTGTTGCATTCATTTTGTGATGTTAGTATTACTATGATTTCGTGCTTCTTAGAAATCTGGAATTCCTCCAGTTCTCACAAAGTTCTTCACAGGGAAGATTAGATCCTGCTCACATGGGCACCCGCTCATAAGGCTCTCTGGAAGTATTCACAGGACTGAAATTTACATATCTTCTTGAGAAAACTGTAATACTACATCTTGCAGAAGCAGGCCATCCCCATTTCATCCTGCCCACAAAATGAACAAACTCTAAACCCAAATTGTAGATTAAGTTAACTATAAACAAGGTTGGTACAAAATTGTCTAATTCAGAACAAAGTGTTCTTCTGAGTATTGTCACCCCCCATCACGTGGGGATCATGATTCCCTAAAATAGATGTCATTTAAAAAATACAGTATGTCTGGGTAGGAATCAGTTTCCACACTCAGCTCCTCCACAGTAATAAGCTGCATGTGCTTGCTTATCCCCAATGTAATTTGAATAGGGAACGATAAAAATTAGCTTAATTCTAATATTATTGCCTTTTACAGTATGAATATACGATGTCTCCCACAAGCTCATATATTTCAAGACTTGTTATCCTTTTGGCGGGTGAAGGTTGTGGAATCTTTGGGAAGAATGTCCTCATTGGAATTGGGATTCTGGGGGCAGGCCATGAGGGATAACAACACACCCTGCATCTGTTCCCAGTCTCTCTGCTCTGCCATGCTGAGATGTGAGGAGCTGAAAAGGCCTGGCTACACACTCCTGCCACCACGGAGAGCTGACGTCACATGTTCCCTTCTATGACAGACTGAAAGCGCTTGAGCCATGAGCCAAAAGAAACCATTGATTTCTGAAGGTGCTTCTTCTAAGGTATTTGTTCACAGCAAAATAGCATTAATAAGTAGCTGGTATAAGGTTTGATCATGTATAAAAATGGAAGTTCAGAAATACTGTTGGTGAAGTAAAGGATTACCATGGTCAAAGAACGGGCAAAAGCATGAATCACAGGCATCGCCATGGTTTCCATGCTTCCGCCACACAAGCAGGGCTTTTTCTTTTTCTTGAGAGCATAGAAGCAGGAGGGTGGACCAGGGAGAAATGGGAAGAGGGTTTTATTGAGATACACTGTATGGAACCCAAATTGTTAGTAAAAGTACTATGTAAAAAAGGAAGAAAAATAATGGCTAACATAATTAGGGCTGTCTAATGAAGGCCATAGGTTGAGAAAGGAGCTAGGTTAGACAGACAGCATGATAAATTGTCGGCCTTCAGAACTCAGAAAGACCTAGGAAGGGGTGGAACTGTCGACATAGACGGGAACATACTCAAGTTCCAGTTTGGATCAAATTGGTTCCTTCATAAACCAGTCACCACCAAGACAAAAGTCACCACTTTCTAGCCAGACTTCCAAAACAGAGTTCTGAGAGTCAACACAAGATGGGATGGAAACTCATACCATGTTTTACCGTAAGAGTCTACCACCCCTTCGTTTGCCCTTCCGTCAGCAACCTCCTATGTTGGCATTCGTGTCTGCCATGGAATCTGCCGTGGAATATTTAATTTTAAGCAGATACCAAATCTCATTTCTTCAAGGGACAACACTTGGTCTAGCTTCTCTAATACTGTAATATTTTACATTTATCTAGTTTCTATATGGGGGTAGATATGTGGATGCCTAAGGAAAATTCCCAGGCATAGGTTCTCTCCTTCCCGAACCTTGTACATATCCCAAGAATTGAACTTAGGTTGCCAGCCACGGTGATACGCACTACTACTCTCTGGGCCATCTGGCTAGCAGTGGCTAGTTTCTTCTTGTTAAGTAGTCTGCCACAATTTGGACTTTAGGATGAAAAACAGATTTTCACAAAGCTTTTAAATCACTACTATGAGATGTTAACCATAATATTAAACATATTTTTGATTAACAACTATTTTATGCAACCCTTTTCATGTTTTCTTAAGAATCATTTTATTTACCCAAGTGGCCTGATTTCTTCATAGCTAAGCTACAAAACTAGGAGCACATCACATACAAGATAAAGTCATCATGAGACCAGTATGGGTTCCAGAAGTTTCATTTCCTTCGAAGGTTGGAACAAATGACTCACCAAAGTTACACTAATCTTCACAGCGGTGGGCAGTGTGTCTCCATGCATAGAAGTGCAGTGAGAAATGTATTTAGTCAGACTGGGTGATGACAATTCTGATGTTGAGCAAGAGAAGGAGGCTACCAATTTATGCAGCATTGGAAGCGAGATACACTGTAAAATTTCCTAATACAGAGAGTCTGTCACCGAGATGTCAATTAAACTGTTTGATCACTGTAAAGTGAACTGATCCATCAACTAACTTCATTGTTTCTGGTTTGTTTTTTTTTTTCACTCCACACTAAATATATCATATTGTGACTGCATTTCTGGAAGAAATGGTTCTTCATTTCTGTGCTCAGTAAACAATATCATCTCCCCCATTCTCTTGTTCACTTGTGGTATTTTTATCTGATTTCAATCTAGCAGATATCACTTGCAATTTTCATTTTCATGGTTTATAAAAAAAAATTTAAAAATCAGATGGAAATACTAGGGATTGGGCAAGCATTTAGATGACTTGACAAATTTGCACCTGAACCTTAGCAAGCCAGCAATTGGCTCTGCGTGATTATGAAGCGTCTCATTGAATTATCTTCCCTGCTTTATTTACAGCCCAGACCCAACACCATGAAACAAAAATGAGAAATTCTAGAACATTCTGTTTCTGCCTAACTACATGTTGAAATGGTCTCCCACTAAGTCTCTTTTTTTCTTTGAGTCTATGTGTCTGTCTCAGAAGATTACTTGCCAAGGCAGGGACTATTGTTTTGTTATGAAATATCAGCCTTGAATGGAAAAGAAAAAAAAAAAAAACAGGATCAGAAAATGTAAAAGAAGCTTTCATATGTATAATGTTTATTGGATAATCTGCTACTCACCTTTTGACACTAAAAGTAATGAGAACTGAACACATAAACAAAGCCTTGTATATAGATTGTAATTCAGTCAAATATGAGATGGCTCAAACAAATAAAACCTGCCTGGGTATGTGTATCATTTGACCATGCGAGGTGAAAGGCTGAATTCTGCCTTTATATAACCAAATCATATAACCAAAGGGTTATATGATGATTCATCCCTGTGTATCCAGTGGTTGGTCACATTGTAGAGAACACAGGTAGCTCCTTCAATCATCTGAGAGTTCTACTTGTGACAAGCTTCTATGTCTGAAAAGTTATTCTAAAACTGAACTTTGGAACATGGAGGATTTTGTGGTAGTCATATTTTCCAAATACATACTGAAGTAAATGTAACCAAGTACTGTTATTTGTCCAAAATAGCTATGTGGTATGATAGACATTGTCATAAGAAGAATATTACCAATTTTTAATGATACACCTTATTAGGAAAAACAGAGGAAAGTTTCTCATCTTTCCCCACACTACTTCAAATGCCTTTAATAAAAATCTATCTTGAAATTACTCTTTCATCCTCTTCACAGAATCCACAGATTAGAGCTCCTGATTAACGAAACAAAAAAGTTTTTCAAAGACCTGGAGGAGATGTTAATGTTAATTAAATCTCTTTTATCTGGATTGATTAGTGCAATTCATTATTCACCACTCTTCTGGACAGACGTGTTAAATTACAGTTGATACCGAGCACGAGAGCACTGCTGGTAATTTATTTGATCACATTACTTCAGGCTTAAAAATATCCACACTTGAAATTAAGAGGAAGCATATAGATTTTGAAAGTGTTCTCACTGATCTTCCTTATTTTGTTGTATGATCAAGCCCAAATGGTTTTGATTGTCCTATTGTGGATAGATTTCTGCTAATTATCTGTTTAAATTATTTTAATTGGAGAAGAATTACTTGCAGTCTCCAAAGACTGAAATATGAGAAGCTCTGGCACCCAGTAGTTACTTATGGATAATCTACAGATACGTTTTACTACATGGGACATTTGCATGTCTTATTTAAAATCGAATTGATGAAACTTGAAAACAGATTTAAAAATTGAAATCGATCAAGATACGCCTTATTGGCACAAAGAAGCTGATGACATCAAATCCATTGATTGACACGAAAGGGTCTTTTGTGTGGGGTATCTGAACAAAATTTAAGTTATAAGAAACTAAACAACAACAGAAACATGGTTTCTTTAGAGCAGGTGGTGACAAAATGCTACATTCTTGATGTCAGGTCCAAAGGAGACTCCATTCCCCAAAAACTGGTGCCCTTTACCCACAACCAAAGGAGTCATTATGTCATCGTGGTCGGAAAGTAAAATGGCGATCCGTGGTGCCTATCAGCACAGCAAAGCTCATGCCTGACCTCCAGTACCTGTGATCCTTCTCAGGGCTTCTCAGTCCTCCTCTGGACTTCTCCAGCTCACAGGCTTCCCTTCTGCAGCTTCTCATTCCCGTATAACCCTGCCACATCGGCAATTCACTCTTGTGCTCTCTTCTCTCCTTCATCTTCCTTTCTTGGCCCCCTCTCTCTTGAACATCTCCTCTTCTCCTCTCTCCCACTCCCTGTCTCTCTCTCTCTTCTCATGGCCAAGTCCAGTCTGCTGGCCATATTTAATTGCTCATTTCTCTTTCTGCTCTGGACTCATCCAGATGCTGTGAGCTGTACTATTCCCCTCAATCATATCTCGTCGTGGTCATGTCCTCAGTTTAGGAAGACACAATGCCAAAACCCAGCTTATGGACTTGGGACAAAAATGGTAATTACGTGAGGTAACATAAGTTTAAGAAGCTAGGGCTAGCCATTTCACCATGTAAGGGTACTTCAAACAATTCATTTTTCTTAACTCAAAAAACTCAATTTTATCTGTGAATTAAAGTTTTTTTGAACAAAATGAATTATCTTCAAGCTAAAACCTCAAGCATTTTTAAATATTTTTTTTTTAATGTATCTTTCAATGAACGGTACAAACGAATCAAACACATGGATACGATTTTCCCTGTAATACATATGGGTTTTTTAACTTTAGTTAAAGGAAATATCATTAGCAAAATGTGTTGCAGATTTGCTTACACCTCCTAATATCTGAAAAAAAAATAGTTTGATGTGTCTCACAAATCCACATGTGCCACAGTCCGCATTGTTACTCAACCCCCACCCCTGTTGTGATATCTTTGGATATGTCTGAGCATTGATAACTGTGTGAGATGAAATGAAGGCATGGGCTGAAACAGGAGTCAAGCGGCGTCCCCGAGAGGGGAGAAGGGTAGTGATGGTGGCAAGCCCACCTCCCAGGCCTGGGCAAACCAAGTGATGTTTCTCTGGGAAATATCCTTCCTTTCTGAGGGTCAAAGTCACTTCAGTGTCTGCTCATGTGGGCCAAAATTTTATAGAATTTAGATTCTTCTTGTCCTATGACAATTATCTACACAGTATTATTCGGCTATAGTTACATTTCTGACTACGCTCTTTTACATCACTAAACAGGAGGAGCAACAAGAAGGAAGAAGGAAGGATGGAGTGAGAGGCAGAGGCTAAAAAGAAAATAGAAAGGAAGGAAGAAGGTAGGGGTGCAGGGGGAAGGGAGGGGAAGGAGAAAAAGGGGAGAGGAGAAAGGAATGACTTCTCCTCACACTCGGGTTCACCTGTCTCATGAGGCCGGGCACAGGTCACGTCCCAGGGCAGTCTCCTCAGGACAAGGGATTTCTGGACTCTTTCTTCCTCCTCACAGAGACAGCAGCCAGAACACTCATCAGTAAGTTGCATAGAATGCCAGTTAAAGGAGTCCTTTTCATTAAAAACAGTTCTCAAAACATAGAGTCTAGAAGATCATTTAGACCATAGGCTGAGGTAGCCTTCTGCAGTAGGAGAGAAAGAGGCATCACCCACACAACTGTCTTTGAGTTCTATGGCATCTGAGCAGGGGACCTTTGAGGGCAGGGGAGCCCTGGGGTTGCTGCTCTGCCTGGGATTCTGCCCAGCTCTCAGAGCTCTGGGTGTGCTTCTGCAGACCTG
This sequence comes from Cricetomys ansorgei, assembly GCA_026225945.1. NCBI lineage: Eukaryota > Metazoa > Chordata > Mammalia > Rodentia > Nesomyidae > Cricetomys > Cricetomys ansorgei. The sequence goes on along the minus strand of JAMJFZ010001816.1, from coordinate 16,679,404 downwards.
GTCTTCAGGGCGTGGGCTGTAGAGTGAGGCCTAGCTGCTTCCACACCAGGGCTCTGTGGACACATTCCCCAAAAGTCTCCCTCATTTCTTCTTATCTGACCAGCTGTAGACTTCCAGTATCTGGAAGTATCCCTCTGTCCAGAGTACTTCCCTCTCTATTTCTTAGCTTGATTATATGCAGTGCACGTGTCTGCTGGCGATTGTTAAACAGGAAGAAATATACAACCCCGACAATGATTTTAAATATTCTCCCAAGCAAAAATTTTGTCCCTGTAGGTTTTCCCAGACGGACTCTGGGTTCAAAGATAACTCTAGTTTCGCAAATTTTAAGTCACTGTTTCGAAGGTGTCATCATTGTTACTTTTATGTATCTACCATGAAACACACACATGCACATGCGTGTGCACACACATACACACAGACACATATACACGCATACACAGACATTTAATGAAAAATAACTTCTCATTAGGGGACAGGAAAAATATGTAAATTAATTTTCTGCAAACAAATGTGACTTATGCTAACTTAGCAGAACTGTAATTGACAGTGTCAACAGGACCACCATGGTCAAAAACAGCATTCTTTATGAATAGATTTCTATCCCAAATATTAGTAACAGTGAGAGTACTGGCCCCTTTCAAACCTCAAGAGGACCTGTTTGCCTATTTATGTTTATACACACATGAATAAAAATGTCATTAATTATAAAATGTTAAAATGAAGACGCTATAGGTAATCAGAGAATCTGTTACTCACATTTGCTGTAGCTATCAGTATTTTTAGTCCTTCCAACATTTTTACATTCATTACTCCAGTCATAATGGCAAAATACTTCAGGAAGCTCTCCTGTGCTGGTCATAAAACTCTCCCTGATCCTTTCTCTGCTTTGCTGTCTGTGGCGTCCTTTCATTTCCTTAAAATGCTTTTATCCCATTCTGCTGAAGAACACCCCACAGCCCAATTCCATATGCTCTTTAAGTTTCTCTTCCAAGTATTGCTTCCATTTATTTCACCTTACTCTTCCAAGCCACAGAGTCCTTCATGCCCTTTTTCACTCAATAATTTATCTCTAGCACTTGGCACATAGTAGGTTCACACTCAGTATTTATTCAGTGAATGGAATGAACTGCTTTTTATATTCCAAAACAGTTGAATGATTTATGTGTTTAGTACTTGGCTCCAAGAAGCATCCAGGATTGGAGATATGCTACACAATGCTCTCTAAGAAAATATCTGATGAATACATAAAAAAACTTTCTCATATCAAAGAATATCTCTTATTACTGACAAGACTACAAGCAGATAAAGGGAATATCAAATGACTACAGTGTACATACTAGAGAACTTCATCCGTTGAGACATTTCTGCTCATTAATCCTGATAAAAACTATTAAACATTCTCTGTAGCTCTGACAAAGCAACTAACTACTGGTATAAATCTTCAGAAGCCTCTGAAAACACTTAAAGGACATAATCAGCCCTATTTGTAAGACACACACATGATTTGAGGCTGGCTCAGTTTGGGTGTCCAATTAAAATTACTGCGAACTGCTCTGCTACTGTGCCCCGAGGGACTTTCTTCTGGTTCTCCAACTCAGTCGGTTTGCTATTTCCTTCCACCGTATAAGCACAGCCTTCTAAACATAAAATCAGACTCACTTTAAGAAGAAGGAAAATATATGTTTCAATCTGCCACTTGCAATGAGCTAAACTCGGTTATTACAGTTGTACAAAGAACCTAGCAAAATAAGATAACTTTCAATATTTTTAAAATATTTTTGCCCTCAGAGAATACATGCCTTAATGTACACTTGATAATCTATCGGTTACCATTTCTTAGATCAATTTTCTAGGAGTCTAGATTTGAAGGTGGCCTTTCTGCAAACTAATCGCTGAGTTATGCATTCTTCCAGTTAGTTTATGAGCTTTAAGTACACCAATTAAATATCAATCAAATGAAACCAAAATATAGGAAACAGAATAAATGTAATAGTGGCATTCATGTTTATCCAAATACACAAAAGAATGCATTGAACTCCAACTACCAAGTTAAATGTGTTTTGAAGCTTTGCATTACCACTGGATAGATCTCTGTTCTATTAGCACATGAAGCCAAACAAAGACTACATGTGTAACTTCTCAGACACTGAACTATGGATTCCCTCAGTTAACTTTTTTTATGTTTTCTTTGCTCTTGAAAATAATGAAGATTAAAATTCCACCATCCCACAAACAAGCATGGTCATTCATTTGTCTACCAGTTTAGACCAGCTGGCCATTCTCCATTGGTTTGGAGCAATGCCTTTGTTTATCTACCCCTGAAAAGATGTGAGGAGAAAGTAATAGGTACCACCTGGAAAAACCATTGCTTGTTGTGAAAATTGAGTCCATTCTGTATGACTATTACCTTAATAATTTGTTTCATTCATTCTCAAAACCTCACCCTTCTCTCTGCTTTAGCTCTTTCCTATTGAGACACACATACACACACACAGACAGAGAGAGCCTAATTCCTTGATTAGGACTCTTAACAGGTAAGGGGAGGTTCAGATTGTTGGCTGGCTGAGTGTTGATTGAGCATGGGTAAGTCTACATTCTCTTGCCATAGTGGGCCAGTAACCAGGTGGGAGTAGCATTGTTTTTTGAAGAAAAACATAGTAAAATAACTATACTATGTCGAGATTTGAGTTTTGTTCAAAGTGAGTCTCTCTGTAGAGGGAAGTAGACAGGGGTAAAGGTGAGTGTCAGGTGACTTTCCTGTGGAAAGCATTTGAACCTTTTAACTGTTCAAATATAATTTTAAAATTCAAACATTTCTTCTTTTAACCAAATGTCATGTTCCTATTTGGCCTGCTCTTACATTTTAAGGAAAGAGTCAGAAGTCTGACGACGCCTCTTGGTTTCTTTCACCCTAACTCATTAGAACAGCTAAATTTGGACGCTGGAGTAATCAGATCCAACCAGAGGACTTTTTCATAGAATACATTGTCTTCTTCTTCACGGATACTAGCATTCTCATTGGTACTGGCATTTAGGGAAAGGATGCATGCATTTAGAAAATTTCCCCTTGACACAATTACACTTAGTGAGGATCCCTCTCCCCATGCTTAAGGCCATTTCATTGAGTCTTTGGGTTTGTCTTCACAGCTTAAGGGAAATGGGTGAATCTAGAGTCTGGTACCTACATTTCTATTTCAGTTGTTTCTCTTTTTTATAAATTTTTTGAGACTTAAATACATCCCATTTTATCATAATCTCTCCAGTCACCCAGCTATTCATGGGTTCTCCACTCCCTCCATATGTACCCGACTTCATATAATTTATCTCTCTTTAAAAATGAAAGGAAAAAAACAAAACACTAAAACACACCTGTGTTCCCCAACTACTTCTTTCCTTTGGTGAAAACTGATTTTCCCTCTCCCATCAGCTATCAATGGCAAAAAAAGATTCTTGGTTAGGAGTGAGCTTCGTACCCACTTTGTCTCTCGCTTCTGACTTCAAAACAATCTAAATTTTGACTACCCTATGAAAAGCAACATACAAATGTTCATTTCATTGCACATTGATTCCAATAAATAACATACCTTGAATTTTTATGTTCACAGGCTATCTTAGGAAATGTTTAGATCAAAAAGAGTGACTTTGCAGCCCATAACTAAGATTACTTATTAATTCTATTTTATTGAGCTTAGCTAGATTCATATGCATGATATTAAAATATGAGGCTAAATAGGCCCTGTATATGTCATCTTTCTACATTTCCATTACTGTCAAGAAATAAACTGAGAATAAATGTAATAAAATGTTCATCTTTTTTGTGTCTATGTACTGAATATTAAATTTTTCCAATTCAGTGGATTCAAAATAGTTGCAGACCGGAGCTTTATTCATGCAAAGCTCTCTTGAGAGAATAACCTCAGGAATTAATGCATTGATATTCATTTAACACTGTGCTATTATAGCTAGTGATTTTAGTTTATTCTTTATATACTTTAATGGATCCTTTTGATGGCAGCAGAGCATTTATTCTGCTTCCAAAACTTTAATCTGTTCTCCAGATAAGCATCGCTTCCAGGCTTTGATATTCTGGCCTCCTCCAGCACCTTAAGAAATAATTGTAAGGTAGAAGACTTTTGAAAGCCAAATCCTCATTCAAATCCTGTTCTCACCACTTAGTAGTGGTATGACCCTGACCTTTCTGGGTCATGTTATATGTTAAAATGAAGGTAATTTCAACCTCCTTAAAGACTTTTTCTGGGTATTGGTGGGGGAGCCCTTTACCAGGCATTGCTTTATCTGGCCCGTTTGGTTTTGCAGCAGTAAAATGGCTACACAACATTAGGTATTCATAACAGCAAAACACCATCCTCGCACAAATGCTTGTATCATGCCCACAGTCTTTGTGGACACATACTCCATATTCAAAAGTGAATACACCATACAGAACAGGAATATTAGAAAAAGGTGAGGGAGGAGATGAACCATGTGTGATGCTATCCATCCACATTTATTTTGCCCGTTTCTTTATACAAAAATGTCAGACTTCTTTTGGAAATTCATGTTTGTTTATTTGTTTTCTACAGTTGGATAAAAATATATATGTAAGAATCTACAGAAAGATCTCTACATGCCTACAAAAATAGTTCCAAACCTGTGTTTATTTAGGTAATTAACAGAAGTCAAGTCTTGTTATTGGCATCAGGTGAAGACTTTCTTCACAGAACGAAGACAGTTTTGTTCTGATCCTTTTCTACATGGCCCTGAGGGTTCTCGGAGTATGATGGCTATGGGCAGAAAACTAACTTCACACAGGGGTAAAGAGATGACTTCAGGAAGCTTGGGATGCGTATAGATGTGCTCTGGTACTGACCTAGAGGATTTTTTTGTGAACGAACTAGAATCATCTCACCTGTCAAACCTTGCGTTGGGCTAGGTGTATACCACAGCATCCTTATCTTCCACACAAATGTGAGCATACATAGCTGTAAAATTTATATAGGTCACAATAGAGAGTCAAGCAACAAAGCGAATCTTGGAGTTAAGGCAAACACAGCCTTATCAATATTCCCTGCACTTTCAATTTCTAAAAAAAGAAAATGTACAGGCCTTTCAGTCATACATTCTATACATTCCTGCCAACATTTAGAAGGTAGCATTATATCCTGCTGCTATTAAAGATAAATAGAGAGGATACTCAGAGCCCTCCTCCATCTGGACATCCGTAACTTACAGTCCCTGCTATAACACTGGAGTCCTAATCTTTTCCCAATTTTTTATCCTAAGAAATATTTTTCAAAGTCTGATACAAAAACGAGTATTCTTGGAACATTAATAGATACTGGTTGAAAAGACAGTTCTGGAATCAAGTAAGTGCAGAAGATCCTGGAAATGAAGTTAAAGAAATTATTTTGGGGCAGGATCTGAAGAAGTCGTTCATGTGCAAATGGTCACAGCTGAAATCCCAAAAGACGGTTCATGGCGCTGCAGCCATATGCCGCTGTCAGCGTTTCTGTCTGCCCTGAAGGGTGCTTTGGGAATGATTTCCCAAGACTAGGAGTTCTCACGGTGTAACTCCAGACCCAGAGCTCCAGAACAGAGCTAGAAGCAGAATTTAAAAACTCAGGCTCTCTAGGCCCTCTCCAAACCTACTGAATTAAGAACTCCAGAGGTATGATCTGGCAGTTGTGTCCAGAAGCCTCTGACTGACTCTAATGCACACTCAAGATGGAAACCACTGACCTTCTAGGAAGATCTCCCAAACAGTGAAACATGGTTTCTCTAACTTAGACCCTAAAGAGCACTTTCAAATCAATGTAACTCTTTAATAACAGGAAGATATATGATTTCATCTTCCTTTCCTGTATCTATTTTGATTTATAAAAAGGCTACTGATTTATAAATTATATAAGTTATATAAAATGCTTTTACTTGCTTCTTATGATTTTACTGTTTTCCTTTCATATATCACCAGGCAATTAAATGATCTAAATGTACACTTTGACACTAACAGATGTAAGAAAAATAAGAAATAAGAACTTATCTGTGAATGTATGTTTTTTTTTTTCGCAAAATACTTCTTTAAGAAGTACCCAAAAATTCAAAATCATAGACTCCAAAATGCAGAAGGTACTACCAATGGCTAAAGGGTACAGAAGGAAGGAGCTATTCAGTGGTTAGCGTTTCAGTTTTCCATAGTAAAAAATCATCTAGAGATCTGCAGCACTTGAGTGGACCTAACCCTACCAAACTGTAGACTTGAAAATGGTTGAGATGGAAAATGTAACGCTATGTGTTGTTGACTGTCTTTGTGACTCTCATGTTCTTCAATTAAAAATAAAAAATAATAAACCCTGTTCAGTTGACTCAGTGAAAATTAACCATGGTAAGGTGTTGTACGGTTAGATGTTTATGTACTGTCTGCACCACTATTCTGAAACAAGGCTCTGAAGCAGATACTTTGCAAAGTAAACTATGAAGTTAATAAGACAAATGGAAGGGTCACCAGAAAATTGTTAGTGCTGAAAACAAACATTATAATATCAATGTTCTACCCAAGACCACAGTGTGGAGAGAAAAACTATTTAATTAATGAAGACACAAGATGTACTTATTTCCAGACTAAGCAGTGTGATTGGATAGTGAGGGGCAGGGCATGGGGGCCCTGAACTAATTTTATGTCTTTTTTATGTATTTTAGGAAAGCAAACATGGAAACCCTTAATTTGAATGAAAGAAAATCACTTGAGAAAAATAAAAGGCAAAAATAAAATAATAAACCTAAGATTTCAGCCTTTCCTGGTTTAAGTTTCTATTGTTATTATAAAACTCTGAGTCAAAACACCATGAAGGAGGAATAAAAATTGGGGCTTACACTTCCACATACCAGCCCAACAGAAGACAGGACAGGAGATCAAGGTTGGAACCCACAGGCAGAAACTGAGGCACAGACCAGAGAGTGACTGTGCTCACTGGCTTGCTACAGGCAGCCCACGCCCACCTGCCCAGGGATGCTACCTCCTCCAGTGGTATAAGATATCACCTCACAGACATGCCCACAGGCCAATCCCCCGGAACCCATTCCTCAATCAAGGTTCCCTCTTCCTTAGTGAAGCTAACTATGATACTGTCTCCAGGGAAAATAACAGTACATCAAAAATACTTAAAGGTAAAAATTATATATACACGATTGTACAATTAGTCTTTAAAAACAAAGAGCTAGAACACAGATACCAAACTGAGTATTGATAATTTGACTCTAACCTGTCATGGGATTCCACAGTGCAGTTAAACATTTCTTAGGCACTAGGAAAAAAAAAATCACAGCATTTCAAGTTCATGCTCAGATCAGGATTTGAGGAATTGGGTTCTAATAAAGACACCTTGGTTTAGTCTGATCAGACGAGGTTTCGGAGAAGTGGAGGCATTTATTATAAGCTTTTAATGCCTCCAACATAATCCTGTGTTTCTCTGCCAGCATCCATCATTTCTATTTGTACTGAGCCTGACAGTTTATAAAGCACTTTCTCTGACATGATTTCACTTGATCCTTACTACTCCTAATTAGGTTGGCAGATATTATCTCCACGCTTTTATAGATAAAATACCAAGATGGAGAGAGATTAAGTAACTGGGGCAGGGTCACTGCTTAATACTTGCGAAGCCAGTCCAGAAAACTAGACTTTCTTTTCCTGGTGTTATTATTTGTGAATTACTTCACCCACAGGAAAATTAAGAGGCAACCTTTGTAAAACATCATAATTAAACTAATAATTAGCAGAAAATTACATACTTATGAGTTGGCTAAGAACTACAACAGCTATAGCAGCCAAAGAACACTGCTTTCCACCTCTGAGTTTCTCCTCTTCTTCCATCTCAGATCTATGTAGCTACTTCACCTTTGCTTAAATGCATTGGAAAGGTGAACTACAATCTTGAATGACTTAATGGGTGTTGAAGTGGGCAATACAGATTGTATGATGCAAATAAAGTGACACAAAATAACGAAGCCCCCAAACAGGCTGGGAGGAGACCAGGTCAGCTAGAGAACACCTATGCAAAATGCTCTAGAGTAGACAGTCATCTGCTTCTTCACGTTAAAGCCTCTAACAAAAGGGTGGCATAATCATTGGGCCTCTGTGCATATCAGTTTTCCCAACACAAAGAATAAAAGCTGGCAGTAAATCACCCATAGTGACTTCATGGCCAATCTATTGAGTCCCCGGATCTTTCCATCTGCCTGAGATCCCTTCTTGGTAAAGAAACTGTGACATCCAGACATCCAGGTCGGACTGTGGTCATGTCAGCCATTCTGTTCATTCAGATTTTCCTCCTGGGATTCCCTCCCCATCTACATACAAAGTAACTCCACCACTGGACACACACATACACATCTAACATGGTTCCAGACCTCAAAGTCCTACTGGATGCTAGTAAAAAGCTCAAAGCCATTCTAACCTTGTATTTGTTCGTTTGTTTGTTTTTCAAACTCAGGGTAAAATGTTCTCCTACAGCAAAATTCTAAAGGGTTCTAGTTGGTAAATTCTATATTTTTCCTAACACCTCAAATGAGGCAACTTATACTCTGAACTCACACTGGGCAGAGCAATCCTTCAACATGCTTTCTCATTTTCAGTCAGCTGTGGCTGCAGAACCCAGCTAGATGCTTATTGGACTCAACATAATTGTTTTTGCCTTGGGAATTATAAAGAAACCAAAGTACATTAATATTTTGAAATTGAAGAAGATCTCAGAAGATAAAGATCTCCCATGCTCCTGGATTGGTAGGACTAACATAGTAAAAATGGCCATCGTACCAAAAGCAATCTACAAATTAAATGCAATCACTATCAAAACCCCCACACAATTCTTTATAGACCTTGACAGGATAATACTCAACTTTATAAGGAAAAACAAAATCCCAGGATAGATAAAAAATCCTTAGCAATAAAAGAACTTCTGGAGGTATCACCATCTCTGATTTCAAGCTGTATACAGAGCTTTAGTAATAAAAACAGCATGATATTGTCATAAAAACAGACGTGTTGATCAATGGAACTGAACTGAAGATCCAGACATAAGTCTACACACTAATGAACACTTGATTTTCAATAAATAAGCTTGAAATATACAATGGAAGAGATAAAGCATTTTTAGCAAATGGTGCTGGTCAAATTGGATGTCTGTATATAAAGGAATTCAAGGAGGTCCATATTTATCACCTTGCACAAAACTCAAGTCCAAGTAGACCAAAGACCTCACCATAAAACCAGATACACTTAACACACCTGATAGATACACCTGATAGAAGAGAAAGTGGGGAAGAGCCTTGAGCACACTGGCACAGTTGTCAACTTCCTGAATAGAACATCAATAGCTCAGGTACTAAGATCAATAATTAGTAAATGAGACATCATGAAGCTGAAAGTTTCTGTAAGGCAAAGTACACTGTCAATAGAATAAAAAGGTAGCCTACAGAACGGCAAAATATTTTTCACCAACTCCAGATGTGATAGAGGGCTAATATCCAAAATATATAAGGAACTCAAGAAACTAGACATCAACAAAACAAACAATCCGATTTTAAAATGGGGTATTAAACAGATCTAAATAGAGAATTCTCAGTAGAGGAATCTCAAATGGTCAATAAGGAAATGCAGATCAAAACTACTCTGAGATTCCATCTTACACCTGTCAGAATGACTAAGATCAAAATCACAAATGACAGCTCAGCTGTTGAGGATGTGGAGCAAGAGGAATACTCCTTCATTGCTGGTGGGAGTGCAAACTTGTACAGACACTGTGCAAATCAATATGGTGGTTCCACAGGAAATTAGGAATCATTCTACCTCAAGACCCAAATATATACCACTCCTGGACAGATACCCAAAAGATGCTCTAACCTACCAGAAGGAACTTGCTCAACTGTGTTCATAGAGGCCTTATTCATAGTAAACAGAAGTTGCAAACAACCTAGATGCCCCAAAGAACAGATAAGAAATTGTGGTACCTTTACACAATGGAGTATTACTCATATGTTTAAAAATGGCATCATAAAGTTTACAGGCAAATGGATGGAACTAGAAAATAAATCATTCTGAGTGAGGTAACCCAAACCCAAAAGAGACAAACATAGTATATACTCACTTATAAGTAGATATTAGTTGTTAAGTAAAGGACAATAATACTACAACTCACAAACCCAAAAAGACTATGCAGCAAGGAGGGCCCCAGTGGGGACACATGTATCTCCTTAAGAAGGGGAAATAGAACAGGTGTTGAAGGTAGACTGGGGCAGGAAGGGAATGGGAACAGGAAGGGCCAGGAAGGGGGCGAGGGATGGAGGGAAAGAATAGGGAGAGATTACTGGAATTGGGGGACATTCAGGGGATGATCTGGAAACCTAGTACAGTGAATCGATGAGGGTGACTCTAGTGAGGACCCCTAGTATGGGAAATAGGGTATCTAAGCCAGCCATTTCCTGTAACCAGGCAAGGCAGGACAACAGACAAGCAGAACCCCATGCCAAAGGAGGGAGCCTATGCCTGTTCCAGCTTAGCTGGCCAGGAACCCAAGACTGGATAGCCCGTAGATTCTTAATGATATTCTGCTATGGTCATAGAGTGTTGACTAGCCCAAGTGTCCTTAGTGAAGCTTCTTCCAGCAGCTGACAGGAGCAGACTCAGAGGTCCACATCTAAGTATTGTGTAGTGCTCCGAGAACCCTGTGGAAGAGTGGGAGACTAAAGCAGCAGACACGGAGCCTGCGTGAGTCTGTGCTAGGTGCCCTGCTTATATCTTACTGTTGTTTGGCTTGGTGTTCTTTAACTCCTGAAAGTTGGAGCGGGGAGGGATGTCTCTGACCCTTTTACCTGCCCTTGGGTCCCTTTTGCCTTCTACTAGCCTCTTCCCCTTGATGTAAGGGCAGGTGCCCCGCCTTGCTCCATTTTGTAAAGTCCTGTTTGATTGGTAGGTAACCCTGGGAAACCTACTCTTTTCTGAGGGGAAGAGGGATGGGGTGGGCAGGAGGTGTTATCTGGGGGAGAGGGAAGACAGGAGGTAGCTGGGAGGCATGGAGGGAGGGGAAGCTATGTAGGGATGTACTGTACAAGAGAATAAAAAATAAATTTAAAAAAATGAAATAAAAATAAAAAATAAAATAAAACATGCTGCATCATCCCTCCTCCATCCGTATGAAACCCTTACTCTCCCGTGGGTTAGATGGTGACGTCACCTAAGAACAGAGCTTAATGAAGTGACTGAGGTACAAAGAGGACTCTCATCCATGCTGCTTCATAAGCTGAGCCCAGGGGAGATCCGCACCCATGGAGGTGCTTACGTAGCACTCAGTGGCAAAGGTAAACACACAGTGAGAAGGACCTTCAGATAATCCCAAATGGCCTGCACTGAATTCCAGAACCCCGAGTGAAGAAGCTCCTGTTGCATCCACCACCCAGCTGTTTTCTTAGTCCAGGGAGCCCCAGCAGCCTAACACGCTGACCACATTCTGGGCTCCCGCTCACACCACGGTTAAGCCCCATTGATCCAGTCAAATGTATATTCTGAAGAACCCAGACTTCGCAGTTCTGTGACTCATAAAATCGTGCCATGTCTTAAACAAAAGAATCTGCACATGTGCACAGCCTAGGATTGATGACAGAAAAAATAGTTTCATGTACCCAATTAAGGTCTTAAATGAACCATTTTTAGAAAAAAATAACCATTAAGAGCCTTCAAAGAGTCTTCCCCTAATAAGATGAAAAGGGTTCCAATGTCTTGAAGCATCTGTTTGCAACATGTCAGAGCTGGCAGACAGGTTGGCTGTAGTCAGAGGGGACTTTAAAATCGGAAGTTCAGTGTGTAATATTCCCCAATATTTTGCCTGACAAATGCTTAATTTAAGCAGGCTTGAATATCCAGTCAAAATGTGTGAATACTTGAGCTTTTGATCAAACACCCCAGTGTCTAACTCCAAATCCTTGCTAATTCCCTACATCTCTTATTTTGTCTTAGTCTTTCACACAACCCCACGTGACAGCCTAATTTGCCATTTGATATGGCCATGTGAAAGCATTCTAGAAGCACAGGAAATTGTATCAAAATTAGAATTAGTATAAAATCATAGGCCATTACCAAAGAAGAAAATTGGCAATTAGCTAAACTATCAGAAATGAAGTTCTGTGTGCAATAGGTTCACAAACAAATATAGCTTTGGGATATTTTTAATTAATTAAATTATTTTGGGTATTCTCTCTCTCTCTCTTTGGGTCTCTCCTCTCCCTCTCCCTCTCTCTCTCTCTCTCTCTCTCTCTCTCTCTCTCTCTCTCTGTATGTGTGTAGGGGGTGCTGTTTTGTTTTGGAGATAAGAGCTCACTATGCAACCTTTGCTGGCTTGGAACCCTCTATGAAGATTAAGTTGACCTATAAGTCATGAAGATCAGCCTGCCTCTCCCTCCTCCTCCCCGTGCCAGTGCTGGGATTAAACCTGTCACATCATGCCAAGCACATTGGGAGCATTTTAAGTAATGTTTTATTTACAATTCAATGCCTGTACATAGAAATTTCAGTATCTCTCTCTCAATACGCATTCATATATTTTACTAATACTGTAAGTAATTTAGAATGAAGTCTTTGCATGGTAGAAATCTCATATCTTCATCTGCAATCCATTCATTGCAACATTAAATATAATATAGTAATATTGAAGGCATTATTTTGTACATATATCATGTATACGATCAGTTTAATTATTTATATGTATACTTAATACGTTAATACACTAAATTGACAATTTCAGAGTAAAATCTCACCCAAATCACTTATAACACAGCATTTTTACATTCCACAATTTTATATTATTCATCATTTATGTGGTAGACTCACCACAGAGAATACCTTAGTGACCCCATGGTGCAATGCTCTAAATATTGTTTGTGTTGAGTAGTTACTGGCTGAATAAGTAAATGGATGAATGAGTGAAAGACTATATAGGTATATCTATATAGAAACTGTAAAAAAAAAAAAGAATAGTAATCTTTGATATTAAGGGAGAAATCGACAGCAGGCAAATACACAAACTTCACTGGCACACAATAGAATGCTGAGAGCCTAGTAGTTTTGGATTTTAAGGGCAACCAGTCCAATTAGCTTAGTAGCTAAGGATTCTATGAATACATTGTTACGTCAGGAATATTACTAATGGATTATGTATTCGACTTTAAACAAATCTTTCCGACACTGAGGGACTCTGTTTACATAGATATGACTTTGACTATAGTTTGTAAATGTGACTTTGAAAACTTATTCCTAGATTTCAGAGGCACCTGAAAGGTTTTTCCTGGGCCTCGGGAAGCAGCAGGCTGTTCCCTAGAATTTGGCTTTTTTTTTTTTTTTTTCCATAAGCGCTCCTTTCCATTTGAGGTGAGTTTTTATGAGAATCTAGCCTGGCATTTTACAGATAATCAGGTAATAGCTTTTCCAAATTCCAATACAAAGAAATATAATTTTGTATGCAATCAGCTAACATAAAAGTTCCTGAACTGCTGGTGTCTAACATGGAAATGCAGTTGGAGCTGTGGATGGGAAGCACAGGCAACCTGGAGCTGAAGCACGCGGTCCACTGTCTGTTCAGAGATTCTCAGCTGTTGTCTGTGATAAAACAGATGAATATTTATAACCTCATTTGCTGAATCACTCACAGATATTATATCCAAATAAGACTAGAAGAAATTGTGGGAGCTTCACTCTGATATCTAACATGAATTATTTAAGAATCTTCACAACCTGGACTGTTGTATTTCCACAATCTGTGTCTTACAAAACTGATAAACATTACAACTTCCTTCCAATCACACCATTCAAACATTTTCTAAGACATATATACAAAGTCACCGAATTGCTCCATTTTCCAATCCCCTCTAAGTATTTTGCTGTTCAAAAATCACATTTACTATTGTACAAGTTATTTCTCAAATTAAAAAAAAAATCATTGGGATTTTTGAAGATGTATGTTTGAAAGCAAAGTAAATTCCTAAGTAATACCTAATCCCTAGCTGGATTTGATTTTGTTCATCCCATTTTTTTGATAAATGAGTATGATTTTGGTAAAGGTACAACTTGTTTCAAAAATAAGTCAGAAAAATAACAATAAAACTATAATTATTACACCATTTAAAATAGTCTTTATGGATTTGAAAATTAGATACACCATGGTGGCTTAGTTTATATGACAGTTTATTCTATTATGTTAATGTGACTTATAAAAGCATAGATTCTTATGACTGTATTATCAGCAAGAAGTCATCTCAGTACTCAGTAAATTTTACAAGCATGGCCCAAAACATACTCAATCCAAAAATTTACAAAGCTTGAGATGTAATGACATACAGTTTATTAGTAGTGCCTATTGTGAGTAAAGAAATTAATTTTAGTCTTTAATGATAGCAAGTTTGATTCTTGACTCTAAAAAGCAATTAGCTTTTAACAATGCTAAGAAATTTAGCTTTTATTACCACATAGTATTGTTTCTCGTTTTAAAATTCCTACTTTAAAAAGACCATACCAAATACTCAAAATACTGAGATATTCTCTTTGTAATCTTTCGCTGATAAGATCTTGCAGAAAGAACCTAACAGCAAGATTTTTCTCAGGCTCAGGGTAAACAATGGATTTAAATTGCACATTCAGTCTTCCACCAAGAGCTGGAAACATAGCTACTTGCTCTGCTCCGTTTCTTTCTTTGGGTTTTGTGTTTAGATGTTTGGAGACATCAAACTATACTCTGAAGCCTTGCTTGATTGACTGTACTCTTCTACCTATCAGTTCTCTGAAGAATTACCTAGACTGTAATTTTGGTTTTTCTTTAGAAAGATCCTCTCTGCTAAGCAGAGGTGGCTACAAAGTTGGCACCGCCCTTCGTCGGCTTCCAGGAATGGCGAAATTACAGAATTGCAACAGAAAAGCAGGAATTCCATGTCTACTGCTACATCCAGTTAGGTATAAAAGAAGATATCAAGAACAATACGGAGAGTTTCAATACCCTTTTTCCTCATCCCTTGCTTGCTTCCACTTTTTCTGGATGATATCATTACTGTCAGGAGCAGGGTGGATGGAATGAGAAACATATAGTATCTGGTCACTAGCTCAACTGAAGCCTCTTTAATTAAAAACTGAGTGATGGACAGGCAGAGATAGGTCAATGTACTAAGACACTTTCCACTAGTACTGAAGATATTAATTGGATTCCCAGAACCCAGAAGGAGGAAAGACACCAACAAGTTGTCCTCTGACCTCACAAGAGTACCATGGCACAACCATAGGGGTGTGCACAAACACAAACAACTGTCAAGGAACTTTAAGTTGAGCGAAACAAGATAACGGAGGTTTCAAGGTCCACAGTCAGGCAGGAGTGCCGGCACCACGGCTCACCAGACTCTGGGAAAGGCATCTTCGTGAAAAGGCAGTCTGGGTTGCATTTGTCCCTCAAGCATTCCTAACTCGGGAATGAAGAACTATTTTCACAAGTAATGAATAAGCCAGGGTAGAGCATGGCCTTTCATTCCAATATCTGGTCAACCTGGTTACTTAGGGAGTTCGAGTCAGGCCAGACTGAGATACATTAGACACTGTCCCAGAAACAAAAATAAGACAAACAAGCAGTGAATGAAGGAGGGCCCCTCACAATGTAATGCCTCCCTTTCCTCTGAACAAATTTCTTTTCCACTCTTCTTTTTACCAAAGGAAAGACAACAGAATCCTCGGACTGACCATATGTGCCGTTAGCCACACAGCAAGCCTGTGCCCAAGAATTGGCCACGCTTTTTCTAAATGCAGATCTTCAATCAGTCCTAAGCTCCAAGTGCCACTTTCATCTCCGCTTATCTGTCTTGCTGCACTGCTTTTCATCGGGTATACAATAACAGAAGTTTAGGAGAAAGATAATACATAGCAGAACTGGGGAGACAGCTCTGTGGGCATCTGGCTTGCATACGAGCATGAAGACCGAAGCTCAGATCCCTGGCACCCACGTAAGCAATTGTGGAAACGTTTCGTGATAACCACTGATGGCTTCTATTATAAATACGTCTACAAAATGGAACTGTGTTTACGTAATAACTAATTACTTAACTAATGAATTCCTAGGTTTTAACTAACTAATTACTTAATAAAGAGATGAGGTAAGGAAAGAGGGAAAACGAGAGAGGAAGGCGAAGTAAGAATGAAAACACATGACAGTAGAATTATACCACCTCTAATTGACTTCCATATTTAGAAGCTAGTCTCAGAGCGTAAAATGTCAGTGGGATATCGTGACAATCAATATTTATTAAATTGATCAACACAAAAGTAAAAACCAACGCCCAAATATTCAACAGATAGAATTAAAGGTAAGTGCCATACAAATGCTCATTTCAAAAAATTATAGGTCTTGGATCTAGCTTAATAACATTTGAATTACATTTTATTGTGTTTTTATTGATAAAGCCCTGAATAAGTCAATGCTCCATGAGATTGCAAACCTAGCAATTATTCACCAAGTACACACTCATTCAAAAAACAGTGCGACGGGACAGGGGAGATGCCCCAGGGAGGGAAGGCACTTACAGCACAGGCTTGTACGCAAATGCGGAAGGAGAGAGTCAACTCCCAAGTGTTGCCTTTTGCCCTCCACATGTTCACCATGCCACGCATGTGCCGTGCAACATGCCAAGAAACACACATGCACACACGATAGTAGGACATTTTTAAGATATTATTACAATAGTATCACTGCAAACAAGTCCTACCTACGCACTACATACCAATTGCCCTGATATAGATACATTCAGCAATGTACATACTTATTTTCCAAATAATTATTTCATATATCTTCTTCTCTGCAGAGATCAACACAACCCACTTCAATAGCATTTATAGTGCTATCATGCTGTAGCACTCTAGTGCTAATTATACTGCAATAATGTTTAAAATGTGCCCAGAGAAAACTATGCAACTGTAGGTGATTTATTTTTAGCCTAAAATAGACATAATCTAAAGGAAGAAGCCAGTTACTAAGGATACTAAGGATGAATGAATAAAGTAAAACTGTATTTAAGTCAGCAACTGATCAACAAATACAAACGCTCTCAGCATGATGGTACAGAGAGGGTACACTGTATGTTCCACGAGAGATACACGTATGCTAATCTAAACACATGTAGTATTTTCTTCTTTTCCACTGATTAGGTTAAAAATCAGTTGCTGAAAAATATAGGAATCTTTGTCACTAATAGCCAATGGAACTTTAGAGGACTGATCTAATAAACTGTTCATTTGGCCAGGTCAAAGTTGCCTTTAAAAAAGAAAACAGTGAGACATGTCAATAATAGTTGACTTTCTTCTAAAGTCTAGAGACCGTATTAAATATTTTGGCCTTGAGATTGTGGAAGTGAGCACTGTTAGAAATATTTACATTTGCATAGCCCTTTATCACTCATAAAGTCTCTTCATTGGAGACCATCATTTAGAAATAAGGCAGAAGCATTAGGGTTTGGGACAGGGATACAGAAGAGTAGCTATAATCTCATTTAACTTCAAATGCACAGAGATTTTAGAAAATAATAATTAGAGAGAAGGTGGCAAGAAGTTATGAAGAATTCAAGTGCCTGACTAGAAAAATAATCCCACTGAGAACTACACAAGCCACCCAAGAAATCAAAGAGGGAGCTACAGTGTGGTAAAGGATAGGGCCTGGCGTCTTCTTGGAAGTCGCCAACCTCCAATTTCCACTTCAGAGGAAACCACATCCCTATGAAACTTTTATTTTTAAAATTGGAATGAAGTACTTTATAATGAATATGAATCAATTGGCTCCCAAAAAAAAATGTCTTCTGCATATTCCAAAGAGCCAACATATAAACCGCACATCTTACTGCTGCAATATTCCTATTAAAAGAACCTGACACAGCTGGCTTTCATTATTACTGAACTGTCATTACTCCAGCTTAATTTGGGGCTTGCAAGTTATTTTCTTTATAGATCAGTAAGTCGTAAACTAAAATAGGTGTCACATTCTGTTTATAATCTCTTCACATCCTGAAAACATGAACCTCTCGGTTCATTTTTATGCAGGAATTCCAAGTCATCATTTCTTTGTGCCTTTTGAGTAATACATGACAGACTACAGAATAATAAATCACATTTTACTACTTATAGAATGGCAAGAGCCGCAAGGCTATATATAATCCCCCATTACTTCTGCCTTCCATAAGTGATATTTACCAGCAGAGCCCTCACTCTGACATTTAATCTCCTTAAATTCTGATCAGGTTATTAACATCACCTATATTTAACTGGATAACAGTCATTCTCCTTTACTTCTACACTAAGGGAAAACTTAACAATGTAACCTTTACGTGCCTGCCCTAAGCCCCAAAGTTTCTGCAGTAAGATTCGAAGCATTTATAATACAGGTTATATGGAGGTCAGGGCAATTCAAATATTGACTCATGAATATTCATATCATTAAGTTCCATTCTTCTTTTCTATAAATGAGGCTTCAGGGCCAAACAAAGTCTAAATGCTTCTCTGCGTGGATAAAGTATGTTTCTTAGTTTCACAGAAATACTTCTGACAGAACTTATGATTCCTATACTCAAACATGTGGTGACCCTTTTACTGCTTCAACTCGCAAGCTTCTAAGGTGAATATTTTTACAGCATGCTGACAGGGCATATATAAAATAATAGCTGCAAGAGATTCTGCTGTCAGAAACATATTCAAGCAACAGAAATCATATACAGGTTAAACAGAACCCATTATGATGTATGTCAATATTTATACTTACAGTAAGTAAAATCAATCTGCAAAGTATGCATAGGCCTTTACTGAGAACGTAAGGCAGAACTAGTTCAGACCTTTGTTGTAGTTGTTTTGCTTTGTTGGGGGAATTAGAAAGCATAAACATAACCAGACTAACCGTAATAGTTGCGATGTTTTTGTCACTTCTAAACACCATATTGGTCACATTCTAATTTTATGGTAGCTGGTTTTAAGAGTCAGAATTTCACTTTGCAATCCAGTCTTTCCAATCATGTATTCTATTATGATTCCCTCTGAGCTGTCTTGTAGAGTTACATTGAGAGTTTGAAATGGGCCAACATTTAGCATACCATCAGCTGCAGGCATACAGTCCTGATGGAAGTAAGGCAGGACAGATTAAGAACTGGGGTAGCAGACTTCTGAAAAATCCCATAGACTGATCTTCTTTGCATCCTTCCCAAATCTCCTATGCATGTGGGCTAAAGAAGAGAGACTCTGCTCGCTTGGGTAGAGGTAAGGGGGATAACGTTCTCATTTTTTATTTTCCATTGACTTAATATATTTATTGAAACTTTTTCTTTTTTTTTCAAAACAGAGTCTCTCCATACAGCCTTAGCTGTCCTAGGACTTACTATGTAGACAAGTCAGGCCTTGTACTCACGAGATCCACCTGCCTTTGCCTCCGGAGTATTGGGATTAAAGACATGGGCAGCACTCCCATTTTCAGGCCTGTTTTTATGGCCATGTCTTTCTGATGCAAAATGATGCAGAATGATGTACATCATCCCTAAAGAGAAAGGAATCTCAGAAATTCAATCCACCTATCCTGTCCTAACTTAGAAAGTCCAGATGGTTGAACAAAACTCAAAATCCTTCAATAACATAACATAAGCAAGTTATCATCAAACAGGATCAAGACCTACAGACACGCCACAATTCCAACCGTAGGTACCAGCATGTGACTGGCGCCTTCCAATGCTATGCAAGGTAGTGTCCTCTTCTGTTTCTGAAGTGAGAGTAAATTGGTCTAAAAGAAATGGAGGGAACAGTGGCAACATCTGCCAAGACGTTCACATTTGTAATATCAAAAAGATGAAAGAACTTTGATGTCCAAGCATAAGTCAGTAGCTAAGGGACAGCATACGAATAGCAATACACTGGGGGGAAGTGCAGCCTCTGTTGGGGAGTATGAGGAGACAGTTCCTTTTGCACTGAATTGAAGTGAATCTCAAAAAGCAGTAAGAGGAACATACTCAGCAATGTGTAGAGCACATAACAATTGGGTTACTGTATGAACGTATTTGTGCATACAGAAACTATCCACTGTGGGGTCACAACTACCTGTAAGAATGAACGTCTCTGAAGAGGCCAATCTTTTCTTACCATTTGAATATTGATATATCACCAGTTCACAAACATATTTCAAAAAGTGGAAACACCTTCATGGCTTTGTCCCGAAGGGCCATGTGTTCATGTTTCAAGGAGCTTCCAACCCCCTTCATGTTTCTTTACACAAGAAGTCGAACATAAGCTGGCATCAGAGAGCACACATTAGCTCCACTTTTACAACTGCTTTCTCTGATCCATTTTTTTTTTTTCATGGAAGCCTGTCATGTCCTCTCTGAGAAGATGCCCAAAAGTATTGTTCCCATAGTAATTGTCACTACAGACCACTGAATTAAGAACCTGGGAGGGGAAATGTTATTTCTGGCTCAAGGAAAGTTCTGATTGAAAAAAGCAAAATAAACAAAAAAAAAAGTAAAAAGAGTAGGAAACCCAGGGACTGGGCTCAAAATGTGAAAAGATGAGAAGTGCTATCAAAGGCACAGTTTCTGTGTCAACGCCCCTGCCATGTCATCAAGAGTTGTGTTTTCTCATTAATGACTTGGTGCTAAAAACGAATACAATCCACACAATTTGTGTAAAAATAGAAAAGGATAGGGAGAAAGGCTAACTGTGAAAGGTATCAGGGAGACCGACCGGTTATTTCCTCTCTGTTAATCTGCTTTTCCCCAGTAACATTTACCTATGCTCAGTGTCTTTCACTGAACCCTGGTTAACACTGCAAACATGAAGAGATAGCTAAATTCACCAGTTAAGAGGCTTAACTGTGTGTTCAACTCTGGGCAAAGTACATGTAAAGCAGAGAAGCTGTGTGAACCTGTGTGTGGGAGAGCTTAACATCTTTAAAGAACAGCCTGTCTCTCCCAGAATGTGGCAGGGGTGAATTTTAGTCACTTTCCCTACGAGTTTGGAGGTGTCTATTTCTTCAGTATAGAGGAATCACAAAGTATATGTACCGATGAGTTTTATCCATTTGAATGCACATCAAAAAGACAGAATCGTATGCATCTATACCTATAGTAATCATGTGCATCTATTTCAAATACATTACACAGGGGAAAGCAGATGAACTCACTGTTTAACTGTAGTGGATGTTCCTATACAAAGATGGGATTCCTGGGAAAGCCTTAAAATCAGACAGTTCTCTGAGTTTGGGTTAACTGGATTGACACAGATTTCTCTCTCTTCTACCTTGCCAGACCAGGCAAGTTAGAAGACTAAGCTCCCTTCTCCCTAACTTCCCACACCCGATGGGCTTGGGTTTGTAATACGAACAAGCATGTTCAATAGTCAATAAACCAGGAGGGAAACCAGACTTGCTAGTGCTTCTTGGTCTTTGAATCTGTAGAGATAAGAGCCTTTCCTTTGGTTCAGGAAAATGGATGTTTGTGTAGGACTTTCCTTTGCATTTTAAAGGGGTTTGAGTAAGTATCTGACTGGGTTGGTAACAGATAAGGTACACCCTCACAAATCATGACTATATTTAGCTAGAAATTAAACCAACACTAAGCTAAAAAGACAATGAGAGAAATACAGTCAAACTCTAATTTTTGTTGTGATTACTGCTGAACTGCTCGAAATATTATTTTCTCAGATATGATTTTGTGGTTTGCTGAGGCAGGGTCACATGTAGCCCAGGCTGCTCTCCAATCTACCATGCAGCCAAAGCTGGCCTTGAACGCCTAGTCCTCCTAGTTTTTAATGTGCTGGTATCCTCAACATGTTCCTTTTCTGCGTTGGGTAATCCAACACTGGCTATCTGGCTTCATCTCCCACTTTACCGTATGAAACAACTGTGTGTAGAGGGCCACTTGGAAGAAGTTTTTTGCTATTTTGGTTCCTTTAAAAACACAAAATGGCATTTGTATTAGACTTGTGTTCCCATTCCAGATGTGGTAGATATTCATGAGCTGGATTTGGAACGCTGATGCAGATGGCTCTAATTTAGTTAGGTGCAGTCGTTCTGGCACTTGTAGCTTGTCTTTGGGATTGCATGCCACAAGGGTTTATGGGAACTTTTGGCTTGGGGCACAAAAGGTCTGAAGATCCAAGAGTGAGGGTGGGTGTTGGTTGGTGGTTTGTTGGTTGGGTTGCTGTCCTCAGTGTGATAATTCTAAAAGAACAAAGGTTGGAGAGACTGAGTTTACAGACTGTGAGCTGAGACGCTGGTCTGACTCACTGTCAGCTAGTCCTCTTCAAGCTTAGGACAGCCTACAAAGAGGCTGTGAAGACCTCATCCTGTATCAAGGCTGCTGTAAAAGCAGTGAAGATTTCTATCTTTCCGTTCTCTTTCCCTAAATTGAGGGTAAAACATTGTAAAAGTTCTGCTACAACTGTGTGTTATCTCTTGCTCTAAAGGCAGAGGGAGTTCAGGTCCATAGTACAGTAAGTTGAACAATTTGCCTTTGACATTTTTTCCCCCTTGCGATATGATGCTTTAGCGGATATACTGCCCTGTGATGTGACTATAACCATATTCTAGTTGCCAACCAACAGTACTGTTCGTTTAGTAACCACGCAGTCATCAGCTATAGCTCGGCCTCAATAACAGAGACATCCTTCTAAGAATTGACAATAGCAAGTCCCAAGACTGTCTACTATCTAAACGATACACATTTCTTAAACTCTTTCATCCTTAAACTTCAGTTTCTATAAAGTCTGACATCAAGGTATGTACTAAGATACTCGGAAGTTTTGTGATTTTGGTTTAACAATGCAAAATGGCACTTGGACTATGTTTTCTTTCCTATCCCAAGTGTGGTAGATGATAATGAGTTTGATTTGAACTGTTCGTTGCAGGTGGTTATAATTTGGTTACATACACCTGTTTTGATACCTGTAGCTTGTCCTTGTGACTGCATGCCACTTGGACTTCTGGGAACTTTGTTTAGAATATATAAGGGTTGAAACCCGGAGAGTCAGGGTTGGTTATTGCTGGTTGGGTGGTTGTGCATGGGTTGGTTTGTGGGTTGATCGATTATTGCTTAGAGGAACATCTGTTGGAGGAATTAGGTTCAAGGATATTGAGCTGAGATGCTAGTCCAGCTCACTGTCAGCACCTGATCTTCAGCCTTTAACAGAAAAAAAGGGTTGTGAATATTTACTTTCTCTCTATCAAGGCTGTCTACGAGGGCAGTAAAGACTTATTTATTGATTGATTGATTGATGTG
The DNA here is from genome assembly GCA_026225945.1 of Cricetomys ansorgei. Lineage (NCBI taxonomy): Eukaryota > Metazoa > Chordata > Mammalia > Rodentia > Nesomyidae > Cricetomys > Cricetomys ansorgei. The sequence goes on along the minus strand of JAMJFZ010001816.1, from coordinate 16,656,094 downwards.
TATCCTTCCTTTCTCTTTCCTGAAATTGAGGATAAAAAGCATGGTACCTAAATGCTACAAAGGTACTTTTCCAAAGTTTAAGCATTTCAGGTACCTGTGCCAGTTTGAATTAGAAGGTCTCCTATTGGCCTATATATTTGAGCGTTGCATTCCGTCAGAACTGTTCGGGGAGGCTATGGAACCTTAAGGACTTTTAGCCTTGCTGAGAAACTAGGCTTTTAGAGTTTTAGGGTTTATAGTCTCACCCTATTTAGATACTTTGAGGAAGAAGATGGACAATTATTAGTGACAGTGAAAAATTAGGTAAAGCCAATGTCAAAAGACCACCAAGATGATGCTGATATTGTTGTATAAAAATCATAAAAGGGTAAGCAATCAGATTGCTTATTGCACATTCCTTGCGTGTACCCTGGATCCCTATATGTTTGATGGTGAGCTTCCTGGATGTTCTACTGGAGACCAGAGCTGAGATGCAATAGCTATCTCCTACCTGATAAATAATTCTACTCTGTGGCGTAATAAACTAACCCTCTGCCAGGAATTAAAAAGCTCAATGGAAACAAATAATAAGTCAAAAAATATGTGAATAACTTCCACAAGAATAAAGGAAGGCTTAGACCCTTAAGAACTGGACTTAACAATCAAGAGGGTGGCCACACACAGGAAGAGCAGAAGAAAAGAATATTTACCTTCCTTAAGGAGCATATTGCAATATGCACCCAGCAAAAAATGATTAATGAAGATTCCCAGAAGGAATTCAAAATATTTAATTATTTCATTGTTTCCCCTTTAAATTCCTGTCTGTCTCCAAGAGCACAGTCATTCCCAGAATTCTCTTGAAACTCTACAACTAGGTCTGGAAGCCAGGCTCAGTGGGATGAGAATTTCACAGGATAGCAGGTCTGAGTTATCTCTTAGGTAGATCACGAATACAAATTAGTAAGACAGTGGTTGAAAAATCACAGTGGAAAGAAATTTAAGAGAAAACAAGAGTCTGTTTGCAGCACAGTTTCCAAAGAGAACAGGCCTCTGCACCAGTGTGCATCTCTTCCTTGATTTTGTCCTCATTTAGATTAGCCAACTACACACCATTGTTTTCCAGCAGCCGGAATAGCCACGGAGCTAATTTTTAACTAAAAGGTACTTTAATGTTTGCTGTCTCACCCTCGCCCCATGGTCACCACCATTGTATGCTTAGTTCCACTGAAGACAAGTTAATTATTGCTGATGTAAGCAGAAAAGGATTGATTGACAGGTACCTGGAAGTGAAGAATTGGGGCCATAGACAAACTGAAACAAGCAAAACATCGGCCAAGACCACAGCCAACAGCTGTGAAGGTCATCCATGGACATGATGTCCTGGCCAGTGACGGAGCAGTGGTATAGAGACCCACCCCTATGCCTTCGGCCAGGATACTTGAAGATACTGCCAAGACTGCTGGGACCACGCCCTCCTCCAGAATGAATACAATCCTGCATTGTCTCTCTGAGTATTCAGTGACCAATTCAAAGACCAAGAAGGTAGATTTTAGATCATGGACTGATACGCTAGATGAAAAGGAGCAGGGAACCCAGCACCTGCTGTAACAATAGAATGTCTCTGCCTACCATCAACACTTTCAAAATGATGGGTACTGGCTACAGAGCAAGCCTGACTCTAACAAAAGGAGCAGGGATTTCTCACACTTAGGACTCCTTTGGAATAACAACAATATAACTGTACATGCTTACATATGATGACTCTAAAGCCTGTATCGCCGTAAATTATTCGGTGCTCTTTCTGGAAAACTCTAGAGATAACCTAGTACTGAGATAATTTTTGCTACATTCTTGCCTTCTCTAATAATTATGAGTTTGATGTTTCCTAACATTGGGAACAGAATCATAATGGGTGGTATTTAGGCGAATGATTTGAGAGAATAATCTCAAACATTAATTGTATACTTTCTGCCTCTGTTTTCTCTCATTTGTCAAATATGAATGTGTTGTGTCTATAATGAAGTGGTGTATGGATTATGTAATATAGTAAAGAGTTTAAAACAATAAGTGGATCCTAGAAAGAGCACAATAAATGCTCTATTTTATTATATATGCAGTTGTAACATGAAGTTTCTAACAGTCTCACTGTAATATCTACGTTTCATCTCATTAAAGGACAACCTTCAACTGTACAGAGAGGTCAATCATTTAATACTTTTGTTATAGCAAGAGAAAAGAGAGAGGGTTATTTTTTATCTTTTTCAAAAGTTCAGTAGGATAGATCATTCCACCTGACATAGAAGTTATGGTTTTATAACAATAATTTTTGGGAGCAAAGTTAGAGGTAAAACACATAAATGAACTCTAAAAATTAAGATAAGGATAGTAATGTATATACAGTTTACCTAGACCTGTTTCCAATATAATAATAACAGTACTAATAATAATATAATCTCAAAACAACAATTTCTGTAAAACCTAGTGGACATGTTAGAGACGTATATATCAGCCTTGACTAGATATTACAATTCCCATTATTCTTTCCACTGTGAACCCTATGACTTGAGCTCCTTGAGGATCGGGAGCTTATGTCATCAAAAAACAGACATCTATTAAAACAAAATGTGGAAATAAAGTGTCAGATTGTTATTAATAGTATCCTGAATGCTTTCCATAATCCAGAACATGTACCAGTTTACCAACAGCTAATAAAGACTGTTTTCTATAAGCCCAGTGAAAGTCTAGGCCATTGTTGCCATTTGGTTCATCTTTACAAGTACACGGAACGCCTCATCTGAGTCAGACACTGGGGGCATTACAAGGATAAATTGGACGAAGTCCCTATAGGAGTTTGTAGACTAATGGGTACTGGTACTTATATTTAACATCATCAATGGTAAAGTTAGAAAGTAGTTTCTACTCAAAAAAAAATTTTAAAACATATTATGATACAAAACAAGGAAGGGACTATACCTTCTAACTGCATCTGTGTTTAAGAAAAGAAAATGATCTCTTGCACTAACAGGAACACACCTTTTATCAACCTATTATCCGTCCCTGTCTCATTTTTTTCAAATGAAATTGAGGCATTTCCTTTAGAGAGTAGGAAAGTTAATTAATGCGTCTATCGTGACAGGAAAAAAAAAAAAACACGGCAACAGGTCATGTATCCTGTATTAGAACTCAAGACAACCATCGCTGATTGAGGTAAATAATAACCTACATAAAACTACAAGAAGTCCAACTTCATTGAAGCATGCTGTGTGTGTGGGTGCATATATAAGAGGTTAAGAAATGGGCCAACTACACAGGATGTGGGGTCAGAAGATACACGGCCAGTGTTTTTGAGAGAATGCTGTTTTGCACCCACCAATCAAGCTTACTAATCAGTAAAAACAAACTGTGCCTTCAGTGATATATCAGCGCAGCTGGGAAACACTCAACATTCTGCAAACATCAAGGTGCATGCTATGCACTTAAGAGCTTGAACTCACAAAGGGAAATGAACCTGAAAGTATTGGTCCTTTGTGTTAGGAAAAAATAGCAATTTATAGGGGGGAAAAAAAAAGATCTGGAATGACCATTGTTTTCTCTTCATGACAACTTCTGGGAAATACTAACTTCTTCAGAAAGACAGGCATCTGTGTCTTGGCGCATCAACTCAAGTACTTCAGCGTAACACGGAGCAAGGAACAGGTCAGGCCGAGTCACCAGGGAGTGCTGGCTTGCAAGCATCCTGGCTTCTCTGCCAACTCCTTAGATAAGGCTCTCTTGTGTCTTGCTTTAAATATCTTCATTCGAAAATTAGATTTTGATCTTTTCCTTAGAAACAGCTATATCTCAGTTTAGCTACCAAAACACATTTTACAACTGAGATTAGTTTGTTCTGGCTTTTGGGGAGTTGCTGCTGCTGCTACTTTTGAGAGATGATGTTTGCTCTCTACACAGGAGGGGAGGCTTTCTGTGCAAGGAGAAAATTCTCCATTCCTTGTCTTCAGAGTGTCCTTATTACAATTTCCTTCTTCTAATTCTGGAACTTATTTCCAACATATTCCCATGAAATCTACAACAGTACAAGAGCTTAAACTCAGTTTCAAACATGATAGAAAACACAGAGCTAATGTACAAAATAAATCAAGGTAGATGATGCAGGGCAAGAACCAAGCCAAGGTGATTTCCCCTCTTTGCTGTCTGATGACTCAGGCAGGCATCAGGCAGAGGAGTAAGCTAGCAAAAGGATTCAGAACACAAATTGTCCTTTTCCATTTCCTTTGGCAAAAAAAAAAAAAAAAGATAAAATAAAATATACCAGCCATCATCATTGGTGTCACCTTAAATTATCAGAATATTTGTGTCATTTCTACACACACACACATACATATGCACACAGACACACACATTAGGGATCCTGCAAAGCCTATGAATTTTTAAATACCTGAGCCTGCTGTTTTGGCAAAGGAATATTTGCATAGGTAGCTGAATTAGCACCATTTAAAAGTACATCTGTAGTGGGGATGACCATCTGAAACAAGTGTGGTTAATTCCTCAAAACATCACTAGAAATTTTATTAGCTATATGAGAACAAAGATAACTTGAAGTTAACTGTCTTCATTGATAGGTTTATGGAGTTTGCCATGGTCAGATCCAAGTTCGGTGACTGGAACAAAGATCAGCTGATACAGTCTTGTAAAATATCAGATCTGTGCATTTGTTAGCAAGTTCACAGACATGATATATTGAAGAGAAGAATTCATTAAACTTCCATATTTATTGGATCCAATTTGTCCACTTATAAGAACACTTAGGACCGAGTATGGTGGTATACCCTTTAATTTCAGCTAGGAAGCAAAGACAGGAAGAACTCTGTTAGTTTGAGGCCAGCCTCCTCTACACAGAAAGTTCTTGGACAGTTAGGACTACACAGTGAAAAATTGTCTTCAGAAGACCCCGGGTTCAATTCTCAGCACCCACAGGGCAGCTTACAACCATCTGTAACTCTAGTTCCAGGGAATCTGACACCCTCTTCTGGCCTCTAAGGGAAACACCTGTGTAGACATGCATGCAGGCCAAACACTCATACACATAAAATAAAAATGAATAAATCTTCTTTAATATTTTTAAGTTTTAAAAGCAAAGCATTAAGAATACATGTTAAATTAATTCATGTGCAAAGAGAAAAAGTCATTTCAACAACCCTGACCAAAGCTGTCATTCTTACCCTGTCCCCCTGAAGGGCTAACCATACCCCTCCCCTGCAGAGCTCTCAGGGCCTCACGCCTCTCCACATCTCCCCATCTCCCTGGCACTGATCATCTGAACCTTCCTCACTGCTCTATGTAGACCACGAGGGCAGGAAAACTGCAAGTTCCTCTCCTTTAAACAGGCAATTAAGAATGGACTTTTACTGACCTATTCTGACATATGTATGAAGCTGTAAGTAGGCAAATGGAATTGGCAGAACTACATCTAGTCTCTGTGTGCACACCAGCAGTACAATTTATTAGTCAAAGCCTCCACCATAAATAGATCAAGCGGGACCATCTGATATCTTCATGTCTAGGCCCAGCCAACTCCATCCAGTAGATTTCCTCCCTATCATCTTCTGCAAATGCACTACCATTGCATTTAAAATATACTTTATACTTAACTCTCTTAAGCTTTTCAAGTATTCAAAAACTATTCTCAGAGAAGGGGAAAATACACCAGTCTCTTTTTAAAAGGCAGTTTAATAGGCACATACCAATTTGTGGCAACATCTCCCAGGTTATTCTTCAATAGCAAATGAGACTAACAATTTCTCTGTTCCACACAGTAAACTATCATGGCTTATACTTCTCTCATATTGATTTCTATTGCCTTGAGCTAACATGGTTTATGGGTTCAAGTTTACAAAGGAAATATAAGAGTGTCATTATATTATAACACTTAGTTTTACTATTACTGAAATTGTCTAAAAGACTTGTCCAGCAAGAAGAAAGAAATATTTCTTCTAATTCCTATCAGGGAATAGTTAATTATTTATTGAATACCATCTATGTTAAAGCACTGTGCTCTGGGAAAAGCAAAATCGCCTAAGAGTGTCCTTTGATCTATCAGCGGCAAGTTTGGAAAACAAAAAACAAAACAAAACAAAAAAAAAAAAATGAGTGCCTCATTTTAAAGGAAACAAGAAATAGTAAAAGACCTTGATTAATTACCAAAACAAGAGACAAATGACTGAAGGTTGGCAAAGGATGAAACAGGAAGTAAGTCGCCTTGGACAAATGAGAGTTTGAGAGTAATTGGTGAGGGCAACTTAGCTAGATTAGACTTCGCTTGGTAGAAGAGTAAAGGGGACAGACCAGCATTGTTAGGGCCCTGAGCACCGGACAGAAGCTCATAGAGTTGGTGAAAGAGCTTGTATGAGGGGGACATTTCTCAAGAGCCATGCTTGGCAAATGAGTTTGAAAAATGGCTTAAAATCTTGGATGTTAAACCGAGGTGTCTTTATGGACTCTGAAGGCACCAGGGAGCACAGTGAACTGCAGATGCCTAAGACGGAGAGGTTAAGCCAGTGATTGTCAAGGTGTGCCCCACAGCAGGGGCTGCAACATCTCCAGAAACATCTAACAGACTCAGGAGCACCTTCTAGGGTCTATGGAAGTTGGAGCTCAGTATCCCATGCGTCAGCCAGCACTCTAGATGACCTAACTTTCACTCAAGTTTGAAAAGTTTGAAATTAGTTGATTAAACAAATTTAAATTACCAACAGTTATATGATATATATATATGTATATTGTATATATGTATGTATATATGTATACATGTATATATATACATGTATATATATAGAGAGAGAGAGATATACATACATGTATATATATAAACATATATAGATATATCTACATATATCTATATATGTTTATATATATTACAGAATACCTGGAATCATTAGGGAAATGTCAATCAAAACTACAGAGACAGGGCCCACTCGGCTGTTCCCAAAACAACAGAAACAAATGCTAGTGGGGATGGAACAGAAACTACTACTACTGAGTGACCAGAAATTCTGACTATACATCCAAAGAAAACATAATCAGCTCATTTAATTGTACCTACTTGTCACATTTATTGCAGTATCATTCACACAGACAACATAAATAATCAATTGTGGTGCCTGTCAGTTTCAGTGGCCATATGGATAAAGAAAAGTGTGCAGGTGTATAGGCAATGGAGTGCTATTCAACCTTGCAGCAAAGTGAATGGAATTGGGATGGGGGGCGGGGTCTTACATAGGGTGAGATAATAACAGGCATAGACATAGAACATATTCTTTTGCATAAATGGAAGCTATAAAAAATATAAAATGATCTCAAAGTAGGCCACAATAAAACTGAATGGGATACTGATCACCACTAGGAAGAAACATGGGAAGGGGAGGGAAGGAAGATGGACAATGGGTATCAAATTTAAGAGAGATGGGAGGATGTATTCTAGAGTCCTACATCACAGAGGGTAAGTGTAGCTTAAAACATTTGCTACCGTCATTTATAGAAAACTAGAAGAGAGGTGTGTAAAGCCTCTCAGTGTAGAGAAATAATAAACATGTCAGCAGATATTTTTTTCTGCATTGATAACTTTACATTGTATGTGTATACTGAGTTATCAACCTATACCTACAAATACACACAAGTATGTTAGTCGAAAATAAATAAATTCATAAATCAGCAAATAATGCAAACCGTAAGGTTTGTCTGCTTACAATGAACAGAAACATGGAACACTTAACGTGGCCACGTATTTCCAAGCTGAAGACTGAAGAGAAGTGTCATTTTTTTACTTAATTACATTTTATGTGCATTGTTTTGAGGGTGTCACATCCACTGGAACTGGAGTAACAGACAGTTGTGAGCTGCTATGTGTGTGCTGGGAATTGAACCCAGGTCCTCTGGAAGAGCAGCCAGTGCTCATAACTGCCAACCCATCTCTACAACTCCAAAGAGTAATTTTTTTTTAATTGTGTTTGACATTTAGTAGTATTTCAAGGCTACTTTTTAAAGTTCTGTTAATAGTTGTCTCTTGAAGATGGAAAGACGGCTCCGTGGTTCACAGTACATACTGCTCTTACAGAGAACCTTAATCTGGTTTCCAGCATCCATGTAGAGCAGTATATCCCCAACTCCAGCTCCAAGGCATCCAAAGTCATGCACATTCCCAGTGGCGTCTACACTCATGTACACATAAACACACTCCTATTCAAATAATTATGTAACTTGACATACGTATAATTTAAAAATAATAAAGACAAATCTTTTTTAAAAGGGTTTCTCTCTTAGAGGCTGATCATCTAAGGGAATTTAAAGTGACCAACGCTCTAGTGGAAATTATGGTACACTGACCTTCCTTCAGCTTCTAGATATGTTACAGCCTTCTCATCACCAGCCATACATCACAGGAACTGGTGACAGGGACTACATCTTCTTGAAGACATCCTCGTGCTGTTCACAGAGATCATGGTACTTATTTGTCACAGAAAATTTTCATGAGTCAGGCAATATTATTTTCCTGTTCTGTAGGTAAGCAAAGTCAAGTTTGCGGTGTAAGAATACAGTAAAATAGCCACGTTCTAAGCATAAGACAAGAAATGGTCCCTCAGTATCTGTAGCATGTGTCTGGAAGCCAAGAGGCAGTGGTGCGAAGAAAGAATTCACATGGCCCCTGATCTACTGCTTCTGTGATTCTTTAAACGTCTTCACATGGTCTATATAGAAGGGACGATGTCTGGCAAATACATAAGTGATTCTATTTTGTTCATTCTTGCTCATTCCTCAAGTCATTCCCTATTTGTAGGCACAAGAGGAGTGAGGGTCTGTTACCTGACTCACTCCAGTCTAAAGTTCCAATTCTGAAGCACACAGGACTCAGTGGGAGGGCTACACCTCATGCTGCAGTGGCTAGGCCTATCCCAGCCATCCTTGGAACCTTCTGCAAGACTTCGCAGCTGGTCTTAAGCCCAGAAAACTTATCTGAGCCAGCACTGCACCAGGTGAGCGAGGTTGTTGGTCAGAGGCCAGACACGTGAGGCTAGTGAATCAGGAGGCCTAGTGACCAGAAAGGCCAAAGAAAAGGTCATTTCCAGGAAATGATTAATGGCTACCTGGTATATGGCAAGTTGGGCGGAGCTGGTCATGCAGTACACAAGCCTGGGGTCAGCTGTGCAGAGCAACAAGTCTCTGGAGCTGTGAGAAGCCTATCTACTCCTCTCATGGCAGATGGGCACTCCTTACCCTGATTAGTTGTCTTTCTTATGTTTTGTGTGCTGTTTGGCATTTCTGTGACCTTGACTACACTTCAGGAGTATAAACAGAGGGGTTTTATGACTATTAAATTCAAATTAACTCAATTGTAATGATGAGAGGTAGCAATTCAATAAATCCTTTCTGCCTGTGGGGGTAAAAACTAACAAGGCACAAACAGGTTCAGAAAAACCTGAAGAGTAAACACGGGAGTTGGGCTTCTGTAACCACGACACCAGCACACAGATCCCTATAACAAACCCCAGAGGCCACACTGATCAGACTGAATTTTTTAACTGGATCAGACTGAATTGATTTTGTTGTTGTTTTAGATACCCAGCAAGTGGGTGTCCTTGAGAAAACACGATGTTACCAGAATGGAGAGGACAGGGGTGAGAGGAAACCCGTGCTTCTCCCATGGGGTTGGCACTGGGTTTTTCACTCACTGGGCACAGATATGGTGGTAGTTCACATACGTATTCCTAAATATCCTATGAGATGTGAAGGTAACAGGCAGCCTGTTCCTGGAGAAAGAGAGATGACTCATCTCTTCCTCAGTGTTCCAGTTACCATTGCAAAGTGAAAATTACCCAGCACTCTCAGTCAGTGAAATCAAAAGGCACACTACTGTACTCATGCTTAAAACGCAAAGGCTTTCAATTACACAAGAGTTTACTGAGTAAACAGTTTACTGTTTAACACACACATACACACATGTCCACAACACTACAACACTAAAATACCAGTATTCTTCCACCATTTCCACTTTGGCCTTGGAGTTCCAATATAGAGTACACCCAGCTGTGTGTCTGGGAAACGTTTCTCCTTTATTTGAGCAACAGAGGTAAAACCCACAGGCTAGCAGAAGGGGCAAACGAGATGCGTAAGAGGGATTCTAAAAGTCAAATGTGCTATTTTTCAAATCGGTATTGATTAAAAGGAATTGACTTAAAGCATAAGGAATTTTAGAAGCTTCCTGGAGCTTTCCCCCCCCCTCCCCCCGATAGAACATTAAGCCACAGGGCCACCACTAACAGTGAGCATAAGTAAATATGACCTCCGTTCCTGGTGGGCAGCACCGTGGGACAGGCCAGTATGGTGACAGATTTACCGCACTGATAGTGCTTACTATTTGTTTGAGATTTGTTTCAGTTTTTTGTTTTTGTTTTTTTCTAATCTAAAACGCCTCTGAATAGATCCTAGGATATGGTGCTAGTACAATGTCTGTAAAAAATGATTCTTCCAGGGAGGTAAGGGGTGGGGGCATGTTTCCCATGCTCAGGATATTTTACATCTGTTGCTCAGCTGGAACACAGTTAAAAGGCCATTAGAACCTTAAGGTAACAGACCTCGAAGGCTATGAAAGGCATGGAGCAATTTGCTGTTTGTGTTAGGAGTATCGGCCTCAGCCACTTCCTCCTCATGGGCTGAAAACAGCTTCTGTCATGAGCCGTGAAAATCAATTCCACAGTAACCAGCTGAACTGCGGCTGAAGGTGGTACACCTACCGGCAGGCGCTGCGCAGCAGAGCCTCCTTCTGGGCATCAGCCGCACCTTGCAGATGTCCGGAACAGCTCTCTGGCAGCGCTGGAAGCCATCAGCAGCTTGGTACTTCCAGCAACCTCCAGGCTTATCTCTTTGGACACTGGTTCTCTCTAATGCTTAATTAGGCTAAAATCCGAATTGTCACCCTGAATGGAGATAGCTTTAGGAAATGTCAGGCCGCGCAAAGCCTGCTGTTGCTTCTGCATGTTCCGTTTTTTGTTTTCCAAGATTATCATACTTTGGAGACAGGTTCATTTCCCCCAAAATAAGACAGCTTTGGGGACCTTCATAACGTAGAGAACATTTTGAAACTTTGCTTCAAATATAAGGTCATACTTTTGAAAAATATAAGTATTTCAGAGGGATGACAACAGCTTTGTCAAGAGTTATGCTTATGTACTGATTAAACACTAATGTTTAGTGTTAAAAATCATTTGAAAAGTTACAGCCTTTTCAGTGGTAGGAAACTGCATTGCAGCTACAAAATTCAAACTGTGTTTCCACATGTGATTAGGTCATTCTAACCAACAAGACTACATACAGCCAACATCTTGTAAACTGAAAATATTTTATATGATTTGTCAAATTCTAGGTAAAGAAGAAAGAACCACTCAAACTATAGTTCATTATGCATGTAACTTCCTATGAAATTATTTTTACATCAGTAACCCAGGCTGAGAAATTGATTCAAACTCATGTGCTAAATATTCTTGTTTTAAAAAAAATGAAAAATGCAAAATTTCCTCTGTTGTCATGAATATCCGATTCACCTAACACATTTTTAACTCCAGTAAGGGTGTTTTTACAGCACACAATTCAGACTAAAGCAGGAAAAAAAAAAATGTGCATTTGTAAACCTTTTAACTCCGCCCTTCACAGTACATACTGAATATCTGTAAATGATGCTAAGATACCTCCAAGTTATTTTTGGCCAACAGAGAATCCAGGAAGTGTGAAGAGCTTCCTCCTAGCAGATTTGCCTGAGGATGACAGAGGTCTGCCACTCTGAGTGGTACTTCACATCTGGTTGAGACTGTTCTTCAGGGAAGCCACATGGTAATTTAAGTGAAATGAATATATTCTTCTTTGCACTCTCATAGAAAGGTCCACCTAAGATTTTGACATTCTACCTGCCCTCCGGATGCCTAACGCCCGCAAGTCTGACAGTACAGAATGAGACAACCCCTAACCACGTGAGCAGTAAAAACACAATACAAGCTTTTCACACATTAGCACTTGACACTGTAAATGTGAACTATCTGTCCCAAGTTCAGTGCAAATCGTGGCTGGTGGAGTCCCAAGGTATCACCAAACAAGTCCAAGGAGCCTGCGCTTCCACACAGGCGCCAGTTCAGATCAGGAATGAATTCCAGCTCTTCAAATTTAGAAACACTTTATCAAACACATAAAACAGGAGTCACTGAGGAAATCTTGATTTTGTTTAAAGGTGTCTTGTACTACCCCTCAACCCAAACCTCCATCTTCTGAAGTCATTCTTAGGTGTGGACAGGTGTAAGAATCTGGGGGCTCAGTGACTCAGAGACACAAGACTGGCTCGCACCCTAAGTTAGTTCCCACTATTTGTTCTGTTTATAATAAATCACTACACTGAGCTTTAAGAAACTAGGATGGTTAAGCCTTTGGAGAGAAAAAAAAACAAAAAACAAACTTAGCACTTTATGTTTTACATTTTGTTTCAAGAACTATCAATCACTTGGGTTAACAAAAAATTAGGAAAAGCAAACAGCTACAGGACAGTAATTCCTTTTATTTTATTTTTTCCAGATAAAAGTTAAAACTTATCACTGTCACATATCCATGCTGCATGGTGGTGACCTTTTTGAAGTTCACTTCACAAGGACTATTGACTTTAAGCTAGCCTGACCCATTAAGAAAATAAGAGAAAGTTATTCATCCTCCTTCAGAAGACTTCAAAAGGCCTTTTTTCCTGCAAAGAAAATAGATGCCTCAGATTCACTTCGCCTTTATAAGGCAGTATCGCAAGTTCTTTGGGAATCCTGGAGGAACACTGCACCACAGCTGTCCTCTGGGCAAAGAGGGATAAAGGCAATTTCCTCAAAATCCCAGAACTGTAACAGGGGCTCTCCTACCAGTGATGAGGCTGTGGAGGCCTAGTGGGCACTTTAGAATGATCTGTGCATCTGTAATCAAATATATACAAAGATGAAAAATGACCAGCTCTGTATATAGTCTCCTTATGCACAAACCCAGAGATCAGGAGAAAATGGTTAGCTTTGTACCTGGAGGCCAGCGTGGGAATAACTCAAAGAGGACATAAGGGGATAAAATTCCTCCAGAACAAAAGGACACATATGATAAGACTCATATGTGCTGAAAGAAGGCGTGGCAATTTAGTAAGGAAATGCAGAGCCCTTGCCGTGAGAGAAACGTCTAATTCCGTTGCTCATTTCCCTTCCTCAAGTAGCACAGAAGGTCCCTTCACTAACACTAGATGTTGACAGACCACTGGCAGCCTGGGAAGCCTTTTAGGTTTCAGGCACAGGGAAGATAGCTGTTCTCCTCAGTTTACCCAAGTGGTCATGGTATAATTTCAAAAAAATATCTGCAGAGATAAACAATGCCATCTGGAGTATCAGAATACTCTCCTGATGGAGATTCTTACCCACAGTCAAAGCAGTAAAGGTCATAAGCTTGACATGCTTATGACAAGCTATAAAGCTATAGCTTGACATTTGACTGCTCGTGCTGGCGGAAACCTGTATTTAAAATCCACTTTAAATAGAACTGACCGTTGCTCTCAAGAGACTCAAAGCTGTTGGGACCAACAATATCCAGGAACACTCCTGAAACAGATTCAGAAGCACAACCCAGTCCTATTCAACCAGACACTCTGTGAGACTGGACCCAGACATGTGGGTATAGCCAGACCTTCAGTGGCACCAACACATGGAGTTCGTGGAGAACCCCTGATCTAGACCACTGGCTTCTTACTAAGGAAGCATACTGTGATTACTTTGAGAAGGGAGGAAGGGGATGATAGGAAGTAAGGAATCAGAATATTGAAGAACACAAAGACAGGAGTTTTGTGGATACTCCACGTGTACCTCCTGAGATGACCAAGGCTCTCTGTAATCCCCAAGAGCCAACTGTTATATTTATAGAAATTGTTGGTAACTTGGAATGGGTGCTGACTGTGCACAGAAATTCGCAACTGCCTCAAAACTGCATACAGCTCCTCATCTCTCTCCAGGACAATCGAACATTTATCAGTTCACCACTGGCAAGAGTTGAGAAATATCTTGGAAAATACTTACTTGATTTCTACAATCTAGGCAGTTTCTCTCAAATTTCTCTGTCATAATTCAACTCTGGGGGATTTTTCTTAAGATGATGAATAGTAATCAAGTCATTTGCTGGCCATCAGCTACCAAGTTGGGGTATAACTATGGCTACTCTTCCTCTGGAACCTCAATCTCTTCCCTCCCCTCCTTTCCCCTCTCCTTTCCTTCCCAGAATGGACATAGGAAGCAATTCTGGAATCAGAAGCACATGTCCACTTCGCACCAGTGGGTACACACATGAGAAAAAATAATCCCTTTTGGTGGCTTTGGCATGGACTCCTGGTGCTCTAGCAGCTGTCTCTGCCCATATGGAGATGTGTTAGAGCAAGATCCAGGAGCAGAAAGAGAGGCACACATGGCCCCTGCAGATACTATAAACATAGGGCTTTCTCACTTCCCTCTCCCTGCCCTATGTTGGGATTCTAGCTGCGTGAAGTCATGGTTGTATAAGCTAACTGAGTCGGGATTTTCTGTGACCTGCAGCCAAAAGTATCTTAACTTAGGCAGATTATTTCTGGCAAGGGTTTCAACAACTCTTCTTTAAATGCTCGTATTGAAAGCCCCATGCAACTGACTCTAGATTTTAAGTTCTTTTTAGTTAATTAAAGTTTAAGCTTTTCTCTTCTCTGATAACCTCATTTGCCCCTTCTCCTCTCGCCTTCCCCTCCTCTGGGACTTCCTGCTTACAGATCTGGTGCAGCATCTCAGCTGCCCTCCTTCTTTCCCACTGAGCCTCTGAGAATGGCTCTCCAATCCATCTTGTTTATAGTGCTCAACCAATCTGAAACAACAGTTCCATCATGTCACTTCAGAGCCAACAACCCAGGAGGGTGACCTAATTCCCGTCATAGTCAGCTGAGAACGTCCAAAGTTCTCCAAAAATCCAGCCCCACCCATGCTGTTCAACATAAGTTTTCATCACTTCCAAAGAAGTCCCTGTGTGTGGTGTCCTACACACCCACTACCCACACCACCCTGAACTCCACCTTCCCTTGTAACTCCCTTGCCAAACATGACCCATCCTTCAAGGTTTCTGCTTAGCTCTGGCCACTTTATTCTTTGATTCCTGTACTGATAATCAATAACGACCTTTGTTCAGCCAATCCCCAAAGATGTGTTTTAAATCCTAGGAAGATGGTGATAAAATCTAGTGTAGGACTAAAGGTCACTTAGGAGAGAAATGAATTCTTTTAGGCTTGAGTTCTTACCCATTGAACACTCACCATCCAGAAGAGCAGGAGGCCACAGGAACTTCCGAGCTTGAAGGAGGGGGGGGTGATCAGACCCAGAAAGTCATGCATGCGTACATGTGTGTAATGGAACTTCACAACATGTATAAGTGTCTAGGGTAGAGAGTTGAGTTACACTGAGCTTGTAAACAACTGAGCGTGCGGACCTTGAGTTTCCTGCCTGTAAAAGTTTTGGTTAAAGGCCAAGCTGATAAGCACAAGGCTGTTAATACAAGGGACTTTCTTTAGGTCTCTTACGCTGCTAGTCCAGCCCTACGATTCTGAGTCTGGGTTTCCTTCCTCACATGTCTCTCCTTGCCACAGCCCGTTACTATGGGGTCTGGAATTCCTTTCGTGTTTTCCCGTGTTCTCATCAACATGTGGCATGTGCATCTTCCACTGACCCATTCTGAAGGATAGCTGCTGCTCACCATTCAGATCACACTGCATTTCCTTAATGATGCACATCTAAAGACTGTGTTTAGATGAAATGATTCCACACATTGGTTTGCCTTTAGTCCTACACTTATACAGAATTACTAAGTTTTCAATGGCGCACAGAGTTTCTTCTTTTCTGCTGGGCTCAAAGTTCCCTGGAACTGTAGTCCAAGCACAAAGCACAGGAACTTATATAAACATAGACATCCACAGTAAATACTCATTGTCTGAATGAGCAACATGCCTGAAATATTCCGTGATCTAGACGCTGTTTAAGCACAGAATCATTTCTATTTTTCTTTATTACTGTTCTAAGAGTTCAAGAATGTTCCTCAGGTGTCATTAGAAACTTAATTTCATCTAGATTTATTATAGTTTATAAAATTTTACCTAAGATTACCACTAAGATTACCACTTCTTTTATTTGCCAAACCAGAGATTTAAACATTTTTGTTTTTTTTGTTTGTCTTCTTGCACTTGATTGGTTTTGTGAGGCAAGAATGTCAGCAAGAAGCCCAGGCTGGCCTAGAACTCCAGATCTCCTTGCCTCAACCTCCTGGGTGCTAAAATTACAGGCCCACCACGCCTGGCCTGACAGTACTTTTCAAATGGTGCTGTGTAAACACTGGCACCTGGATAGTGCTGGATAATTGGTACACTACTTAAAGTTACGTTACACACAGTGAAAAAATATGACAGTGTACTTTGGCATGTAAAGTAATACAACACCAAGATTTTTAAAATATTAAAACAGTTGTTTATATTGGCTGGATAGCTCTAAATCTCTGGCCTTGCTAGAAATCTTCAGAGATATGTAAATTATAGAAGAATTGCACAATGTTAGCTTTGTAAGTTTCAACAAGACAGAATTTGAGGTTAAATCATTTTTCAACAATTATTTTACTACAGGTTTTACAGAATGGGTCACCTAACAAGAAAGCAAAGGACAATTTTGTATTTTATGAGTGTCCACATGTTTAAGTAATACTTACTTCCTTTTAGTAATACTTATTCATTTCTGGTATTCTTTTAACCACAATATTTTAGGGATAGAATGCTGTGTACTTTGAACCAATGCTCAGAGTGGCCTACATTTCTAGCCACAAGCTATTAAGAGACAATTCAATTAAAAGAAGTGAGTCTTATGTAAAAAGAAAAAAGTGTGTCAGTCCTAAATGATGAGAGATTATTCTCTTAGTAAATCAGCTGAGATAAGTTTATTTTCAAGGAGTACTCTCAATCAACTCTCAAACCAAAAACTGAACAAGTAAAAGTCCTAATAACCTTAATTTTGGATGGCTTTGATACCTAGAAATAGAGTAATTACTTAGGAAATCTAGTGACTGGCCAAACAGTAGAAAGAAAGAAATTGAAATTCCACTAATTCATTTACAACTTACTTTGTTCATCCAAAGGACTTTAAAGGTAGCCATCCATTAACTAAGTAGAGGGCAAAGATCAGAAATCTTTCAATAGAGCAGATAAATGGAACCTAAACAGTTTATCCAAATCTAAGATATTTAATACAGCCATGAGGGGGTGAGAATGACTCGCTGTGTCTCCACTTATGTTAAAGTGACATCTACATGTGAACTGAAAAGAAAATGGGTTAATGATCAATGAAACAAAGCCAAGCCTATGCTTGTATGTGTTATGCATATATATGCATATGAGAAATACAATATATATTTAAAGCCAGAATAAGGACTGAAAGTACCAGCAGAACATGAAAAAAAAATCCTATTTCACAGTAGATCTTAACGTTAATATTTGACAAATTAGCATCAAAGAGATAGAGACAGTTTAATGTTTTCTTATGTACAACTGTAGCCCAACTCTCAACATACCCGAGAGAGAAGTAGGGACAACTAGGGCCAAGCACGTGTCAAAAACGATTGGTTTTAAATTTTGTCCTATTATTGTGGAATTACAACTTTGCTCGAGCTTCTACCCCCTGAGCAAACAAAAATATCATAAGCTTCTTTGCAACAACCCAATATTCCAGGTTTTGGACTAAGCTAATACTCCTAGACCTAGTACACCAAAAGAAACCAATGCATGCACTTTATATAACCAGAGAGATACAAGAAAACAAAGTGAAAACTGCATACATGCATCGTGAAGTGGCAGGAGGACAGGTAACCGGTTCCCAGGGAGCCGAAATCTAAATCCAGAATGATGTGAAACAGATAGGAATCAACAGGAACCAATAGAAATTCAGCACTCACAACTTTGTGAGAATACATAGATGGATGTATTGGCCAACAAGACTCTATTTACATACAAGAGGGGCAAAGAGCAGGTTGTGTGTGTGTGTGTGTGTGTGTGTGTGTGTATGTGTGTGTGTTAAACAAATGCTGGAGGTTCATTCTGTAGGACAACAGCCCAAACTAGAGGTTCCTGGCCTCCCAGGTCTGCATTCCTCCTGGGTTTGAGTTTCTGTCTCATCCCTTGTTAGCTGAGTCACCCTTGGGCAAGTTACTCAAGTCTTTGATGTTGTCTTTTTTTCTATAAAATACGGCCAGATCCACTATATTCTGACTTATTGAAAAACTTGAGTAATGTTTTTTTAAATGTTTTTCTTAGTATTTATTTTGTTTTTAACCTCTGTTTACATGTTTAGGTAGGGGCCATAGCCCACATGTGGAAGTCAGAGGACCACTTGTGAGAGTTGATTTTTCTCCTTCGACAGGTGGGTCTCGCCAATCAAACTCAGGTTGTTAGGTCTGGCAGCAAGTGCCTTAGCCAGCTGAGTCATCTGGCCTGTCTACGTATTGTGTACACATAGGTAGGTGATGGAAACGCAGTTCCTATATAATACGGTAGTCAAAGTTCCATTAGATAAACAAGGAAGGAGGAATCGTGTTAGGCTAAGAAGCTACTCTGAACTAGGGAATATTATAATTGAAGATCCCAAGAAAGCCTAAAACAACATTCCACTGTATCTCCCTCTCTTTCTCTCCATCCCCTTCTCCCTCCTCTCCCTCCCCTCTCTCTCTTTCTCTGTGTATGTGCCTGTGTACCTGTGATGGAAGGGTAGGCTATGAGTGTGTGTGTGAGAGAGAGTACCGGTGTGAGTGCATAAGCGTGTGTGTGTGAGAGTCTGTGTATATATGAGTTAGAGTGTATGTGTAAGTGTGTGAGTGTGTGTGTGTGTGTGAGAGAGAGAGAGAGATGGGGTAGGCTGTGAGTTTGTGTGTGTGTGTGAGTGTAAGTCTATGTATGTGTGTAAGTTAGAGTGTATGTATGTGTAAGAGGGTGAGTGTACATGAGTGTGAGTATGTGTGTGTGTGTGTGTGATGGGGTAGGCTGTGAGTGTGAATGTGAGAGTGTAAGTCTATGTATGTGTGTGTCAGAGTATATGTGTAAAAGTGTAAGTGTAAGTGAGTGTGTGTGTGTGAGATGGGGTAGGCTGTGAGTGTGTATGTGTGAGAGTGTAAGTCTATGTATGTGTGTGAGATAGAGTATATGTGTAAGAGTGTAAGTATATGTGAGTGTGCGTGTGTATGTGTGTCTGTGTATGTGTGTGAGTACATGTGAGTGTGCGTGTTGCTGGAGGCACAGTGCCCCTTGCTGACCAGGCAAGCATTCTATAGCTAACCTGCACCCCAGCCCAAGTCAGGCTATCATCTGCCATGGGACACTCTGAGAAGTTTAGCCCCAGCAGATGAATCAGTTTGAGAATGGGAATTACTGGACCTTGAGGGAAGAGTGAACCTTTGATCAGAAGGTTCCTAATCAGGCTCCTGAGGCTCTATGCTTAGGATCTTCCCAGGACAGAACAAGAGAAAACAAGCAAGACCATTGTGAAGGCTTTTGGCTAGATGTCTGGAAACACTCCATGTACCACAGGAATTCCCAAGTATTAGAAGACATTGCTGAGAAGGGCTCAGCAGCCCCTTTGGAGATCTTCCAGAGAGGAGAGTCTATCTAATCTTCAGGCAGGGTCTTAAAATCAAGGCTGAGTGAAGATTGATGGTGCAAACTCCCCCTCTGAAAGCACTGAGAGCCTAAGTTTATATATTACCTACAGTCCCCCTGTGACGGTTTGAAGAGCGTCTCTCTACCCCGGAAGAGAAAAGGGCAACAATGTTTTACAATTGTGAGCTTGGAGTAAAACTTTAATAATGTTGAGATGAAATATAATACTCTTATTACTTCCCAGTTATTTCACCAAGCGAGCTACCTGCAAACATTGCTCAAAATTAGAATCTGAAGCCTGAGCAGCAGTTCTTTTAAATTCAGGTTTCCTAACAGACCAACAGCAAATGCCATTTCTCAAGCAAACACTGGATGTCTGAGAAAGGCAGAGGATGGAGAGGAGATTAAAGAAAAGAAAAGATAGCCACCACACAAACTCTTACCTATAGTAGATAATTAAATGTAAATATTACCAAGAGCTAAGGAAGAGAAGAACAATTTGTTTATTTAATAACAGAACATATTTTCTAAGTGATTATTCCAACAGAAATGGTAAATGGAATTTACTTTAGCATTGAGTAAAGTTTACTTTGAAAAAAAAAATACACCTCCCCTCCCCAATAAAATCCCAGTTTTCTTACAGTTCATTATTTTGCGATCAAATGTGCCTTTGACCCCATGGGGATGAGGACCTCAATATGTCCACCAGCACTGGGGGACACTGGGTTTAAGGTAAAGTCCTCAGCATGCGCTCATTTCTGGTCAAATTGAGTTTAGTGGGGTGGCTGTGTTTTAGGAGTTCAGAGCTATTAACAGTATGTGATTTTTAAGGCAGTAGGGAAAAGAAAAATATGCAACAGCCAAAACCCTCTGCAGCTCAACTACTGCAGAAGAATGTCCACAGCTACTGGGAATGTTCTCCAGAAAGTAATTGGTGACTACAGAAATCATTTACAAGGGGCATCTGCACTGGGATAGGCACCCGGACTGTCCTGAGTGAGGGTCAATGCGAGTCTCATTATCTACTAAAGGATATCGATGCAATTTAAAAATACTTACCTGTTTTCTTCTCTGAGATACCTTATCTGAAATCGTGTTGGGAAATATGTGTGTTTAAAAGATACAGTTTTAAAATGGCCAGATTAGAGGAGAAAACGAGTTCCTAGAAGGTATCCCTATTCCAGGCCTTTTAAAAGTTGAATTTTCTGAGATTTGGGGAGTTAAAAGGGCGAAACTGATCTTTATCAATTAATTAAAAAGAATGAAATAACAGTAGACAAAGAGAAAGGAGGGCTAAGAAACTTAAGGATCACACAGGCAGCCCCCTTTCTAGTCATTGATTAACAAATTAGGGAGTGCGGACCGGGGTGGGTGAAATCCCGGAGACTGGAGAGCAGTCTTGTGATTCGCTACAGCTTCTCCAGCCTTCTTGACTCAGGGAGCGGAATGCCTGCCTGGCGTGGCACTGTTTGTGATATATGAGCGTGGTTTATTTTCTTTTTTGGCAATGCTCAAATTGATAGAAATATGTTAATTGTGATGCAAGTACAGACCCTCACTGCTGGAGTTTGAAGATCGACCATAATAAAGCAGTGATTCCACAACGTTACTAAAACCGAGATGTTTTAAGAGATTTGCAAGTGTTTTCCATCAGCCCATCAGTTTTTTGGCAAAAAGGCAGAGGCTGGTGGCTATCCAGAGATCTGAGGTCACTAAGGACTTCAGCTACCCGGTTTGAGCAGCCCGCACCCTCATGGCATCTCCAGGCTTTCCCCGGCCCCTTCCAGCCCGGTCCTCCGGCAGCCAAAAGATAATCTGTCCCCGACGCGTTTCGTTCCCTGAGCCCCAAAGAAGCTCGAGTTCGGTTGGAGCTAAGAACCGGAAAACACACGCCCAGGCTGCGGCGCGAGTCGGTGCAGCTGGAAGCCGCGCGCACCGGCTCCGGGAAAGAGGGTGGGGGCGGAGGGCTCCCGGGCAGGGCGCCGGTGGCTGGCGAGCCCGAGCCGCCAGTGGGGACCCCGGAGACGGACGCCCCCATCGGGTCGCCCGCCAAGTTGGCTCGGCGCGCGCCAGTCGGCCGGAGCGCGAGGCCGCTCTCGGGACCCGGAGCCCCGCCGGTGGCCCGTGGTGTCCTCAGTCTGGGTGACCCACCGCTGCCCGGGAAGCGCCGGGGGCTCCCGAACCTGGAAGCCCGCCCCAAATCTGAAGCAGACGGACTACGAGGTGCCCTCACCCCTACCGACCCCGGGACTCCGACGCCCGGGTCCTGGGGACCCCGGCAGCGTGTCCACTTAGTGGTCCTTGCCCGGCCCGGGAAGGAGCTGGGGTGCTAGAGCCGGAGCCCGGCCGGGGAGCACCGCGTCTCTCCACCGCCCCCGCCGGCGCGAAGGCGGGAGTGGGGACGGCGCCACTCAGACGGTGGCGCTGAGCGAACTGTGGCCGCAGTTCTCCAAGTTTGCCCCGGCGAGGGGGATGCGAAGGGCGCCCCACTTCGCTCTCCGCGCTCGCGGGCGGTCGCCCCTCGACGGTCCCCCCCCCCCGCCGCCACCCCGCTCCGCCAACCCGGCTCGGGTGCGGGTCGGCCGCCGAGGTAGCTGGGCGCAGGGCGCGGGAGCGGACGCGGGGGGCGAAAGAGAGGACCAGGGTGTTGTTCCCGCGTGTGCACACAATGAGGCGGCGGGCGCGCACACCTTCCTCCCGCGGGGTCCCCGGGAGCCACCCCCAGAAAGCGAGCACCCAGGGCGCAACAGGGCGCGCGGAGCGGGCGCCCCGGCCCCGGGGCCCGCGCCTACCTGCGATCTCCTGGTACGGGATGTCCGCCAGGCTGAAGCCCTTGGCACCGTACGCCTGGCGGACCTCGCCGCAGCTCCGAGCCTTCACGTCCGCCGCGGCCGGGAGGGACAGCAGCAGCCCGGAGAGAGGGAGAAGCACAGCCCGGATCCAGGAAGACATGGTGCGGCATGCAAGTCCGCCTCGGCGGCCCCGGCTCCCCGCGCGCTCTTCACCTTGCCCCCGGAGCCGAAAGCCCGCCAGAGCCTGCCCGGCGTCACCCCGTTCGGCGGGCCGAGGGACGAGCCGCGCCGCGCTCTGCGCCGTGCTCAGCAAACTTTTAGAAGCCAGGCGGCGGAGGATGGCGAGCCAACGGGCTGGCTCGGGAATGCAGCCGGCTCCGCTAGCCGCTCGGGTGGAAGCCCGTGCGGTGGAGACGAGGGAGAGGAGAAGGCAAAGAAATGTCTTTTTCCCCCCCCTCAAATACCACAGTGGGGGGCGGGGGGGCTCCGAGCCGCGGTCCGAGTTCCGAGCCCCGGAGCGCCGCGAGCTCGCCCGGCCGGCCGGCGTGTGCGGCGGAGGTGGGACGGCGCGAGGCTCCCCCGCGGGGAGGAGGACGGGTGTGCGCGCGTGTCCGCGGGTGTGGGCGCGGGGCTCTCGGGGAGGTGTGCGCCTGGAGGTAAGGGATGGAGACGCACGGGATCCTGGGGAAGCCTCAGCCTCACACAGACTGAGGGAGCCTGTGAGAGTCTTCTGGAAATAGGAAGAGAGAAAATCCCAGAGACTGACACGGGAGGCAGGAGGGAAGGAGAAAGGAGGGAGGGCGGGAGAGAGAGAGGGAGGGAGGCAGAGAAACGTGCTACCCGGTGCACAGCCGAAATTCACAGGCAGAGGCGGCCGCAAAACCCGGACTGGATCGCGAGCCGCTAGGTCGGAGGGAGAAGACGGGAAACCAAAGGTCCCTATTTTCTCAATCGCTTCGGGATTGCCAAACCCGTCCGAAAGGCTACCTCCCCGGACGGAAACAAGCCACCAAAAAAGACAAAGTGTTTGAGGAAAGTAATTGCTGTGGTGACGCTTTTATTTTTCTGGAGATCAAGAACATCGCATTTCCAATTGTTGCTTTTTGCTCGGTGGAACTAACACAAAGCCGGGTAGAGATAAACATAGAAAAAAAACCAAAAAACTGGAATCAGAAAGCTGCCACACTCCCAGTGGCTAGCTGGCTTCTGCTTGTCTTAGTGTTTTATGAACAGGTTGTTAGTGAACATATTAGAGAGCCATAGATCGTTACCTTTTTATTCCAGAACACACTCTTTCTCTCTCTCTCTCTCTCTCCCTCTCTCTCTCTCTCTCTCTCTCTCTCTCTCTCTCTCTCACACTCACACACACACAAGAGCGAGCCTGAGCAGGACTGGGGTAGAGAGATTTACACTCCATCTACAAAACACTCTTGTTTCAGAAATCATTAGGCTTAGGGTCTCAGTGTGTGGTGTGGCGGTACAGCAAGGGCAGTAGGCCGCGCTGTGGAGCAAGACTCCAGGAAGGGCATGGTGTCTTAATTTTCTCTCTTCAGCATCTCTGAACACACTGACCTTAGCATTTTCTTCCAAGTTCTCAGAAGTCTCAAGTGCAGAACCTAGCCACCTTCTCCTTCCAGGTCTGTGAAATGGGATGCAAGTGAGGACTGGGATGATTCATTTCCATGGGCTTCTGCATGTTGAAGAGTACACAGAGCTACCCAGCTTCCTGAAACTAACCAATCAGAAAGAAGAAAAGCTGGGTGGCCAGTGCTGACACTGGTTCTGCCATTTTTGAGAAATCACAGGATCTGGCCTATTTTTCTGGTACTATAAAGCTTCAGGAGAATGTTCTGATGGTTAGTGACCAGAATGATCCTATTTGCCTCTCTTGTGGGCACCTGTGTCGTCATCAGCCTCATTCAGCACACCTTCCTCGTAACTCAGCTTTAACCTATCTTTAGGAAAACTCAAGAGCAGGACCCTGGCTCATTTTGGAAATGCTTTCAAAGCGAAGCTATACTTGGAGTGGTAGCGTGCTTGCTTTATAAGCACAAGGACTTGCCAGCACTGGAGAAACAGAGGCAGGAGTCTAGCCTGATTGAGGAGCTTTAAGCCTATGGCAGTTCCTGTCTCAAAGGAAGTAGTCTGGATGCTGAAGAGATGATTCAGGAGTTAATTAACATCAATGTACTGTTCTGGTAGAGGACCAGAGTTTGATTCCCAGCACCCAGAGCATGTAATTCCACTTTCCCTCTGGCTGCTGTAGGCACCCACACTCACATGTATACAGAGAGAGAGGGAGAGGGGGGGGGAGGGAGAGGGAGAGAGAGGGAGAGAGAGAGAGTAATTGGAAATGATAATAAATCTTTCAAGGAGGTGGAGAGCAATCCTGAGGAGGCCACAGGTTGTCTTCAGGACTCCAACCATATGCATGCACTGGCAAACAGATACGTATAAAAAAAAAAGACATTGAGATTGCTTATGATTATTTGAAGATTGACGAATCCGTTTGTATTTAATGAGCAATCAATACACCTCCATAGCAGTAGGCTACTGTAGTCATTGTAGACTGGTAGGAAGGATAATGCATGAAAAGTTACTGAGTTTAGTAAGTATAAATTGATGAGTTAAATTCTACTGGAAGGGTCAAACAGTTTGGGGTTGGCTTGTGAACTTTAGTCAGAACAAAGAATTAGGCAATTTGCCTAGTCCAGTTATTGTGTAATACTGCATTGTTTGAAGTAGTGTTGAAAACCGAAGATTGAATTCTATCCAGAGGCAATACCTTGACAAACTATTAGAATGAATGAGGGATACGGTAGAAATTCATAGAAGAGGCCGGACTAGAAATAAGAGAGTACCTATGATTTAGACAGAAATGTTGGTCAAGGGCTTGAACCCTTGAACCCATGTGTATACTGGGTACAGTAAGGAAAAAGACGATTGACAAGCATTAGGCAGAGGAAGCAAACAGAGAAGCAAGAGAAAATTCAATAGAAGATACCAATGGTATTCTGACATCATGGCAAAGGTTTTAGGTGTTTGAGATTTAACCTAGGAAAATGGGAAATGGGAAAAATATGAAGATAAGTTTTGAAGAATGCATTTGTGTGACATGGGCTTGGTTCAGCGGAGAGGCGCAATCACTGAAATGCTGAGGTTGGGTCTTGTTGAAACACATATGCTATGCACTAGGAGACCCCAGTTTCCAACCCACGTGCTCATCCCAGCTTGGGGCTTCATAACTCTTTGGGCCATAATGTAGAATGAGCTTAGGAGACTTCTAGTTTTAAAGAAAACAACTTGATCTTCAACAACCAACCTAGGGTGGCTGGCAAAGTAGGCAGACTCTTGTCAATCACCCTGAGAAGTGTATTGATGGGGACTTGTGTTCACCCCAAGGAAAGAATCTCATTTGTCCTAAGCCAGTGTTGGCCATCATTTTCCTGTTCAATTAAATATTGTGGAGTTGGGGTGGAAGAACTATTTCTGACCAAAATTATTTTAGATCAGATTTCTGAGAAATATTTTTCCTGATTAAAAAGCAAGAGGAAGATGCAGGACTCACTGGCTGCGAGAGCTTACTGATCTTAAAGATCTGAGCTTAGTTTTCAGCACTCATATCAAGTGGGTCACAACTACCTTTAGCTCTGGCTGCATGGGATCCAGTGGCCTCTTCTGGCATCCCTGGGCACACACATCACACACACACACACACACACACACACACACACACACACACGCTACATAAATAAATAAATAAATAAATAAATAAATAAATAAATAAATAAAATGTGCTGCCTAATTTTAAGCCAACTTGACACAATCTAGCGTTATATGAGGAGAAAATTTCAAATGAGCAATTGCCTCCATAAGATGGGGCTGTAGGCAAGCCTGTAGGACATTTTTTAATGAGTAGTTGGTCTGAGATGCCCCAGACTATTGTGGGTGGTACCACCCCTGGACTGGTGGTCCTGGGTTCTATAAGAAAGCAGGCTAAGGAAGCCTTGAGAAGCAAGCAAGTCATAAATTTGTTTTCTTTATTTTATTTTATTTTAAAGCAGAAGGGTCTTTTCACCTCATCCCCTTGGAGCTAGACGGTTGCATCGTGAATAGGAAAGAAGACATGGCAAACAGAGGCAAGGGTGGAAACACTCAGGTACCTGACCCATCCCTGGACCTGTGGGACATGATTAATTAGTATCCTGCAGTGTGTGTACACTACCCTTTGGCTTTTCTCCTTTTTAAAAGTGAAAACAATATAAATGCAGACACCAATTTAAAGTGAAAACAAGAGAAATAAGTGAAGGCAAGAGACAAAAAGAAAGCAAATTGGGCTAGGCAGTGGTGGTGTGTGCTGTTAATCCCACCTTCTGGGAGGCAGAGGCAGGTGGATCTCTGTGAATTTGAGGACAGCCTGGTCTATAAAGTGAGTTCCAGGACAGCCAGAGTTACCACAGAGAAACCCTGTCTCAAAAAAGAAAGAAACAAAGAAACAAAGAAAGAAAGAAAGGAAGGGAAATAAAGAGAGAGAAAAAGAAAGAGAGAAAGAAAGAGAGAGAAAAAGAAAAAGAAAGAAAGAAAAAGAGAGAAAGAAAGAAAGAAAGAGATAAAGAAAGAAAGAGAGAGAGAAAAAGAAAGAGAAAGAAAGAAAGAAAGAAAGAAAGAAAGAAAGAAAGAAAGAAAGAAAGAAAGAAAGAAAGAAAGAAAGAAAGAAAAGAAAGAAAGAAATTAAGGAAGGAAGAAAGAAAGAAAAGGCAGAAAGATTGGAAGGGTTGTAGAACACAGGTTAGAAGATTTTCCCAGCATGGAGCAAATCTCAATGCACAACAAATGCAATGGTGCTGGGATGATGACAAAGACTCTTATTGGAAACCCTGAGAGAAGCAGCAGTATTATGGCGAGGTGGGTGCCCAGCCACGTGGAATTAAATGCAAAAGGAGCAGAAAGCAAACATCAGGTACAAAGGCTGAGCACTTTGACTGAACCAGGGGGGTTTCAGTCAGAAGTTAGGCACGCTTCCCACAAGAAGCTCTTCTAGACTTTAGAGAAGACTGACACCGGATATCAAATGAACTGAAATGCAAGCTCTTCTCCAGCTATAGATTCGTTTAAATTTTTCTTCTCTTTTCTGAACTGTCCATGGTTTTTAAAGGAAATTCCATTGTTTAATAAGAAAAAGACACATTACTTAGAAATGAATGTCATACTTTTAACATGAGTGTAGTTGGTATAATTTTGAGAACAAAATGGACATTCTTACCATTATCTCTTACCTGTAAAACAATCAGCTGTTAACTTTTCAATATAAAATAACAAACTTGGCCTATGACATTTTTCTTGTAACATTTAAGAATTGGTGAAATGATATAACCTCAAAAATTTTTGAAAAATATATTTTTAAAAAAATGGCAGGTCAAAAGAAAACAATTCACAATTGCAGACTTTAAAATTGTTTTGTTCCATTGTCTATCTCATGAATGAGAAACTGAGTAAATTTTAGCTTTCATCTTTGTGTGTTCTAGATCAAAGTGGACAAATACATAAAATAAGATATTATAAAAGAAAGAGAATGAGATTTGAATGTCTATTGCACATCATAGCTTGGTCCAAATCAAAATTGCTTAATTAACCTGCCTCTTGAAAAGCAGGTTTTGTAATGAAAATCATATTAGGAACTTAATAGTAACTCTGCCAGATGCCTAGATAATGGGAGATTGCTGAGTTATTGAGAAAGAAAGGGTAAACTTGGGTGAATAATAAACAGAGTAAAGATTATATTTCATTTTCCCTTTGTTAATTGTGATCTACCGGACACAAACAGTTAAGTGAACAGTTTTGGAGTGTTATGTGTATCTAATGCTCGTAGACACCAATTAAGATTATATATTTAGTACAGCCTAGAGCCAGTGGGTTCTCTGGATCCAATGGGAGGAACTAAACACCAAGGACAAGAGATTCTTCTTGTTCTGTGGTTTTCCTCCAAGACTCTGAAGCCAGAGCTGTTTAACTACAGAGAAGGGAATCGTGGGATCCTCTTCATCCAGTTTTGCCTAATAGTCCTGACAAGGTTTAGCCAAGGGGACTGAAAAAGTTGTGATTATTTAATATATACCGGAAACACAGACAAAGAGAGTGTTTCATATACTCGTACGCACTACTCATATCTACTTGAAATATTACTATCAATCATCTAGACGTTATAAACTTATAATGTATTCAGGCATTACAATGCTTTAAAATGTTAATTTCAATTCTTCGTATTTATTAATAACCCAACTTTACTCTCAACTGATTCTTAAGTGATTTTCATGCTTAGAAGTATGTCTTAGGCTATGAAGTGCATTTAAATATTAAATGACTAAATATTTTCTGTAAAAAATAAATATGCTGTTACCACCACTGTATGCCTCGACCAGTCTTGATCAAGGTGATGCTTGCTTGAGAGAGCTTTCATATCACCACTGAGTACCAGGAAAGGTTCTCTTTATATTTGATGGCTCACACTGTTAACAGACTCCTCTGAGACTATTATTTAAAGATCATCATGTGCTCTGGAAATGTTTCCAAATCAACTATGGAAATGTAAGATTGACACAAAGGAAAAAAATATCTCACTGCAGATGTATCAGCTTGCATTTCTGTAGCTGGTGAAAGGAAAGCCCCTCACTCTGCCTTGCTCATTATAAACTCGGATATCGGTGTTCTGAGACACAGCTCTGTGGCCACGCAGTCAGTCCCACATATCTGGATTGTTGGAACCGTGCGGTCCGGCAGTGGTGACTCAGTTCTGCTTTTGTGAGAGATGAATGCAGCATCCCACAGTTCTCAGATCTTCTGGCGTCAGGAACAATGGCGTTCCTTAAAGTCAGCTCCTTCAGATCACTGACTTCCATCAGCTGAAAACATTTCCTTCTTATGAAAATCATTTGTCAGATATTAAAGGCCCTGGGTAATAACCTGTCGTTAATTATTTCAACACTAAATAAACATGGTGACAGACTTGGTTTTAGAGAAAACTACAACACACAGGATGATTCGCAGACAAAACATTGCTGTTGTTAGTCATTTTTCATATAGAGGTCTAGGATTTCTTAGTATTTTCTATTTAACTTTAGAGAGACTGTGTTGCATTTATAATGTTTTGACGAGCTGTTATTTTTATTTCAACTTCACGTCTTTATGTACTAAAAGGATAAAAACAAAAAGTTACTTAGAATAAAAACTTACAAAATCTCCTGAATTTTTTAAGCAAGCTAAAGAAAATAAACCTAAAGTCAATCTTATAATACTGATAAGAATAAACATCGCTGTTTATAATAATACAACTGGTACAAAATTAGTTTTACTGGTGAGAAGCGATCCAAACATCATATAATAATCAAAATATTCAACTTTTTAAATTCTAATTTGGCTTGTAACCTCAAAACACAATGATTAGAGTCATCAAATGCATTTTAAATTACCAAGAAAAACACTGAAAATTTTAAATGGATCTTGCTACACATACTTGTAAATACAAGCCAGTAAAACTTCTCTGTGGAGTGTTACAACACCATAAAGCAGAAGTCGTTTTTTCCATGGAAGTTAATGAAAGGGATTAGGGGAAATGGTCCTGAGCCCAAGCAGACAGTTAGCTTTTCTCTGTTCACTGGCTACAGTCACACACATCTAAGAGACCATACAAACGACCATTGTTGGTCCAAAGAGAGACAGAAAAGATGGCGTAGACAAAAACAGCTTCTGTGGCATCAATTTACCAACTCTGCAAAGAAAACCCAAGACTTTCATGGGCCCAGATCAGTTATGTCAACCCAGAAGGACACCAGCAAATTCCCTCATTAATTTCCTTCTTCGACAAAGACAGTAATCATGTTATCCAGTCATTTCCTTTGGAGACACCAGACTGATTCCTACAAAAAAATAAAATACTGATCCTTTAATAATGAGTGTTATCTCTCAGAGCAGTTGTGAGGGGAAAGCATGTCAAAATAATTGTTATTTGTGTGATTTCCCAAATTCTGACCCTTTACCTTCATGGTTGGAAAGGAAATACTTGGGCATCAGAAGTACAAAGATGAGGACTGGAGAGATTGTTCCGTGGTTAGGAATACACACTGTTCTTGCAGAGGCCCCAAGTTTTGTCCCAATACTTACATCGGTCAGCTCACTTATAACTCCAGCTCCAAGAGATCTGACACCCTCTTCTGGCCTCAGGAGACACTGCACTCATGTGCACATACCCCTCCAACACACACATTTCAAAAATAAAATTTTGTAAAATATAGAGAAGTGCAAAAATAATGTTTCTTATAACTTTTTAGGGTTCTTAAATGTTCACAAACATACTCCCATTTTTCACAAATAGCAAAACTTTTCATTATCATTCTATAAATACATTAAACCCCAAGTATTTTAAAAGGTTTAAAAAGTCTTTAAGAGGTAAACAAAAGAGCAATAAGTCTTGTAGCCAGCCCAACAAGTACCAAATACCAACATTTTTAGATATTTGGTTAAGAAGATCACAGTGATCCTGACCTGTACCGTAAATTGGTAAGTCAAAGTCTAGACAAATTTAATAGCACTAAATTTACATAAAACTTCTATGGACAACATTCTCCACCTGACTATTCATCTATTTCTGTGTTGTTGTTGCTGTTATCATTGTTTCTCTGAACCATGGTCTCCTTATACTGCCCAGGCTGAGCTCAAACTCACAATTCTTCCCTTTAATCTCCCAAGTTCTTGCTTCCAGAATCTTCAGTTACTTGTTTATTTATTTATAAACAGGTTCTTATGTTTCCCAGGTTGGTCTCGAACACCCCATATAGTCCAGGATGACCTTAAACTTCTGATCTTCCTGCCTCTACCTCTGAAGTCTCGGATTATGGGTATCAAACACCATGCCCAATTTTTCTTGCTTTATAAACTACAAAATTGGAGAATATATTTAGTTTCATACAAAAAATTCTTGTCTTTCCCTAGAAGAAGATGGTTATATTTGTCTCCCTGTCCTGAACTCACCTCCGAGTAATCATTTCTCAGGCTTGCTTCTATATTAACTTCACACATTTTATTACATTTAAGGGAGAAATAATTAAATGTAAGAGAATAAATCTAGTGTTTTTCAAGTTACTTGGAACATTAAGGGAAAAAAAGAGTCTGAGCTTTTAAGTTGGAAGTTCCATCTACTAATGATCTATTTCCAGGGAGGTGTCTGAACTAAGTCTGCAAAGGCACAGGAGGCCGTGTGCCTTCAGTTTCTGGTTTCTCTCCTGTTCATTGGCAGTCACAGGCAATCAATGTTGAAGACATTGCTCAGCAATCCGGTGCTGTTTGCTGTTAATTGGTAGACTATCTTCCAAAAATAACATCTTTGGGCTTCACAACACCCCAGTCATAGAACCATTAGAGAATGAATGTCTTTACTGTACGGGAGGACTTCTATGAATAATGAATAGGGCTCTATTTTTCCTGGGAAACAAACATGTACCAGCATGTTCCTGGTAGTGAGCAGCATTGTAAGTGTGCATAGCTTGCAGAGACACTAAATCTGCTCTGACTTCCACCTTAATTTAAGTTGATAACTGAGTTTTCAATTCCAAAAAGGGTCAACCTTATTTTAACCGTGTAACATACTTGCCTGGCTTCTACTGTTCTAGAGACTTTAAAATAGTGATTTAATACAAAAAAATGAAAAGAAGAAGGATCTTGTTACAGTCTCTACGGAGCAAGGCAAGCTTACAAAAATTTGAGAAAAAAAAAAAGAACATTTTCATGCAGTTTAAAATTCTAGTTTAAAAACTAGAATTTCGTCTTTATTTTGAACTTGAGGAAACCATCATTGAAATGTGATTCTCCCAGGCAAACATAAAAAGCAGTTTGTGTCATGCAAAGCATAAGCAAATTTAGATATGTGTGCAACACATAATTCACAAAATAACTAATGAAAAGTGAGATTTAAGACTTCAATGATAATGGCCTTGCAATATGTTTAAAACTATTTGGCTTTTCCTTTAGAAAGATTGTGAAAGAGCTTAATGTATTTTGTAAATTACTTTCATAACGATTTCACTTAAAAAGAATATAATTTGCTAGTCTATTTTCATAATGAATGAGAGCTTAATGAATGGCACATCCTTCACCATTCAATAGAAATTCAGTGCCTCAAAATATAGAATGGAAATCTTCACTAGAAGAAGGCTTTGGATTTTGGCAAGAGGATTTCTAGAATCATCTTTTCTTTCTATTGCTTTGAAGCAGCATTCTCATGTTCAAGTTGACTTAGAAGATTAGTTAGCCATCATGCTGAATTATCCTATGCTGCCTTTGTGCCAGCTCAGATGGAAAATTTTCTATTTGTGTAATGCCACAAGTTTTCACAGGCCACAAATCCAAGTGTGAGGAATGAAACTTATTTTCTTGTAATGGAACTTAATTTTTATTTTAGGTCTCTTTCATGCTCAGGAGCGGGGAAAGCTAATTTCGCCAATTCCAGGTAAGTTTAGTTGCATAAGAATTTTCTCGGAAAAATCTTCTCTCCAGAGTAGTTCTTTGTTTCCATGTGACTATGTGGGAGCATTGGCTGCAGACATGGGTGCAAACAGATGCTTTATTTGATCATGGTTTCCTGCCCCAGTGAGTCTTCTGAGACACAAACAGATATCTTTTCCAGTTCGTCCTACCAGGTCCACATGGTATCCCAAGCCACCCTATCAGTCCTCTTACCTAGAACCCCTGCACACAAGTCAACAAACTGCAGAGAGCAGCTTCCTTCCCTCAGCTGAGCTCTGTTCTTCGTGGAGTGTGCTGGAAGGCCAGGCGGGCCCTTGGTGCCTCTCTGCAGAGCAGCTGTTTCACTGCCTCTCCGCTGCAGTGTGAGGAAAGTCACTGCAGCTGAATAGGAGACAGGTCTCTACAGAGTAGTGTGGGAATGATGTCACTACCCACAGGGGAGTTTGTACCCATCAGTGTGCAGCCCAGAACACATAGCACACTACCCAAAGAGGAGCCTGTGCCTACCCATGTATCAGGGTGCAGCCCACAGACAAAACATGAAAATTCTCTACTATTTTTTTTTCCATTCTACATTCTCTCCTCCCCTCACTCAGCATTTTTTTCCCCTAAATATAAGATGAGACAAAGAAGTTCCCCTAGGTTCCTGCTCTTTGCAGTGTTTTTGGTAATGTGCATGACAGAGCTTGCTTTCTTGAAATCTTAGACCTTTTAGAACTTAGAAGAATGCTTTCCCTGTTTCAGAACATTTCAAATTGAGAAATGCAAACCCAGGGATGTCAAATGTAAACCCAGACTGCTGTAAGTATAAGAGACTTCTTGGATTTTTTTTTAAAATAAGAATTGACTTCTTCACTGAATAAGTGAAACAAAGTTGTCAGGACAATAAAAACATGATGTGGAAAAAACAATAGAGTAGTTAAATCACAGTATTTCTAAATTGTTGTCACAAAGCAATGTAGGCAGTGTTCTTAAAGATAAGTAGCTAATATTTGTAAACTGAAGAACACTTAAAAATAATTTCCATCAGCAACCACCGAGTATACAGTGGGATACAAGAATTAACAAAGTTTGGTAGAAGGCTCTCACCAATAGATGCAGAAAGCATATTAGGGCCCTTGAGTCACTTGTGAGCTAAGAAGACCTAGAAGGAACAAACATACAGCATGTCTCCTCACTAGAGATCAAAATTATGCTGCACTTGTGATTTTTCTGCTCTGGGGAGACCTATGCTTGATGGTTACCTTGATCACCTGCAGAAGAATATTAATCAATCGGTGTCAGGAAGGATGTTTCTTTCCATCCCAACCTCTCCTTTCTGGGGGAGGAGTGGTGCCCAGGGCTCTGTGAGAGTATGTGTGGAAATTTTCTCAAAAAGAATTAAATCAGCTCTTAAAATATTTGAGTTTCTAAAACATGAAATGATAGCCCCAGATATGGATATATGGATTGGTGTGTGTGTGTATGTGTGTTCATGTTACTAGCCTTTACATAACAGGAAAGAGTGAAGTCATTTAAAATCAGGAGATCACAAGAAAAAATGTAAATATTGAAGGGGAAATGGAAAAATGTATTGTGAAGGGGAAAAGGAAGGGTCAATACAGAAAGAGAGGATGGCAAGAGGGATAGATAATATTAAAGATGTTTGAAAATGTCATAAGGAGTCATTTTTTCATTTACCCAAGTTACATATACATGTCCATGTGTATGTGTGCACTTACATATAGAGTTTAATTAATATAGAGTTTGAATATGTCTCTCTTGAGCTGACAAGAGCCGTAGACTAACAAAATCACAAAGACCAGGCAGGAAAATTCTCTTTATGACTTGTTAGTCAGGGGAGTCCAAGTGACCCCCCAAAACAATACAGGCCCAAGCTGTTGTTTTCTGATGGCCTCCCAGAGGTTGAAGATAATTCCCCGTTGCTGAAGACACCGTGCACTTGGGAAATCATGACTGGTACTTGAAGCCGACCCAACCACCTGGGCTAGTGCAGTCAAGAATCGACAACCACCAGTTTACTAAACTAGCCTAATTCCTAGCTGCAGTCCAAATGCTTATTCTTATACCCACAGAAAAAGAGAGCTCTCACCCCTCATCAAAGACACACTTACTTCTATCTGCAATAGATGAGGACCATTACAGAAAGCCATAACTGGTCAAAATGCATAGGATAACTGGTAGTGATATGCCCAGCCCCAGCTGATACATGCACAACAGTATAACACGACTTCTCCTTCCAGTGGCTTTTTGTTTTGTTTTGTTTTTGAGTTGTTTGTTTGTTTTATCAATTTGATACAATCTAGAGTTATCTAGAGGAACCTCAGTTGAGAAAATACCTCCATCCAGGCTGCCAGTAGGACTTTTTCTTGATTAATGATTGATGATTAATGATTGGTGCAAGAGGGACCAGGCCACAGTGGGCAGTTCCACTCCTAGCAAATGGTCTTGAGTTGTATAAGAAACCAAGATGAAGAAGTCATGCATAACTACCCAGTAAGCAGCATTCCTCCATGGCTTCTGCTCCAATTCCTGCTTCCGGGTTTCCTGACTTGAGTTCTTATCCTGACTTTCCTCACTTAAATGAAGAGTTACCTGGAAGTATATAATGAAATAAGCTCTTCTTCCTAACTTGCTTTTGGTTATGGTGTTTACTGTGATAATGGAAACCCTAAGATAGTGCTGCACCTACGGCTCAGGAAACATTCCCAAAGAGGGAGCAGTAAGATTGTATGAGCCAGAGGACCAGGAAATTCACTGTGAGATTTTTGTCTCCTGGAAATAAGAAGAACTGTACCCACAATATCTTAATAATGTAGTGGATTAAACAAGACCTGAACAAGGACAAGACTAATATGCTAATGTGGAAAGAAAATCTCAGGGGATTCCATACCTAGATGAAGAACTACAGACAATTAAGAATTGTTGCGAGCAGGAGAAATAATCTTCCACAAGGAGGCGTAGGAGAAGTAGTTTTATTAATTTATGAGCCTTTTAATTGTCCAATACCAAGCAGTCAGCACTGAAATCATAGACATGTGACATTAAATGGACTCAGAAGATTATATGAACATATTTGTGTGTGTGTGTGTGTGTGTGTGT
The DNA here is from genome assembly GCA_026225945.1 of Cricetomys ansorgei. Taxonomy (NCBI): domain Eukaryota; kingdom Metazoa; phylum Chordata; class Mammalia; order Rodentia; family Nesomyidae; genus Cricetomys; species Cricetomys ansorgei. Next base: position 16,619,974 of record JAMJFZ010001816.1, on the reverse strand, counting down.
GTGTGTGTGTATGTAACTAGAGAAACAGAGACAATGAATTTTAGAGAGTGAGGTGGCACATGGGAGGGGTTAGAGGGAAGAAAGGGGAAATGATAGAGTTATATTATAATTAAGAATAAAAACTAAGACATTTCAAAGTAGTTTTCTTGAAAGTTTCAAATGTCTAGTAGACCAGACATTTAGCTGAAGTGTAGCAATAAGGCAATCTTGTTTCGTCAAAATCTGCCTTCTAGTTTGATAGCCAATATCCTCGCCTTCTAGATCGTGCCTTCAGCAGACACTGGTGTTGCCGGCCAATGGTATCAGCTTCTGAATTTGTGATCAGTGATAATCTCAGGAAGAAGGCATCAGTTTTAGATCACAGCTGAAGGAAAAAGAGGTTTTAGAAGAGAGTGAGTTGGATATATATACACACATACATACACACATACACATAGATTGTAAGTAATGTGGGCAGGAAAACCAGTTCATAAGCCACATGTGTTATCCACACACCTCAGATGAAACGCTGCCCTCACATTCTTGGTTTATCAGGACCTGCATCTCACTTCCGGATTACTCAGACTGAGAGTAGCTTCCATCAGCATGCACATCGTGCCTTCGGCCACAGGAGGTGCTCCCAGGACTCTGTTAAGGACAGGCCCAGGATGATGCAGTGTTGGTGCTCCCTGCTAAGGACAGAAGAATGCCTCTCAATACCCCATAAGCAACCAGGTCAGGACCAAGAATGATTTCACAGGTATTGAGTCCTGGAACCACTTGAAGTATCGGTAGAATTCACATCAGCATGTCAGAACACAGTCCAGGAATGGAGTTGCTTGGGGAGAATTCTGAGTGCCTGTGAGAACACTCCGTGAAAACAGCACAGAGTCTTGTGACATCAGTTTCTTCAAAACAGGAACTTGTTCTTGAAATGTGTTTTCCTGATCCTTCCAGGTATAGCAGATAAGCTAGGAGTGAATTTACTTCAGATTACTCATTTTTGCTTGCTGTTGTTACTCACTTAAATGTTTAAACTGTGCATCTGTGGAAAAACGTGTTTGTTTTTTTTCCATGTCTGGCTTGTCTTTGTGATTGCATACAGCTTGAACCCATGAGGTCTTTACTCATGTGCCCTTCTTAACCCTCAGAGTATGCATTGTCTGGGGTTCTAAATAAAGTCCCACTGCGTCTAGAGTGGTAACACGAGTATATAGGTATGTATGTATAGCATATATAACATATATATATTATATATATACATACATATTATAATACAGTTATGTACCCACAGGTGTGCCTGCCCACTTCATTCTATGCATATGTGTGCACATGAAATATATGCATAAGTTTGATGAGCACTTCAGGCTGGAAACAAGGGGCAACACCCTTGCATATCCAGGTCTACACTTAGGAAACCCTACTCAGAGGGAAACTAGAAAATGAGAAAGCATCTCCCAACAGGCACTCAAGCCACAGAAGGTCCCGTTTGCATTGTGGACAGGGCAGGATGACTCCCTATCATGTAGACAGTGCTATCCTTGGGTCTCCATTGCCTCTGGTCCTGGGAACATTATACGGCAGGCCTGAAAGCCTTTCTTGGTCTATCACTCAATTTCCATTTGTTGCCACTTTAGATTTCTCTAAATGCCTTGTTTATTTGGTCTCAAAACAGCATTGTAATAGATACTTACTATGAAAAAAAAATTTTAATACAGGCATGTCTCCACCCTCATGAGAATTCAATCGACAGTTCTTTTGAGTTGAGTCATTTTAGATGTTATTTGTTTAAAAATTTAAACTGGATAAGAAGTAATCAGTAAAGGGCATCAAGAAGCACAAACAAGTATAGAGATGATTGATTAAATTTTTTTGACTCAGACATACTTAAAAATCTAGGTTTTCCCTATACAGGGAAAAAAAATTATAAAACTGCTACTGGAAGCCACACAGTATTGGATGGAAACTTCCTTACCAGGCATGGTGTACCACCCAATGAGTTGTTGATCACAGAGCCCTTCAGTCTTCCCAGGAATCTCAGCCGGTTACCATTGCTCTTGGTTGCCTGCCAGAGCTTGGTGGTCAGAACCACTGCTGAAGTCACTGTGCTTTGGCCACAGGACAGAGAGAAATCAAGCTGTACCTAAGATGCAGGCTTCCTCTTTGCTGGCTAGCTTTTAATGTGTCAGTAGGTGTTATCTGGGCTGCCTGGCAAGAAAAATCATCAGTAGTCTTACCTAGCTATGAACTTCCCATGCTATACTACTGACTGGCCCTACAAGATTTGCCATTAGGGCAACAGTGGCATGATTATTATGGGGTTAACCAATTACTATCTGATTAGATTCAAGGCCTGCTCCATATGAGGGAAATCATACCTGATACTGTAATCCTGGTCAAAAGCCCATAGCTGGAATAATCATGGGCCTTGTGGAGAAGCTACTACTCTAGTTTTGATCTGGGAATACGCTAGGTAGGTGAGCATTGCTGTTAGTTTGGAAAAAAAAAAATTTCGTTTTTGCAGTAGGCGTATGTATTTACAGAAATTCATAACTGGTCAACGTGCTGGGAATAAGTGACTATTGTATGTTTAGCCTAAATAGGATTTCTATGTAATCTCTTCAAGGAATATCGCAGAAGAGGTTGCAGTAATAACGTAAGAGCCAGAGGAAGTGGCAAGAGCGTTTTTACACAGTTGCCGACGTGACTGATGTTGTACTCAAAACCTCACAGCAGCCATGACGATCTGCTCACCACGGAGCCATCTGTGTCCCCCATGGATGGGGAAGGAGCTCATGAGGCCCCACCCCTCCTTGAGATATCCATATACACTGGTCTCTGGAGAAAGGGAAGAAGGTATGTTCAGCGGTGGAGCCATTGTTAAGTTGTGCTTACTCCTACAAATAACCCCTTACCTTGCTTCTGTCAGAAACTCTAGTTAGACTCAACAAAACTCATCAAAACAAACAGGAATGGGGATGAATTTAGGTAGGAGGAGGCCTGGTTGGGAAAGGCAAAGGGATCAGTGGGGTGGGAGCAGGGAAAGAGAGAGCAGTGAGGAGAGCTATGACCAAAGTAAGTTATCAACGTGTTTGAAATCCTTACAATGAAACCCGCTATTAAATATAATAGGCACTCAGGATCTCAGAAAGGAATCAGTTCAAGACTACAAAAGGAGATCACTGTGGCGGGTTAAGCTTGACCTTCACACTCACTATCTGTGTAATGAGCCCTTAAACCTTATCAACACCGCTACATGTTTCAGCACACTAAATATTTTCCAACACATTTTGGAGAAAATTTAACTTCTCTATAGTATAACTTAGGTTTTTAACTTACTATAAATTGAAGAGTAAACATTCATTCTTTAACTGTTACCTTACCAATTAAAAAAAAAAAAAGATGCTAAACCTGTTTTTTTTTTTTTTCTTTTCTTAATTCTGTTGATTCTGACTGAAGAGGGATGATATGTTTATAACCTCTCAATGAGATAAACAAGAAAACTTAGCTCAGATTTTCAAAACCACGTGAAGGTTGACAAGAAAGTTTCAATTTTGTAAATGAATTAACGTGTACTTTTAAGAGAAATCATAAAAATTACATGCACACGGTGCAGGCTAACCATACTTTCAGATATGGAATGAACTCTCATTGGAAAGCATTTCTTGCATTAGCTGGAGAGAGTTCATTCTCAAAGCTACCTCAACTTTTGACTCATCTCTAGCCTCCCAAATTATGAGCTCTAAAACGTGTGTAAATTAGTGTCAGAGAATCTCAGATCCTTTCTCTGAACAGCAGACTTAAACTTACATCAGAAGTTTATCAGATTTAATGTTAAAAAGGATGTTAGTTGCTTGGCATGCTTTTGATATAGGAATTATAAGTTATATTTCTACAGATAACAAATGTTATGAATGCTGATTCCAAACTTTATGATTCTCTGTGATATGTGTCGCCAGTGATGATCAAAATCAAAATGATTAAAATCTTCTAAAAGTACAATACATATAAATGTGCACGTGACTATTAATATTCACCAGCAGAATGCGCACCCATCAACGGAAGCTAAGCTTGCCACAGTGGCAGGGGTGGTTACTGGGAGGCATACTTTTATTGCAGTCTGTGTTCTTTGCATCAGTTCGTGCTCTTAAATACAAGATGACTTTATCTCACTGTTCTGATTTACTATCAAACAGCATATTTTATTTGTCTTCTTCCTAAGTGATCAACTTAAACATTGATTGTAAATGTTCTTTCTTGAAATTGGAATAAAAATTACTTTATGTTTCTTGTTTCTAAGTTTTGGCACTATTCCCAATAATATCAATGATCTTTGTTCTACTGCCTTCTATCTTACTTGAACTTTTTTTTTCATGTTACATAATATTTTTGATAATTATTTGAAACTTTCATGCAATGCAGCTGGATCATATCCAGTTCCTATTCCTACCCTCCCACCCCTGTGCCCTCCAAAAAAGAAAGAAAGCAAAGAGAGACCGTAGGAGGGGAAAGGTGTGTGTAGGAGAGAAAAGAAAAGAAAAAGAAATATAAAAGAAAGGAAAACTAAGTCCATTTTGTGTTGCTGAACCTCCACTGGGGCATGTTATGACTTCCAATGGGTAGACCATAAAAGAAGACTAACTCCTATAACTCTGACCCCACCACAAGGCATCAGCTGTGAAGAGCTACACCTAGCATCTCTATCAAAATTTTCTTTTGTTTTAGGATAGGGGAGGTTGGTGCAGAAGCCCTCAGTGTGTCTGATTCTCAGCCACGAGCCTGCAGTCACTGATACAGAAGCTCTACTGCCTGTGGTTGATGGCAGCAGAACAGACCTCAGACATCCACATGGCTTTCAGCAGCAGTCCAGATCAAGGGCATCACTTGGTTTCTGGTGGAAGCATAGTTCAGGAATAGCAACATGGTTTCCAGCTGAAGCAAAAATCACAAACATCAACATGGTCTCCAGAGGCAGGATAGGTCCTGGACATCATGATGGTCTATGCTGGCAGCATACACAGACCAAGGACGTCAACATCAATTACGACAGTGCTGCAGATTGCAGTCAACTACATGGTTTCTGGTGGAGGCCTGGGTCACAGACGGCATGGTGGTCTCCAGCTGTGACAGATCACAGGCATCAGCATAGCTTACACCCACAGCACTGGTCACAGACATCAACTTGGCCCTGGGCTATCGTATGAACCACAAACATCAACAGGGTCCCCAGCAGCAGCAAGGATCACAGACACCAGCATGACCTCTGGTTGCAGTACAGATCATGTACACCAACATGGTTTCCAGTCACAGAACTGATCACAGACATCATCACGGCCCCAGGCATAGCATGGACCATGGACATCAATATGGTGTCCTGACAGGAGCAGGGATCACAGATAACATATCCCCTGGTTTTAGGACAATGGACATCAATGTGGTTCCTGTTTACTTGAACCCTTAATGAGGATAAAAGAAATGCAAATCTTGCCTCTTAAAGAGATTATGTTAGAGACTGTGGTCTTTAAATTCATTATCATTAGACGAAGCAAGCCTCTGTTTACTACTAAATAACAGGATAAATCTGTAAAAGTTTACCTTAATACTTGACCACTGTGGTAGGCAGAATGTGTTGCTTCATGAAGATGAAATCCTCCTTCCCGGAGTCTGTGAGTTGTTGCCTTTTGTAAGAAAAGGAATTTTGCCAATGTGATTGAATTTGGGTTCTTAAAGGCGAGAGTATTTTAAGTCCTACTCCTTGAGATGAAACTCATACCTGATGTTGCTAGGGTGACCAAGAACCTAAGACTAGATTGCCCAGGGACCTAATGTGAAACCAAGTACTACTGTTCCAAAAATAAAATGTAGCAATAATATGACTCCCTGTGACTCATAGAACAGCTTTGCTCAGCTATCATCAGAGAAGCTTGCTTCCTCCTCTAGCGAGTGGAAACAGATACAAAGACACATAACCAGACATTACATAGAGAGTAACACTATGGAACACTCTGCTGTAAACAGGGCTCAGGGCTCAGGGAACCCAGCAGAAGGGGAATCAGAAAGTATAAGAACCAGAGGGGCGAAGGACATCAAGGAAACCCTAACCCTAACCCTCTAAGTCAACATAGTAGACTCACCTATGAACTCACAGGGACTGCACAGGACTGCACCAGATGGCATTCTAGAGCTGGAAGGAGTGTACACATGCCCGCATACCTAAACAAGGAGCAATTTCCAATTGATAATCACTTGCAAATAAACATTTAGTTTCCTCCATGGGAGTCTCACTGGGGAAGCAAACTACTGGTAGGGGTAGCCCATGTGCCCAGCAGTAAATGGCCAACAGGAAATGAACTGAGTGGCATCCTTGGTGATTCCTTGTCTTATAATTTGGTATCGGAGCTTTTTTTTTTAATTTTAACTTTATTTTTATATTTTTTTCTTCTTTCTACTCTACAGATCCTTTGCATATGTTATGGTTTCCAGCTTAGGACTTTTTATGGGACTCCTGGGTGTGTAAACTAGTGGATATCTGTTTCTTGTGCCTTTTCTGGGGCTCTTTTCTTTCTGTTTGCTTGTTTTGTCCTATTATGATGTGTTAGCTTTTATTTTATCTTGTGTATTTTATTATTATCCCTTAGAAGCCTGCTTATTTTCTAATCAGAGACAAAAAACTCAGATGGATCCAGATGGGAAGGGAGATAGGGAGAAATAAAGGGAAGAGAAACTGTAATCAGGATATATAATGTGAGGAAAAAAACCTATCTTCGATAAAAGAAAAAAAATTAAAAAGGAAATTATCCTGGATTTTCAAGGTGGGCCCAGGGTCATCCTAAGTGACCATATAGGACAGAAGTAGGAGGGCTGGCAACAGAGACTCAGAGGTCACGGCATGGTTGCTGGGTCAAGCCACACATTAAGACTGCAGGTGCTGTCTTGCAGAAGCAGGGCCACACAAAGTGTGGATTCCTTTTCAGAGTATCTAGAAAGAGTGAGTGTGTATCCTTTGTGTAGAGAAATATTTAATCTTTTAATCCAGTGGCATAGCTGCTTTAGGGTAGAAAGAATGTTGGTATATACCTTTAATCCCAGTATTCAGAAAGCAGTAGTGGCACATACCTTTAATCCCAGTATTCATAAGGCAGTGGTGGTGAATGCCTTTAATCCCAACACTTGCGAGTTAGGAAGCAGGACTCAGAAGGAGTCCATGTCAGACAGAAAGTGATTTCTGAGATGAGTTAATATGAACAGCAGGCAAAGTGATGAATCAGAGGAAGTTAGCCGAGTGAGGACATGCTCAGCTCTCATGATACAAAAGCAAGCTCTCAGCTCACAGAGGCAGTATGGAGGATAAGAGGCCTAGAGAGGATAAGACACAGAGACAATGAAGTTGTCTGACTAAGGTTAAGGCAGAAAGGCTGACTGAGGCAGCATGGAGCAGTGAGAGCTCACGGAGACACAGAGGCAGCTCGGCAGAAGTATCAAACTGGAAGAGTGAGTCAGTTTGAAGCCCCGCAGAGCAATTCAGTCAGAGAAGTTGCAGCCTTAGTGAGAGTCTTCCAAAGTCAGAAGAGTTCAGCCAGAACAGCAAGACAGTTGAACCAGAAGAGTCAGAGTTAAGAAGGAGATAGTCAGAGTGGCTCCGTCAGCAGTAGGTCTAGATTGAATGGAAGCTGAAATGCTCCAGGGCTCCAGGACTCAGGACCAGTGTTTGAATTAGCTGAAGAATAAACAGCCTTTGGACCTGAACTGATGATTATACCTCAGAGCCTTAACATTAGCTCCATTTGACCAAATCAGGTCTTTTAATTTTCATAATATAAACTTTATATAAAATCATCAATCAATTTTTGTTATTTTGCTAGTCAGTGTTTGCAAGTACTTTGCTATAACATCTATGACAAAGTCACAGATTTAATTGAGTTCCAGAAAACAGAAGAGTTCAATGCTGCTTCAGAAATGCAAAGAGAGAACATACACTGAACTTTCAACATACTGAGTATCCATTAAAATTATTTCTTTTCTAACATGGTACCTGAAAAACCTTAGTAACAACAATGAACCAATGAAATAACAGGAGGGAACTAAAAGTGAAGAACAAAGTTCACAGGCACTAACCTTTCTAAGACTTATCTGCATAATCATCTGATAGTTGGTAGTTTTATTCTCTTGTTCTCTTCAGAGAAGCCTGTGATTCTGGTTAATGATCCTTCATCAAAGGCACAAAAATTTAATAAGACCAGCAAGGGGGAAAAAAAAAGTACTTTGTTAATCCTCCTGTTAACTCTTCCTCGACAAATCCAATTCATGAACATATGACATTTTTGAAAGCTCAAAGTCCATGACATTTTCTTATTGCAAAAAATGTTATTTAAGCAAAAGATCATGCTATGTTAGCTAATGAGAGAGAAGTTGTTGAAACCCACCAACTTAAACCGAGGTGAAACCGAATTACAGTTTTACTCAGTTTTGTTAATATTGTAACAAAATATCTGTCATTGGGTAATTTATAAAGAACAGAGGTTTTTTCTTTACAGTCCAGTGTCGCTGTGTCACTGTCTGACAAAAACCTCTTTGCTGTGTCATTTATGGGGGATGTTAGAGAGGAAAAGCACACATTGAGAACAGACTTTGGCAAACTTGCTTTCATCACAAACCTACCCTCTCGTCAGGAAAAGTGATGTTATGCTGAATCCCATTTCTGCAATAACAGCATAAATCCATTCATGAGGGCAGAATGCTAGCAACCTAATCACTGGTTAATGATCCCACCTCTTAACCTTACCACACTGGGGTTTAGGTTTTCAACATATGAATCTGAAAAGACACACTTCAAGCCAGTGCTTTCCAAATCTAAAGTGAGCAAGTGTTACTCACAAAGAGTGATTTTATGGTGAGATGAAATACTGGTTGACTACTGTCTTTCCATGAGTTATTTCTCAGTTGTTATGATAAAAACCAAGACCAAAAGCAACTTAAGGAAGAGGTTATCTGGGATTACGATTCTAGGAATACAACTATTCACTCTCAAAGCCTGCCCCCGGTGACCTACCTGTAGCAAGGCTGTACCCACTAAATCTCCCCAAACAGGGATCAAGTGTTCAAATGCCTGAACGTACAGAGAACATTCTCATTCAATTCACAATATCATTGGATGCGAAGATGGACATACATGTTGGGATCCATATATACAAGGTATCTGACAAATCTAGGATTCTCAGAGTCTACAGTAGCATCCAGGATTCACCTCAGGCATCCTTGAAATAGTATTAGAGACTTCATCAGGGGCTCTTTAGAAATTTGGTAGCTGCCCCTCTTCATTAAATGGCTCTTGCTCTGAAACATTCTCATTCTTCAAAGCTGTTTTTGCTACCTCTATTTACATGATTTATCACCATCCAATCAAAACTTGTGTTTAGGCATATAAAGTTCATATAAGTGCACAGACTCCTGAATTTTAAGGCACACTGCGTAGAAGGAAATACTCATCTCCTCAATTAGATTTCCCATTCCTTCCCCAGTGTTCCACTAACATTAGATCAATGTGTAGGGAAAACATGGGAGCTATTACAACCAATCAGGGTACTTGAACTCTTTCTCTAGGTGATCTTATCAACTGTTAATAATACCCCCTGGGGACATCTATCAAACATATGCTTGTCTGTCCTGAGGATGAGGATTAAAGACATGAACAAGGAAATATAGAATAGTTCTCATATATAAAGGAAGGCCAGGCAGCTAATACTTATTGAGTAACTCATTTCCCTGTCATATTTTATATACCAATCCAAATAAAATCTCATGATCTGAGCCAATAAGTCTGCATTGAGAATGCTCTTCTACCTCTTACTGCAAGGACCACAGCTCACATTCTCAGTGTCAATAAGTGTTATAGGTCAGTGATTCCTTTATCTTTTGGTTTGTATGTTACTTTGTGACTACTTTAACTATTTTCATGTTTACGATGAATGTAGGCAGGTAGAGATAATAGGATAGTTTTTTTCTGAGTTAAACACATATTTTCATGCATAGGGATGACCAACAAAGGCATACTTTTACATATACACAGATATAAAGATATATATGCATGTAAGATAAAATGTATTTTGGATTCTTGCCTTCATTTCCTGTTTACAATAAAGCCATTGTGTGGATACAGTTAACTGGGACATTTTCTCAAATCTGGAAACTAAACACCTGTATCAATAAACATCTTCGATAGAAATGCTTAGGGAAAAATTACCTATAGCTTCAGCAATTATAGACAGTATGAATGGCAAGGAACATGAAGGATGAAATCCTATTGTTGTAACCATTACGTATTAACTCTTTTGTTGTAGTTGTTTGGATTATAATTTATTGTCACCAGCAGTATAACAGTAAAAGGGGAGTAAGAACGCCTATTTCAGTGGCAAGATTACTATTTGAAACAAAATTTTCACAGTTCAATTATTTGATGCCTGCTAGACCATTCCACTGTGGCTAACGAATAGCTTTTCTTTCGTATGATGGCTCCAACTGGTTTGAGGATGACTCTGAGGTCATTTTTAGCCATAGTGAACAAAAAGCTCATTGCTAGATCACCAATGTCTAGCCCTGGGATCTAATCTTCTAGGATGGAAGAAGATTAGATGAGCAGCGGTATTCACGGCACGTTTCTGCCCTTCCCTCTCTAGATTAGCAGTTAAATCATGCTACACATCTCCTCTTCCAAGTAAAATCAGCTTATCAATTAAGACAGATTACCTTATCTCTTATTAATTGAAAAAATACTCATTTTCTCCTTGCGAAGAGCACTAGAGAGGGGCTTTGATAGCAGACGTTTCAAAGATAGAATTTGTTTTAATGAAATGTGCTTTATATTTCAAAGTCGTATCATAAATTCATGATTGAAGATGTGAGAAATGAAAGAACAGTCACTGCTCTGTTCTCAGCAAGGTCTCAGTGTCTTTTATATCAGACTGTTCTAAAAGCAGGAAAGAGAATACTGCTCGGAGCTTAAGAAACAGCAGTACTATAGAACATTTCTCCTGACTTTACATCTTTATAATAAAAGTTCTGCTATAATAAAATCGTTGCTGAATTGTGTCTTTATGTCTTTATGGCTATATGAATATTCTGGGGAGGCAGGAAAATGTCATTTGTGTCACAGTCGTTCTCTGCCTGTCACAAAACTGGAGTATAGTTTGTGACAGTTTTCTTTTATCTTTAAAGTTTGACTCATAATGTTTATAACAAATGTTTATAGCAAATTTAAAAGTAGGTAGTAGTAATTTACAGTATCAACTTATGGTTATAAAAGTAACCATTATAAATTGTAAAGTATCTAATTTTATCTACTCCAAGATTCTATTTAGAAGAAAAAGATTCTAAAAACAAATAAGGAGACAAAAGTAATGAAGGCTCTAATTCATAATCTTCGTATGTAGTTGGGGGAAAACTCACTTTCTACTATGAAGTTAAAATATATTGACTAAATTCTCATGTTTTTTTTTTTTTAATTTGTATTTTGGTACACAATACAATACATAAAATTTGTCACATATATTGTGACAAAAACAAAAACCTTTTGTTTGGCCTTTGGTGGATCAGCTAATTGCGTATAAAAGACCCCACTCTACAGTTGTTTTAAGAGTGGCCTCCTATATATGGATATATCTCATTCAAAAGCCACCAACTATGTGCATTCACATGAAAATTTCACCCAGTGAATTCAAATCTACCTTCACTTGCTATGGGCTAAGGCAGTACTCCAAGATGAAGCAAGCAAACTTTGACTATAGGATTATGCAGGCAAATGGCCAAGAGTCAAAAATGACTTCCTCTCTTCCTTCTAAACTGTTAGATCTCACTCTCTGCCTGGGGTTACTCTTCTTGCATTAACATTTCTTCTCCATCTCTACCAGTTCTAGAACTTTCCACCCCATATGTAATATATATATATAAATTTCATCATTTCCTATATATATTTAAATTGTTAGAATATATTAGTGTATTAATATACAATACATTAGTATAGATAAACAAATATACCATTCAGTCATTTCACATAAGACTATTTTATGCTTACACACAGTAAGGCAAAGATCACTTCAGTTTCTCACACTTTCCTGTTGTCATTCTCCTTGACTAACTCTAACATTTGAACACTTCCGACTTTCCAAAAGTCTGAATATTTTGCACTCTTTCGTGACATCATGTCTTACTCAAATCTTCCTTTCTGTCTTTGTTTCCCTCTTGTTTTAATGAGCATGTTCTCTCCACTGTTGGTCCCCGGTTTCTTGGGCCAATATTTGCTTACTTTTGTTTGATTTGTTTAGGAAAAAATGAAATACTTTAAAATGGTCAAAATAAAACTATAAGGTGAGTTTCTGTTAATGTCTGTAGCTGCCCTTTGGAAATATCTCAATCTCTATATAGCACCTTTGTGTGTTTTTGACTAGTTTATTCTGCAACTCAGTATTCTATAGAATGGTTACAATAATGCAACTGATTAAGATGCTTATAACCCAAAATAAAAATTTTGTGTGATGATACATTTGATTGCTGCTGTTAGGAACATATGATTTCAAAGATTACATTTTATTTCCCCGAAGGATACTAAAATGTTTGACATCTGTCCCAGTGAGGTTTTATCATCAACTTTGTTGGGAGAGATAAGCTTGGTGTCTCAGAAAGGAACACAGAAACAAAGAAAAGTAATTCGGAAGGCAATTTCTTTTTGTATAAAGGGGCACTAGATGCCAAATTGTGCTAATGAACATACTTCTCAAAATGGCTTCTTTGTATCCAGGACATAGACAATGACTGAGTCTCATCCCATTGGTGGAAGCTCAATCTGATGTAATTAACAATCTGATGTAATTGGTTAATTGGTGCAAAGGGGAAATGAGAGGTTCAGGAATTATGGGTACTGATTGAGTGTGTGTGTGTGTATATATGTATATGTGTATATATATATGTATATATATGTGTGTGTGTGTATATGTGTATATATATATATGTATATGTGTGTGTGTGTGTGTGTGTGTGTGTGTGTATTATATATATATGGCTTCTCACAACTTGATACTACTGAGATTTACCTGAGACGAGATTTACCATTTTTTTTTTTTTTTAACTCTGGCTGTCCTGGAACTCACTCTGTAGACCAGGCTGGGCTTGAATTCACAGCAATTCACATTTCTCTGCCTCTCGAGTGCTGGGATTAAAGGTGTATGCTACCAACGCCTGGCTAGAAGGAGGAATCTTAATTGAAGAATTGTCCTGATGAGATTGGCCTGTGGTCATATTTGTGGAGACATTGTCTTGAGTGCTAACTGATGAAGGAGAGCCAAGCCCACTGTGGGCGGCATTATTCTGAAGGCTTGTGATTACAGACTGTAGAAGAAATACAGCTGAGCATAAGCCAGGAAGTGATGTAGTAAGCAGTGTCCTGCAAATTCAGATTTATAAGAACAGTTCCTACCTGTGAACACAAAATTTTTACTTGATTTGAGCAAACAAATGCAGAAAGGACAAATACAAATAGAAAAGACACATCAGATTCCGGGTCATGCATTTGTTAATATATTCATTTCTCTTGGCAAGTTTGTTCAAAATTAATGGTGTGTGTGTGTGTGTGTGTGTGTGTGTATTTTGTATATGCACACTGTATATCTCTGTCTACTGTATGCTCACTGTGGAGAGCAAGCCATGCACTGCTTCAAGTGACTGCCCTGCTCTAAGTTGTATAAAGCAATGTCTCTCTGCTGTGCCTTTTACAAATCAGCAGTGGGCTCCACTTTAACCTCAAGTACACGGTTATCCTACATCTTCTTTGAAAAGATATTACCACCTGCCCCACAGGAACTATGAGCATGGACTGATAAATAACTTCTTCCTACAAGCAAACAGGTACCTGATCCAAAAGACAAGGGCATAAAGGCCTATTGAAACCATAGAAAAAAATGGTCCATGAATCTATCAAACACAACAGGACAAAAAAGGGTACAATAGACTCACCTGGACTACATAAAAGGGGGAACATCTAGTACTGCAATGGCAGGGTCACCACTGACCTCCAGAGTGTGTGAGTGTGTGTGTGTGTGTGTGTGTGTGTGCTCTTGTGTGTGCAAACATGAACATGTGTGTGCATACCTGAGTGCATGAATGTGTGTGTGCATGTGTGTGCATACATGAATGTATGTGTGTGTGTGTGTGTGTGTGTGTGTGCATGTGTGTGTGTGTGTTGAGAGACCAACAGGCATAGAACCCCCAACTGCCATTGGACCTTTACCTCCACAGAGTCCCCATTGCTTGAAAAGACCCACTTTTTAAAGGAATTATTTTAATAAATAAAGATAAACAATCAAAATTATATTTGAGACTTTTCTGACACTGTGTCTCTATCCTCCACCATTCTAATCATGTGTGTGTGATTTGCACAATGAGTTGTTAGCTGTCCATCAGTCCATCTGGACATGGTCTGGCTACTCTCTGTATCTGCAGTGCCCAGGTAGGCTAATATCTAACCACCTACAGTGACTCCTTTTCCCACTTTTGTATCAGCTGCCTTCTTTTGCCACTGAAAATGCTATATCATCTTTAACCCTTTCATATCCACCTTCTGTGTGTGTGTGTGTGTGTGTGTGTGTGTGTGCACACACACGCGCGTGCGTTTGCACGCACATGTGTGTATGGGTATGAAAATATTACTGTGTGAAATGTAATGCATGATCTGAAAGTTAATAATAATAATTAAGGTTGGGATAAAAAAGCTGGTGCTTGATAGTGGCCATGCCATTGAGGGAAATCAGGATTTCTTGGTTAATTAAAACTAATGAAACTGATATAGTTTGTGAATTTAATACTCAGTAAATTCTTCTATTGCAGAAAGGCAAACACATATTTGTCTCTGTTTCTGACAGAGCACACACTTCACACATGCACAGACAAACATATGCAGAAGCACACACATCAAGTTTAGAATTAGCTGTAGGAAGTCTTAGAGACGTACTAGCTTATTGGGAAATATTTAAAATTAATATTTATATTTGTATTAGGGCTTTGGACATATTATTTTATTAGATATGAAGGCTCACAAGGATTCTCAGTGAAGGCACCTGAGAAGTCAGGCTCTTATGCATGTATGAATCATGACCTTTCTAATCCTCAGTTTATATTTCTTTGTGTTTTATCACGTTTTTTCCTTTTTATTTAAACATCTCAGGAAATGCCCAAATATCAGTGAAATTTTACTTTTGCTGACATGGGGGAGTGGTGACAGCTCTGTGGTTAAAATCATTGGCTGCTTTTCCAGAGGACTCAGGTTCAGTTTTCAGTACCACCCTGCAGCTCATAACTATCTGTAACTCCAGTCCCAGTGCATCCAACACCCTTTGATGCCTCCTCAGGCACCAGACATAAGAGTGCAGACAGAATATCCCTATATATACGTGCAAGCAAAGCACCCATACAAATAAAAATAAAGAAATAAAACTATTTTTAAAACCTTTTCTGGTACTGTGTTTCTCTACTCTGCCCTGCTAATTATGTGTGTGTGTGGTTGGCACAATGAAATAATTTATTCTACCACAATGACAACAGTGATTAGGAAACTGATTTTATGCTGTGACTTTTTGATGACATCTGTCAGATAGATAATAGAAATATATTCTCTGACGAGTGAGAAATGACAGCAAATCTCATGCGTACTTTCTGTTTATCTTGTGTCTATTTGAGTGCTCAAATTAATTAAGAATGTTGTGGCCACTGATAATGAAAAAAGGTCTCAGAGATCTGAATTAGCAAGATTGTGTGCTTCTAGTTTGCTTTTGGCCTTTGCCTGGGGCTGTAAAACTGAAGATACTATCAGTGTGTTGTTGGTCTATCTATGTGTCTATGTGCCTGAAATCGAGAAAGTCCTTCATGACCTCACACTATTTAATTACGGAGTGCTTTCTTGGTTATGATGGATTGCAATAAATTAGATTTTAATCTCTTTTAAATCAAGAGTTCTCTTTTGGTGGTTTGCCTGATTTTCTAGGTTTATTCAATCAGATATGTCCACATATTTGGTTACATTGGACTAGACTGTTTTACAACTAAAAAGTAAAAAGCTTACAATAATACAACAGAATAACCTTTGAGTTTATGAGACTTTTTTCTGTTTGTATGTGTGAGTGTTATTAGAGCTTGTATTAGTCACTGTTCTAATACTGTGAAGAGACACCATGAGCCAGACAACTTTTATTAAAAAAAAAAAAAAAAGCAATTGGGTGCTTGTTTACAGTTTGGAGGTTTAGCCAGTACTAGAGCAGTATCTGAGAGCAACCTTCTGATCCCTAGACAGCGAGGCAGAGAAAGAGAGAAACTGGGACTGGCATGGGCTTTTGAAATCTCACTATCGGTGGCATGCTTCCTACAACAAGTCTACACCTCCTAATCTTTCTAGTCCTTTCAAATACTGTCACTCCCTGGTGACTAAGCATTCAAATATATTAGCCCGTGGGAGGCCGCTCTTATTCAAAATACCACATTCCCTCCCTGGCCCCCATAGGCCTATAGCCATATCATGCCAATGCCATGAACCCCAAACTCTTCAATTTAGCATCAGGTAGATTTTTAGGCAATGGCAAAAAGCAGCCACATTCTTTGCAAAATATCACAAGAATGGTCTCTAGTCCACTTACTAATATTCTCCCCTCTGAAACGTCTTGATCTGACATCCCATGGTCCAAATTACCCTCAGAACTGTCTTTCATGTTCCTACTTGGATGACCCATGAGGCCCTGATTAAAACATCGAACACCTTTTCTAGTCCAGTGTCCTGAAGTCTCCCGTAGTTTTCCAACAAACAGCATGGTAAGGGCCGTTACAGCAATACCCCACTCCTCCATGAATAAGGCAACCCCTAAAATCATTTCTTCAACAAATATTTTACATTTATACATTTATTTAGCAGTTTTCTCTGAGATTAAAAACTCCATCTGTTTTAGAAAGGAAAATCATTAAGCCATGTTAGCGGGAAAGTGAAACAAAAGGATGTTCTACGGAGAGGTAGAATATTCTACCCTACAAGGAAGCGCCCTAAACTCAAGACAGTGCTTTAGGAAGTCCCTGAAACTGATCAGATTCACTAGGCCTTCCTTCCCCAAGTTTATAGAAAATGTAAGAATAGCTAAGCGATATTCTCAGACAAAATGAGTTGTCTAGAGGCCAGCTGAGCTGCCTGGAAGAGCCCATCTCCAGTATGCTAACTGGATGGAAGTTCCGAAGTAGGTGCCAGATTTCCAGCTTTCATGAGCTATCACCCATGCTGTGGTTGTCTTTGAGTCATTTCTGCTTTTGTAGTAATCCCTCACCATATTCCTGTAAGTTACTCCAATAAAACTCATGGGTCACCAAGTCGGACTTTACTGATATCCGTACTTTGGTCTGTTGATGGTTCCTTATCTGTGGCGAGTAGATTTTTATCCCTGTGATACATGAACAGTATCACACATTAGTCACTTTGGTTGGATACATTTCATAAATAAATAAATAGGATAAAAAGTTATTTCCATGTGTCTATTACTTTCTTAACCTTTAGTTTTTTATTTTACTCACTGATTTTACTTTTATATTCTGACTGTTGGTAATTCCCTAGTAATTGCTTCATAGCCAATATCCAGAGCACAAGTAAGTTGATTCTTATGAGAATAGTTATTTTTTAATTATAGAAACTAATTTTGTGTCAGTCAGAAAAAACTTAAAAATTATAAAGACGTGCATAAAATCAGAAAAACAGATCACTAGCACAACTGTTTGGCATATCTAACCAGGTTATAAAATAATGGTGATTATCTCTAAATTCCTAGACACTGAAGTGCTTTACACACTCAACATTTAATGTGAGTCTTCTGTCTAAAGAGACGCACCTTCTTTCGTGTGTAATCATTCTGGTAATAGTCTCAGCTGTGAAGGTCTCAGTGTTCTTACACTGGCTTCATACTATGCGACTTTTATTTTCTTTAAAAACTAAACATTTTCTATGATTTTTTTAAACAATGAGGAACAAAGATGCTCAGGGTTTGTGCCAGAAAGATGGTTCAGCAGTTAGGCACAGCTGCCATACCTCCAGCTCCAGGGCATCAGGCAATGCCTTACAACATCATGGCCTCACATACACAAACTCACACACAGACACAGATACATAGAGACATTTTGTAAAAGTTCCCGTGTGTTCGAGTTTCATTCTTGATGTGATAAAATAATTTGACCAGAGCAATTTAGCAGAGGGAAGAGTTTATTTCTTCTTATCCTCCCTTGTCACAATCCATCACTGGGAAAAGTTAGAGTAAGAGCTTAAGCAAAAACCTGAAGAAGAAACTGTGGAAGAACGCAACTCATTGGCTTGTTCACAGGCTCACACTGAACTAGCTTTTGTGTACGTCCCAGGACCTCCTTAATTCTTCATAGACATGTCCACAGAACAAGCTGATAGCAACAATTAGTAAATTGAAACCCTATTTCCCCCTCAGGTGATTCTAGGCTGTGTTAAGTTTACTGTTAGTGCTAATTAAGACACAAAGGTAACAATTTTTTCAGCTAAGGCAAAATAAGGAGAGGAAACTGCTCATCCAGTGCCTTACTTACTTTCCTATTAATGTGATAGGATGCCACGACCAAAACCAACTTGGGAAGCAAAGGAAATCTCGCATTACAGCTTGTAGTGGATCATCTAAGGAAGTCAATGCAGGAACTCAAGGCAGGATCTTGGAGGCAGGAGCTGGTGCAGATACCATGAAGGATGCAGGTACCATGAAGGATGCAGGTACTGTGAGGGATGCAGATACATGAAGGATGCAGATACCATGAAGGAGCATTCTTTACTGGCTTGCTCCCCATGGCTTCCTCAGCCTGCTACTTTACAGCGCTCAGGACCACCAGCATAGAGACAGCACATTCCACAGTGAGTTAGGGCCACCAACAGCAATCATGAATCAAGAAAATGTGCTACAGGCTAACCTAGCAAGGGAAATTTTTTTCCATTGAAGTTTCTTCTTCCAAAATGACTCTAGCTTGTGTCAAGTTGACATAAAACTAGCCAGTACACCTACATAACCATATTCTTTATTACCATTTTGATAAAATCAATTATTAAATAACATTAAATGTAATTCACAATTGTAAAGTTTTATCCCAGAATACCTATGCAAATCAATATTTTAAATCATTAAAAACAATCCATTTGTAGCAATCTTTAGCATGATCGTTGAACTTTCTAAATATTCATAGGTACTAAGAAGAAAGCCATTCTGGCTACAGATTGCTTGTAGAAAATGTTCAGATTTTTTAACAAAAGAGTAAAGGGAAGAAAAATTATTAATCATATCAAAGATTTAAAAATCAACTCTCGTGAATACTTTTGGTAAGTTTTTTTCCTTTGCACATGGTGAAAATTTTAAAATAGAATGACAATTCATTATAATAATGAAACAAAAAAGAGATGCAACATTTACTCCTTTTATTAAAGATACACAAAATTTCTAGATCTGTAAAATTCAAAATGGCCATCCAGACCATCATTTTCATAAATGTCAATACAATTTTAGAGTGAAAAAGTAGTGAGTTTGTTGCATAAATGTATCATTCTAGACAGTGAAATTCACAATATTGTTTGTTATCAGTGTTCTAAATAAGAGAATTGGATTCATCTCTATGTGGTTTTTTTAAGGATTTATTTATTTTTATTTTATGTGTATGAGAGTTTTGTATGAATCTTTCTATGAGCACTGCATGCATGCCTCGTGTGCTTATATAGAGAGCACCAGATTCCCTAAACTGGAGTTACGGTTGGAAGTAAGGCACCATGAGGGTGATGGGAATTGAATCAGGATTATCTCTCGGGCCCCTCTCTCTGCTTCCCTGAAAAACAAACCCAGCCTTCCAGTCTCTGTTTGGCACCAACGCAGGTAGACATTGTCTGAGTCAACTCAGGCCATGACAGCCAGCTAACCAGAACAACAGGTAGGAAGTCTGCCTGCTCAATCTTCCCATTAAACCAGATTGATCCCCAAAGACCCAAACCACCACTATCTTCCCATTGCCACAGTGAGTTCCTGTTACCAACTGAGGCAGATATCCCGTGCTCCAGCACAGGTCACACCGGTCAGCAAGAAGAACAGTAATCAAGTCCCAACCCGTAACTCAGGTGGAGACTCCATGCTGGACCAGAAGCCACAAAGAACAGAAGACCAGAGAGAAAAATAATTCAAGGAACCAAACACCCATCCAACAAAGACAAACTCAGGAATTCTGGAAATGACCTAGATAAGCAAAAGAAACCACAGAGTAAGCTTCACCAACAGAATGCAAGAGATGGAAGAGAGAATCTCAGGAGTTAAAGATACAATAGAATAAATGGATATATTAGTCAAAGAAAATGCTAAATCTAAAAAATTTGTGACACATAACATCCAGGAAATCTATGACACTATGAAAAGACAAAACATAAGAATTATAGGAATAGAGGAAGGAAAAGAATCCCAGCTCAAAGACCCAGAAAATATGTTCAACAAAATATTAGAAGAAAAATTTCCTAACCTAAAGAAGGAGATGCCTATCAAGGTAAAGGCACATGGTACAGAACACCAAGTAGACTGGACCAAAAAAGAAAGTCCCCTTGACATAATAATCAAAACACTAAATATACAGAACAAAGAAAATGTTAAAAGCTGCAAGAAAAAAAAGAGCAAGTAACATATAAAGGCAAAATTACACCCAACTTCCCAACAGATACTCTAAAAGTCAGAAGGGATTGGATAGATGTGAGGTCTCTAGGAGACCACCGATGCCAGCCCAGACTACTATACCCAGCAAAACTTTCAATCACCATAGACAGAGAAAACAAAATATTCTGTGATAAAGCCAAATTTAAACAATATCTTTCTACAAATCTACCCCTACAGAAGGCACTAGAAGGAAAACTGTAGCCCAACAAGGTTATTTACATCCATGAAAACGCAAAAAATAAATAATCTCACAGCAGAAAAATCAATAGAAGGGAGGCACACACACATCACAGCCAGCAACATCAACAACAAAATAGCAGGACATAATAATCATTAGTCATTGATGTCTCTCAGTATCTATGGCCTCAACAGCCCCACTGAAAAAGGCACAGAGTAACAGAATGGATTAGAAAACAAGACCCATCCTTCTGCTGCATAATTGAGACACACCTCACTGCTAAAGAGAAACATTATTTCAGAGTAGATGGTGTGAAAAATATTTTCCAAGCAAATGGTTCTAAGAAGCAAGCTGGTGTAGCCATTCTAGTATCTAATAAAATAGACTCCAAACCAAAATTAATCAAAAGAGATGGGGAAGGACACTTCATAGTCACCAAAGGAAAAATCAACATAGATGACATTTCGTTTCTTAACATCTATGCACCCAATGCAAGAGCACCATGTTTGTTAAAGAAACATTACTAATGCTTAAAATATACACTGACCCTCACGCACTGGTAGTGGGAGACTTCACTACCACATTCTCATCAACTGACAGGTCATCCAGACAAAAACTAAACAGAGAAATACTGAAGCTAAAAAGATGTTATAAGCCAAATGGAGACAGATATCTAGAGAACATTTCACACGCCCCACAAAAGAATATACCTTTTTTTCTCAGCATCTCACAGAACCTTCTCCAAAATAGACCACATAGTTGGTCACAAATAAGTCTCAACAGATATAAAAAAGGAGAAACAAGCCCTTACATCCTATCAGACCACCATCAATTAAAGATGTATATCAACAATAGAAAACTTACAAACTCATAGAAACCGAAGGACTCACTACTGGATGAATGAAATGATTCAGTGAAAATGAATACACAACATACTTAAACTTATGGGTCACAGTGAAAGCAGTAGTAAGAGGAAAGTTCATAGCAAGAGGTGCCCATTTAAAAGAATTGGAGAGATCTAATACTAGCAATCTAACAGCACTTCAGAAAGTTCTAGAACAAAAAGAATCACACCCAAGAGGAGTATGTGGCAAGAAATAATCAATCCGGGGATTGAAATTAATAAAATCAGAGAAGGGAAGGAAGGAAGTGGGTGAAGGAAGCAAGATTAAGCAATGCTTACCTGGGCTCAGTCTCATAAGGAAGAGAAACAGGTCACTGCAGTTGTCAGGGTTCTGAAGAGAAAGAGACCCAAAGGGAAATTGATTAAGGAAGTGATTATAAGCACTGGGCTTACATGATTATGGAGGTGGAGAATCACCTGGTTCTGCACTGTTATATAGGGTCCAGAGAGCTGATGTTGAGACATATTGAGTTTGAATATCTGAGAACAGAACTGAGGGGGAAAGTTCCAGTCTGAGGCAGGAGCAGGAGACCAATATCTCATGTGCTGATCGGCAGGGTGAATTCCCCACTCAGCCTTTGGATTCTATCCAGGTTTCCATCTCATTCTGTGCAGTCCAGTGTAGTAACACTCTGTCCTCTAAGCACAGCAGCTATGACCACGTCATTCAGAGCAGTTGTGGTAATTTATAAGACCTCCCTATGATCAACCATACTGGTAGCTCCTTTTGGAGGAAGAGGTGAGAAAGGTCATAAGGCTTTCACTTGTGATCTCAGCAGCTTCTCCTTCACTTCTCCACTAGCCAAATGCAGTTCGTCCTGAGCCACACATGATCTCAGTGACTGGGAGGTGCTAGGTCTCACCAAATACGGAAGGCTAACTGAATGGGGATTCCATCTATACATCTATGGTTAGGTTGTCAAGCATGCTGTGGTCGGACTTTCCAATGATGTGGCTAGTTGTGGTCCTCTATACTCCTACCAATAACCCCCTCGCTCCTGCTCTCTGCCAGGAAGTATCCAGGTAACACCCAACCATGCTGGGAAAGGAAACTGGCTTCACTCAGTTTACCAAATGAAATACTAATCTTACCAAGAAGAGCTCTCATGGCACACAGTAAATGATTCTTAACCAGAGACATTTGCATACTCAGGGCCCAATTTTCAAGCTGACTCGTAAAATCAATCATTGCAGTTTGACTCAAAAGCCTACTATAGGAAGACACAGTATTCATGCCCCTCAACTGCCATGTTGGTGCACTACTACCCAGGTGAGGAGAATATTCTTAATCTCTTCTGGTAGCTACTTTGCAGTCAGAATATTGTCTGGCAGAGAGCTAGGTGTGGTTCTGCTTGCCTGTAATCCCAGCTCTTGGAAAGCTTAGGCAGGATGATCATTGTCGTAGGACCTTTAAGGGCAGGGCGAGTGGGTTCCATAATAGATACCTGTCTAAAAAGTGAAGATGAAGAATAATAAAAGAAAAGGGGATCTTGTAGCCAGAAAAATGACAAAGGTGCCTGGAGACGAGAGGATGCGGGAACAGCAATAGCACTGACAGCATGCCCGGGGCCTCTTGAACGTTAGTGTCAATTTTAACTCTTACATATTATTTTGCAATGAAGACCTCAATTCAATGGATTTTGGTAGCATTTCAAGCTGATGCCCTTGGTGTCGGTTCACCACCATATTTCTCTTCCTGGAGGTTTGAAAAGGAGGGGTGGTTTTAGCGACTTACCTCATCTTCTATTTACTTCAGCCTTTCAGAACACATAGGACATATGCATAGAGTATCATCCCAGTGGAGATGTTTGATAGTCTAGTGTGCTATCAACAAAAGAGGCTGAAGGTTAGATCATTGGTTGATTAACTTTTTACCAAAATTAGCTTTAAAAATGTTATGGGGTTGGGGAATTACCTCAGTGGGAGAGCACTAAGCACCAGCCCCTACATTGGATATTTTGCTCCTGGAAACCACACACTCACACACACACACACACACACACTGTAATCTAGTACATGTATATGTGTGTATCTTCACATTTTAAGCAGAAACAAAGAGCTTTCATAGCACAATCTGTTTCTTCTCAGTCTATTATTCTATTCTTTCTATCTGACTAACAAAATTTATTTTATAGTATACTGCTAGTTGTTAACAAGTAGTTTAAAACATGACCCATATGCTGGAGACTGAATTGAGATTCTTATAATGTATTTTTGCTCCATTTATGAAAAATTATATTTACTTATTCACACTCTTTCATGACCTGCCTGAGACATGTGAATATTTGAAGGGGGCCAGGATTATGGAACTCTCTCAAGCTTGCATTTATTAATCATTTGCTCTATGTTGATTTCGATGGGAAGCTGAGAACTGCCTGAAAGGGTGGTGAAGGATGAAGGAAGCTGTGTCGTGAAGCAAGGTGGCTGCACTCAGAGAAATAAGGGTTCTACGGCTAACTGGAGCTGCACACCCTAGATGGCCACCGTTGTCACCCAGATGCAGCTGTCTCTCAAGGTCTTTCCTCAGTTTCTACCCTAGTCCCTTGTTAAGTTTCTAAGTGTTCCTTCAAATGCTGTCCCCTTGAGAGAATCCTAAGCTAACTTTTCTGTTTCTGGTCTAGGTGACTTTTCTATGTCTCTTACAACCCGATAGATGATGAGCTATATTGTGGGATGACAAACTATAGTACGACCCTCACCTTACTGGATTCTAAATTCAAGTCTGTAATATGTTTGCACTGAGCACAGTTGTGTCGGGCCACTGTGTCATATCTTGAGTGTCCTAAAATCAGCAAGGTGGCCATATTCCTGGAAGCTGCTCACCATTTAATGAAGACAATAAATGAAATGATAAGAGAGTGAGTGCAGTGTCCAGGCATGTCTCTGCAGTTGCAAATGGAAAACATTTAGAACAAGGGTCATCAACCTTTTCTTTTTTTCTCTAAAATATGAGATAGTAAATGTTTAGCTCTCTGCTCTGAATCTTACTCAATTCTCTGAGAGCAGCCAGAGAAATAGGAGAAGACAGTGAGGATGCTTGTTTCCAAGTAAAACCTTATTTATGAAAGACAGGCAGCAGTTGAGAATTGCCTCAGACCTTAGCATACAAGCTTCTCATCTGTAAAGGTCTGGGGATGGGTGGAATAGTCTTCCCAAAGACACTCTGAACAGATGTTGGAAGACAGTGTGAATTCCACAGGAGGTGAGAGGCCCAAGATAAGTCTGCCCCGCAGTGAGAGGTCTTATGAGCAAAAGAGAGATGGAGAGAGTGAGTATAGATTCTGGTGTTCAGGGATAAATGCTTGTTTCATCCACATTTTGGGCCTTGGTTGAATTTCTCATCTGTGTGAACTACAATGACAGGTGTTTGCCTTCTCTGCTTGCCAAGGCAGACAGGTGTCCTAGGCTCTGTCATCCTAAGACATCTTGTGAGACTTAAACTCATGAGCCAGGGAAATAAAGGGTCAGTATGTCTTGGTCTGTCTCTTTCTTTCAAATCTACCTTAGACTTAGCGGTACCTATATTTGATGTCTCTTAGGTAATACTTGACATAAGCTAGGTAATGAAGGAATCTGTCGAATAAATGAATTTATAATATTTGTTCATGTTTTAAGAACACCTGAGATCTACTCATCAATCATGTTAAAGGTCAAATACAGTATTAATGATGATGCACAGTGAGTCTGCAGGATTGTTCACACACAGTATTGATGAAACACTGTGGTGCACAGTGGGTCTGCAGGACAGTTCACATACAGTATTAATGATGCATAGTGAGTCTGCAGGACTGTTCACATACAGTATTAATGATGATGCACAGTAGGTCTGTAGGACAGTTCACATATGGTATTAATGATGATGCATAGTGGGTCTGCAGGACAGTTCACATACAGTATTGATGAACACTGTGGTGCACAGTGAGGACTGTTCACTCTGCTCAGCTTAAACATTAACTGTCTGGGAACTCCTTCACTTCCTCCCAGCTACCATTTCTCAGTCCATGGATTCACCATTCAGCCACGTCATACAAATCATGGCATCATGTGGAATTTCTTTCGCTGATTGACACACTTTGCTGAGCATTTACTCTTCAAGACCTTTGAAGGATTTAATGAGTGACAGGAGGGAAAGGCCCACAAAGGCATGCCATTGTTGTGGCAACTGGAATGATGATGATGGGGCCTTGGCCTAGGCTACAGGGTTCAGAGAAATACGTAGGTCCAAAACATAGATGTATAGGAGGTCGAATTTAAATAATACACAAAGAAATTACACATTAATATTTTAAAATGCAAATATGCTTTGAGATTAAATTAAACTAACAATGACATAAGCTTCGATAATTAAATGCAATATTAATAGGAAGGAGTACAGCGAAGCATGTGTTCCATTGCTTAGATCTCCCATAGGGCAGCCGTTGTTACACAGATAGCTGTGATGCCAGGGTGGGGGCTGCGGAGAAATCACCTGCAACACAAGAAGGCGGACAAACAAGGAGTGTAAATAATCATTTAGTGCCGGAGAGATAAGCATCATATCCACTACAGCCTTCAGCTTGTCTGCATTATATGGGTTATGCCTCCTGCCACTTCTCTAACAAGCCTAACAGTGGATTTAGCTAAGTAGATGAGAAGGATTTAAAAGATAAAACCAGACTGGCATTCAACACTTCTTGCTCCTAAAGCCCACTGGAGATGACTTAATGAAAAGGAGACAGAATATTAATTTTTCTGAAATTTTGTTTGGTTGGATGACCTTGGTAAAAGCCAGTAGGAGAATTTGGAAATTAGTTTAATTGACTGTTATTTCTATTCTGCTACTTCACTGGAATAATTCACAGGTCATTCGAGTTGATTCACTAATGGAGCAGATAGATACTGTATGCAGGGACAGAATTTCCACTGGCGTTCAGTCATTTCCCCTAAAGCCACTTCATAAATCGCATCGCATAACATAGAATTACATTTAACTTTCCCAAAACAACACTCAGTAATATAGGAAATGAGGTTTTCAGCGAACTGTTTGCATAATACTCTTTTTGCTCTGGTGTTCACCATTGGTATCGAAAGGGGAAAATACCCTGTGTCTTTAGAAATCAGTCAAACTGCGAAGACAATAATATTCTTGGGTAAAATGGACAATGAATGTGGTCTGGGTTATAATGACCAGTGGGATCGTATTTAATTTTGAAGATATGAATTCTTAGTCTCTTTCTTACTAACCAACATTAAGAAAATGTCTTGTAAGTTTATCTGACTCTCAGCATTCTCAAAGTCTCAGTGACGCCAACATCACCAGGAACTCACTCACCAGTTGCCTGACCAACGTTTTCAGTCTTCTATATTTTTATGTTGTATTTTCAAAAAAAGAGATTTATTTATTTTTATTTATGTGTATTTGTGTGATATATATATGTGAGATATATCTATATCTATATATCTATATCTATCTATCTATCTATATATATATATATATATAGAGAGAGAGAGAGAGAGAGAAGAAAGAGAGAGAATATACACAAGAGTGCAGGTGCCCACAGACTCCTTTGGAATCACAGGCAATTGTGAGCCAAGGGTCTGGGTGCTGGGAATCAAATTTGGGTCTTCTGGAAGAGTAGTATGTACCCTTAAGTCCTGAGCCATATCTCTAGGCTCTAAATTAACTACTCTTAGCAGTTAGGAGCATATGGCCTAATACACAGGTATTGAACAAGCAGTTTATGGGGTCAAATATTATGGCTGCAGAAAAACGGATGGCCTCCCTCTCAACCACAAGCAAGCTTGTGAACAGCATCTCCTGATGGCATCACTATTACTTCTGAGAGCCAAGGTTTTGAATTAACATACTTATCAGACTCTTTACATGGAGATTAGCCTATAAAAAAGGTGGTATAGGAGACTGATTTTTTTTTTTTTAAGAGTGCAGCTAGGAAGCAAGATTGGGAAGGAGATGGCTCACCCACAGTCAGGTTCATCAGCCTTGTTCGCAGACTCTGTCAGACTCTTGTGATTTATCCAACGAAGGTCAGTGAGAGTACACATTAAATGCTTTAACTTGAGAAACAGAGCCTGCAGTCTGGGTAACCACTCCAATAAAACAACAGGCCAAAAAGGGGAAATTTCACACAGCCAATAATTGTATCTACCTGACACCAACAAATACGTTGTTTGTTTTCACTGGAATGACAGATTGTTTGTGCCCCACCCACTATAAATTCAAAGCAGTACGATCATTAGCATGCTTTGATCCCTGCAACTAGTACCATGTTTTACAATAAAATACGTTAAGTGGATACATGCTGAATGAGCCCAAAATCTTGTATGTAGTCTTCTGATGATCATATTCTAAAAATTCATACTTTCTCACCCAATCTGGACTTCAAATACTGTCTAGAAGGCATCTTGTATTGCTTCTATCTCCTGGTAATTTTTTTTTCTTCTCTAGAAACTTCCCTAACCTATTCCACTCTGTTTAAAAGCTGACCTTTCCCATAAGCTCTCATCTATATATGATCACATTGGAGGCAATCTCCATATACTGCAAGGTAGCCGGAACCCCTATCCATCCTAAATTCTTCTTTCCAGTTGAAAGACACCCACCTCTGTTTTTCCATGCAATCTGCTCCCAGGTACTCCTCTCTCACTCCCTGATATTGGCCCCGTCTTCCTCTTTCTCTCTCCATCTTTACCTCTTTCCTTCTTTGCATATGTATCCATCTAGTTGAGCTAGCCATCTTGTTCTGGGATTCCATATCTGGGAGTCCACTCACTGGAAATATAGGCAGACCACCATGCCCACCTAGCTTTTACTTGGATACGGAGGATAAGAACTCTGACCCTCAGGTTGGATACTTGTGTGGAAAGCACTTGCCTACCTTCACCCACTCCCTAGTACATCCCTTTTCTCAACACTGTTCTCAACATATGAGAAAATACCCCCAACTTTTAAAAAGGAAAAAGAGAGTCCTCTTATTCGCCTCCTTAGCTCACACTTTTCCAGCAAACATCATTCTATGCCCACTCAGGATTTCATAACTTAGTAATAAATATGAAATGAACATTAAAGAGTTGGGAAGGTTCCTACTCTCATGAAGCTTCGAAGTCTAAAACTAAGGTCAAGAAACAATTACAAAATAAATTCCAGATTGAAAAGCACATTGAAAGAGAAGATAGCATCCCTTCCTAGGAGTATTCCAAGCTCTGAGAAGTGGTCTTGTGTTTAGCATTATTTCTCAGATGCAAGCATTATCTTGTAAGAGTCTCCTAATTCCCTTGGGGGTTGACTTTGATCTTCACCTCCCTTAAAATGACCTTCATCTGCCTTCAAGCTACAATCATTTTACCTCTTTTAAACCTTGCCATATTTGACATGCTATGATACAATTGGCAGAAGGGCTTATATGAATCTCTAATCAGAAGAAGAGTTTTCAAAGTGAGTCAGGACACACCCAACTCTCAGGATAGAAGGTGGGTTCTCAGCTAAGAGCAGGGTCAGTAACAACAGGCAGTATGAAGTGAGCAGTCTGAAGCAGGTAGACAGGGGACAAGTCACAGAGATAGTGACATGGTCAGACTAAGGAGCAGAGAGGCTGAATGAGGACGTATGGAACAATGAGAACTCAGGGAGAGACACAGAGAAGCAGGGGCAGCTCAAAAGAAGTCAGTATCAGATGGGAAGAGTGAGTCAGTTTGAAGCCTAGCAGAGCAATTCAGTCTGAGGCAGTCAGAGAATCAGCCAGGGTCCATCAGAGTCAGAAGAGTTTGGTCAGAAACAGTCAGTCAGCTCAGAAAGTCTGCTTGAACCAGTCAGCTTGGAGAAGAGTTTGAGCCAGAACAACAGGAGTGAATTGAAGTAGAAGAGTCAGAGTGCAGACTGAGCTAGTTGGGGGGACTCAGCAGTAAGTCTCAGAGGCTTAAACATTCTAGGTTGTAGGAAGGCTGAGCCCGAGGCCTTCCAGTTCTATGCTTAAGATTAGATTGTACGGAGGCCAAAATGCTGCAGGGCTCCAGGACTAAGAACTGGTGATATAATTAGACAAAGAGTAAACATTCCTTGAACCTGAACCTAGGTCTACACAGGTTGACACTTGAAGTCTTGTCTTTGGGCTCCCTGCAGAAGTACAAGAGGAAGTCAATGATTGGCAGGCACAGATCCCATGTGACCGGGTGGTCATATGCCTCTCTTTCCCCATTGTAGGGAAGTATGGAATGTCATTTCCTTGAGTGCAGCATGTGACAGTGAGCATCAAGAATTTCACTAGATTTGTTTTGGTAGTCTTTGTTAACATCTGACAGTTAAAAGCCCCCGGGTCTAGCCCTTTAATGTAGATTGTAAGGCAACATCTCTCCACTCCCTTTGTCCCTCTTCTTCCTATGTGTCTTACTTTTGTCTTCTTTCTTCCTCCCCGTCCCCTTCAAAAATTTCATGAGGATGCAAAGATGGCTCAGTGGTAAAGAGTACTACTCTTCTGGAGGACCCAGGTGCAGTTCCCAGTCATTCACAATCATCTATAATTCCAGTCCCAGAGAATATAAACCCTCTTCCAGACTCTGTAGACACCAGGCACACATGTGGTATACACACATGTAGGCAAAACATTCATACATGTAAAAATAAGTGAATTCTTAACTGAGAAAATAAGTTTAAAAGTTCTATATCTATATTTTCTTATAATAGATTTTTACTAATGTGTATGTATGTAAAATTGAACTGCTTCTTACAATATTGTGCTTTGGATGCTAGAAATATTTACATTCAGCCTGGTTGTGGTGGTGCATACCTTTAATCCCAACACTTGGAATGCAGAGGCAGAGGCAGAGGCAGAGGCAGATGCAGGAGAATCTCTGTGAGTTCGAGGCCAGCCTGGTCTACAGGGTCAGTTCCAGGACAGCCAGTTACAGCAGAGAAACCTTATCTTGAATAACCAAAAAAGAAAAAAGAAAAGAAAAGAAATATCTACATTCACAGAAACCATTGTTTAAGAAAGTGTTTGCCTTCTTCTGTATAAATTACTGATTCAATGAAATATTTCTAGGTAAAAACTTGACATTTCATCACTTCAAGCATACCTGTTTAGAAGGACGCTTAGGGGAGATTTATAGGTACCAAAGGGAGTCCATTCTAGCTGGCAAGAAGAGAAGTGGCTGCCAAATTTTTGTTCCACCAATTTCTTTCACCCGTTCACCAGAGCAAACATAGTACCATTCTTAGAGCTGGGAGCACATACTGGGTAGAATTAGCCACAAGGGTCCAGAATCTGTGTGTCACACTTGAATGAGGCTTCGACTTTACATACAGGATACCCAGATAGAAGCCCACTTGCATGAGCCTTATGGATAGAATTGCCACATTCTCATAAGTCTCTCACTGAATCTGGACCTTATCATTTTTGCCTAGATTATGTAGTAGTGATTCCCAGAATCCCTGTCTCAGCTTCCTACTACTGGGCTTATACATGCACATTACCATGTCCAGCTTTTATGTAGGTGCTGGGTACTCAAACACAGATTCTCACGTTAGGGAGGAAAGCCCATCACCAAATGAACCATTTCATTATTCCTAATGTTTACTTTTTAACGTTGGTCATATATTTTAATTTCCTGGGGATGTTTAAAAATATACAGATTCCCACAATGCTTCTGAAAACAAGCAAATAAAAAGAAAAGCTAGATATAGAGACCAAAGTCTGAATTGAAAAAGCATTTCCTAATGACAATTTGTAGGTTGGTTAGAAACACTAGATTAAATTTAAATTCTATCAAATTATAATGAAATATTTCAACTCTTAATGTTGTTTTGTCATTAGTAGGCTATGGGCTAATTTTATT
The DNA here is from genome assembly GCA_026225945.1 of Cricetomys ansorgei. Classification (NCBI taxonomy): domain Eukaryota; kingdom Metazoa; phylum Chordata; class Mammalia; order Rodentia; family Nesomyidae; genus Cricetomys; species Cricetomys ansorgei. The sequence goes on along the minus strand of JAMJFZ010001816.1, from coordinate 16,588,332 downwards.
ATACCAAAAGAATGTTGAAAATGAAAAATTAACATGCATTTGATATCTACAAATACTTTATGGATCTGTCAGCCTGAGTCTGAGAGGCTCTGAAGTATAAATATGTCCTTGTGCCAAACAGTGAAACTTTGAACAGTTAAAACTCAAATGACACAAATTAAAATTTCTGGGAAAGTGGCCATATTCAATATTACTTGAAAATATTAATTATGTATTGAATATAGCTTTTATGGATGATGAATTTATATTGAAAGAAAGAATGAAATGCACGCTTCTAATTTCACCAGCTTATTCAGAGTTTCATCACTAAATAGGTGGAAAATTAACCATTTTTAAAGTACATATTTCAATAAACATTTGTTGAATAATATGAGAGACAGGGGTTGTAGGAAGTAAAAACAATTCTTTCCTGATGAAACTTTCTAAGTAATGGAATCTGTGGAGGAATATTTAATCTTTTAATCCAACAGAATGGCTGCTCTAGGGTAGAAAGAATGTTGGTAAATACCTTTCATCTCAGTATTCAGAAAGCAGTGGTGGTGTACACCTTTAATCCCAGTATTAGGTAGGCAATGGTGGTACACACCTTCAATCCCAGAACTTATGAGACAAGAAGCAGAACTCAGAAGGAATCAGTGTCACACAGGAAGTGATGTCTGAGATGAGACATATTAAAGGACAGGCAAAGTGAAGAATCAGAGGAAGAGTTAGCAGAGTAAGTCAGTGAGTACAACTCTCAGGATAGAAAGGCAGGCTCTCAGCTCAGAGCAGAGTCAGTTACAGCAGTCTGACTGAGGAGCAAAGATGCTGACTGAGGCAGTATGGAGCAATGAGAGTTCAGGGAGAGACATAGAGACGCAGAGGCACAGAGGCAGTATAGACCAGTGAGTCACAGCAGGGAGAACTTACAAGAGGCTTAGTTCAGAAGCAGCTAGTCAGAATGGCTCAGGAGAATCATTTTGAGCCAGCAGCTTGGAGGAGAGTTTGGGCTACAACAAAGAGTTAGTTGAGTTGAACCAGAAGAATCAGAGTTCAGAAGGAGCTAGTTAGAGTGAATCAGTTAGCAGTAAGCCCAGAAGGATTAAATGTTCGAGATTTACAAAGACTTCACCTTCAAGCTGTAGACTGAAACCAGATTGTAAGGAGGCAGAAACACTTCAGGGCTCCAGGACTAAGAAATGGTGATTTAATTAGACAAAAGAATAAATGGCTTTGCCCAGAACCTATGGTTATAGGAATCAAAGGAGAATTTTCATAGTTTGATGGATTGACTTTTCAAGGCTGAAGTCACTGTCTCTGTCATTGGGATGCTTCTTGGATTCAGAACTTGCACAGAGTGAGGTGCCCAGAGTGCAGAGCTTCAACATCAAACCTTTATTTTAGCTCAAGTGCCAGGAGAGGTCCCATGTTAATGTGTGGTCTTACCTCACCAAGTAAGAAGGACAAAGGGGAATTTGATGAGGAAATTCACCATCTTAAGGCTGGCCTTGATTGAAAGCATAACCCACATCTAACTTCAATCCTTTTGTTAGTGTGAACTAGTCACAAAGACACACCTAAGTTGTAAAGGAGGCTGAATATTGTTTCTTCTGGGAAGTTCTGTGACAAGTAGAAAGGTTTATAAACTGGAAGGCAACTTGCAGTCCTCTGATAGAAAGGTTGAGTATTTAGGGACTTTGAAGTTATAGGACCTTAGTGGAAGGAACTCCTTCAAAGAGGCCATCTGTTCAAAAGGTCAATACTGATAGCCTCAGGAGAGAATCCCAGTGATGTGAGAAGAGGTTATATGAAACACATTTGTTGTGCTGGGAGGGAAAATCAAAGGAACAGACAAAGGAGCCACCTGACTCCTTGGGGTGTAGGGATACGAGGAAGAGCAACTAAACCTACTGTCTTACAGTGACTTGAGATCATGCCTGGGAGAAAGAATTCCAAGGGAGAAACTGGCATATTGGGGGGGGGGGTAAAGTGTGCTGTGTTCACATTGTTACACATGATGGTCTTATCACCTTCAAGGAAAAAAAAAGAAATTATGAAAGAAAAACGATCATGCAATGTAGAGGAAAGGCTGAAGATCTCTGGAGTACTTAGGAGGGAGGAATTACAGGAAGTGAAATTTAGGTTGAATATTAAAAGTTGAGGTAAGATCATTCCAACTGAACAAAAAGAAGAAGAATACCAACACAGGAGAACTGTGGGAAAACAGAGCTTAGAACAGGAGTAGATACTGGCATCATCTTTTTGAACAATAATTAAAAATATGAACAAATTAATGTGTGAAAATGAATATTTTTAAGATGAGGAAGTTTTATTACAAAATACTCTAGGCACAGGAATTCTAATCTCTTTCTTTTGGGACCAACTTAGGAAATACACAGAAGTGTTTTGATGAAAATATTCCTACTTGCAAACTGGCTTTCTTCCTCTTCCTATCTGAAAACACCAGCAATTTTCAGTATAAACAGAGAGGACAGTTGTGTTTTGTTACCTCTGAGGGCATAAACAGTGGACTTTAGAAATTCCAAGTTCCGTGTTTTCTGCAATGGTTTGGAGCGCAGGTAGAACTGAGGATAGACTTCCAGCCAGGTAATAAAGGATCATATCTGCTGTCCTGTGGACCTCAGATATCTTGTAGGAAAGGTGGGCTTTGAAATATTTCATGAGAGACTATTATATGATTAAGTTTACATTTTATAAAGCCCTTTCTGAAACATATAGGTATAATAAAAGTTCCATAGGGATGACTTTAACATTTGTTGGTGACTAATTAAAATAGTCTGGGGACTGAAAGATGGTTCAGCAGTCCAAAGTGCTTACTATTTTTTCAGAAGACCTGGGTTCCATTTCCAGCACCTAAATGCTGGCTCATAACTGTCTATAGCTCCAGTTCCAGGGGATTTGACATCCTTTTCTGTTCCATGTAAACATGTCCTACACATACATATGTGGAGACAAAACACAGATACAAATAAAATAAAATGAATGAATCTTACAATAAGTAGCCAGAAGATAAGAACCCAACATTGAGAGGACTGAATTAAAGAAATAGTAACAAAGTAGAATGGGAAGACCTAGATCAATAAGAAAATTATTAGACGGGACTAGATAAATAAAGGCTTCCTTATAAATCCAAATTAAACAAATGTTACATTAATTTTTTTATTGAAGTGATAAAATACCATAAGCAAGGTAATGTATAGAAGGAAAAATTAATTTGAGGCTTACAGTTCCAGAGGAATAGGAGTCCATCACCATGGTGGTGGGAACATGACACAGCTGGCAGGTAGTCACTGAGAGCTGATAACTTGATCCACAAACAAGAAGCAAAGATAACTCTGGGAATGGTGCAGGCTTTTGAATCCCCAAAGCCTAGCCCCAGTGACATATCTCCTCCAATAAGACCACACCTCCTAATCCTTCCCAAACAGTTCTGCCAGCTGTGGACCAAGTATTCAAACATAGGCACTCATGGAGGCCATGCTTATTCAAGTCACCACAAGTGCTAATGACCACGTATATATTAAGTACTTTTTTATAAATCAAAATTAATATCAATTTTGTATTTTAAAATTTCAAGATTTTTATTTTGTATTTATCTTGTGAGAAAAGTACACATAAGGTAAGAAGAGACAAGGAAAGATACGTGAACCCAGAATGGTGAGATTGTTATCTTTCTGGTAGAGAGAAAGCATCTGCCTACTTAGTAATGTGTTTTTTGATAAGGAGAAAAAATACTACAGAAATAGAATTATTATTCAATTTGACACATAGTATAATATCTATGCTGTATCTTAATAAGCATGACAGCATTTATTATAGCTTAGCAAGAGAAAATATAAATTAGTTTTAGCAATTAACCTTATCCACATGTAAATGAGATTAATTAGTAGTTTTTCCTTTCTAATCTTTTGGGGAAAGCAGATAATTGTAATTATACTGTTTATGCAAATTTGTAACTAAATATGCAAAAGGACACAATAGTTTGCAAATTAAAGTTCAAATAAGAAAATTATTCTAGAATTTACCTTTAGAATGCTAAGATAACCATTTGTAGCATGTTAACAACATATTATAAACAAATATAAACATTTTTCTCAATAGAACTAGGTTTTAATTTAACTTTGCAAATTTGGTCCTTAACTAAGTGATTAAGTAAGTTTTAACACATGATGTGAATCTCCCTTTTAATTGCAATGAAACTAAGTTTGAAATTATCTGAAGGTAAATCAAATTCTAAAAGTTATATATTTTCTTTACAAGAACAGTTTTTCTCTGAAAGTCCCTCACAGTGTGAGGGACAAAGGCAAGTTAGATTCCCCATCTAGAGAAGGAAGTAGAGTCAAATCTAAGAATTCTACAAAATTACAGCACTATATCAGACAGGAGTCTTTCTTCAGTCCTGGCTCCACTGTCCAGAGTTTCAGTTGCCTGAGATATACACTGTCCCAAAATAGAAAGTTCCAGAAAAACATAATGGCTTAAATAACTTTTCTTACACTGTGATGTTATAGTTGTTTCATTTAAATATTAGTTGTTGCGTTACTTCTTCCTACCTATAGTTTACCAATTAAACTTTATCAGAGGTATGTGTATATAGGGCCAATCAGCATAATTAGAGCAAGCAAGAGCCACAGAATTTGAACTTCAGTTCGGAGAGAAATTAACTGCCCTTGTTAGGGTTTTGTTGAACTTATTTTTATTGATCTCTTTTACTGCCCTATATTCTTTCCTTGGAGGAATGCATGCTTTGCATGCAAATAAAAGAGAGTGATTCTTCCCAGTCATTTCAGACACCAACAGTTTCAATTTGATCATCCTTTGAGTAACATCAGTGGGATATACATTTATTGACTTATTTATGAAATAAACTTCTATTTAATATTTACTATGTGATACGCATTGCACTGGCTAGTTGTATGTCCACTTTTGACATAAACTAAAGTCATCAGAGAGGAGGAAGTCTCAACTGAGAAAATGCCTCCATTAAGATCCAGCCGTAGGCAAGTCTGTAAGGCATTTCCTTTACAAGTCATTGATGAGAGGTCCCAAACCACTGTGGGTAGGGTCATTCATGGGCTTGAAGTGCTGGGTTCTATAAGAAAGCAGGATGAGAAAACCAGGGAAGCAAGTCAGTAAGCAGCACCCTTCCATGGCCTCTGCATCAGCTCCTGCCTCCAGGTCCCTGCCCTGCTTGAATTCCTGTCCTGACTTCCTCCGATAATGAACAGTGATGCGGAAGCATAAGTCAAATACTCTCCCCCAATTTTCTTTTGGCCATGGTGTTTCATCACAGCAATAGCAACCCTAATTTAGACAGAAATTGGTACCAGGATATATATCCTTGGGAGAAGGCCCATATAGTATGGTCCCTTCTTTCACATATGCAACAAATTTACAGTGAAAACCTCTGTAACCGAGAAGCAAGCTGCAGACAGCTTTGTCTTTTTGCTGCCTTGGTAGTCCCCGAGGATGCCCTGATAATGTGAGAGTCCAGACAGACATGGACTATAACGTCCCCAGGGGGAATCCGATGAGAAAAATGTGATTTTAATAGCTGGTCCTGGTTATTGAAGAACCTGTAGAAGAACATCAGATGGGGTCAAACCTTTCCTCAACCAGAGATCTCAAGTTTCCAGTTATGGATTTGTCAACTTGTGAGCAAATCAAACCTTTAAAAAATATAGACAGGTCCAAGCCTTGCCTTTCTTCCTGCTGTCTATTAATGGCTTACCTCAGAACACTCTGGGTCTTATGTCAACAGTTGAACATTAGTGTGATTGGCAAGAAAATTAAGAGGGTTTTGGTGACTCTAGAGACATGTATTCCCTGAGCAAAAATATGGTGCGCCTAACACACTGTATGAGGCCAGATTGAAGCTGGGTCCCAGGAAGTGAAGACCAATTATTGAGACTGAGATCTCAAGAAGTTGCAACTGCATTCTACTGTAAAGGAAAGTGAAATTTTTAGGAACGTTAGTGGGTCTGGAGATTAATAAATTAAAAGGTAACTCAAACTCACAAAGAAAAATACTATATAACTGGAGGAGGATCCTAGCCTTTAATTCTTATATGTGTAGGTAGGTATAGACTATAAAACTAGATAGGGAACCAGAAAAGTGGACATATGTTTTGAGGAATGGAAGGAGAGGATAATGGGAAACATGGGACACGAAGTTGAAAGGACATTGAGTGTTAGGGGAAGGTGACTATGAAGTAAAGGCAGGAAAGGAATGAAGAATGAGAGGGAAGGATCAACTAAGATAAATTGTGGATAAACAGGCAACCTATTACCCTGTACTCTACTTCTAAAAAATAAACAACCAATTAAAGTAAAGGAAAGAAGTGGCTAGAAAACACTTCTTCCTTAGAGGGTTGTGACTCCAGACTACTATCAAATCCTAGGTATGTGACAACCCACCGTGCTGCAACCGCAGAATGCAGTTACATTCCAGGTTTTCATGAGCCAGCCATCTGTGAATGTGTATCCATGAAGAATCTATTCCTTTATTGCTGCAGTAGAGCAGTTTTAGTGTTACTTAATGTTACTAACTTAGTTAGTGTTACTATTCTGTGACAAAACACCACCAGTAAGGCAATTCTGTTTGTTTTTGTTTGTGTGTTTTTTTTGTTGTTGTTGTTTTGTTTTGTTTTGAGACAGGGTTTCTCTCTTGTAATTCTGGCCGTCCTGGAACTCACTCTGTAGACTAGGCAGGCCCCAAACGCACAGAGATCCACCTGCCTCTGCCTCTTGAGGGCTGGAATTAAAGGTATGCACCACCACCACAATGGGATTTTGTCTGGCTTGAGCTTCAGGTTGGTTTGTATGAGTACACATGACCAGTTGCCCTGTTGTGTCCAGAAAACATTGTTTTTTCTTGTAGTCATCCATTATCTCTGGCTCTTGCAAGAAGATCCCTGAACCTTGGGAGGGGGAATGTGCTATATATATAATACTGAATGCTACAAAGTCTCTTATTCTCCACACAAGGATTAGTTGTGGGTCTTGGTTAGTTGCCATCTGACACAAGAAATTTCTTTGATGAGGGTTGATAGATCCATGGATATATCAGCATAACAATAAGTCATTAGGAATTGTTTCAATGCTGTATCAATTTAGCAGAGAAATTGTATCAAATTCTCTAGGACCTAGGATCTACCTAGCTACAGGAATGGCTGGTTGCTCATATAACATTTGTACTGTTGCATCAATGGGCATATCTTAGCCCAGTCATTGCTGTGGCTCATAGAATCCCCAGCTGGGTAAGACTGGTGCTTTCTTTTCCCTTCTGGTAGAATTTCATGCACTTTGAAAACTAGCTATTTAGTTAGAGGTAAAGCATGCAAAGTTTATATTTCTGGGTCTGAGTTGCCACCCTTAGAAAGATTGTTTCTTGCTCTCACCAACTTAATTGCTAATTTTATAATTTTATTTTTCTAAGCAAATGAATAATATTTCTTTGCAAAAATGTATATCATTTCTTTATCCATCTGTCAGCTTATGGATAACTAGACTCTTTCCCTATTTTTGGCTACTGTGAATAGAACAGCAATGAAGATGGATGAGTAAATATCTCTGAAGTAAGATATAAAGTCGTTTCGGTATATGTCCAAGGATGGTATAGCTGGATCATATGGTAGATGTAGTTCTAGATTTTGAGGAACTTTCACACTAATTCTGTAATGGTTGGACCATTTGACACTCCGACCAGAAGCTGATAAGCGTTCCCTCTCCCTTACATGCAAAACCGCTTTGTCATCATTTTGTGCTTGTTCTTATTGATTGTTTGTTTTTTTGTTGTCTTTGCATTTGTTTTATGGTAGCCATTCTGATTGGGATAAGATGGAGTCTCAACGTAATTTAATTTGCATTTCCCTGATGGCTACAGATGTTGAACATGTTTAAAAATATTTATTGGCCATTTGTATTTTTTCATTTGAGAACTGCCTGTTCAATTGAATATCCATGACTGGCTGACAGGTATTTCTGTGTTTCTTTTTAGCATGCTCTGTATCTTCTAGATATTTACCCCTGTATGGAAGCATAGCTTTATAGTCACCTCTCTTATATCTCCCAGATAGTTTATGTAACATGTTAGGCAAAAACAATATCTTCTGCATTGAACACTGTAAAGACACACTCCTCTACTCCCTCAAATTTCTTCTTCATATCATATGCAAACTATCGTCTACATAAAAGGATACAAACTTTATGATTTGATTATTTTTTTTCTCTTTATTTATTTGATAGTAAATGATTTAATGTTGAGGCTCAATGATTATCTAGGACCACATAGTGTATAGCATCAGGTTGCTGAGGATAATTTATTTCACTGTGAATATAAGTTTTAGAAAAACTGGTATACAGAGACCCTAAGAACACTACAGATATCTCTCCTCATTGGAAGATTATCCATTGTGTTAGAAAGGGTACTAAAGCTGACTTCTAACACTACCATCTAGATATCAATTTTTTAATGTTAGTTTGATCTTCTACAGAACAAAACAGTGTCTGCAATGGGTTCAGAGAAAACCTCTGACTTTCCAAATGTCAGTAAGCTGCCCAACAAGCTAGTACTCTGGGTCAGGAGACACAGAGTACAGGGAAGGGTATTTCCCAGGTAATCAGAAGGATAAATCACCAGAAATCGAGTGATGGATTAGAGGTGTTTGGTCTCAAGTCATACAATTTACTGAGTTGCACTTCAATTTCATGAATCAGCAATAGGAAGATGCTGGTGGTTGCTTGTGGCAGTGTGGTCTCTGACTGTGAGGCAATTTCTCCACTCAGAGGGGATAAAGTTGAATTGCTGGAGGCTTTAAAATACAGCAGAAATAGGCTTTAAATTTTGTTTCTGAGGATTTCAAGTCACTTCACAACATCCTCATATTTAACCTGGAAAGATGTTTTAATATCAAATTTCACTCTAGAATATCAAATACTCTCGGAATCCACCATTATTTCCGTGATTCTGATTCTTCTTTTCAAATTTTTAACCAGTCTTACCCAACTCCTCAGATCACCACTTGGACTCTCATGAGCCTGCAGATAACTTGAGAGGGTTTTCTACTACTGAGATCAGTAGACTTTCTACTCATTTTGGCATGACTAATTTTCTGCGACCTTATTGCCTAGAAACCAATTCTTAATAACTATTGTTATTTGATATTCTTTAATAAAAAAATCACTAGAAACCAGCTATACTAAGCTATTGAAAGATGAATGAAATAAAAAAAGATCATCCCTGAGCTGTCACTACACTTGCCATAAGTTATGTGTGTAAGGTGAGTAATTACACACTTATGAGACTGGCCCCTACCTGTCATGGAAGTTTATTTATAGTTATGTATAAGATAATTGTTTTGTGCACTATTGGCTGAGGGGCTGCCTAGGTCTTAGTGTTTTGTATTGTCTGCAGGTGTTGGATTTATGTGGGGGATGTTTGTCCATGATCTGCATGTGATCTCAGTAGAACACCTAGGGAGTTCTGGATCAATAAAAACACCTGAGCTCAGATACTCAGGGTTCCACTGTCCAGTATGGAGCTGGCCAGGATGGTGGTTTCCTCTGCTGAGGTTTGGCAGGGTTTGCACCAATGAATATGCCTCCATGTCTCTGTTGGTGAGCCCCCCACAGCAGCCTAATTATTATACCTACCTAAGGCAAAAAGGTATTTAGTAAATATATGTTTATACATTTATTTAACATTTTTATTGCTATGACACTTCTATATTAACTAACTTTTGGCATCAAGGCTATGTTTTTGTTCTTTGTCCTAAGAAAAAGAGTGTAGTGCTTAATTTTGCCTTGACTACTGTACTTGGGATTTATATTGTCAAAATTTAATTTTCCATTTTAAATTGTGTGTGTGTGTGTGTGTGTGTGTGTGTGTGTGTGTCTTTGTGTGGGGTACGTGCTTGAGAGTGCAGTTGTCTGGAGAGACCAGAGGTGTCAGATACTCTGGAGCTAGATTACAGGCTATTGTAAGTTCCCTGATGTGAGGGCTGGGAGTGGACTTGTGGTCCTGGAAGAACAGCAAGTGCTTTTTATTGCCTTGCTACCCCTCTTGCCTCTTCTTTATATATTATATAAAATATACTTCCAATTTTCTAAAAGGACAGAGCTTGAGTGTTCTCACCAAATTCACACGAACATGTACATACAAAATCACAAAGGTCACTGTGGCATGGTGACTATGTCAATTATGTTGATTGTGGTAATCTATATGTATATAAAACTTCAAGTTGCAACATTAAGTATATTGATCTGTCAGTTATATAAAATACAGCTGAAGAAACTGTAGTAGAATAAGCAACAAAGCTAAAAACCTCTGTGGACAAAAATGTATGTATCGCAGAGGAATTTGGTCACAAAGAAGGCTTTTCAGATGAAGACTGGAGTCATGCTGGCCTAGCCAAGGAACTAACAGGAACTCAGAGGCCGAGAATAGATCTTTCCCTTGAGCCTTCGAAGGAGCCTGGTCCTGCCACTACTTTGATCTCAAACTTCAGTCTGTGCAGGGAGACAATACATTTTTTTTTCTTTTAAAAAAGCTATCTGGTTTGTGGTCCATTGTTGTGGAGGCCTTAGGAAATTGATGCAGATGTGACCCTTGGGATACCCTGGCAGCTCTGTTTGTCACAGGTGGAAAAGTGGCGTGCAAAGACAAAAAGACAGTCAGCATGTAGAGGCAAGAGTCTGCAAAAGCTGGAACAAAGTCCTTGGAACATTCAAGAGCCTGCTTCTCAGGGCTGTGGATTTTCAGGTATTTCTCTAACTTTCTGAAGAAAAAAAATCTAATATCTCATTTTGCATTTTTTCAATTATTTTGATGAAATTTGATTTGGGTTGTTTAAGAAATTGACATTTGTTGCAAAATAGCTTTTCATTCTCAAGCATGACAGTAGGACCTCATTCTCATGTACAGATACTTTTTTCCAAGGGGTCACTAGGACCGCACAGGAATCATGCTGTGCAAAATCTAACAAAAGAGATAATTTGTTGAATGTTGCTGTGGCAGTTCACCAAAGAAGACAAGGAGGCATATTTCATGCCTGACCTCAGCAGAGGGAACCACTGTCCAGGCCAGCACCATACTCAATCCACAGTGGAACCCTGAGCATCTGAGCTCAGGTGTATTTATTAATTCAGAACGCCTTTGGTGTTCTACTGGTACCATGTGCAGATCATAAGCAATCAAACTTCCCCCACAGAAGTCCATCACCTGCCAACAATACAAAATGCCAAGAACTATGCATCCCTTTTGCCAACAGTACACAAAAACAATTATTTTAAACATAACTAAAATTAAATTTCCACAATAGAGATATTTCCATTATCATTGCACATAAGGTTCATTATAATGTCTGGAAAGTGTTGGAAGATCTACTGCTATCAGACTCTACATCACTGCATTCCTCTATGTCATTGGGCCTTGGATCCTTTTAAGATAAAAATGTATATCAATGGAAATAAACATCTCTCTCTTTCTCTGTCTCTGTCTCTCTCTCTCTCTCTGTATGTGTGTGTATATGTAAAACAATATCTAAATTCTGGCTTGTATATTAAGCACAAAATGTGTTGTTATGGAAATTAGAACATAATCTTTACTTTTAAGAACTTTGAACATTTGGGAAGACAGATTTTATGTGAACAAGTAGGTAACAACTGCATTGGTTAAATGCATTAAAGGAAACCACAGAGACACCAAATTGCATTGGTGTTGCACTAAGCAATGGAATCACACATTTCCTCTTAGATTAGTTTCACCAAGAGTGAGCCTAAGTTTGAATTCTCTGCTCTCTTTCTGTGTCTTCTGTCCACTTGTTATTTGTGACACTGGCCTGTCATCTGCCTGTTGTATGTGTTTGATCTGTGTGTGTGTGTGTGTGTGTGTGTGTGTGTGTGTGTGTGTGTGTGTGTGTCTCGCAAAGGAGTTTGCTTTGTAGTTCTTCGGCAGCAAAGGAGGCATAGGAAAGGGATTCTTCACACAAAAAATATTTAATAAGGTTTAAGTTATTTTACTGACACCAAATGATCCAGAAGTACTCAGTATTGTGGACAATCTAAATGTATATACTGTTTCTGATATTTATGGTGGGTATTGGTTGTACGCCTGTTGACTACTTTCAGCAAACTATTACTACAACACATACACATTGATTTTGGTCAGAAGCATGAAATAGTACATAACTTAAAATTAAAGCAATATATTAATTTAAGTTGTAAAAACCAATCACATGATATATCCAAGCCGGGTTAGGCTGGTTATTGCAATGATCTCTTAACAGCAAGTTAAATAGGCTACCTATGGAGCAGGATACCAAACTAAGTTGTACATGATCTCAAGGTGTCTTATTAACTTGACTGTCAGGTCTAGCAACAGTTCAATCTGTTTGAATGTATGCGATACTTTCATAAAATTGTATCACTACAGGTAACTATTAAAAATATGTGTGCATATGCCAACATATCTTTCTGGTAGAAGTTTTCAGTATAATAACTTATCATTTTTATGTGGCTTTTTATGCTAAAGAATAGAATACTTCTTTTAAATTGCAAAGTAAAGTTGATTTTGATGAAAAATGAATCAACTCCATAAACAAATATAGTGAAACTTTCTGACATTAATATATGCATAGTTATTGACTGCAGAGCATTCTCTTGTTATTTTATATCCACTACTTGAATGTTTTGACTCTTTCAGTTTGATTAACATATGAACACTTCATATATCTGTTCATTCATTCGACAAACTTTATTAAATACTTCTTCATTGCCAGAGGTGTGGGGGGGTCATCATTCAGAGCAAAAACCTGTGTGCTATGCTTTGTGGGCAACAAAAATCAATATCCTTTCCTCACAGTGTCTAGATCTTGTGGGAAGAAATATAATGCAAAGAAACAAAGGATCAAGATAGCGCAAGACAGAAGGATGCCTTTCTACATATAATGATAGCTATATATTCTTTTATATATGCTTAGTTTTTTCCTCTCATAAAATCTCACTGGTTAATAAGTCCTAAAATGTGTTCAAGCATACTTGTCATAACAGGGATCTTTGCCTTTTTATTTTTAATGAAATATAATGTTGGCAATTGCTTGAGATGCATGCTTTTATTATTTGGAGTAGCATGTGTTAATATTTCTCCCCTGTCTTAATAAGAGTATTATTTATTTTTTATGGCAGTGTGTGAATATCTGGATAGCTTGATATTTACTGTGAGAACTGAAAAGGGTATGAGTCTGTGGCTCACTCTCCAGAGGTATAAAGGCTATTGGCTTTCTGGTATCTGCCATAACTCTCAGCCCCTTCCTGATGACTCCTTAAGATTCTAGTGGTCTTATATCACAAGAGGGTACACAATCTGTAATTTTCTATTTGCTTCTATTCAGAAAAATTTACCCACTGAACATTCAAATAGAGTGGAAGTAAGAAGGAAAAGGTAAACAATGCTCTATATCCTTGATACATTGAGGAAGAATGAATTGGACGGGAAGAATACTAACCAATCTAAGTCATATACCACTGAATCTCTGTCACATGACGACTTGTCCCTGCTCTGGATGCATGCTGTGCAATAGTCAATAGCATGAAGGAACATCTTCATTCCAACATGGGTTGCTCTGTTTACACACAGGAAGATGGTTGAGCTTTGAGCCAGCGAAGGTGAAAACAGTTAACTTTACTGTGGTGCAACACTCTATTTTGCATATAACAATGTAATTTTTTCTTTTTGTGATTTTTGAGATTATTCTTTGCATTCTTTTTATTCTATTATTACAGACCTCCTCCACAAGTAGGTTACTGAATTATATCCAGCCCCAACCTCCTACATTTATTTATTTATTTATATATTTACTTATTTATTTATTGTATTATATTCCCATGCTTGCCGAAGATACCCTAGAAATCTATGAAAACATACTTCTGTGCTAGATCTTGGGAGGGGGGGTTCCATTCAGGAATTCTACATTTTCTACTCAAGGTTCTGAATTCTAGAATTCACTTGACTCTTGAAAAAACACCAATAAATCTAACTTCGTTGATACTCTCTCCTTTGAAGTTCAAGCCTTAAAGCATGTAAACTTCTGGGTCAGAATGCTCAATTTTTAACTTCCATGAACATTCCATTTTAATATTTTCTTAGATTTCGTAGCAAGTTCATCAGTCATTTTAGGGAACATTTTCTTCTTGAAAACTTCACAAAGTGTTTTCCTTTAATTTTTTTTTATTTGAAAATGAACTAATTCCAGATGTTCTAGGCCAAATATTTTGTAGATGAGCAATAAATAACTTACCATTTTAAGGATGTACCTTCAACCTTGAAACTCAATGTCATGTTGACAGTAGAATTTGTATTTTCTTATGCAATTCCATGCATATTATTAGGTTTCACATTATTTTCCATCTCCCTTTACTCTGTCCTTGCAAGGATTATGGTGTCAAATAGCTGCTTTATTAAATTTTACAGTGGAGACCAGAGAGATGAAATTCTCTAATAATAAATACAGGTGTTGGTTTGCAATGGGTTTGTTGTTGAGAGTTACAGATTCAGTTTCTTTTTCTCTAGAAAGAAGGATTATAGTTGTTGTTACATATTTTGAATATTATCTTTTTACTCCATGGAAATGAAATCCTGAACTGGGCTTAAAGTGTCCTGTACATAACTCCTGAATACATCATAGTATTTCTGAGAGGCTGTTTGCATATTATTAACTGTTGATAAGTTTTCCCTGCAATAGATGATGTTCTGTTATATTAGGCTTTCACCTTAGTCAAGGTACACTGTGTCCTTCTCATAAGGCATTGAATTCTTAGGAAAGAGTCTTTTTGGGGATGCTGAGGGTGTTAGTTGGTGGGTTTGGTGAATAGGAAACAAAATGAATATTTCGACCTTAAAGTATGTTACTCAGGGATTACACTTTGTATTCAGATGGTTATTTCCTTTGTTCATTTTCATGGTGTGTATGGTTCTCCAGGAAACAGTATTCCAGGATATGCTTTCTGATTTTCGTTGCTCTTCAGGGATTGGGAACTGTGCCATGGTTTAAAGCAGTTGTCATTTCTTGATATGATGTACTTACCAGGTATGACGTAAGACTTCTGCTTGGCAGTGTTGAAGAGTGAGCGGAGATGGATGCCTATGCTTGTCTTGTGGGTTTCCTTCTGTCTTACCATTTAGGAGCCATTCTTTTCTCCATCCCTGTTTATGCAAGGCAGTCGTCATATTAAGACACATCCTAGAAATGACTGTGAATCTGCGTTTAAGGATCTCAGCCCTTTGTGGCTCTTCTGAACAGAGAAGGTATGCCCTGGGGAATGATGTGCTAGGGATTTTCTGTCATGCCTCTAGAAAGCAGAGCACTTCATTCTGCTACAAGAATGGTTAACAGCAGATATCCATCAACAGGCAGAGCAAAGAGAGAAATCCCTGGGCTTCCGAGTCAGTTGGTTTTGAAGCTTAGCTTTACTCTTCTGTTGTTTTTCAGAGATATTTATTATTCTTTCAATATAGTCCATATTTTGCCTAACGTGGTTTTCTCTACCACTGTATATGTACAAAGCATTCTGTTTTCCTTGTCTAAGTTGAGAAATCTGTAGTTATGCTACTCTGTAGTATGTTGTAGTCCTGTTATTATGCAGTTAGAATACTTTTAAGTATCCTTCATATTGATATGTTACTAACTTTATGGCACTACTCTTAAATTAGGAATAGTAGTCTTTTTACAACTTATATATATGGTATAATGATTTTAAAATTCTAAATAATCTGACCAATTCAAAATATAGTGACCAATTCACTACTTATCTATCTTTTAACATTGGAAACAAATTAGGTGGACCAGGGAGATGACTCGGTTAGTAAAGTGGTTAGTATGCAAGCATGAAGACTTTATTTGGATCCTTAGAACCCACATAGAGAGCATGACTGTGTGAGCCTGTACCCCAGCACTGGTGGTCAGAGAAAGGAAGATTCCAGGACCTCACCGGACACTCAGGAAATCTGATCAAGAAATAGGGTAGAAAAGTGATGGTAGAAGACCTCCAGATGTCAGCCTCTGGCATCCTTGCATGTCCACATGCACATGTGTACACATACGCATACACTCCACCCCGTGACACATACAGGGAAGTGAGTCACGGGACGGCGGCAGGAATAGGAACAAGGTAGCACAATATAAAGATTCTCCTTTAGGGTAAGCATGAGATTATTTTGATAATGAAGACCTGAAGTCATCTTTCTAAGATGAAAATAGGAAGTGGATGAAGTGTTTACTCCCAAGTAGAATTTTCTCACAGCCATCACGGTGATAATAATGTTTTATAAGAAACACGACTAATGAATAGACAGCGTTTTCACTTAAGTCAAACTTAGTTCAAATGTTTGCATAATCTTCATCCCTTCTCATCTGAATTGATCTTTATTGATAGTTTCCAGATTACTCTGTGTTCCAGGAAAGCCCAGGATTATACAGTTCTTGTTTTATTGATGTTCTGAAGCTGTAGGTACCCTGGATGATACCTGGAGGTCCTTGACTAGCTGCATCTATTTGGCTTTCTGATGGGTTATATGCACTTTCTGGATCTGAGTCTAATTACTTTAGAGTTCTTATAATGGCCCGGATGGCAGATTCTTATAGTTCCCGAGAGGCCTTTGACAAAGTCACAGCAATAGAGAGATTGTTTCATTTTCTACTGTGTGGACTGTGATGTGACCAGAGAGCTAATGCACATGAAGTCTGTCAGGCAGCCTGAATCATTAGTGTTCTTAATTTTAAAAATATGTTTACCGGCTATCTGTCTCCTTTCCCCCTCACTTACTTCCTGTAGGCCTTTCTAGCAGCTGAAGGGGTAGAGTGGCGGATGGAATGCTCACCTAGTATCAGACAACCCGTGTTTCAGTCTCGGCCACTCCTCCTACCTATATGAATTTCTAGACTCCACTGAATCTGCATTCTCATCTGAAAGTTAAAGAGAAAATTTCCCCTCAAAGAGCCATTGTAAGAATTAAGTGTGAAGCAGGTGGTGTGATATTCTTTGTAGAATTGGGGACAATTCTGATAATGCACTTATTTTCCTAACAAATAATAATAAACCAACCATGAATAAGAAAGAGGAGGAAGTCTGAGTAAATCATGAAGGATTGAATCCTGCCTCGATCACCTAACTGGCAGTGTGACAATCATGTGGATGCTCACGGTATTTGACAAACATGAACTTTATTTTCACAACAATGGCATACGGAAAGACAACTACTATATTCATTCTTAGATGAGAAGAGTGGAGCACACAGACAGAATATCTGCCCAAGTTCATTAAAAACCTCCCAGCACCCACACGCTACCTGTGCTTGTTAAATAAACAAACTAGCAATTGACTAAACAAGCAAAGGAACTCCTTGCTTTCTCTCATTTGGTTCATGTGAGTCCAAACTTCTGAACTTGACCTTGAAGACTGACAACAACTGCTGTAGTGTTTGATTCTCTCATATGCAATCTTTGAAGATATGCCAACTAGGGCTTTGTTACATGACTTGAGTCCTTTGAGTTGGTCTGATCCTCCTTTCTTTATGCTGCCTTCAGTGAAATGTCTCTTCAGCACCACAGGTATCCATCACCGAGTATCCCAGTATCTTTATGAGAGCTAGGTCCCCACCAGAAGCAGCCTTTCCTCAAGATGACTCAGGAAACATGGACTCTGGAAACTCTAGAACTCAGATTTCTAGGCTGGGGCCACCTTTCCTTTTCAATGACTGAAGCACTGAAGGAATGATCTCCCCAATCCTCACCAGTACCTTGGACAATAGCTTGCCCTCTGCTGCTCTACTTTCTTTCTTCTTGCTTGTCTCAGACCAGCAAGGGGTTCATTATAAGTTTATCCTAGAAAATCTGGCAGGATATAGTGTGTGCATCTCCTTGCAGTAACTGCAGCAAGTGGGGAATGTGACCTTATGGAACCACTTAAGTGAGGTCACATTGGTTTATGAACAGAGAAATCCTGCTAGTCACTTACTTTACTTCAATTAGTTTTTAATCTAGATTTATCATCTGTAGTTGTCTTCAATATGTGCCCAAACTGATGTACTCAGCTAACTCCTGGCACAATGTGAAAATTATTCTATGAATAATTGCTAGTCTTATATTGGCTTAGGAAATCCTTAATTATAATTTTAAATTCAAGTTCAAGATGTAATGTTCACAGTTGTCTGAAGAACTCCCAGGAATCAATCGGTCTCTTATCAGTCTCTACTTTGATGAGTAGTTTTCACTGTAAGGAACTGTGGTTGTTTGAGTGAGAATGGTTCCCTATAGGTTCATATATTTGAATGTTTAGTCTCCAGAGAGGGGCAATCTCTGAAAGGATTAGAAGAACTGGGAGGTGTCACCGTGTTGGAGGAAGTGTGTCACTGGGGTAATGTTGGGGAAGTTTATTTTTTAGTTATGTTTGAAATTGTATCCACTGTAGGTGAAGGGCTATCCTAAGTCTAGAGCATTCTGTCTTGTTTTCAGATGTTGGATTTCTGTGGGGGTTGTTTAATTGCTAATGATCTGCATGTGCTCTCAGTAGACTACCTGAGGTCTTCTGAAAGAATGAAAACACCTGAGCAGATGCTTGGGGTTTCACTATGGAGTCTAGCATTGGCCAGGATGGTGGTTCCTGCTGCTGAGATCTGGCAGGGTTTCTACCTATGAAAGTGCCACCCTGACTTCCTTGGTAAGCTACCCCAGCAACAGATATTACTACAGAGTAGGCTTTGAGGTTTCTGAAGCCCATGCCAAGCCCAGGATCTTACTCTCTACTTACGTAGCTCTCAGCTACCCCAGCACTAAGCCCGGCTGCTACCAAGCTCCCTAGTATGAGGATAATGGACTCAGCCTCTGAAACGGTAAGCAAGCCCCCGATTAGATATTTCATTTTATGAATTGGGTTGGTCATGGTGTACAATAATAGAACAATGACTAAGACAGGAACAAACTTAGAGCCCCCTACTAATTCATGGCTTCTCTGTCTTCTGTGCTTCTGCATTTTGGACCCTCAGACTCCCTCTAACTAACTTTAAATTTTCTTCTCACTCCTTGGTTTTTATAGATACATTTTTAGTTAAGATAAATTGTATTCCTGGGTACTCAGCTGGGATATGATGGTGTCTATTAAACCTTCCAGTTTCTTCCCACTAAATGAGACTGTTCTCCTTGCGCTCTCATGGACACATGAATATACCTCAGCATAGCACTCGCTGTATCACGTTCTGCTGACTTAGCTATGTTCCACGTTAGAGTATTGCTAGCTGAAGAGCAAAGACAATTTAATAAATTTTGCGTCTCTTCGATGCAGTTCTTGAACACAGATGTTAATACCTTTCTGTTGAAAACATACCTGAAATAATGAAGCTATAGTTATTGGTTGACAATGTTTGAGCAAGTAAGAGCTACCATGGTCTCCACTCCTTTTACACATGTTGTTCTTACAAGATTTCAGTCTTGTTATTACCCTGGTATTTCTTGTGTTTCTAGCATGACACATTTCTGCTCTATTCTTCTTGCCTGTTAGACACTTAAATTTCTTGATGACTTTTACTTTCTCAAAGGTACCTAGTGGGAATCCATGCAAAAACGAGAGGAACATTGTGTGTATGTCTAAACTTCTGCCCTGCATCAGGATTTTACTCCTTTTCCCAAAGCCACCTTCGAGAGATCTATACCACTCTGTATCCATAGTAATCTTTTCCCTATCTACCAAGCAGAAATGGCATCTGGATATGAAGAGGGAATCGGAAAGATTTCTCCAGGAATTCCATGCTTTTTTCCTTATTAAGCTTTGACTCTCCAGCTGTGATGTTTCTGAGAAACGTTTCAGTTGTGCAAAGACAAAGAGCACTGTCTCCTCACATCAATCTTGAGATCGCACATCATTTACACTGTTTCCATCTGTGTACAAGAAGATGCATCTATTTGCTTAACTATTGTGTGTTTTTGAGCAGAGTAAGAGTAGAGCTTTTTTCCTCAGGGCAGTCACTACTTTTAAAGAATGGAGAAAACAAATATTAAACCCATACTGAGAAGGAAACTATTTCTACAGTGTATCACCATGGTGCACAACATTTGTGAGTTTCTTCTCTGCTCTCAAAAGAACTAATCTGCTTTTTATAATTATTTATCTATTAAATAATCAGTTTTTTATTTTTGAGATTATAGTGTAATAACATTATTCCCTTCTCCTATTTTACCCTCCAAAACCGCCTTTTAATGAAAACTTCTCTTGTTCTGAAAAAAATTTCAATTCAGGCAAAGAGTAGACTTCTTATTTGAACAGAGTAAAATTGTTTAGTCTCCTCTCATGGAGATGCAGTTGGATGATATGTGAATCATGTTGGTAGATTCTTTCACCTTCTTATATCTCTTGGTTGCTCATGCTCAAAGTTGGTCCTGTCTTAACAATGTCTATGAAGACATTGGAATGGAGTAATAATATTGTTAACTGTTAGGATCCATCGAAGAGAAGAGTATATGTTTCCCTTCTATTTTCATTTCACCATCTAAGCAACTTGACTTGAGTTTCTTTGTCTTGAATAAAGAATGCATGGAACTGAATTTAGTAGTCAACAGGAAGCCTTGGCCTTTTACCCAATAACAGATTTGTATACAAACTCTATCTGTTGGAAAGGATAAGAGCTACTTCTGCAGGTGGGATAAAAACAGTGAATGGGAGATATGGAGATTCTGGTTGGTCTAGAATATCAGGACTTCACTGTTTTCTATTTCATGGACCAGTCAGTGGAATTCATGAAGACTGTGTCATGATAGTGTCAGACATCAATGCTGAGTAGTTGCTGGAAGAAAAGGAAGACTTGGGTGCAACTAACTCCAGTTTACAATAGGAAGTCAAATTCCAAGTAAATTTTATTTAAAGAAGTCATGTGAGAACAAAGCTATTCCTGGCTCATGTGAGTTCTCGGGATCATCACGAACTGCTTTCATTTATTTGTTCTGTGGATTGAAGAACATTTCTTAACCTCTCCAAACCTGTGCTATCATCTGCTAGGTAGGGACAATAAACCACTTTGAAGGGTTGCTCTCGGAAGGCATGCCAGTGAGTTCCTCTTCTTGAAGTGCATCAGGGGAACTTTAAAGGGCATCCGGTTATTACATTATCACCACTATTTGCAGAAAATGACAATTATGTTTATGTAATACTTTGACAAAAGGCTCATTTGCTCCCATGTGAACCTCTCATTACTAGGCTGCCACTTTGCCTGAATACACATTTATAGTCTCTTCAGACTTTTAAGGAATAAGTACAGTTTCAGGGTGTGAAGATCATTGCTGGTGATAATGTCTCAAATTTATGAAACCAGCTTAGTGTTTAAGTGGGTAATGTGAAGAAAAGTTGCTCCTTTTTGAAATTTTGAAGATTTATTCCCAATAAATTCTAATTGATTGCATGTGCCTTATAAGTAAGTTTATGAGAAATTCATTAAAAAACACGAAAATGTCAACATAGAATTTTAATTATTGTTTTTACTACATACTTGAAATGTCACAAAATATCAGGATTCTATGAGCCAAACAAATTGAAAGCATCTTTAGAGAATAGCCATTTCTAGCATGAAGTCATACGTCTTTATTCCCTTAATGATTCATTGTTCAATAAATGCTAATGGATTATGATACAATAACATTTTAGAAAGTTAATACTCCCATGCTCTCTCCTCCTAGGGAATGTGTGAAGAGTACACTTTAAATGAGCCTGTCTTTGTTTCAATTCATCAACTTACCGTTAAAATGACTTTGGTTTTGAAAGTGATTCCCCAATCACATAGACATTAGAGCCTTAATCCAGCACTTTCTAATCAGTGATGGATGATGCTCCCAAAATGATTTAGAGGATTCTGGGGCAGAATTTTCTGGCCTCAAGTTGATGTGTGTGGTCTTAGGGAGGTAAATGTTTCAAGGACCCTCCAACTAAAGGGAGTTTTTCCATCTGCCCCGGTCCTGTCTGCATATGATATGTTACTATGTTTTCCATGACTACCATGGAAGGAAAAGGGTAGATATCATGAAAAACAAATTTTAAAAATCACTATTATCATCTAAGTAACATTACGATCTTATTTAATATTTTGAGTTGTCCTTTCTTATCATTGATACTTAGAGGAATGGGGCATAACAATTGCTCTAGCACACTCGATGTACTGGTTCTAACCCCTAGCGTGGGAATAGATATGTAACTTTAATGATTCTTTTTCTTAGATGCAGATACTTGCAATTACATTGTTTTTTTCTAAGAAAGACATAAAGATGAAACTCTAACAGTGGGAAACATCAACTCTGACGGTGAACAAAGTAATAAGAACAAAATAAAATAAGACTGGTATAATCTCAACAGACCATACTTAATTTGAAAGCTTTCATATTAAATCATATTTTAATAATTCATTTATTTTAATTTATTATTAATATAACGATGCTTTCTATTAAAATCTTGTCCCAGAATTAATTGCTTTAGAAAGGTTTTCTGTAATACATAAAACACTGTTATAATGACAATTTACGTTCTGATTTGGATCACATTTTGAGTTTTTATTTCTGCAGAAATTTTTGTTTTATATGATAGAAATAAAATAAGACATTTTGAAGGATCAGAATGAATGAAATATGATAGTTTATGGGCTAGTTATAACTTTAAATCTGTGAGAAAGGCCAGTGTAACACAATACTTTAATTCCTCCACAGGCAGAGAAAATGAACCTGATCCAGACTTCTATATGACAGCATGCTGACTTACATTTAACAAAAGCAACATTAACTGGACATTTGGTTCATGCCTGAATCCCATCACAGGGGGGTTGAAGCAAAGCCATGGTAAGATGAAGGCCAGCCTGGGCTGCACAGGGAGAACCTCATAAAAAAAATGAAAGAAAGAAAATCATCCAAACGGTGAACATGAAAAGACTAAACCCTTCCTTCCTGTGAGAGACAGCTGTTGTGCTCTATGTGATGTATTAAAAATAATATCGATAATTTCCTTAACATTGTGAACATGCAACTATCAGAAAAACAGAAAACATGTTTGTGTCTGCCTTAGTCAGTGTTCTATGGCTAGGAAGAGACACCATGGCCAAGGCAACTCTTATAAAGGAAAGCACTTACGCTTGCTTACACATTCACAGGCTTAGCCCATTATCGACATGGCAGAGAGCACGGCAGCAGGCTTCTGTGGTGCAGTAACTGAGAGCTACATCCTGATCCTCAAACGGACTGAGGCTGGCATGGGCTTCTGAGAGCTCAGAGCTCAAGCTCAGTGACACACTTCCTCCAACAAAGACATGCCTTCTAATCCTTCTAATCCCATCAAAGAACTCCACTTCCTGGTGACTAAATATTCAAATATATGAGTCTATGGGAGCCATCCTTATTCGAACCACCACAGGGCCTTTCCACAATTCCAGATTTATCGAATAACAATAAATTCCAAAACTACATTGGTTCAGTTGGCTACGCTATGTCAAGTTCTGATTTCCCTTGATAGCCAGATAATGCAAACACAGGTTCTTCTCTTGCTCTTAACTACTAATGTTAACTCTCAGAAGAACATGCATCACACAACACATGGTAAACCTATTCATCCATCCGCTATCCATGTAGGTTATGGAATGGTCATGAACACGTTAAAGAGCTGCAGGAAAGTTCAAGGGTTTACAAAGAAGCCTCACTTTGAGGGCAGAGACAGGAAGCTGACACAGATCAAAGGGAGACACTGCAGGTGGTTAGATAATATGCTAATGAATCCAGCTGAAGACAGGAGAGTCCAGCCAAACCACAGGGTCAGAGTTGTGATGAGATGCAAGGTTTAGTGGAACTGTCTGGTCAATTGAGAGGCCGTGGGGGCCATGTGGAATCACAGCTGCTATAAAGGGCAAGGGACAGACTGAGTCCAGGAAAACCTTCGGGTAAGCCACATCAGCTGTGGGAAAAAGAGCAATTGCTACCTCTCCTTTTCGAGACCATCACTGGGAGGGATTTTAACATGAGGTTAGGCTTCAGTGGGAGCTAAGAGTTATGAATAGCAAAGCAGTCTCAAGCAAGGTGTGGTCCCGCCCATCATCCGATCACAATTTTCATGTCTCCAGTCTTGCGTGCAAAGTTCTCTGACAAAGTGTACATCTGTTTTCCAAAAGACAAGTTCCCTTGCTGGCTGGTCTTAGGGCTCCAAACTTATTCTTATGCAGCATGGCCTCCTGGGGAAATTCCAGTTTCTTGGAGTCCATTGCTTTAGTAGTCAGATAGCCTTTTTTATTGTCAACCTTTTATTTATGAAGTGACACCATCACGGTCTTTATGGGACTCTCACGTTCTTCATTCTGGTGTATTCAACAGTTCTTAGACCTGGTTTTCCTGGTTGGGTTTTAATGCACCTATGTGTTCACATGTGGTCGCAATTTAGTTTGGTAAATTTATAAAGTGGCATCCTCTTTGCTTTTGGGAATGTGTTGGTTTTCAGTCTGTGTCTCCTGCACAATATCAGACAGATGGTGATGTTTACATGCCTAACAAGGTGCAGAGTCATCTTGTTTGGACTCAGTAAATGTGGTCAAATGATGCTTGTAAAATTGAATCTCTCACAGTAAGATGTTGCTTGAAAAGCTACTGTTATGTGCAACACAGAGCAACTTAGAGTAGTATCATTTCATCATTTGACAGAGGTTTAAGGCATAAGAATAATCCTACTTCTGGTTCCGAGGAAGCAATAGAAATGGAGATCCCAGCAAATAGCACTCACCTTGCCAAGGCTTGGAGGCCGAGATTGGATGTTGTGTGGGTTGAGGTGACCCAAGTCTGAAGGGCAGATTTCCATAAAGGATAATGTTCTTGACATTTATGGGAAAAATAACATATATACAGATTCTTCCAAACACTTGAAGAATACGAAACATTTTATGAAGTTGACATGAGTTTGACAGGAACATTTAATCATTTAGTCATGAACACTGATGCACAATTCTGACTAAAATAGTAACAAATTACGTTCAGCAACATACATTGAGACAGAATTTATATAATGTATGGCAGGTATAGTCCATGAATGTAAAGTGTGCTCAGGATTGAACATTTCCTGCAAATTCTTCTAAATATCCCTCTTATTAAAAGTTCTCAGACTGACGAGGTGACTTCATGTTAATAGTTCTTGCCTGGCAAGAATGAAGACTTGAGTTTGAATCCTCAGCACTAACCTCAAAAACTAGGCATGGCTTTGCTTTACTACAACCCCAAGATTTGGAGGCTGGAGACATGTGGATCCTTCAGTGTGCTGGCCAGCTAGCCAAGTCTGAATGACAAGCTTCCAGATATATAAGAGACCCTTTATTAAGGAAATAATACATAAAATGATACAGAAAGGCACTCAATATCCTGATCTGACCTCTATATGCTCCACCCAGAGACAGGCACATACACATGAAAGTGCACCCCCCCCCCCATGCACATACAGGTTCTGGAGAAAATGATCATAATTGTTGTAAACACTGCAGAAATGCTTTTAATAATATAAAATTATGGTTATAAACAAAGATTTTATAAAATTAAGCCTAGAAGGGTATCCAGTTAATATGATGAAGGACATCCAGAGAAACAGATGCAGTGAAACTGTGAACGTCAACGACACACTTCATATTAAAATGCTCTGAACATTCTGCTTAGAAGTGAAAGCAAGACGTTTGGAATGGTCCCTGGTCTTCAACAGTGAAACTAAATGGTAAGAACATCTCTTAAGTGGAAACAAGTTCTAACCTTGGAAAAAAGAAAGCAATGGTTTTGACAAGTGCAAGGTAAAACCTCCCATTCCTTATGTAATCTTTGAAACAAGTGAGTATCAAGTGGAATAATAGAAGATTCTTACAATAAATATTACTAAACATTGTTCATACTTCACAAAACACAGTAAGGAACGCATATACTTAGTACAAAAGGTGGGCAGAGAATTTGAAAAGGCAATCTGTAAATGAATGTATGCTTGTACCATAGAGACGCAACAAAGAAAATGAATACTTTTATTAAGAGTTATTGGGAGATACAATGAATGTCTTTGAATTTCTATTGTTGTGATGAAACATCATGACCAAAAGCAACTTGGAGAATGAAGGGTTTATGTCATGGTATAGATTGTAGTCCTCTATCCAAGGAAGTCAGGGCAGGAATTTTAGGAAGGAACTGAGGCAGGAACAAAAGCAGAAAACATGGAGAAGTGCTGCTTACTGGCTTGCTCCTTGTGGCTTGACTTGCTCATTCTGCATCGTATACCATCCAGGACCACCTTTCCAGGGGTGCGCTACCTCCAGTGGGCTGGGCCTACCCAAGTAATTATTAATCAAGAAAACGCCATACAAGATTGTCCTAGGCTAATCCACGGGTACACATCTCAATTGATGTTCCATCTCCACCAATGACTCTATCTTGGGTCAAGTTGACAAGACACTAGTCAGCGCAAGGACAAACAATGGGAACTAGTAATATTTAAAACTCTGATAATACTGACCTATCAGGAAGAACCTACCACAGCAGACACACAGACACACATAACTATTTGGGTTAAGGGCACGCTAATTAGCTTCACTGGGCCAATCATTTCATACTATACATATGCAGTCATCCATATGTCAATAACCCTGAAGAAAAAAATCCACAATATCCAAGCTCATGTAATAACATGTCACAAAAGTTTATTAATGAGAATAAAGGACTAACGAGAGAAAATGGCACTGAAATTGAACAGGGGCTATGAACTCGAATAGGACTCTTGTTACTTGCTATAAGTTGTGGGGTGGAAGGATTAATCTATATTACTGTTGACTTAGTCAGTTAACATTATGGAAGAAAAGTCTTCCGTAGGCCCTGTTTCATGCTGTATTTGATGTAGACATCTGAATGTTTTGGTTTCCTATCCTTTTACTTTACAAAGTAACTTTTTTTTTCAAGGCTATAAAGTTGACGTTTTAAAGAAATGAAAACAGAGTTAACATTCTCAAATTTGATGTACTTATTTTATATCTATAGTTTTATAGAAAGCTGTTTGAAGTTAATAATTTTCCCTCATAAAAAATACATGCTATTACAAAGATTTAGCTCTTAGAAGAAATATAAATGCATGTGCTTTGTTCTGTGGGATATTATGTTCCTTTCCTAATCATGTCCATTTTGATATCTTTAATTTGTGTTTTTATTGTACGCTGGTAATTAAAAATAAGAAAAGCACAACAAGCTGTTTTAACCCAGCTGACACAAAGTTCCCAGCCAGTGCTCAGCATGGAAGCAAAATGATGGTTTCATCAATATGACTTAATCAGCTTGTACGTTCTATTTCAACAAACTGAAAATATCTCAAACTTGCTGGGGAAATGCAATAAGTGTATATCAAACTGCACTTGTGGGCCAAAAGGAGACACAGTAAGTACCCAGATGCCCGATGCAGAGAAAGTGAAAGACAACACAGAGCAGCAGGCAAGGCCCATGAGAGCTTTCCAGGGAGTTTTCCTTAGGAACTCCCAGTGCTAGGGAAAAGGTGCTGAGTGTTTGTGCTTCGTTATAACAGAAGATAGAAGACACCTAATGTGAATTAGGGTCTTTAAAGACTATCACTTTGGATAACCAAAGCAAGATACCTGGAAAGGAAATTTACCTATGTTGGTCCTTTACTCATCCAGATAAACTAAATAAAAAGAAAATCAACATCCAGTAAAACCAAGAAACAAGAAAACTTAATACAAAAACCTTAATGTGGCAAATTATGGCACTCTATACTGATGAAAGTAGTTACTTGAGAATTTTGGGGGTATAGCAGTTCTAATTCACAATATATCCTCCCTAACAAAGCAGCGAAAAGGAAATAGACATATAAAACATAAAAAAAAAATCAAGTTATCTCTGCTATGCATATGTACTGGCCTCAACAGTTAGAAAATATGCCTTATGAGGACACAAAATATTTACAAATAGTGATCATATAAAAAGCCATAGGCTTGGACAGGTGGTGGTGGCACAGGCCTTTAATCCTAGAACTCAGGAGGCAGAGGAAGGTAAATCTCTGTGAGTTTGAGGCCAGCCTAGTCTACAGAGTGAGTTCCAGGAAAGCCAGAGTTATAACAGAGAAACCCTGTCTAGCAAAAAAAAGCCAAAACAAAACAAACAACAACAAAAAAGACATATATTAACTACGAGCAAATAATAACAAACTGATGTTATCAGATAGCATGCTGTGGTCACAATATTGTTAAATTTAAAATGAAAAATACTGAAAGTTCAGGTGTTTAGATACTTCAAACCCCATTTTTATATAATTGATTGGGATACCATCCCAGCCACAAAACCTTTGACCTATAACTTATCCTCATTACCCTCATTAAAGTGTCTGCTGGGGATAATGGAAGGGCAGAACTCAACCCTAAGGGAGGGAAGCCATGCCTGATATTGCAGGGTAGGCCAGAAACTAGAGACTGGATAGCCAGGAGATGGTTTCTAATGATATCCAGCTCTACTCATAGACCTGTACCTAGCCCATTCTTCATCAAAGAGATATTTTCAGGCAGCTGATGGGGGGAGAAGCTGCAAAGGCCCAGGGCCAAGCATCCTGTAGAGCTTGGGTAACCTTGTGGAAGAGGGGGAGAAGGGATTATTGGAAGCAAAGGGGTTCAGGGAATGAGAGGAGTTATTGTAGAACAGTCTCCTAACTAGGTATGCAGGCTGGCCATGAAGCTACAGCAAGTCTGACTGTGAAATTTGAGAGATAAATGATTGAATAGGAAAAAGTTTAGAAAGGCCAAGAAAAAAAATGTATAATGCTAGAATCTTTGACAAAATGACAAGGATGTTATTGGAAATCAATGAAAAAAGGATTTGGTGTATAAAAATGGAATGAATAAATGAAAAGAAGAAAAAACCTATACACAGAGATATTAGTTAAGGTAAAGACCTAAATATGATGGGGAAAACAAAATCTGTTGAAGAAAATGCAAAATGCAAGGTTAGGGTTGGGATGTATTTTACCATGTGCCAAGTAAAAATCATTATACAAAAAGACACAAAAACCAGTTGGAAAATTTGTTTGCAATAAATCTTGCTGAAAAAGAACGATTATCTATAGTATATAAAGAATCTCCACAAATTATTAGGGAAAATTCAATTTTAACTTAGTTTAAAAAATTCCCACATGAACACACTTATACATAGTTAAAAATGTTTTTAAAGCAACTTTGATAAACACCATGCAAGTGAAAAAAACCCAAGAAGCTAATTACCACATGAAAATATATGCAGTTACATTCATTTTGAGGAGATAGATGTTAAAAACCTCACCGAGACATAACTACCTAATTGCAACACCGGAAAAGTACCAAAGGGAACCCTGAGCAGAGCTGAGTATAGTTGAAAGCTGGGTGTGGTAGTGAGCTCTTGTATCCTAGTACTTAGGAGATGGAGGCAGGAGGATTCAGAGTCTGAGGGTAGTCTTGGCTACATGAGATCTTAGAAAATGACAAATATTATTTAGCAAGGCTAAAGGTATAAAATACAAACCAGGAGAGTCTATTTATAGATGTGAAGGTAAGGTTTCTTTACAATATTCTTGTCTTAGCAGATGTATCTAAAAACACTCCTTGTGCAAACAAATAAGCAAAACTCCCAGCAAACTGCATATACCCATCGTTAGAATTAGTAAGCCATTTGATAGAACTAGAAAATGACAAAATGACATTGGTATGAATCAACATGAATGAATCTCAAAAATAAGATGTTAACAAGGGTCTTCCCCTATAAGTATGTAAAATGACACCTCAAAAATTTCTACAGGAACAAAACTAAGAAATGTTGAATAAAGAAATGATGGAACAAAGAAGCATCTATAAAAATTATGATAATGTCCATGGAGTACCGAGGAGGGCACAGGAGACCTGTAGAAATAAAGTTATAATTTTTAACTCAAGTAGTGACTTATGTAAGTCATAGGTAGGCTGGAGGACTATGACGTTGTGGTTTAGTCTAAACTGGGAGGATGAACGAGGGCAACTGATGGTGTAGCACCCATTTCAAGATCAAGACTCCAGGGAGGAAGACAGGGATGGGACTCTGGATCTCTGGAGCATGGTACTGTAGAAGCTGATCCTGGCTATTGGGTCGGGGAACTCATCCGTAACTGTTGTCTCGGGACACCTGTATGTCTCTGTCGTCTGCATTAGGTGTCTGCAAATATCTGGAATCTTGCTACCTGTGTTGTAGAATCTGCCCTACCCAAACTCCTCAAACCAACATGCTGCTCTCTGGAAACATCCTCACAGATTTATTCCCATAAGGCCTTTGCAGGTCTCTAGATATTCATTAATCCAGCAAAGATCACATCTAAATTTACCCATCACTTCACTGACAACATTTAATATAAAAAATATTTAGTACTCATAAGACATGGAAAGTGTTAGGATGTTTGGTAGGGACAAAATGTTAAGCTGATAGCATCCAGCAGAGGAAGCCCTACCCAGGGAGGTACGTTTTGTTGCTTGCAGGGTATTTGCGTGTTTTTTGAATAGAACGGTAGAGGCTGCCTTTCCTTTGATAAGTTTGTATCATACTTTACACATTCATTATAAATACTGCTTTGCTGGCTGAAGTATTGGCTTAGGGGTTAACAGTGCTTACTGCTCAGGCAAGGGCCTATGTTTGGTTCACAGCACTCTCCTGGGGCGGCTGACAACTGCCTGTAAATGTAGCTCCAAGAGGTCTGACATCATCCTCTGGCCCCCTGTGTGCCTGTACTTACGTGCAAACACCTGCACACATGTCCACAGTCGGAAACAAAAGTATTACTTTTTATTGATTTAATATTTAATATAAAATAGTAAAAGGAGAAAAAGAAATCTCAGCAAGTCTCAAAAGACCTTAAGGAAAAATATCCTTTAGCGTTCTAGATTGAAGCAAATCACATAAATATGATGAATGGGTTGATTTCCTGTGAAACCTTGAGGAAATTGTTGCTCTGCTTCATTTCCTGTGTGGGTAACCTGACTCTGTCACCCGACATGAGCGGTCCCAAGCAAGACAGAAAAAGCCAACCAAACGGGTTTTGTTTTTTGTTTTTTGTTTTCCCTCTTGAGGTGATTAATTTGTCTTCTATCCTCTCTTTTACCCCAATTTCAAATTCAAAATGATGTCGAAACTGTCAAAGTAAGGGAATATTAGGAATCAAGAATTGAGGAATGAGAACGAAGAGAGAAATGACAGAACATACACCATCCACTTTACAGAAACCATGACTGTGTTTCATGATTTCACTTTATATTGTTATCTTCTACGAAAACAAAGCATATTTGCATTTTGAGAGGTGATGTCACTTACTGGTGAATATCAACGTCTTTGAGTTTGTACAGAGAGTAGATTTACGACACTCTTTGGAGTTGATGAGATACAACAAATTGCAAGAACAAAAAATTGCCTAGTTTTTAACTTGAATTGTGATTTGAACTGACAAACGCACACCCGTATGTTTATAGGGGGAAATGTGATGTTTTGGAATGATTTTACTGAGTTCATTAACATCTTATCACCTCATACTGTTATACTTTTTATTTCTTTTAAAATGAGATATTTAAAACCTAAGTGAGATTCCAAGATTTCCCTTCCTTTACCTGGTTCGTTTCATTTATATCAGAGTCTCCCAGGTTAATTAACATTACTCTGAACTGCACAGTTTCCTCTCTTTCTTTCTATCTTTATTTTTCTGAGGGTTTCTCTGCATAGCTCTGACTGTCCTGACCTTCTTCTGTAGACCAGCTTGTCATGGAACTCAGAGATCTGTAGACCAGCTTGTCATGGAACTCAGAGATCTGTCTGCCTCTGCCTCTTCTTGCTAGGATTCTTGTTGTTGCTGTTGTTGTTGGTTTTATTTGTTTGTTTTAAAGGCTGAATTGTGTACATTTGCTTCATTTTCTTTAGCAAGTCATCTGATGACAGACGTTTTAAGTTGCTTTTTATTTATTTTTTATTATTTATTTTTATTATTTATTGACTGTTATGAATAATACTGAAAAGAACACAGGAATGACTCATTCTTAAAATACTAATGTCATTACACACACACACACACACACACACACACACACACACACACAGGATTGCTGAATTCTATGCTCATTCTAGTTTCAGAATCTGGGGGCTCCTCTAAAGCAATTTCCATGACTACAGCAATTTGTATTCTCATCAAGACAATACAAGGACTTCTGTTCTCATTTACAAATGTCAGAACTTTTGCTACGCATCTTTTTGATAACAGTCATTCAAACTGAAGTTAGGTTATTAGATCTCCTGAAACTGAAGTTACAGATATCTGTAAGCCACCATGTGGTTCCTGGGAATTGAACCCAGTTCTTCAGCAAGAGCAGTTAGTCTCTTAAGTGGAAAGCCATTTCTGCTGCCCGAGGCTAAAGGTTTCTAATAAACCAGTTGCATGTGTAATTGATGTTATATAAACTGAATTTAATGGGAATAATTCACAGATGGTTTGTTAGGTAAGATGAAAAAATATTGTTAAAAATATGGGTGTTGACTAACTAAAAAAAATCTAAGTATACACATTTATGTATAATATATGAAGAATTACAGATGATTTTACATAACAGGTAGTATACAATGTATAAATGATAGTTTTCTATTGGTAGAAATAGGACCATTGTCTTTTCTTTTGCTCATTTGAATTTTCTGACATTCTACAATTCACGAATTACATTGCAATAAAAAAAAAAAGATACTACCATTTTAAATAAGGATATCTCAAATAGTTTTTTATGAGATAAACAACCTTGAACAGGCAGTGTATTTGACATCATTGATAACTTATTTGTATTTCATTGATTAAGAATTATTTAAAATGAGTATAGAGGTTTAGGTGACTAGAAGGAATGCACATCTCTCCTCCTTTCTAACTGCATCTGTCCAGGCACAGACTGCTTAGTGGTTGCCAGTTATTTACTTCTATCTTGTCTATCACTTGGAATTATTAAGAAATTCATTTAAGTATACAGCACAGAAAGTAATAAGCAACATTGTTTCCAATTACTAATGAAATTACAATTTTACCATGATTTCTCCAGAGAACACACTTAGCCTGGCATTTCAATAATTAAATAAATTCAAATGGCACTGTAAATTGTTTTTATGTAAATCATCTAATAAGGAATGGTATTTTTTTTCATAAAATGATTACTAGGAAATTGTAACATGTCTAACTTGTCACAAGTCTTTGGAATATAGTTTCCAGATCTAGTTCTGAAAAAATTCACCCAGCAATGGCTTAGTTATTATGTTACAAGTTATACCTACTACTTGCTCTTTGTGTTACTGTTGGTTTTCAAAGTTTTAAAAATAACCACTCTAAAACATTTTGACTATTTCTTGCAGTTTGGATTCTTTGTTGTGAGACAGTTGGTAAGGATTTATTGCTTATCCAGTTATCATTAGATTGCTCATACAGTTGGAGCTTCAGCATAGAACCCCATTGCTTCCAGCTCCTCCAGCAGGACAAAGTTCTCAGTCAGAATCAGACCCATGGAGTAGATACAGAATTATTTAATAATATTCATAAATGTGGATGCATTGGTATTCAAGTTAATCCTAGAAAAATTAGAAAATAATCCTCCAATAAAGTTTTCGTTTATCAGTCGTCTGAGAGACCCTCTGCATGCAATGGCTGTTTTACTAAATGATCATGGACTTTAACATCATGGCATGAAGAGTCATATGAAAAAAAGTACAGAGAGTTTAGGAAGCTTTGAGCGACCAAGAACTTACAAATGAATCTTCTTGTTTCCTCTTAAGAAACCAAGGAGAGAAAAAAGACAAACAAACAGTAGGATTTGAGAGTCTTTCAAGGCATTGTATAAGTTGTTTGGCCAAATGTTTTAGGATTTATGTGGATTTTGTTTTCATTTTCTTAATTTTTCTCTCAGCTTATATTTTCTAGGCATTCCATATTACTCCTACATTACATTTACACAAAAATTACATTGTTATACTGTATGTTTATATGTGAGTGTATGTGCATGTTTGTGTGTGTGTGTGCACATACACATGAGTGTGCATAGTGTGTCTGTGGGTGCATTTGTACACATCTCCATGCATGGAAGCCAGAGATTCTATGTTGGGTGCCTTCCTCTATTGCTCTCTGCCTTCACTGTTTTAAGGTCTCTCACTGAACTTAGCGCTCACCAATTCAGCTATAGAACCAGCTAAATTGAGAACTATTGAGAATTCCTTGGATCCATTTGTCTCTGTGCTGAGGTTACTATCCAATGAGCTTCTGGGATGCAATGTCTATGTGCTGTGGTTAGAGACATGTGCTGCTGAACCCACCTCCTTTTCTGTGGGTGCTTAGGATTCAAACTCAGGTCCTCATACTTTCATATCAAGCACTCATTAATCTCTTGTAATTATTTTAAAAGTATCTCATCAGCCTTCTACACATGAGCATGAGTTTCATAAAAGTGGGACCTTCCCTGCTCATCAGCCTCCTATCTCTAAGGTAGAGAATA
Source organism: Cricetomys ansorgei (assembly GCA_026225945.1). Lineage (NCBI taxonomy): Eukaryota > Metazoa > Chordata > Mammalia > Rodentia > Nesomyidae > Cricetomys > Cricetomys ansorgei. The sequence goes on along the minus strand of JAMJFZ010001816.1, from coordinate 16,553,771 downwards.
GCTTTCGTCTCACTAGACATTGGTTGATTCCATGAATGGAATTAATATTAACAAATTGTGGCACTTACTAAAAGCAATCCATTCCCTATAATTGCTGATCTGGATAGTTTCAGCTATAACACAAAAAGCATGGACATTGTTATAATCTTGAGTAGCCAGAATGCATCTCAGTTCCATCAAGGCTGTTACCATAATAGTTGTTTCTTAAAATACTCATGCCACTCCCTTCTTGATGTATTTAACAGATCTGTGTTCCTCATACCGAGAGGAATAACTCATAGTCGAAGAAGGTCTGTAGACAGAAGAAGAGAATGAAGTATAGAATTGCTTGCATTTAGTAAACATTGGGTACTGATCATTCACATGGTATTTCTTTTCATTATCTTACCATCTGTGCTGACAATTTTTTTATGTCAACTTAACAAAATCTGAAGTCATCTGAGAGGAGGGAACCTCAACAGAGAAAATGCATGCATAAGACTGGGCTTCAGGCAGATGAGCCTTAATTAGATTGGTGTGGGAGAGGGAGGGTCCAGCCTGGATAGAGACACCTCTGGAGGGGAGTGATGGTCTTGAGTTATTTAAGAGAGCAGGTTGAGCAAGCCTTGAGGAACAAGCCAGTAAGCAGCAACCCTCTGTGGCCTCTTCATCAACTCCTGTCTCCATGTTACTGACTTGTTTGAGTTTCTGTCTTGATTGCCTTTGATAATGAATTGTGTTTTGGAAGTATAAGGAAGATAAACTCCCACTTTGGTTATGGTTATGGTGTCTCATCATGGTGAGACACCATATACCAAGATAAATCAATAAAATAGGAGATAAAAGTGTTTACTGAATGGAGAGATAATCTGAGTGCTGGGGTATTGCGCTAAAATATCACAGGCTATGTTAGCACTAGATTTTAAAACTCTTTTCACTCCAACACTCAAAACACAGTCCACATATTTAGATCTCCCTTTCATGCCTAAGTGAGTACCACCGCCTGATGGCACTCCGTTGCCACCTAGAGCCAAGTACTCTACAACCCACTGCTACTGGAGCCACCCTTGTAACCTTGAAACTTAGCTCAATGGTGTTCACTGTTCTGTCTTTCTGTTTGTTCACTGTACACATTGTATCCTGTGGAAAATCACTTTAAACTTATGTAAACTCCCCTTTGCTTTAAACTTCAGGTCCTTGAATGATACCATCTCAAAACATTTTTCTACTCAGAAAATTTTATTTTCTTGACACTGGTCTACACTAGTTCTAGCTCCTATTAAACCTCCAATTCTATAAGATAAAGTTATTTTCTGCCTTAGGTTAAACTACAGGGTACACTTGACACCATCTCCTGAAAGCCAAAGGTGTACACAGTGCATGGTAATTGGCTATTTTTACTGTCACCACCATCATCACCATCACCATCATCATTGTCAGCACCACCACCACCATCATCATCATCATGATCGTCATCATCATCATTACCATCATCATCATCACCATCGTCATCATCACCATCACCATCATCATTACCATCATCATCATCACCATCATCATCATCACCATCATCATTACCATCATCATCATCACCATCGTCATCATCATTGGTGTTAATCTTATTAGAATATCCATATTGAATTTTTTCAAAACAGGTAAGGCCCTTGTTTGGCCTTGCTATCTTCCTTATTCTGTTCTCTAACATAGTATTTTTTTTTCAAATGTATGTATGTTAAGCTACTCAAGAGTTTGGTTCAAACGTAGAAGATGTTGAATATATGAAGTTTTTTCATTTCACTATGTAAATGTACATCAAAACACCATGTTTGACACTGGAAATACATATATTAAAATATATTATATGTATATTATATATATTTATATACATATATTAAAATACATATATTAAAAATAAATTTCAAGGCCAGTAAGATGGCTCAGCGGTTAAATGTGCCTATTTCCAAACCTGATGACTTGAATTTGATTCCTGGGATTCACAAATTGAAAGGCGTGAATCTACTCTCACACGTTGTCCCCTGACCTCGACATGGGTTCCTTGACACCAGCAGGAGCATGGACATGATGACGTGTGCACGTGCGCACGCACGCACACACACACAGACACACACACTGTCATAATTTATTTCAGAAAATAGGCAGAAAAAAAACCATTCCTCAGTTTCTAATTTGGAAGTGGTACCAAACAGCTGAATTTGGGTTTGCAGCTGCTGCCAATGTGCTGTTCTGAAGCCCAAGTTGGAAAACTACTATAAGAAAAACAAATGTTTCCCCAAACTACCAGTCATCCGGATCCTCACTTGCTCTTCACGGTTTCCATTTCTCTCATCTCCAAAAGTATATATTTCACCATCTAAGTTCTTATCAGAAACCCCGACCTTATGGTTAATATCTCCATGTCACTATAGTCACACATAGCAATTGCTACCATAAAATCATCATAAAGTACTGCTCTCCATCACTGAGAAGTGTCAGAGTTGGCTTCTTCCCATGCTATCTTCTCTCTCGTTCTTCCTTAACTGCCAACTGACTTCTGCTTTGCCTGGGAACTGCGGTGTTATTTATCACAGACTCTTGTGCTGCAACCAGACTTCTCTCACTAGACCACACTTGACTCTGTTCCACTATGAATTAAGTGGTCAGATGCCTGGACATTTTTCCTGCCAGTGTTCTGCATCCCCATGAGGGCTTTCCTCTCTTCGGAGTCGGGTTGCTTGATGGTGAGCCTTCTGCTGGCAGACAGCAGAGGGCTGCTGGGGAAGGTTGTGGGGCTCAGCACAGCTGGCTCCCACATAGAACCTGCTGTACAGGATATGCATGGCCAATTTCTCCTGCTCAGTTCTCCACTTCATCCCTGGCTGACTCATTGTACTGCTGGGCTCAGAAACTTCCCACTTCTTTTCCACTTCTCCAGTCCCCTAATTCCAGCGAGTTTCTCGTCGTTAATCAATTTATCTTTTCTAATTTCTGTATCCATTCACCCATCATGTCTCAGAGGCAGATACCTCCTTTGGAAGAGGCAAGTTAATTGGTGACTTTGCAAATCAGCGTGCTGTGCACTTCTTCCTTCCCTGATTTACACACTTAGAGAAGAACTCATTTTGGCTTTCCTGTATACTGCCTTCCCCAACAGCCTCACGCTCCTGTTACCATTAACGTCTTGTCTTGTTTCTAACTACCTCAGTTTTCTTCTTTAAAGTGATTTAACAAATTGTTTTTTCTTGCCTCTTCCAAATATCATTGTTTGCTATTATTAATCAGGGTCTTTGAATGAATGAACCTATTCCATTTAATTTATGAATTTCCACAATAATATCTTTTCTCCTCAACTCCAGAAGCTTGGATGGAGGCTCAGTCACCCCATGAAAACACTTTCTCTGGAGCTGCTAATGGAAGAACTGTATCTACCTATCTGACCCAACTGAGCTGAATGTGTTACCAGCACAAATAATTTTTATTCCACTGCTAGGCTTTTACTTATTTATGTCAATTTACCTCTACTTTTGGAGACAGGGTGAAGTGTTTTGCATTAGGAAAGAGGCATGAGCCACTGGAGGTCAACAGTAGAATGTGGTGGTCTTAGTGCTGTATGTGGAGGTCCACTGACAAGAGGTAGATCTATCATTGTTGATCTTGATTGCCACATCGATTGGCATGAGAAAGGCAGGAGGACTAGAACAAACCTCCTCAGGATAGATCTGTGTGCTTCTGTGGAGGATTTGTTAAGTTGATATGATTGTTTTGGAATCCCGAATCCCAGCAACACAACCTTCTTCAGAAGATAGGAAAAGATTTCTATTCACCACACACAAGATACCAGTAATAGACCGATTAAATGACTCCAGTCTGGTTTAGTAAGCCTGTGTGCTTATGGGGGCTACTTAGAGGAGTACCTGAGGAACGTGGATGACTCAAAGGCAGCTGATTCACTGGAAAGCCCTTCCCCTTCCCTGGGGTCCCTGTGTCATTTGCAGTCAGGCCAGCTGCTAGGAGAGTTTCCTCCCCAGCAATTGTACAACCTGTGAGAGGAAACTTGTAGTTCCAGTCTGCTGAGACCTTAAGTGTTGCTTATTATGTGCTACTGAAAAAAAAAAAAATAGTGAAAACATATTCTTCACCTGCAGGCCATTTTAAGGTAAGTGTTATAAAATAATACTTTTGTGTTTTGTGATTCATAAACTATTTCTCATATAGAAAAAAAGTTAGAGATTATCATATTTAGTTTTATTGTCCTTCATGTTTGCTAATGAAATAATGTATTCCATAATTTTGAAAAGTATAACCTACAAAAGCTGTTTTAACAGATTAGAAGTAGACATTAGCTGTACACTGTTTTAATGCTTTGTTTCTACAGACTAGTCTTTTGAGCTGCTTCTCTCTCCAGAAGGGAGTGTTTCAATTCTTCGGAAATTGCTACACTACTGGTTCCATACGCCGGGGCAGAGGGAGTAAAAGTAGACAAGGGAGTGACTCTGTCAGTGCATGCGTTGTTTCTGTGTAGTGACCAGGGTGGTGGGGTTCCTCAGATATATCCTCGTCTCCACCATGGATTAAATGACAGGCAAGGAACTTCCTTTCTCAGTTACGCCATGTGGCTCAGCTCAAGTACTTGGTCACAATGACAAAAAAATAACAAATGCACGTGTCAATTTTTTTTTTTTAGTAAGGTGCTGTGAATTGAAACCAGGACATTTCTAATACCAGGCAAGACTCCATGGCTGAGATACACACTCCATCTTCTCCACTATTTTTCCAAAATATTATTTTCTTGTTAGTTTTCATACATATTTTCCTGTCTCTAGTTTTATGTGATCTTTAGCTTCCTAGTCTTTTCCTAACCTTATACAACACTCTCCTTACTCTCCACTAGGTTTTGGGGGACACCACTGCCTTATCTAAGCTTTAGAGTAAAATCCTCACCACTTACCTCAATCCCTAACATTTAACTTCTCAGTGGGATGTTCCCCATGAATATGCCTGCTTTAGTCCGTGTTCTATTGCTGTGAAGAGACTACACTTCAGACTACACTTCATCGCTACAGTAGTTCTTATAAAAGAAAGCATTTAATTGAGGCTGGCTTACAGTTCAGAGGTTTAGTCCATTAACATCACTGCGGGAAGCACGGTGTCATGCAGACAGACATGATGCTGGAGAAGTCACTTAGAGTTCTACATCTGGAACTGCAGATCGGCAGGAAGCAGGAAGGTAAAGCCGCCGGGCCTGGCTTGGGCTTTTGAAAACCTCAAAGCCCATATCCAGTGACACACTTCCAAAGCCACATCTCCTAATCCTTTCAAACAGTGTCACTCCTGGTAAGGAACAGTCAGATCTATGAGCCTATGGAGGTCATTTTTATTCAACACACCACAATGCCAAAGTTTCGTTTCTTAAAAAACAAGCTTCCCTTCCTGACATCTTTCTTTTTTTCTTCCTGAGGAAATACCATCTAGGCCAGACCATGCATAGCTTGGTGGCTCCTTGTTGACATGTACCTTCCAGAGGCTGCCAATATTCAGATTCATTTAGTGCCCTGGAGTCTCTACGTCTTTCCCACCACCTCCTAGCATGCTTTGACCATGTCAGCATTTCTCTAATAGCCACTTGGAACTCAATGCATCTTTCTCTGTATTAAGTCATTAAACTCTAAAAATCTGTGATGACTTGCATTCTGGCCTTTGTGTCCTTAGTCCATAGGCAAGTCAGGCATCCTCTGGCCATTCTCATTCCTTTGCCTTATGTCTTGTTTTCTCTGCCAAAGAGCTGCCTCTGTGATTAGCATGTTTCCTGGTTGTGCCTCCTATCCCTGCTTTAACTCCACCTCTTGACTAGAATTAAACTTCGCCATCTCTCCCTTTCCTCCTGCTTTCCTCCACAGTCAGAGCCTGTGCTCCCTTTTAAGACCAGCCCTTCTTTCCAAGGCCTGTACCTGTTACTGTATTCCAGTGCTCTTTCCCTCGACTTCTCTCCCAACCCTGAGATCTCACATAATATGCACTCAGCTGAGCTCTTCCTTAGATATAATGTGTATCAGTTCCCACGTGATTGTAAGGACCTAGCCCTGGATTCTATTCACTACAAATATGTGGCATGCAGATTTTGTAATAGTTCATGGCTCTTGTTTTGGGTTGTATAATGAAAAGGGCCTAACATAGGTGACTTTTGCTGTTATATAGAAAGATTTAATTTAATGAGTTTTCATGAATTAATTTTTTTAATTACAAGGTATTAGGTAATCATTATTTGTAATAAATTCTTGGCTTAACACTGTAAAGTGCATCAGGATTGTTTTTAACAAAAATTTACACTAAAGACACAAATAGCATGCCTCCAATCACAAAAACTTGCAATTCACACTTTCTGGGTTGGTCCTCATTGATCCCTTTGTTCTTCTGTGACAACCCCCCCCCTCTATCTGTTAAAATGTAGCCAGACTTTTAAAAAAAATCAAGCTTCAGCCCCATCTCTTCACCACATTATAATGAAATATATAATATTTAAAATACACTAAATCAAAAGAATCTTGAAAGAACATGTTGAGTTTTCTTTGAAAACATATATTTGATAATGCCATTTAAATGAACCCACTCTGTGGTAACAATTTGTAGAAACATAATATTATATCATTGCATAGCTAGTGTCCACTTCTAATCTGTTAAAACAGCTTTTGTGGCTTACATATTTTTAAAGGATGAGATTTACTATTTCATTAGCAAATGTGAATCAAAATAAAACTAAGTATAATAAGCTCTATTTTTTTCTAAATGAAACGTGAAAAACAATTTAATTTATGAAATCACAAAAGACTAAGTGATTCTTTACTACACTTATGTTAAAATGAACAGTGGGTGAGGAATAGGGTCTTTTCTTACTTTTCATATTTTTCTGATCGGCACCACTTAGCACAGGTGCTTTGGAAAAGATCTGAATTCCTGCCAGTGACCCGTCACGGCCACCGGATGTCACTAAGACCAATAACATGGTCGCAGTGTGTGTCAGATGTTCATGAGGAATGAAGATTAGGACATTGTTCAGTTTACTTTATTCAGCAAAACTGAAGACTAAAATTTGTAAGAAGTAGTTGATTTATAGAAAATAATAGATTACACGATGGTGAAAATATACAAACATGGAGAAGGAAGAAATGCTGACGTGGATGGAAACAAAACTCAATGTGAGGTGGATATATGAAACTAATAGGACACCAGCTTGTCTTAATGATAAAATTAATAACATTAATAATAAATAAATAACATTAATTGATAAAACATTGATCCGGTTTCTGTGTTGTCCTGCAGTGAAGAATGAAGACATTTTTACCTGCCATCCAAAGTCTTTGTTGTCAGGAACACAGTTAAAGTGCCTTTATTACTGACATTCAAACGTCTTGTATCTCCAACTTTGCTTTGTCGTGGAGGCAGGGGATTACAGAGGTTGTGAAGTTAACAGGTCATTAGTAGGGACATAGTTTCACTAATGTTCTTATAAAATTGGAAATTTGAACAGAGTTGTTCATAGGCTGGAAATGATGGGAGAGTAGTTAGGGGGAACTGGACATCTACAAGCCATAGAGCAAGCCTGGAGCTTGGGTTGCTTGGAAGCCCTTCCCTCCCAACCATCAGAGGACTCTGATTTCCATCACATCCTGTACAGACAATGGGATGCTGTTTATCCCATTAATGTTCAGAGACCAGTGACTTGTAAAAGGGGGATAGTCAATCCAAACAGAAACCTTCACCACTAACTGTTTTCCTCATTGTTACACTAAGGAAAGAATAAAAACGTGAGCATTCTTATCAATTTTTGTCACTGAATTTTCTCATATGAATGCTGCCAAAGACATTATAAATCATATTTCTAATTTTAATGTCAATAAACTCAAACACATTGCAAGTCATAATCCAAACAAAACTATGATCTTTGCAATGACAACCTCAAAATGGTACATTGGTTCAAGGAGAGTTCCCAGGTGTTTATAACTATAATAATCAATATCAGTAGTGCTTTAATAGATGGAGAACTTGAAAAAGAATGCATGCTTTCTAATACATGAAACACACAGTATGACCAGATCAGTGGAGGTTAAATTAATAGAAGTTCTTCATATAGTCCTTTCTGTACCTGGTACTGGGAGTTAAACTTCGGACTTTGTGCATGGTAGACAACCACTCTAATAGTGAGTCATATCTCCAGTACCCCCACCCCCCATTTTAAACTCTGAGACAGAATCTTGCTTAGTTAACCATCCATAACCTCCAGGTCTTTAGCTCACTGAAGCTCAGGGAGGCCCTAAACTGTGACTCTCTTACCCAGCCTTAATGTAGCTACTGTTACAAGCTTAAACCACCAGGCTGGGCTTGTTATGATATGCTTCCTTCTTTGAAAATGTCAAATTGATGCCTAAGAGTGGGAAAAAAGAAAATGATGCCTATGAAGTGGTTTATAGACTGTCAAAGGATACATAAATACTGCCATTATGAATTCTGATACCATAATGAAAGAACCTGATTATGCATGCTAAATCATTATGAATAAATAAATATTCATATACTTGGGGGAATCTGTTTATAAAACAACAACAACAACAACAAAATGCTTGTAACCATGGGGATCACACCTACTTTAAAAAGACGAAGATAACACAGGAGATGCAAACAGCCCAGTCTCTGTGATTTGCCTGCACACTCTACCACCTGTCACTAACTCAGATGCCAGCCAGCTACATTTGTGCCAATGAGCAATCCACACCTCAGGAGCTGCTCGCTATCAGAGCTAATAGAAAAGCATCTGTGATCCCTTCCTCTTAACATTTTAGTCTGAAAACTAGACCTAGCCATGGGGTTAAGTATACATGTCAACATAACGTGCATATGGTTTGACTCTTCTACAGAGTTTCAATAATTCTTTAAAATCCCAAATGGAACGTGGCTGGTTTTGCTCAGAGATTTTCAGATGATTTTGTTGATAAGGAGAAAACCTTCAATGACTTGAGTTTTTCTCAAGATTATTGTTTTTCTCCTGGTGGCTTGGTTTTTTAACATGTTTGCCTCTAGATTACTCTAACAGGTACATGCCTTGTGACAGGTTTTTCCTGCAGTTGCTTTAAAGGAATGCAAAATACAAATAATATCCTGAAACTGTTTTAGTTACACATTGTATTTTAAGATGATCTGAATTTTCTTCATGTTTCCTAACATAAAATCTGAAGTCACTTAGTTATACTTCGGTAGACAAAGAGTAAGGCCTTCAAACATGAAGGGAAGAAAACTCTCCTGAGGGTCTTAAGTACTTTCATTAGCCTTTTGTTTTTATTTCATAAGACCTAAGAAGGAGGTTTTTATTAGGAATTTTAAATAAAGTACAAAACATAAAACAAAATATTTCTCAATAAACTTCAAATGTATAGTTAATAGCCCTTGGCATCTGTGCTATAACCCTTTAATATGTTAAAACTTAATCCCTGGTATCATAGTATTCAGAAAGACTTTATATCATAAGGGCTCCATCCTCCTACAGGGAATTAGTTCCCTAATAAAAGAGGCATGAGAGAAACCCTGTTTCCCTCTTCCATAGGTAAACAAACAAAATAAAAGGGCAGTATAAACAGAGAGTGAAAGGTCACCAGGCGTCCACTCTGCTGGTGGCTTGGTCTACGGCTCCACATTACTGGGAACTAAATGTAAATTCTGATTCATGGTTTATTTGCTGAGAGCAAACTTTTTGTTAACTTCATTATGTAATTGTTGGAAATGTTTCTTTACATTGGACATCTAAAGAAGTTTTATATAACAACTCAGAACTGAAGTTTGCCCCACTGCATGAATTTACAATGGTTTTCATCTGAAAATGCCAAACCATCTTTTACCAGTATTCTATTCTTCACCGAATCCATGGCAATGTACAGATTGATCTGATCATACAATGTCTTTGTTTATGATAATTATTATTCAATTTATCAATTATAATTCACTTAGATATCCATGTGAGTCTTAATAACTGATGAAAATATTTAATAAGTATTAAAAATGCATTACAGTGTTTCCTTACTACAGAACAGTTTTACCTTATGACATCAGGTTATACTAACTTTGAATGCATATAATTATCTCCATTTTGTTAAATGTATTTTGAAAACCTATGAGATACTTGAGGAAAATACATTATTTATTTAGAATGACACTGTTTAATGATCTCCAGGAACAAAGTGAAAGCAAGGAACAATTCTCCATTTGAGACAGTTATGGTTCATTAGTCTTTTTAAATTGTTAAGTCAGAAATGTTCCTTGTAATAATGACGGGCAACTTGATTCCACGATCTATTGGAAACATTATGGGTAGAGGTAAGAATAGTCTCTTGATTTTTAAGATCTTTATAATCCCAATCTCAATCTTCATGAGCTCATCCTCAGGCAAAAAGATAATTTAAAATATACTTATCTACATAGTAGTAATCAATATCATTCTTATTAAAATGTTGTCATTACTATGTGTTAGTATGTGTGAAAACACATCATGTTATGAAAATTTTGTGATCAAAAGAATATATACATGGGCTGGAGAGTTGGCTTACTGGTTAAGAGCACTGGTTGCTCTTCCAGAGGACCAAGATTCACTTCCCAGCACCCAAATAGCAGCTCACAACTGTCTATAACTCCTGTTCCAGGGGATCTGACACTCCAACACAGACATACACACAGGCAAAACACCAATGTACATAAAATAAAAATAAATAAAATATTTTTAAAAATATATCCGTTACTTATACTGTGTATCATCACACTAGAAATTCAGAAAATGAGTATGTGCAGAACTTGATGAATATGCATGAAGCCCTGGATTTAAATCCCTGATACAGAAGAGAGAAGGAGAGGTGCCTTTATGTAAAGATCAGGTCATGATGTATATATTTTCATGAAGCCCGTTAGAAGTTTGAGGGTGGCTAACAATAAACACAGGGTTTCATACAACTCTAGAGGGACATTCTACTCCTGTCCTGAAGTACTGAGTTACAGAATTGTTGAATGGTTTACTGGAATTACATCTGGGAGGGTATGTGTGACTAATGAAAAAATAGATGCTTTCATGAAAGAATTTGTTCATTTAAGGCTATGGAGGGTTACCATTGATACTAGCAAACGTGACATACTAAACCTTCATATTTTCTGTTAATAATGAAAGACAAAAAGGCAGTCTAACTATCTCCTCACCTTCCTGATCAGAGACAAAAGACTGGCAGCTTAAAATAAAGGCCTGGCAGGCTTTTTCTCCTGCCAGGAAGGTCTTTATCACCTGAGGACCAGCTTATCAAGTTCAAATCCAGAGCCATAGCTGTGGCGAAGAAGCCTCCCTGTTCGCTTTGTTTAAATCGACCTGGGCTTCAGCTTCCCGAGTGTCCCTCTGCTTGCAGACGGCCTTTCTCTGAGTGTGCCTCACTAAGTGTGTGCATTTCCTCACCTGTAACAAACCCCATTGTTTACTAGTTAGGAAAAAAGGCAGCCTACACATTCGCCTCTGTATTTTAACAGAAGTCAAAGCCAGACTTTGTAGCAGGCTTGGGAATTTCAGCTCAAATTGTGTTTTGGCAGGTAAACAGATACTTGCTATTGTGTCAGCACAGAATTTATTAATCACAGGCTTTTGCTCACAACATTGATGCAAAAATGAGAATTCTCATGCTATTGCTGAAATGCTCTTTGAGCAACGCATCCCAGTTTCTGGAAGTCAACCTTTCCTAGAGCCATCTGAATGTGGACAAAATCATCATGACAAATGACAGCCAGCACTCGGCCAGATTTTAGCAAGTCTCTGAATGTTTGGCATTGCGTATGAAAATTCCAGATTTTCAGAAATAGACTAGACTTCCCACTTTTCATTTGCATATTTTCCTCAAGAGTTTCATTCCGTTATTATGTCCACTCATGGAGGCAGCTGATAGCAGATCTATGACTTTCAGGAATATTCTTACCTTCTATTAACAGAACTTGAGGCATTTTTAGACATTACATCTTTTTTCGCAGATTAAAATAACATTAGTGCACAATTAAATAATTTGCATGTTTGCAACCTGTGGTTGGAGGGAATAAAAGTTGATTTTCTTCTCTACTCTCATATAAAATACAGAAAAAATTCTGGGGTGTGGTGTGTGTGAGTGTGTGTGTGTGTATGTGTGAGTGTGTGTGTCTGTGTGTGTGTATGTGTGTGAGTGTGTGTGTATGTATGAGTGTGTATGTGTGTATGTGTGTGTATGTGTGTGTATGTGTGTCTGTGTGAGTGTATGTGTGTGTATGTGTGTGTGTGAGTGTATGTGTATGTATGTGTGTGTCTGTGTGAGTGTGTGTGTATGTGTGTGTGTGTATGGTTTCTCCAAATATAAAGACATACATTCTCGAGTTGTCTTCAGCTGACTATGACACAATTTAACTCTGTTTTGAATCTGATACCAATGGCTAAGAGCTCAGTCTCAGAAGACAGGAACTCCTCAGATGCCAATTTTAAGTTCAGGTTCTGACCTGTGTGACCATTTTTGTAAAAAACTTACTTATTTTTATTTTACATGTTTCACTTTTTTTTCATGTATGTAAGTGCAATGCGTGTGAGCCTAGTGCATGCCAAAGCCAGACGAAGATGCTAGATCCCCTGGAACCGGAGTTGTGGAAGGTTTAAGCATCATGTGTGTAGCTGTATGTTGCTGGGTGTTCAGCAAGAGGTGACACGGGGGCATTTTTCATATGTGGAAACCTGGCCAGACCTCAGCAGAGGGAACCACCATCATGGCCAAGGCCATACTCACAGTGGAACCCCGAGTGTCTCAACTCAGGTGTTTTTATTACTTCAGAACTCTCAGGTATTCTACTGATAGCACACACAGATGCAGATCATGAGCAATTAAACATCCCCCACAGAAATCCAACACCTGCAGACAATACAAAACATCCTAGACTGCCCCTCACCCAACAGCACATAAAAAAATCATTTTACATATAACTAAAAACAAACTTCTGCAACACCTGTGGATGCTGAAAACCAAACCTGGGCTCTTCGCAAGAGTGCCCAGGGTTCTTACCACTGAGAATCTCTCCGACCCCAACTTCTAAGTGGTTTTAAGTTGTATGCTCCCTTGACCTCTTCACTTTTAATTACTGTTCTAGAGCATCTCAACAAATCCTGAGAAACCCTTTTATGAAGTTTCCCAACTATTTTTCAGGGTCTGTATGAAACATGGAATAGGCACAGAGGGTGTGGTAAGTAGGATTGGACCAAAATTCTCAGGGCATCTCTAGGTGTTATATTCCAGACACCACATCTTCTACGTCGCAAAGCATTCTGAGCCCTGCCTGCCACTTCTGGATTTAATGACAGTGATATCACATGGCCATGATTGATTACATCATTATCTATAGATGATCAGTCAATCCCATGCCTCTAACCACACTTTCATCTTTCTTCTCACCATCCTTTGCTCTGGGGTTATCTGTGTTTCTAGAAACCAGGAGCAGAGAACAAGTATTTTTTTTTCTTATTATTCTCTTTTCTTTATTCTCCTCATTTACTAAAAATACATATTTTCCCACATAATATCTCCTCATTACAGTTTCCTCTCCCTCGACTCCTCTCACTTACTTCCCACCTCACCTCACAGTGAGATCCACTCCCCTTCTGTCTCTCATTAGAAAAAACAAACCAGGCTTCTAGGGTGTTACAATATGATGAACAAGGTTGAGCAAGGGTCTCTCTGGTAGGATGAAGAGTTCTTGGGTATATGCCAAAGTGTGGTAGAGTTGGATCTTGAGGTGGATCAATTTTCATCTTGAGGAACCACTACATTGATTTCCTTAGTGATTGTCAAGTTTGCTCTCCCACCAGCAATGCAAGGATTTACTCCAAATCCTTTACACCATGAATTGTCATTTGTATTATTGACCTTAGCCATTCTAAAGGGTATAAGATGAAATTTCAAAGTAATTTTGATTTGCATTTCCCTGGTAACTAAGGAAATTGTTGAAAATGTGCTTCTCAGCAATTTGAGTTTCCTATTTTATGAAATCTCTTTTTAGATCTGTACCCCATTTTAAAATTGAGTTATGTGTTTTCTTGATATCTAGTTTTTTTGAGTTCTTTATATATTTTGGAAATCAATGCTAAATCACGTATGTAGCTAATAAAACTCTTTTCCCACTCTGTAAGCTGCTGCTTTGTCCAAATGACAGCGTCCTTTGCCTAACACAAGCTTCTCAGTTATATGTGGTCCCATTTAGTAATTGTTGGTCTCAGTGCCTGTGCTAATGGTATTCTGCTCAGAAAGTCTTCTCCTGTGCCAACGAGTTGAAGGCTATTGCCCACTTGCTCTCTATCAGGTTCAATGCCTCTTGTTTATGTTGGGGTCTTTGATCCATTTTGAGTTGAGTTTGTGCATGGACATGCAGCCACCCAGCTTGACAAGCACCATTTGTTGAAGATGCTGTCTTATTTCTAGTGTGTCTTTCTGGCTTCTTTAACCAAAATCAGGGCTCCATAGCTGTGTGAATTTATGTCTGGAATTTCAATTTGATTTCATTGATGGATGTGTCTGTTTTTGTGCCAAAAACGTGCTATTTTTATTATTATAGATCTGTAGTAAAACTTGAAATCAGGGATGCGATATGTTCAGCAGTTTCTGTGTGTATGTGTGTGTGTGTGTGTGTGTGTGCGTGCGTGTGCGTGTTTCCATATGAGGCTGAAAACTGTCTTTTCAATATCTCTGAAGAGATTTTAAAAATTTCTAGGGATTATACTGAAGCTGTAGATTCTTTTGGTAGGATAGCCATTTTTACGAGAGTAACCCTACTGACCCATGTGCACGGAAGATCTTTCTCTCTTCTGATATCTTCTTCAGTTTCTTCCTTTAGTGACTTGAAGTCTGTGTTATACAAGTCTTTTACTCACTTGGCAAGAGATATCTTAAGATATTTTACATTATTTGAGGCTGTTGTGAACAGCCCTGTTTGGCTGATCTCTTTCTCGATCCCTTTATCATTTGATTATAGGTGTGATACTGGTTTGGGGAGTTAATTTTGTACACAGCTACATTGCTGAAAGTGTTGTCCACTGTAGGAGTTCCCTGCTGGAATTTTTAGGGTCACTTATGTATACTAGCTGCAAATCTGCAAATAAAGATATTTTTATTCCTTCCTTTCTAATTTGTATCCCTTTGATCTCCTACAGTTATCTCATGGATCTAGCTAAGCCTACAAGAACTACATTGAATAGGTATGGAAAAAGTGGACAACCTTGTTTTCTTCCTAATTTTAGTAGAATTGCGTTGAGTTCCTCTCCATTTAAGGTAACATTGGATATAAGGTTTCTCTAAAATGCCTTTATTATCTTGAGCTGTGTCCCTTATAGCCATTATCTCTCCAGGATTTTTATCATGAAGGTGTGTTGAATTTTGTACAAGGCCCTTTCTGAATCTAAGGAGATGATCATGTGGTTTGTGTCTTTCAGTTTGTCTATATAGTAGAGAACATTTATTGATTTTTGTATGTTGAACCATTCCTATTTCTCTGGAATGAAGTCTGCTTGGTCATGGTGGATAACCTTATTGATGTGTTCTTGGATTCAGTTCACAAATATTCTTATGAGAAATTTTGCATATATGTTAATAAGGGAAATGTTCTGTAATTCTCTTTTTTTGTTGGGTCTTTATGTAGATAACTGTAGCCCCATAAAATGAATTCGCCATTGTTTCTTCTGTTTCTATTATGGAAAATTGTTTGAGGGTTATTATCATTGATTTCTGTTTGAAAGTCTGGTAGAATTCTGTGTTAAAACCATCACACCTTAGGGTTTTTGGGGTTGGGTGAATTTTAATGACTGTTTCTATTTCTCACTAGGTGTTATAGGTCTGTTTCAATTGCTTATCTGGTTTTGATTTAACTTTAGTAAGTGATATCTATTGAGAAAATTATCAATTTCTCTTTTGATTTTGCAATTACATGGAGAGGATTTTAAGTATGTGCTTATGATTCTTTGGATTTCCTAAGTGTCTGTTGCTATGTCTCTTTTTCATTTCTAATTTTGTTAATTTGGATGTTATCTCTCCTCATTTAGTTACTTTGGATAAGGGTTTGTCAATCTTATTTTCTCAAGAACACACGCTTTGTTTTGTTGATTCTTTTTGTTTGTTTCTATTTTATTGTTTCTATTTTATTTTATTTCTATTGTTTGTTTCTATTCTATTTCTTTCTATTTTTCTATTTATTAATCCAGTTTGGTTATTTCTTGCCATCTATTCCATTTTGAGTGTTCTTACTTCCTTTTGTTAGAGTTTTCAGGTATGGTGTTCAGTTGATGGTATAAGATTTTTCCTGTTTTTCTTTTTATGTTGACACTTGGTGCTATGAACTTTCCTCTTAACACAGCTTTCATTGTATACTGTAAGTTTCAGTAAGATTTCATTGAATTATAGAGTTTTTTTGATTTCTTTCTTTATTTCTGTCTTGACCCATTTTTCTTTCAGTGGAGAATTATTCAGTATAAGTTCGTTTCTGTTGTTGACATGCAGTTTTAGTCTGTGGTGGTCAGATAGGATGCAGGGTGTTATTTCAATTTTCTTGTACCTCTTGAGACTTGCTTTGTGTCCAAGCATGTGTTCAATTTCAGAGAAATTTCCATGAGTTGCCGAGAAGAAGGTATATTCTTTTGCTTTTGGGTGAAATATTCTGTAAATATCTGCTGTTTTCATTTGTCTGAAACATTAGTTATTCCCAATATTTCTCTGTTTAGTTTTTGTTCGAAATGACCTGAAAATTGGTGAAAGTGAGGTGTTAAGTCTCCCATTATTAGAGTGTGAGTGTGAGGGTCTAAACATGATTTAAGCTATAGTAGTGTCTCTTTTACAAACTTTGGTGTCCTTGTGTTTGGTGTTGGTGCTTAGTAGATGTTAAGAATTGTAATTTCCTCTTGGTGGATTTTTTCTTTGATGAGTATGAAGTGTCCTCCTCTGATTGGTTTTGGTTTGAAGTCTATTTTGTTAGATATCAAAAGGACAACACAAGCTTCTTATAAAGTCCATTTTCTTGGAATATTTTCTTCCTTCCTTTTATACTGAGATGATATCAATACTTGATACTTTTCTCATCTATTCTATTAGTCTCTGTCTTTTTATTGGGAAATTTAGACCATTGATGTTGAGAGGTATTGAGTGGTATTTGTTGATCCTGTTATTTTTGTTTATGCTGTTGTTGTTGCTGTTGTAGTAGTGGTGATGATGGTGGTGGTGGTGTGTGTATGTTTGTGCTTCTCATGTATGATTTGATAGTCTGGGTTTACTTATTCCTTGTTTTGTTTTTTGGGGGTTGTTGTTGACCTCTTTAGGTTGGACTTTTAGTACATTCTATAGGGCTGAATTCCTAGATAGATATTGGTAAACTTTGCTTTTATCATAGAATGTCTTATTTTTTCCATCTATTGTGATTGAAAGTTTTACTGGGTATATAATTGAAAGTTGGCATCTTAATTTGTAAACATCTATCCAGGCCCTTCTGGCTTTTAAAAACACCATAGAAAATCAGGTACAAATTTAATAGGTCTGTAATTATACATTAATTGATCGTTTTTTCTTGCAGCTTTTAATATTCTGTCTTTGTTCTGTACATTAAGTGTTTTAATTACTATGTAGCACGGGAACTTCATTTTCTGGTCCAGTTTCTTTTGTATTCTGTATGTTTCTTGTACCTTAATAGGCCTCTCCTTCTTTAGGTTAGGAAAATTTTCTTCTGTTATTTTGTTGAAACTATTTTCTTGGCCTTTGAGCTGGATTCTTCTCCTATAATATGGGAATAACCCCATTATTCTTAGATTTGTTTTTTTTTTTCAGTGTCCTAGATTTCCTAGATGTTTTGTGCCTGGAATTTTATATTTAACTTTTTATTTGACTTAGGTATCCATTCCTTCTATCATGTCTTCAATTCAAGAATTACCTCTTCCATATCTTCTATTCTGTTGATGAGGTTTGCCTTTGAGGTTCCTGTTCCAGTTCCTAAAGTTTTATTTCTCCATTTGTATTTTCTTATTTGTTTGTTTCTACTTTCAGGTCTTGAACTGTTTTATCCACTTCATTCCCCTGTCTGTGTTTATAGATTTCTCTTAGGGATTTATCCATTTCCTCGTTAAGGAGTTCTATCATATCCATAAAGTCTACTTTAAGGTCCTTGTCTTGTGCTTCAGCTATGGTGTAATACTCAGTCTTTTGCAGTGGTAGGGTTGCTGGGCTCAGACATGTTGTCCTGGCTGTGATTGATTTTTTTTTTCACACTGGTGTTTCAGCACCTAGGTTTGAGATGACTCCAACTCCAGGCGCTTATATCTAGTCTTACCTCTGGTTTGATTTTGTTCCTTGGTTTCTGTTGCCCTCTCTGGTTCTTATGAGTGTGATGGTTGTGTGTTGCCTGGTAGGAAATTCTTCTACCATCCCTATAGGTGGGGCCACTGGCAGTTCCACAAAAATCCTTTTCTAGGTCTTGGAGGCTGATATTTAGAAATGGCAATAATCTAGGAAAGGGGTTGATGGTGTTCACAGGGGGATGTAAAGCAGGGTATTCTACCAGAGTCATCTGACTTCCCTGGGAATGATGACAAAGATTGAGGAAAGGCTGTAACAGGTGGTCTACTACAGAGTTAATGTTGAAACTGTGGACTTGGACTTTGAGGAACGGAGGGGAGAGGTTAAGATCCACCATTAGCCTATCTGCTTCACTGTCCTGGATAGGGCTGAGGACTTCAAGGGAATTTCTGTTGGAGTTGGTGGCTTAGATAAAGCAATGAATCAGGGGAAGGAAATTTGGAGGAACAGATCTGTGTGATTCACTGGAGACTGGGGTTTGGGAAGGGAAGCTCAGCTTGTGGTCTGCTACAGTCCTGGGAAGTAGAGTGGGGGTGGGTTTTGGAGGAGCTGAGGGAAGATCTGCTGTTAGCCTGCTCACTTTCCTGGCAGGAACCTTGTTGTTGACCCTTCTCACCACCCCATCTTCTCTCTGTCTTGTTTTTCTTCAGTCAGGTCTTGCTATGTTGCCTAGTTAGTCAGTAAATCCTAGATTCGAGTGATCTTGCCTGCTCTTAATTATCTGGATAAGAGGTGCACATTCAGGTCTGGCTTGTATTTCCTGTCACATACTGTTATCTTTTTAAATTCAACTTTCTGCCTTGCAGTACTGGCACAATACAAGATAATTCCAGCTCAAGTAAGCGTTCCCTACACATAAAAACATCAGATGATTAAAGACAGTGTCTCTGAAAAGCAAGGTCTCCAATCCATATGTCAAAGGGACAAACACAAAAACATAGGTGATGTAGGAAAGAAAAAACAAAATCCCAGCGCTAAGTAGCTTGTAGGCACAGCATTGACTCTCTGCTTACACTGGGCTATGTGGTTAGATATGACACCAAGTCAACCATCCGATACTGTTCTGTTTTGCCTTCTCATGGGCTGGCTGACAACAAGGGACTGGATTAAATATTTGAGAAATACATATTCACATATGAAGGACAATAGTAACAATTGATTAATTTGGCTCATTGTGGGAGTAGGAGTGAGGGAGGGGCAGACCTCTTCTTTGTCAAATACTATTAAACTGCTCATTGTTAACAAGGACACTGAAAATCCTTAGAGCCTGCTCCTGTAAAAAGGCTGATTTGGACTAGCGAACAGGTATTGGAATTGAGAAAATAGGTTCTGAGTGAGACGTTAAATATTTATAAGCATCGGTTTCTTTGTCAGCTCTAATATATGTTCCATTTACACATCTTTTCTAAAATATAGAAATTTGCCCATTAAATGCCATTGAAAATTCTTGAAGTTCAGTTATAGTTTACATCAGGAATTTAAAGCTTCCTAAAGGCTCATACATGAAGACATGATCCGTGCCTGTTTTTGCTGTGGTAGAGATATTGGGAGGTGAGTCTTAGTTAGAGGAATTGAGTCACAAGGGTGGGACTTTGAAGAAGATATTAGGATCCTGACTTCATTCTCTCCTCTCCTCTCCTCTCCTCTCCTCTCCTCTCCTCTCCTCTCCTCTCCTCTCCTCTCCTCTCCTCTCCTCTCCTCTCCTCTCCTCTCCTCCCCCCTCCTCTCCCTTCCCCTCCTCTTCTCCCCTCTCCTTCTCTCCTCTCCTCTCCCCTTCTCTCCTCTCCTCACCCCTCCTTTCTCCTCCTCTCCTCTCCTCTCCTCTCTTCCCCTCCTCTCCTCTCAATTCCCCTCCTCTCCTCTCTCCTTCTCATCCCTGGTTCCTCCCTCTATCCTTTCCTTCTTAGCTCTCATGAGATCAACAGCCTCCTCAAATCCAAGCTTCTCTTAGGATGATATCCTGCCTCGCCCCAGCAATAAAGCAATGCAGTCAGCAGACCAGCAGCTGAGACATTTCAGATCATGAGCCAAAATAGTTCTTTCTTCTTTCCTCTGTTAGTTAATTTTGTTAAGTATTTTGCCACAGAAAAAGAATGGTGACTGTCCCCTCCCTTCTGGAGTATTTTCAATCTTCCACTAACATGGAAGATTGTACAAGGCTTCTCTTAATTTTTCTGTAGACTAATTGTCTAATGAAAAGTGGAAGGAGATTACCATTTCCTTTTCCCTACTACTTGCGTTTAAGTAGCTCATACATATTGATGTGCAAGCATTACCTTACATGCAGAATACCAGCCAATGGCAGGCAGCTGCCTGGCAGTAGTTTCCAGCCAAAGGCAACTTTGCACAACTTATCATGATAACTGGCTCTTATAGATGCAAAGTTACTGAGCTCCCAGCTCTGTTAATGCATGATTGGCACCTCTTGTTTCCTTCCAAGCTTTGGTATCGCTCTTTCAGCAGCCAAGCGTCATGTGCATTGCAATTATTTTGGCTGTTAAAACACGCAACATACGTTTTGGCGTTGCTAACAGAAGACAGGACAAGGTAGGTTGGGTTCCAGTTAAATCCACACTGCGGAGAAGGGCAGTATATGACCTGTTATTGATACCATTATATTTCTGATTTTCTTATTGGTGGTGAAATAGCAAATGTGAACAGCTGTGTAAAGACATTTAATCAGTATGTGTTTTAAAAATTCATAGTTTAAGTTACAGGTAGAAGATGAATGTATTTAATTTGAAAACAAATAATGTTGAGTATAGTAATCCGGTCCTTGGAGACACGAAGATGAATGCAAGAAAAAATAATCATATGCCTCTAGATTTTGCTGGCAAGAAGAAATAATATAACTGATAAATATTAAATAAGCACATTGTGTAAAATCAATGGTGGTTTGGGTGTGGTAGTTAAATAAGTGGCTTGCTGAGATAAGATCATTGATACTAGCAGTTATTGACCAAAGACGAACCATTAAACCAGTACATCATAAAACTTTCGGTTTCCAGAACATAGGCTGAATTATCTTAGCAACATCCTGAAAAAGTCACCTTAGCCAGAAAAGAGGGAAAGATAACAGTTTTTCACTTTCTACCCTGAACCACCTACAATAGACACTAGCTAAGTTTTTTCATGTTTATCTCTTCAATAACCCTGCCAGTCCCCTGAAGACGCTACAGCAAAATACAAAAAGTAGCCAGCTTGCAAATGAAAGAAATTAATTTCCCACACTTTTGGAGTTCGGCAAGTCCAAGATGAAGATACAGACAGATTTGGTGTTTACTGAAAGATTTCTTTCTGCCTTGTAGATGACTCCTTCTGGTTGTGACTTCATATGGTGGAAGGGCAAGGCAGCTCTTTTGACCAACCCTGATCTTGAAGGGTCCATCCTCATGAACTAAGTACATCCCTAAAGCAAAACCTAACCCCTCATATCATTCAACTAATTATATTTCAACACAACCATTGGTGTGTGTGAGGAGACACAAAACAGACTGTAGCACTCATGCACTTTCCTATTAGCTTTTAAAAAATTGCATCGATTTTGAAAATTTCACACATACATACAACATGTCCTAGTCATGTCCCCCCAACTGCCCCTCCAAATTACACTGTAATTTCATCAATGCATCTTCCCCTCAACTTCAAAACTTTATTAACACAAGGAATCCAATCAGTGCTGCCCATATGCACAGGATGTGGGGGTCATCCATCCAGGCTTGGGGAACCTACCAGTGGCTAAACTCCAAAGAAAAATGATTGTCCTCCTAGCAACCGTCAACTGCCAATCGCTCCTCAGGTAAAGGTGGCCCTCAGCCTCCCCCCGCCCCCTTTCAGATGTTGCCCAATTCATGCTCATCTACTCATAGAGCTCCAGAAATAATCTGAAATGGCTATTCCTCACCTTTCCTACCTTGCTCTTCATGGCTGTCTGTCCTCTGGAAACATTTCCAGTTTCTTCGTTTTCTCAGCAATGAATAACTTACAAACAAATCTTTTTATTATTTTTTTACATGGCTATTTTCTTTCAACTTCATCATTTGCTTCACCCTCTCTATCTCTTATGATTGAACTTCATCCTTCCTTGGTGCTTGCCATTTCTGTAGATGTCAATTAAAAACACTACCCATCTTTTTGAGAGATGTATATCTTTTATTGTATCTATTGGGACTACTTTTTGGGGAAGGAGTTATTCTTCCATCTCATTTTCTTGGTAAGCCAATGCTCTGAGGTCACTCCTGTTATATAATGCTTCCATATTCCCTTCTTGCTTGTGCAGACCAACTAAATTCCTCCCTATGCCTGCCATGCTACTCTGCCATAACTATCCACATGTCTCATAGTTTCCTCCTCATGAATTCATTAAACACAAGTATATATGAATGTTGGCTATGTTCAGTGAATTCCTGATTCATGCTTGCATCTCTGGCATTAAACACTGTCCCTGGCATCTGCTGCATCCAAGAAAATTGAGAAAAGAAAGATGATAGTACTTCATTAGTCACAAAAGACAGTAAAGTAAGGCATGAAGAAGTAAAGAGAGAATGCTAGCTAGTTAGGGAGTAATTAGACCATAGAAAGGTTTTTGTGTGTTGTTGTTTGCTGTGCTATGAATTAATGCCAGGGCCTTGCATATACCAACATGGAGCTATATCTCTAGCTGTTTAGTCTGTTGGGACTAGATTTCACTAAGTTATCCAGGCTGGCTTTGAACCTATTCTGTAGCTGAAGACTTACTTCAGACTTGTGATCTTTTGCACCAGTCTCCTGAGTATCTGGTTTTCCAGGCCTGTACCACTGGACTCAGCTAGAGCATGTTGTTCATGTCAATATCTGTACATATTTCATTCTTGTAAGGTGTATGGAGGATTTTCTAAGGATGGAAATTGTGTTACATGGAGCATTTTGGAAACATTCTTTCAGGTAAATTTATTTGAAGTGAATATGTTTGGAAGAGAGAGAAACAAGTTGATGCCGATATTTAAGGTAAGATATGATGCTGATCTATTAGGAGCCTAACATGGTTGGGCAATGCTATGGGTGAATGATGTTATGTCGTAGTAAGGGAATGACAGCTGAAATGGGAAAAAAGGAGTTTAAAAAAGATGCTTAAGTGGCTAAAAAGGCATCCCAAGTGTGTGCTTTGCTATGGTAAGTGTAAGTAGAGAGACCTGGAATAATTCCCAGATTTCTAGTTTAGACCACTGAAAAGCAGGGAAGCCTTTATGTCAGACCGTTAATAAGGGATAGCAGCTTCTGGAAAAGTATCCAGTGCATGTGGGTTTCCAGCTCGTGGAGGCCCAGTGGGCTGCTGGTTAGCATACCCAGTTGACAGTACAGTATGATTGTTCTAAGAACAGAAGAGCTGAGGGAAAGAATAAGAATAGACATTGTACTTTTTGTCCACTCTCCTTTCTCTGTAGGTCTTGTACATGGTGCCACAGTCTCTGTGAGATCACACATGTCTGCTCTTTTGTGTAGGTAAGACTCTCTTTCCTTCGATTCTTCTAGCCTCTCTGGCTCTTACATTATAGCCCCCCAGCTCCCTTTCTGAATAGATCCCTGAACCTTGAGGGGCAGGAGGTCGATGAAAACATTCCATTTAGGGCTGAGTGCTCCAAAATATCTCACTCTCTGTACATTGTTCAGTTGTGGGTCTCTGTGTTAATTTCCATCTATTACAAGAAGCTTCTCTGATGAGGGTTGAACCAACGTACAGATCCTCTATCGGACGTATTATTGGTAAAGATTGGTTTGGTTTTGAAAACTATGTTCACTTCGATATTTTCGAAAGCAACCGGGAACTCCCTGTTTCCATCTACCATAGAGATGGGGTTACAGGGGTACAAGATTGCTGAAAAGTCTGATGAGTCCTGGGAATTTCAACTCGGGTCTCCGTATTTGTATGGCAAGAACTCTTACCCGCCCGCTGTGCCGTCTCCCCAGCAGTTTACATTTTGACAGTACTAATTTAGCTGTTAAGAAACGAAGCTCAGGATTTCCTCCGGAGACACTTGGTCCGCCACCTGTCTTACTTTCTTGGTTTTGGAACAGGCACTCTGTCTACTCATGCCAAGTCAGTAGGTTCTATCTGTGCTTTGCTCTGCTTTCTCCATCTGTCCTTACATTCCCTTCCATCTTCACTACCTCATTAAGTTTCTGATTGCCCTTGCTGTGATACTATAATTATGTCCCTAACAACAATCTGAAAAGAAATGTCTGAAGTATATTTTGACTTCTGAGACATAGTTTGGTTATATGTCTTCTCTTTTGAAAGACCTTGAATGATTGACGATTGATATTACTGTGTAGGTTAAAGCAGACCTTAGAGAAACCAGTCAATCTAATGATGTCTAAATGGTTTTATACGTAAATGTCTTAACTGATAAATAATCATGACCTGTTATTAAAGAACTAGAAACTTGGACAAAATAAACCAAAAAGAAAATAACCCTCGACTTTAAATTAACTTGTATTTACAAGAGAAATAAACTGTTCTTAGATAACATGAACATTTACCGACGGTGTACATTGCTGGGTGCAAAGAAGAGTAAAGACTTGTCTTGGGCCGTCTTTAGACGTTCCTCATTTGATTAGTTCACTGCAGAATGTGAGCCAACTCTCACTGTCCAAGACAGAAGGCAGGGAATATGAACCTGGGAATGTCTGGCTCTTCCTTTCTCTGCATGTTTAGCTCTTACTCGTGGTTCCTCAGACTCAGTCCTCTGATTGCAGCTGTCTAAGAGTCTGTATGTAGTTGCTGTCATCTTGGTTTTCAACATTCCTACCACTATTATTTGGCCCTTAACTGTAACTTCAGCCCCTTCCTGGAACTTCACTGTTACAGAGTTTAGATTTGGTCTGCAGCATTGCCCTTCTTTTGAGTCTTCACCATACACGTTTAGGAATTATAAACATGTGACCAGGCCTTAAATCTCCTGCAGCATTCACACACATCCACTTTAAGTTTGTTTTTTTTTTTCCCCTGAGAGCTCTCAGTAGTGCATACGCTGGCGCCAATATAGTACTAGAGGAGCAGCATCCTGAGCGAGAGTGGCGACTGGTTCCAGGAGGCGACTGACTTGGAGACTCTAATGACACCATCTCTAGCCACAGAAAGGCACTGATAGGACCCGGCACGATGTGTTTGTTGAGAGATGGAAACTATCACCACTAAGTACCCATAATCAAACACTGATAGGTGGCTAACATCTGGGTAGCAATGTAAACGGACACTTGAAAGTTTTCTGTGTAATGAATGAGAGCTGTATGCACTGCTCAATCCTGATGTGAATTCACACGTGAGATTGAAGAAATGAAACCCTGAGTCTCATCTTCCTATTGCTTCATTGTAACATAAAAGAATACACTGAATTCCCAGCTTCACAAGGTGTCTACTGTTACAGCTCCCCTTTCCGCCCTTCCCCCCTCCAGCCTATAGGTTCTATTTTTGTAGAGGGCCTTGGCTAACACACTAAACTTGTGATGTCTCTACCACATCATATACAGATTAAGACATATACATTATCATATGCCAAACTTCTGATTTGGTACAGTCACCTCCAGATCAAGCAAGGGAATCACATTTTTCTGCATTGAACTTGCTGCAAATGACAAATCAACCTTGGCCTTTCTGGTCCATTATGCTCAAAGTAGTTGGGATGTCTTCCTTGAAGCACACATGTGAAGATGTTTACTTCAGGAAAATTCTTGGAGACTACACATCAACTTTTGACAATCTTGGACTCCTCAGAATATGCCCTATGTATGCTACCATCTTCCTGCTTCTCTTCCTATCCCTTGATCTACTGGAGGTGAGCTCTGAGATACCCTCCACCCCTTCTGACTAGGAAGATACTTCTTATTCTAACCTGTGTTTTGCCTGACTACAGTCCCCTGCTTTGTTTCTAATGGGACAAGCACTCCCTTACCTATCTGGTCACAGTTTACCCTGGATGGGACACACCCTTTCCTCTTTGTTTGATGAAAACTTCCACTCAGCTTTTTATCTGTTAAAAAATAAAGTCTCATTTTTGTTTAAAACATAAATGTATTTGTTTTAATCTGAGGAACCGACAGTTCTCCTAAGGGAACAGTGCCTGAAAGGATGGATCCTTGAAGGCATGCCTGTTTACCAAATGAAGGAAGGGATAGAAGCAGATAATGAACACTTAACCAATAAGCCTTTGGCTGACTGCTATAATGATTGAGCATCAGAGTCTAGAAAATTAAAGGGAGGGACATTTCCCTGTCTCCCATTGATCTTTCTCTATTGTAATTCCTTGGTGAGAGACACATAAAGTTCCCTCACTGACCTTGAAACAAGTGGTAAACACTACTATCATCGTGTATAGACATGGAAAATCAGCCTCGGAGGAGCCCAACAGCAGTGCAAGGGCTTCTTGCTTTGGTTGCAGACCTCTAGCATTCAGGCTTTGCCAGCCTGTCTCTAAAGACTGGAAACTTGTCCTTGTCGCTTGTTCCTCCTTCCCACGGCCTCCATTATACTCTGTCTTCTGGTATATACCTCTCTTCCATGACTTATCTTCTCTACTTTCCTGTAGACTGTTAGTAAAATCCTTTTGGCGACCAGTGTAGCCCTGGTGCTGAGTACCTGCCCTTAGTACTACTAACATGGCGGGGCAGATCACTCGCTGTTGTAGGGTCTGCTTGTGTAATGTGCAGCGATCAGCAGTGCTATTGAAAGTCACACACAAAAGCAGCCATCGATCCCCCCATCTGTAACAGTAAAAGTACTTCTAGGGTGGGTCCTACTGCCCTTGGAATACAAAGTCGACTGCCTGGGAGGCCCTCATCCAGTGTCTCCTTTCCTACATATATATTTCTATATGTATATTTCTGACTCACACATGGCTCGACATATTTATGGCAGATGGTATACTATTTTAACATGAGTAAGCACTGTGTAATAGTCAGATAAGGAAAACTGGAATATCCATCGCATTAACTATTTATCGTTTTTTGTTGTTTTTTTTTTTAATTTTGGAAATGCTCAAAACTGTCTTTCCCAGATGTTTTGAAATATAGAACTGCCATCATCCAACTGTCATGTTAGATCATGGGACGTTAGGACAGAGCCGTTGTCTCTGTCACTCAGTCGTCAGCCCCCTGTTTCTGACACCTTCCTCCACTTTTCCCAGCCTCTGGTCAGCTACTTGCTTCTCCTAGTCTCGCAGAGACCTGCTTGAGAAAACAGCTTTTCTTGTCAACTTCTTCTCTAACCTTTAAAAGTTTCTCTAAATGAGAAACAGAGTCCTCCATGTTATTAAGTCCTTGTGGTTTCTAGTCTCACAGTCAAATAGCTGATGATCTGATTATTCTGTGGCAGGAGATGTTGGATGATCTGATGCTGTGGGCTCATTTAGAGCCCTCCACGGTTCTCAGTGGCTGTGACCACAGGCTTCAGTCACCCTGGAGACAGTGACGAGTGTCATCTGTCACATGTCCTCTAAACTCTTACAACAGCATCCCTTCAAACAACAGAAGCTGGAATCTCCAAGTGATTTCTCTGTGACATTGGAAAAGGCAAGAGAGGAAGAACAGCGGTGAACTCACATGATACGATGTTCAGTGTTTTCATCCTAGTGCAAGAAAAGCCCATGCCGGAGACTCGCTTTGAGAAGACTTTCCCCTCAACCTACAACTTCCTTTACCTAAGTGCAGAATGCATTAACCTTTCTGGGTTTCACAGGTGTGAAAAACAAGCAGATGTTAACATTTTTCATGTCCCTGAGCCTCTCTGGTCGAGTTTTGGAATCTTTGGTTTAGCTAGTACCGGCTTTTAAAGTTTTAAATAGTAACTTTAAGTATTGTGAATTTTGTGAAAATACCAGCTGAAATAAAAGAACTCTATTAACTATATTTAGAAAAAACAAAACAAGACAATTGTGGGGCCAACGGGGTGATTGGCACCAAGCTGGTGATCTGAGTTCGATACCTGGAACTCACATGGTAACATATCCCCCTCCCCCCCACCACACACACGCACACACACTCACTCAGTAAATGAATAAATGTAAACAGCATTGTGATAGATTGCATTACACTTACTCTCCGGGTCATTTTATTTTTGCAGCCCACATCAGTGATTCTCCAAATCTCCAGGTCTCATACTTTTGGATTCTGTGGGTCCAAAATAAGTCAGAAGAGAAGTTGCAATTCTGTCAATGTATGCATGCAGATGGCGTCCCTTGTCAGCATCCCTTGAATAACATAACATGGATTCAGAAGGCAGTTAGACTGTGTTGTGAGTCAGAAGTAACCTGGAACAGACGTAAGCTTGCTGGGAGACATGCACGGGTTAGATGTAAATGCTGTGCTGTTGTGTGTAAGGAAACAGAACACCTGTGCACCTCGGTGCCTGGAGAGCATTGCGTTCCCAGTCCTGCCAACACGTATTGTTATCGTTGAATGAACAAATTACAGAACTTTGTCATCCTTGCCTATTAAGCAACTCCCTCCTCCCTTTTCATTCAGAACTTGTGGGTACTCACCATTTTCTACCTGTTGTCTCTATGAGTAGAAACTCTGTGAGGTGATTCATAGATATTTAGTTATAAGATGCTTATATTTCTATGTCTGAGTTAATTTTTATGAATCGCGGCGAGTTCAAAGGTCAGTCATTTTGTGTCATGCGTCAGTTTTTCCCTTTTGAGGCTGACTGGCAACGTGCATGCATTTGCTACATTTTGTTTACTTATTTAACCAAGGGGTACTTGGGTTGTTTCTATCTTTTGGGATATTATGGTGCTCTGAAAGTATGTGTAAAAAATGACTCTTTAAATTCTGGCTTCAACTCCTTTAGGGTTATCGTTGAATCTTACAGGAATCCTACTTGTTACTTTTTTAAATTACTGCCAGACTGTACCATGTAGCTCTCCTGCCAATACTGATCAAGGGTTCAGATTCTCTGCCTTTGACAGCACTAGTCACCATCATTAAAAGATTAATGATTTTTATTTTATGTGTGTGGGTATTTTGTGCACACGCATGTTAAGTGCACCATGCAGTGCTTGCAGTGGACAAAAGAGAGCAGTGGATCCATGGGAACTGTGATTCGAGAATGGTGTGAGCTGTCACAGTCTGCTGAATTCACAGTCTGTGAATCCAGTTTGCTGCAAGAGGAGGAAGTATTCTTGACCACTGAGTCAATTATCCAGTCATCATCTGCCGCTGCCTCCTCCTCCTCCTCCTCCTCCTCATCATCATCATCCTGGTCCTTATCATTATTATATTACTTGTATTGGTAGGCACCCTAGTAGCTTTGAGGTGGTTTTCTTTGTGTGATTTTGATTTGCATTGTGCTAAATATTAATGATGTTGAACATAAGAGCCTGCATGTTGTTGTCATTCACAGACTTTCTTCAGGGAGATTAATATCCCCATTACTTCCCCATTTGTTACCCAGGTCACTTGTTTACTTTGTGCATAGAATTATATGTGGTCTCATATTGCACACATTTATTTTCGTTATATTGAAATCCGTATATTGAATGATTTAACACCATTTCAGGTACTGACACGTATTTTCAGATATTTTCAAGCATTTACTCCTATTTCTACTGATTCTTGCCATTGATTACTTCATCCGATGCAAAGAAAAAATATTTAATTTAGCCCAATGTATCTATTTTCACTTTTGTTATCTTTGCTTTTGGTATCAGACCCAGGATACAATTCAAAGTCAGAAAAGGAAACATGAAGTTTGTATTCTTTGTGGGAACTAGAGCTCATGAATGGCGTCCTTGTAGATGACAAGAACTTTTAAGTGTAACCACTAGCCAAGTCTTCATAAAGTTCGCCCTATTACAATTACACAATCTACACAAATAGGACTCATTGTAAATACTAGAGTTGTTGTTCATCTCTTCCCATCCTCTTTCCAGCTATTTCTTTCAGACCTACTTCTGCCCTGGTTCTTGTGGGGTTTTTTCACACTATATACTTCAATTCTCTTCTACTCTCTCAAGGGCAAGTATGGCTATTTCCATCAAAGCTGTGCCTTTTTTCTTTGCTAAAATGTATGTGCCACGTGATGTTGTATAGTGGTTAAAACCACAGCACAATTTAAATCCAATATCTGTCACTGTGTCAGGTACTTTATCTGTGCAGTTTATTCTTTGGCACACGTTAAGAGCTGAATAAGTACCTAGTGAATTAATGCTGACATAAAATGGGTATGCTACCTAATTCATATAAATGTTGTTAGTAAAAGACACAAACATCCTCAATCTTGTGCACAAAATTAGAATAATTAGTTATCATCTAATTTTTTGAGAAGTTTAATGAAGAATTAGAGCATGTATTAGTCTGACAATCCTTAGCAATAGCAGGTCTTCTTGAATGATGTTCATCAGTTATTTGTTGGAAAATATTAGTGACTTCCAGGTCCCAGGAATTCCTGACTACTAACAATTCTTGTATCTGCATGACTCTGTCAGAAGAAAACTGCCTGAAAGTCTTACACTCACGTCAAGGAGACAGAACCAGATAAAAACAGAAGCACAGAACGAAGCAAAGCTATGCCTGAGTGAAGCAAACACAGATGTCTGCTGGAGTTCCCAAGGAGGAATTCCTAGGAGACCGAATCACCAGATGGAGGTTTGCAGAGATGATGAGGTTGAGCTACCCCTTGATGGACAGCTGCATACAGATGACAGAGGCAGAAAGGAGCAGCGTGCCAGAGTAATGCACATCTCAAGTATGTTTAGTCTCTCAATTTGCTTCCATAATGTACAAACCCTTGAATGTCATGTAATACATTTTGTGCTCTGTCTCCCAGGCCAGGGTCTTGCCTGATAGTAAATATTTTAGGGTCTGAGACCACAAATCCTTTCTGTCATATTCTTCAATGTTTTTACCCGCTCTGTTTTATAGTTGTTGAAAAATGTTTTTTAAAAAATTAAGCTTTCAGGCTATATAAAACTGACCAGAGGCTGGATTTGGCTTAATTTACTAAGCACACTGGCCTCTCAAAAACTGAGTGGATGCTTGACATGAGGTGCATTTTAGGGTAATGTCTGTGACAGTGAAAATCACCTTACACCTGTCCCTTTCCCTGGACCTCACATCATCCAAGAACATGTTTCAGTAAATAAGGTAGAGGGACAAAAGTTCTCATATTATGGCTGTATAGAGTGCAGAGAGTGCTTCACGGAGAAGCTGGCAGGACATGGATATTTAAGGTGATATTTCACTGTTGGCCAGCCTCTGCTTGGTGACTCGAGTTGGTATCATAATTGCTATTAATAACATTACAAATGTGCACATTGTAGGCACTTAATGGCTACTCCAAGATTTGAATTTAGGAGGTTCAAATACTTTATGGACTCTATAATAAAGAAGTTTTATGGCAGATAGTTAAGAAACAAATGTTATGAGAAGTGCAGATTCTCCTAGTATGTATCGTAAAGGATGACACTTTATGCTAGGGACTTCATTCTACAAGCCTCATGTGTTTGTGTTTAAAGGGCTTTCCATCAAATCAAGATACAGAACCAAGGATTTGCAGTGCCCCTTTCCTCATCTCCTGATTGATAGCTAACAAGGCAAACTGGAAGGTTGATCATTTTGTTGTATGAGCAAATTTAAGTGTCTTTGTCTATTACGAAAAAACCTGAATGCTTGCAGTGTAGAATTGTTACAGTACTCACATTTTTTTTTTTTGCCAAGTGTTATTCTAGATGCCTCTGTGAAGATTATTTTTAAGAGGATTAGCATTTTTATGTCAGCAGAATCAAAGTAATGCTGATTGTCCTCTATAATGTGAATGGGCCGTATCCAGACAGTGAATGGTGGTACCTGAAACATCAGCCCTCAAGAAGAAACCCGCCAGCAGAAGGCATTCAAACTCACTGTCTCTATTCTCGGAGTCTGCATTCTGGAGAAATACATTCACATCAACAATCACATTGCCCATTTCCTTCAATTATTCAATCACCAATCATTCTTCTCTTTTCTCCCCTCCTGCTCTCTCTTTTTCTTTTTCTTCTTCCCTCCTTCTCTGTCTTCCTATAAAACACCTGCATACACCGCTTAGCTTTTTCTCTGGAACTCAAGCAGACAAGCAGATCATGGCACATAATGAAATAGCACCTTAAATATTCTCTGTCGGTCCATGCTTTCAGTTCTATCCCTGAGGCAGCCAAGCTTGTGCACTGATGGCTCAGCTTAGGGAGGAAGTGGCATAGTGAAAGGAAAACAGACTTTTCAGGAGGCAGTTTCAGAGTGAACAGCTCAGTTTATTGAAGCACGGGGAAACACATTTATAGGGTATAGATGCAGGAGGAATACCTTATGTGATGAGAGGTCAGAGAGGACATTGGTTAATGCAGTGGCCCAGGAAAGCTCCATTTGCCTGTAGGT
Source organism: Cricetomys ansorgei (assembly GCA_026225945.1). NCBI lineage: Eukaryota > Metazoa > Chordata > Mammalia > Rodentia > Nesomyidae > Cricetomys > Cricetomys ansorgei. The sequence continues at coordinate 16,521,012 of JAMJFZ010001816.1, read as the reverse complement.
GGCTCACACCAGAACTAGGTGGTTGCATTGTCATTGGGTGGGGACAACGTCTCAAGAAAGCCTCCTTTGCATACATAGAGGTCTAGGTCTCACAGGGGCCTGAGGAATGGACCTTATAAGGAGAAGTCCAGCCCAAGGTCCTCCAGCTGCGGTGGTCAGACAAGCAGCCACCAGACCAGATTCGTTATCTGGTAGGCTCTTATCAGGTGCTGCATGTCATGGCAGCGTTGGAGCAGGTCTGTAACTATAGAACTATCACTTGCACAATCCATTTCAAAGAAGTCACAGCATTCTACATTTTACGCTTCCAAAAGAACAGTGACTGTATTTGTTAGAACCTAGAAGCAGACAGGAGTTATTGACTCTCCTCTCAGTCATAACATAAACTCTCTTGCTATTTGAATCATGGGTATAATGACCTATTTTCTACTTCTGTTCAGCAGAATTTCAAATAATTGTGAAAATAGAATACTGAATGTCAAGATGCATTTCCTTTTTCAGATATAGTATGAGGTGTGATTAATGAGGATCTGCGAATAACCACAATTTTGCACTGTTCAACATTCATAAATAAGCTCTGATCAAACCTAGGAAGCAATTTCTGCTTCCCTTGTGTCTTGTATATGAAGTGTGCATGTTATCTCAACATCCAAGTGGGCGTGGTTCAACCTAAGGAAGGAATCTGATGAGAGCAGCGCTTTGAGCCACAGAAATCAGAGATCACTTAGGGGTCTAGCAACATTCTAGCCAGGCTTGCTTTTCTCTATGCTGCAAACAGAGGCTATTCTTTTGCCTGTTTTGGGAATCCACCTTGGCACACGGGGTTTGTTCTGCTAGGCTGCTGGGTGACTTAAGTACATGAGTCATTTCTGAGTATTGCACAGTATTTACATACATTTCTATTTGGAACTTTGTTCCCACTCTTCAAATTTATATGTCCTCATGTATTCTGCCATGAGTTGGTACAAAGAGGTTATTTCTTTGGGATAACTAGATCATGAAAGCAGAGTTCTCTTTTGTGGGATTTAGTGCCTTTGGAAAAGGCTTGAAGGAGCTTCCAGACCCTTGGTGTTTGTGAAGTTTCAGGGGAAGGGATTATCTCAAAAAGACAGTGTGTGCCTCACTAAATGCTGATTCTGACAGCACCTTGGTCTTGAACTTTGCTGTCCCCAAGATCACCATCTAATCTGTGATGTTCTGTGAGAGCAGCCCTCACAGATAAAAGTAAAATCAGCAAGACACATATTTGATCTCTTTTGTTATTTTTTAAATGACCTGTGTGCAGCAACACTTATCTGGCTATGTTCAGAAATCTGTCTGGTGGGTGATGGGGAATGGTTCTCCTTTCATACATCATGTAATAAGAGTATTCTGTTTAATTACTTCCTTAATATCATTATATCTGACTTAAGTATTTTCAGCTTGAAATTGGCAAAGCCTAGTTGTTATTACTTAAAATAGTATTGCTAGTAGCCTCCGCTACAGAAGTTTAAAATCCCCACAATTTTGGTCAACCCAAAAGGTATAAAAGGTATTATTTCAGTAGGGTTCTTATTATTACTCAAGTTTGAACTTGTGAAATCTTAGGTGTTGAAACCGAAGTTCTTCTGGTTGGAATTCCTTTTATAAGTAACTCTTTACCTATGATTTAATTTTTCTATGGTTTAACATTTGGTCAATGTTTCAGCATTTTGTACTACTAAGAATACATAAAGGCATTGTTTGAGGGACAGAGTGCTGATTACAAGATTTGTGGCTGCACTGTTGTTTGAGTCTCTCAACATAAAGATGTATGCGTTCGATGTAATTCAGTGTGCTATTAAAGAATTGCAGCTTGGTCTTAGAATTTGTAGAGCAGTTTTTGGTTCTCATTATTGTTGATATTTGACCTTAGTTTCTTGTGACTAAAGATCTGGAAGTTCCTATTTATAAACATTGTTTAAGTAGTAAACATCTCAGGTGCCACAGAACTTGCTATCATTTGTTTAGGTAATTACAGGACACCAGAGGCATTAATGAGGAATATGGCATGGCAATAATGAAAGATACGACATTTGAATTAATATTGAATTATTATTAATATTATAATTATATATTATATATTATATAATTATATATTATAATATTATTATTAATTATTATAATTAATATTGAATTATATATATATTTCAAGCTCTTGATAAGTTTTTATGAAAATCATAAAACGCTCTCTTGGACCAGCTTGGATCTACTGACAAGAGTGGCTCCGATTTCTCCCACATTCTTTTAAATACTTAATAAATGTTGTATAAACATTTCTTAGACATTATATAATTCATTTTGTGCTCTATAGGGATAACTTTGGAATCTTTCAAGCTTTGTAGATTTTTCCCACTCAATTTCAACATATGAAACTGTGAGAGGGAGTATAAACTGTATGTAAACAAAGATGTACCAACAAGTTTGAATTGGTGGCCGTAAACAGTATTGTAAGACACAATGTTGATTATGAATCCATAATATACATCAGTTGTAATGTGGGTGATCTAATTTCAAGTAAATCTCAAGCAAGCTTGCCTGTGTGTCCCCATGATGGCAGCTTGGCTAAAGGGACTAGTAAGGATTAATGGCTACAATAAAATCATATCTAGTTACTGGAGGACCATGATTTCTACCGTGACTTAAATTAAGTTTTTCATGTGGTTGGGGCCAGAGATAATTTCATATCCAATCTAACGCACAATCTACGAGCACAACAAAAGCAGACTCAAGGAACACTATGTCAAAAAGACCAGGTCTTCAGTATCTCCGTAATGGTCCATTGTTTCACGGAGAATTATTCACACTCAACCTTTACAATCAATTTCTGTGTGGAAACTGTTAAAGATATAGGAGTGCTCCCTTACTAGATTTTTTTAAAAAAAATCTCTTTATCAGGTCTTTATTTCTGCCAGTCTTGGAGACATATGCTACACTGTTCTTTGTGCCCATGATGTGAACCTTGTCTGCTACTTGTCTATTAATAATGACATCAGGGATAATGGGCTGACTGAAAGGCTCTAAAAACAGCATGAATAGGAATTTTGTAATATTCTTAACTTTCAGAAAGTAACACTATAGCTTAGACTACTTGTACAGACCAGTGAATTCGAACTGCTTTAACATCTAAAGAACCCTTTGATTCAGACTACCTGATGGGTTGATAATTCTCTGTTTTTTTTTAAAGTGTAGAATAATCTAGAATTTATTAGGCTGAGTGAATATAGTTAGAATAGTCTCAGAGCTGATTTTAGCACCTCAGTTACACTTTTGGGTTTGTGATGTATAAAGCTGGATTGAGGAAATTGAAAGAGCTTGATTTGAAAGAGCTTGTGTGAGATCTGTTCAAAGAAAATCACGGAGCATTGAGTGGGAATACCTGAGAGAGAATGACATACATTCCAAGTGCAAAAGGCCCTGAGATGGATAGCTATTGCATCCTTTAACAATTTGAGGTCGAAATATAGAAGACCTTAAAATTTAGCAGTATCCATCCAGTATTATTTAAGAAATTGGAATGGCTAAAATTTGTAAAAAATTTTTTTTTGACAGTGGCACAAGAAGAGAGGTCGGGTTGCACAAGTCTCTTCCCTGTAGATGTAGGGCACGGCAAGGTTAACAGATGTAGACATGAATCGTCTTCCTACGAAGCTCCTATTTATGATCTTAATATGAAAGAAGTAATTGCTTCGGTCTCTGTATTTCAGATTGTTCATGTAAGTTCTCTAGCTGCCCATGCTTGGGTTCAACATCTTGATTTTGAGCTCTTTCATCTCAGCAGCTATTTCTTCTTTCAAGGACCCAATGATTTGTCAGGGTTCAGTTAGCTGTCTGTAAGGATTTGGATTCTCAGTAAAAACTGACCCTTTCCTTGCTGGTTACTTATGCTTGTGAAGGTGTGTCCTTTGAGAGGCAAAGGTTTACTACCAGACACCCCAATGCATGCTCACCAAATTCTGTCTTCAGAGATGCAGGCATGTTTCTGAGATCCCTCACGATGTAACCAGTTCGCCATATTCATAGGCTTCCTGCTTTGAATCTGTCTCTTAAGCAAGTTCTTAAAGTCTCCTAATCTTTTGGAACCAATTATTTTAAAGTGTGATTATTTTCAATCTTACATTTGTAACTACCTAAGACAGTTTGGGGAAAAAAAAAGTTGGTTCCTAGGTCTCCATCTCAGAGATTTTTGAATAAATCGGTGTTTAGGGTGGTCAGTTAGGAAAAGCATCCCTGAAAGATTTCACAGTACAGGAAGGGGGATGGGTCACCACTGACCTGGGGAAAAGGAGCCTTACATGTAATTCACCATGGTAGTAACTAAAAACCTTAGCATGAAACTGTCTTTCTCTGCTGCTTGCGGAAGCCAGACTTGAAGGTGCATATCAGGGGACAGGGTAGGTGAACTTGAACTCCTTTGTTTATCTGAGTGGTTAACACCTTGAATCACCACCAATGTGTGGTGAAGTGCAGAGAGGCTAAGGGTTGTAACAGTTCCTTAACACATTTAATAGTTTGATGAGGTGCTTGCTGAGAAAGCATGATCACCCCAGTATGATCGCTGGATCTCACAGGAAGTTGGAAGGAGAGAGCTCACTTCGTAAACTGCCTTGTGGTACACATGCCCCTGCCCAATAATAATAAATAAATAGCAAGCAAACTTATCAATGATCAACACAAAGATGATAGAAATTTTATTTTTCATCACTTTCACTATTTTGTCTTACATTTATTTATCTCTTTGTCTCTCTCTCTCTCTGTCTCTCTCTCTGTTTCTCTCTTTCTCTGTGTGTGCACATGCACAACTGTGCATTCATGACACAGTATGTAAAAGTCAGAGGACAAATTTCAAGACATGGTTCTCTCCTTCAACCATGTGGGTTCCTGGTATTCAAGTCAAGTCCTCAGGCTAAGTGGCAAGTGCCTTTACCCCTGAGCAGTCTTGCTGGCCCCAAATTTGATGTTTCTTTGAAACATTTAATCTAGTTTGAACACTGACTCATGGCTGCTGTTTATAAAATGTTCCTCAATATTGTGTAAACCTCCCTATCTCGGTAACTTCACTAGTCTTCAAATCAGGTCCTGGCCACAACTACTCCGGCTATCTGAGATTCGAGAGCAATGTATTATCATAATTTGTCCATTCTTGAAATGTAAATGATCTCAAATTTCTCTAGTTTTAGTGCAAATTCCCCTCCATCTGGCTCTTATTCAAGACATGTATTCTAAAAATGTAATTAATGTGCGTTCCTTTCCCCAGAACCCATCTCTGGCCAACCTCGTCCCATTTCACTTCCTTTCGATTTTTAAATCAAGATTCAAACCAAGACTTATTCATTGATGAGCTAAATAAACTGTTCTCTAGCAAAGAGGCTGCTTTCCAATTAGCTGCAGGATATAATTAGCACATTCTCAGGGCCAGTAAGAATTGGATTTGCCAGATGCCAACAGCTGACAATCCGAACAATGTTCTAGGCAGGCAGGCAGACAGAAGCGTAGGTGGAGGAGAGGGGTTGAGGGAAGAGAATCTTTCCTTTAGGGGGACTGTCAGGGATTCAATGTGAATTTCTGACAAGTTATTCACTTGTACGTTTAAATAAGGTATAGCTTCAATTTTCAATATCAAGTCTTCTCCCTGACCAGAAAGCATCAGGAAGAATTCTGCATCGATAATAATGTATCACAGCAATTAGTCCACGAACTTCATGAAACCTGTTACAAGTATAGAGCATCTTAGCTGAGAGCCAGAATCTCGGATCTATGTCAAAGTTCAGATATTGTTGGCTGCAGCATCCAGCTAGTACCAGGGCGCTGGGGACTCGGGAGAAAATTATATTATTTCCTAATAAGAAACCATGCAACCGCTTAATTCTACCTCGTTTTCATGATGTTCCAATTTATCTAATCCAATCTCTGACACATGTATGCAGATCCAAATAAAAATCTAGGGGCCTTTGGGGCTATTTTTTGAGATCCAGTCAGAAGCCACACATCAGTTGCCGTTGGGAAATACAAACAGGTTATTTACAGAGACAACATTTTATAACCCTCTTCGAAATTTCTTATCTACAGAGGCGTGATATTGAAAAGAAGTTTTGCGATTTGATCTTATGCAAATAGACTCCCCAAAGCCTTTTGTACACTTTACAGGACCTCTTAATTTTAATCACAAATGCAATAGTAATAGTGACGAATGTTTCCAAAATAGATTTGCCTAGCAATAAAGTAGAAGGGTGCTATCAGCATGTGTTATGATGCTTAAATAACTCAAGGTTTGCCAGAAGAGAATCTATGATGTTAAACATATTCACATTATAAAGTGTGAATTCTGAATGAGTAAGAAGTTTTTTTTGTTTTGTTTTGTTTTTCCTGTGTACTTACAGATTTAAGTTAGGAACCAGGCAAAATAGAAAAATTTTCCTTCCAGTATTCTACACAATCAATTTAACACTATGTAAATTAAAAAATCTGAAAGTGTCAACGTAAAAAGTTGTTTAAGGAACTGATAAGTTTATCTTGAAAATGATGAGACTTAATAAAACTATAATATCTACTGACAAACACAGGATGGTCTTTCATATACAAAGAGTAGAAAGACGGAAATAAAAACAGTGTGAAAATTTGAAGTGAGAATCTCAGATTCATGGAGAAGTTTTCAATCTCATTAATGTGTGATAATATAAATGCTTCTTTCTTCATTACTCCAGAGTATGGTCTGGAGAGGCTTCTTTAATTCTCTGTGCTACAGATAACAGCTTACATCTGGAGCTGAGAGTATTAACTAGCTGGGTCTTTGAGGGGATTCAGGGGCTTTTCAGCTTTAGTTGTTGTTGCTGTTGTTGAACTTTGCACAGGATCATCCCTCAGTGGGTGTTACCAGCTTTTATTATTATACACGTTAATTCAATTCCACTGGAACTGAGAACCCCATTACAAAGAATTAAAGCGTGAACCAGACAGCACTCTCAACTCCCCACTGGTATTTGTGTCTCACCGTCTTGTGTTAGGGCTTGAACTATTTCCAAACACTGTGAACTCTGGTTCACAGACCAGGAGCTCAGACTCAGAGGAGCACAGCTCACACTCATTTGTATTCATGTATTTCAGGACAATGTTGGGCTCTTGGTAAAACTCAGTAGTTTGAGTTAATATTTTGACTTAATAAACCCATGTGAGGTTTCAATTTTCCATTTATTTTTTACCCACTTTCAAAACATCTTTATTTACTATTTTTAAATGTTTTGTTTGCTGTTTTGAGACGGGGCCCCTCTATGTAACCCTCGCTATCCCGGAACTATGTAGATCAGGCTATCCTGGTCAGAAGTCACTTACTATTTTCCTCTCAGTCACACAGAATTTTGTCTTATTTTTTTAATATTAAATATTATTATTATTTAGTTAATCATGAGGTCTATTTTTTATACAACATACTGTTTCACTGTAGGAATAATTCCTTATCTGGTCATTTTCCTGATGTTGGCTGCTAATGATCCTTTCAGGTTTTGAGTGTTATAGGAAACACCGCTTGGTCTACAGGTCCTTAACTGTATACAGATTGTTTCCTCAAGACATGTTCTTCGAAGTCTAGTTAGACATCAGAGACCCTCAAGGAAGTTTCTACCTGCCAATGCTACATTTCTTTCTAGGAGAATTTCAGTTCTTTGTTTTCTACCAATGCCAGATGCACTGGTTATTATTTTAAAATAATTCAATGGGATAAATATGCACTTCTAAATGTTTTAGGCTTCAGTTTGAAGTGCCACCAATAACAGACAACATTTTTTCCATGTAAAACATTCTTATTATATTCTCATCTTCGGATTCCTTGTCTGTTTTTCTATTGAACCTGTAAAAATCATCAACTTCTAAGGAATATTTAGATAATACAGATATTTACTCAAAGGATTGCTTCTGGAGATGTTTTGTGAGTTTTAAGCTTATATATTTCAAATCATAATGCCATCATCAGTTACCAACCAGTAGAATTATCTGTTCATATGACACCCTTGTACAAAATGAAGCTTTGCAAGGCTGCAGACTGGATTATTGGCACTGAAACTGTCGCCTCATTACTTTCTCTGCAGCCTCCAGGGGACAAGCTCAGTGGTCAGGCTGCCTCTCCCTCTTGAAGCTGCTTGGGGGTGTCAGCAGCTCTGTCTACCTTACCAGTGACTGTTCCATGGATTTTCATCTTGGTCAACAAAGACACTGATCTCATAATAGAAACTAGTTTTGGAGAGAAAAAAAAAACCCCAGGAGGATGAATTTGAGCAAATAAGGTATGAATGACCATTTCCTGTAGGCAAGACTACATCCCTATTCTATCTAATGTTTCTTATAATGGCATATAGTTGTACATATTTGTGAAGTGCAGTGGGGTTGGTAGTTCAAGTACACAATGCATAACGATGTAAGCAGGGGGCACGGATATGCCCTCACCATTTACTTCTTCATGTGCTAGGCCTTCCAACTTCTCTCTATTTTTACTCTTCACAAAATACAAAATGACTTAGAAACTCTAGTCAGCCTACTGTGCTGCGGAACGCTGGAGCCTCTTCCCTGAATCTTGAGAGTCATGCAAACAGATACCACTTTCTTCCCTTGGGTGCTGTCATGCCCACAGACATGTAACTGCTGGACTGAAGACGGACATGTGCAGAGGTGAGCAGAACCAGGAAAAGAGCAAGGACACTGGGTGCAGCTTTGGGCATGGCCTTCTGAAGACTGTAGTACATCCAGGTTCAGTCACGTAAGCTAACCTAATCCACAATGCTCTACCTTTCCCGACTTGGATTTTTTGCTACAGAATCCCCTCAGTCTCATCTTGTTAACTGTGGGTGGTGGACACGTATGGGATGGCTACAGGAGATGTTGCAAATACTGGTCGCAGAAACAGCTTTCCCAAAGTGCACCAAGAGAAACTTAAATAAAGACATGATGAATCCGAGGAGTCTTTGGCAGCAGTGGACGGGTTGTATCATGTGACTTCACCACAGCCTTGGTTCTGAACACACAGCAGGCACTCTTTGCAGCAGCACGCTGCCATGCCACTAAATTCCAGCGGGAGCTGTGTCAATGAAATATTGGTGACCCAGTTGCAAGCTTTAGTTTCATTAAAAAAAATCATGAAATGAAATTTTGCTTGGGATTAGGAATTTCCAACAGTTTCTCAAATGTCCTTCCGTGTGATTCTGCCATTCGTGAAAAGTATTTATTTTCTTGAGATTGATAATTTGTAAATTTATCTATTTAAATGACATAAACTGACAGTTACATGCAGATCAGATCTATACTATAGACCCTTTAAAATTACTGTTATTTTGACAGATTCACAACAGCAGACTTTGAGAACTTTCTACTCTCATCTCCCAGTGTCTTCCACCACTGCCAACTGTCCATTCCCCAACAAATAAAACATCTCTACCTTGGATTCATATTTGTTGGGGAAGTTTATTTTTAGTTATGTTTGAAAACATTTTTATGCACTGTTGGGTGAGGGGCTATCTAGGGTGTTCTGTATTGTCTGCAGGCGTTGGATTTCTGTGGGGGATGTTTGATTGTTTATGATCTGCACCTGAGGAGTTCTGAATCAATAAAAACACCTGAGCTGAGATGCACGGCGTTTCACTGTCGGTCAAGTATGGCACTGACCGGGACAGTGGTTCCCTCTGCTGAGGTCTGGCAGGGTTTTCAGTTATGAAATATGCCTCCCTGTCATCTTTACTGAACTCCGCAGCAACATACATCTACACATTGGTTAGTTTTCTTTTGTGATCCACCAAGATTTAATAGGACCATTTGTCTGAGTGTGGGTTTGCAGGTATCTGTTGAAGTCTGGTGGGCTCAGCAAGAAGTTGTACAACTACAGCGATCCTCGCTCTCCTAAAATCTGTCCATAGTCAGTAGTTCTAAATCGCCTTCTAACCTCATAATAGCTTTGAATAACACACACCTAAGACGTTATTTCTAAAGATTTGCAATCATTAGAAAAAATTCTAATAATTTTACTAACATTCTTTTATTTTTTTTCTTGAAATGAGAATTTGAGAGGTTTATATATGTCTAGAATGTAAAACCTACATTTTGTTTGAGAATGTTGTTGTCCACTAAATATTTTTATTCAGATCAGGAGGGATTTCCCCATACTACACAGACTTTGGTAGTAATTGAAGAAATAAGAGGAAATGACTGGAAATTAATGGCGCTTACTAACAGCGAGGATTCGTACCATGAATCCTTTACTGTGTGCATCCTTGCTTTATGGTTCTGAGCGGCCACTCAACCTGAAGCTTTGGGCAAAAGGCTCTCTCTGATCTTGATTTCTGATTTGAACTGAGCTGCTGCAGTTTGATGTGAACGTGAAGAAATCATTTAATCTTTTTTGTGCTTCTATCAATCCATCTAGAGAGCACAGGTACATCAGAGAAGAAAGGCTACACACAGAAAAACAAAACAAAACAAACAAACAAACAACTGGTCTGTCCCAATTTACAAATTCCACTCATTAAATTCTTAATAAAGTGAAAACCTTTAATGGTGGTGTCGCAGCATAACAAACAAAATAGGCAGTTTTAGACTTACGCCCACATTTATGTTGAGTAAGTATAACTAGAGAAAAATCCTCTTCTTGTTCACAGTTTCCTCTGAGAATGAAAGAGTCTTTGTCACCACAAATCATCAGAATGAGTAAGTAGTATGTCCTAAGTGCTTGTTCTCTGGAATATTCTGTGAAGGACAGCAAATGTCCTTTTGCCAATTAGATTGTTATTCCTTCCTCCCTCTTAAAAAGATCAACCTGGGACAATCAGAAAGCCAGAGCAGAGGAACTTTAACAACAAGTTCAGAACATTAAAGCCAATCTTGCGGAGGACTGAATGGAAAGCATTGGAATGCATATTGATTGTTTGCTTGGAAAAATACAGTAATTAAACTGTGGGCATGGGAAAATACGGACCTGATGTGCTGCTGATTCTCCTCAGGTGCTCTGGTCTTGTCAGCCTCTCGGGGGTTGGGGGGGGTGATAAAGATGAGAAAGGTATTGCTAGTGAAGCCTGATGCCTTCAGGTGCGCCATGCTTCAATCACAGTGGCGGTCAGAACACGGCACACAGACTCTCCACCTGAGCTGCATCACGTCCAAGCTCAACAGATGTCTCGCTTCATTTGCTATTAAAAAGTTGAACCTTGTAAGGTTGTAAATTATGCTTTTGAGTGCCATGTGCTCACTTTAGCTATCTTGGAAATTGACATATCAACTGAAGCAAATATTTTTTTGACTTATCAACAAAATAGGAATTAAAAGTTTTCCAGCAAAAATTCCCCAGCTCCATGTGGCTCCTTACACCAAAGCTGGTTCTGTTTACCATCTTCTTAATAACAATTTCCCTTTTTGAAGAAGGAAAGCTAGCATGTTGGAAATGAGTCCATATTGGGAACAACAGGGATTCTATCTGATTGGTACAACAAAGCATTCTTTTTATATTAGTAATAGCAAAGTTCTTTGCTTTTAGAGCTATCTAAAAAAATATCTAATTTTAGAGAAAGATGACTTTGAAAACAAGGTAAGAACAGAAGATGAGAAAAGACAACAGATGAGTCCTTAGACCGTGCCAGCCTGCAGTCTGATCTGGAAAATTATCCTGAGCTGTAGGGCTTTCAACCTGACAGCCCCGATACGTCACTGTTTCTGAGTACACACATCCTAATTGGAAATGTGCATTTTGTGCATGTGCACGCTTGCAGGCAGCATAAAAGGGCAATCCACATCTCAGGAAAGATTCATCTTATGGAGATCATATGCATGGAGAAGGAACTGAGCAAGATCACACCACAAATCACTTTTTCCCCCCGGTAATACTGTGAGTGAGAAAGAAAACTCCCAAATGTCATCTACTGAGGTTGAGAAACTGCGTCTCCAACCCCAATTATTTAGTTTGAAGTGCCCATCGGTTCATTTATTAAATGAGTGAAAACACTTGCGAGAAAAATCTAACCCTGGTTTTGTTCTTGTCCTGAAATGGTTCTCACGTGTTAACATAGTGCGTCATATCCTTCAGTAAGGCACATAATAAGTTCTCATTTACAGTCTAGTAATTCAGCATGGATGTCTTGTTTCATTTTTTTCTCTCCTTACACTGTTTTGTTTTTTAATTGTTTTGTTTTTGTAGGAAGAAAGATACAGTGTGTTGTGAAAGCACAAGAAAAACCTTCTATCCAGGTGACTTTGTGTACTGGGGCCGCCTGGCTTCCATCCACGCGGAAAGGCTTCCTGTCCATTATGAAACTGCTGCAGAACATAGCAGATGGGGGAATCAAGAGTCAAGGTTATCCTTAAGGTTAGTGCAAATGCTTTCTGCCAAACCTATTGCTTTTGCCCAAGCTACCCTGCAGCAGATGGCCTGGCTAGTTGCGATAGGAAGTGACATAGTTAGATACAGCTGCCAATTGAATAGAAAACTGGAGTCATCTGGCATGGGGGAACCTTAACTGAAGACTGGTCTGGGTCAGGTTGGCCTGTGGTCATGTCTGTGAGACATTTTCTCAATTTCTAATTGGGGTAGGAGGATCCAGCTCACTGTGGATAGAACCAGTCTTAGAAATGTGGGTCTAGGTCTGCATGAGAAAGGTAGCTGAGAAAGTCCGAGTAAGCACAGCAGTAAACATTACTCTTCCATGGTCTTGCTTCAAGCCTCTGCCTTGACTTCATGCCTTGGCTTCCTTCCATGATGGACGGTAACCTACAGGTCATATAAATCCCTTTCTCCTCTGAGCTGCTTTCGGTTGCAGTGTTTGTCGCAGCAACAGGAACAAAACTAGAGTAGGGATTGAAACCTATGTAGTTCTGACTTTTCCTTCTTCTCCTAGTACCTATGCTGCCACCTGATAGTTCACAGAATTTGAAAATCAAGCCATTTCGTAAGACTTATTGCTAGCTGAAGTGAAGATGTAACCTTGGTAGATCATTATTTTACGAAATAAGGTTCTGTTCTTTAAGTATGAGTTTTAATCATAACTATTGCTTTATGAGAAAGAGTAACAAATTTTTTTTTTAAACAACAGGCTCTCAAAGGAGGCACATGAAGACCAACCCAGCTACAAACCCTTTGACCTACAATTTTGTCCTGTCTGTAAGATATGATAGAGAAGTCACGACAGAGTTCTGCTTTGACTCAAGGCCCACTGTATTAGACGGAACCCATACCCAACACTGACTGGGTGACTGACAACCTGAGATAGGCCAGGGACATAGGGTAAAACCAAATGTTGGTGTTCTACTAAAGGTACAAAGCAATACAATGACTCCTAATGACAATGACATTCTGGTATATTCATAGATCATCAGAGAAGCTTCCTCCTGCAAGAGGTGGGAACAAATACAGGGACACACAGACTGGCATTGAGTGAGAGGCCTTGGAATATTCAGCCATAAATAGGATGATTCAATCAAATCCCTTCCGGGTTCAGGGAACCCCATGGAACAGAAATCAGAAAGAGTGTAAGAGCCAGAGGGGAAGGAAGACACCAAGGAAACAAGATGCAACAAGACGGGTGCACCTGTGACCTCAGAGAGTAAGGCAACATGCACAGGGTTTGCACCAGTGGGGTCCTAGAGCTGAAAGGAGATGTGGACATGTTCCCCATCCTCATCCCAGAAGCTATCTCAGATTGATAACCACTCACACAAAAACTTCATTTTCTCCACGGGAATCTCATTGGGGAAAGAAACTTCTCTTGAGGGCTGGCCACATGTGCAGCAGTAGATGGCCACCAGAAAATGAACTCAATGGATATTTGGAGGTTCCTGGTCTCACAATGTCCTGTCAGGGATAACACTCCCAAGGTTATCTTTTCCCCCCTATAGTTCTTTTGAACATAAATTGTGACTTCCCGGTTTGTTTTTTTTCTACTGGATTCTTGAGTGTGCTATTGAGTGGATCTCTGCATCTGTGTCTGTTTCTTGTGAATTTTCTGAGGCTCTTTTTTCTTCTTTTTGTTTTGTCCTATTCTGGATTGTTTTTATTTTATTTTATTACTATCCCTTAGATGTTTGTTTATTTTCGAAGGAGAGGCAGGAAGGGAGTGTATCCAGATGGCAGAAAAGCTGTCGGGGAACAGGGAGGAGTAGAGAGAGGGGAAGACATAACTAGGATACATTATATATAAAAAAAAAGAGATCTGTTTTCAATCAAAGAAAAGAATGCAACAGTTGGGAATGCCTATAATCTAAGCTCTGGGAGGTTGAGACAGAAGAATTGCCACAAGTTCAAGGCCATTTTGGGCTATACAGCGAGTTTCAGTGTAGAGTGAGACATAGAGAGAATCCGTACTTTAAAAAAGATAATAGAAGAAGGAAGAGGAAGAAGGGGAATGAATAGTCCATATCAAAGCAACAGCAACAATAAATACAAACAAACAGAAAAAAAATCAATGAATACTTTAAAAGCAAAATTACAAACATTGGAGAATGTTTAATTATATAGCCAAAATAACTGTCACAATAAAAAAGAAAAAATAAATGTGTTTCAAAATAGTATTTTTACTTCTGTCTGTGTGTCTGGATAATTGTGTCGTACTCTAGGCAGAATTAATCACCTAGAGGGACCACCATCCTGCATTTTCACAATTACTTTCAGGATGATAATTGCTTGTCAAATGTCAAAACCGATCTGGCTTGTAAGCTTAGTTTCTGTTTTTATGTATTGTGATTTTTTTTATATTAATTTTTAGGCATGCTCATTTAGATCCACAAATAACTTAATTCATTACAAAATTATACTCCTGAGAGATTCTTTTCTCTGAGCCCCTTAAAAGGTCTCTTTTCTGCTAATTCAATCTCCCCGAAGCATTTCACAATCCACAAATATGAATCATGCTGTAACATTTTGCTAAATCGAATCATCTACATTTTCTCAGTCCTCGATATCACTCACCTGCAATTACCCCACAGAAATGGGCTTTTGTAATTCGTACAGAGCAAGATAACAAGATTATGTGAATTAGAGTTGGAAGGCAGAGGCCATGTGTTGTGAGATACACACGTGGCTTTCTAGCAGATAGCATGGCAGGGCTGGATTATACCAAGGGTTCATTCTAGCCTCTGGTAATGATGAGATTGTCAATTACATGAAGAAAATTGGAAAAAAAATCATGATGTCAGGATCTTGAACATAGATTTCCTTACTATGATCTACTATAGTAGGTTACTATAACCTACTAGGTTAGTTATGTATGGTAGCTTCCTCCGATGGCATTTTAAAATATTTGCAGAATAGATTCTTTTTTTTCAGGACATATTAATTCTTAGAATACAATAAACATAAATTTTTATGTCAAACCAGTATCTTCACTTAATTAAATATTATTCTTTTTTTTTTTTTTTAGAATATTTTACTCATTAGTTGTAGAAAAAAAATCCAGTCTATAGACTTCTGTATTTAGTAGTTGCATATTTACCAATGAAGAACACAAGTCACTATTTTATTGTAGCAGGACGACCTGCAAATCACTGTGAGTACTGCCAGCATTTCTGAAGTTTCTCAAACAAGGAACTTTGTGGTTTGCCTTTTGCAGAAGGCCTGGGCTTTCTCTTATTGAATTGAATAATGTGTTCTGTTCCTTTTTCTGCCTGATTTGCCAAGCTCTAAACTAACCACCCCCTGCTTGCTCAAAAGAACAATCACAGAATGTAGAGCCCATGGTAGAGAGATGTATCCGTTGGTAACCGCAGGTAGCCCTATTGAATTCCCTCCTTCCATCCCTTACTCCTCCTCCCTAAGTAGGGTATATAATTGCAAACTTTGAATAAAAGAACTTGATCAGCTATGAGTTGACTTGTTCCTTTCTCCCTCGTTCGCCTGTCTTTTCCCCTTCAGGAACCAGTTCGGAAGTGCTGCGGGCCAGCGCATTTTATTCTCATAAATAAAGATGATGATACAGTAATTTCCTAAAGCCTCCTCCAAATAATCACTTCAATCTGGATGTGTATCCTGCTTTTCTAGAAGATGAAAAGTTACAATGTAAGCAGATCAGTGCCTTTTCCTACCTGAGCTGTGTTTCTGGAGACTTCCCTGAAGCTGAGGCTCTTTGTGTTGACAAAAACTGACCTGAGTTTTGTATTAAAGAGCTTGATGTATAAAGAAATGCAGAAGCAAAACAATTCAAAAGTAACAATTCATAAGAGTCCAGCAAAAGCAAAGTTGGCAGCACATTTGCCAAAAACAAACAACAAATGAAGGCAGAGGGTATTTTTAGAACTATGGTTTACACGTCCATGCAATGTTAGACAGTTCCCCTTTTCCATATGGTCTGTAGGAACTGGAGCTAAAGAGAACAGAAATGAGCCTCAGCCTTAGGCACTCAGATATAACCCAGTGTTCTTTAGACGCGGAGTCTATGTAGGTTTCTAGTACTTGCTTTTTGTATATAAATTTTTAATATTTAAACCTGAAATATGCACAGTTGATAAATTTTAAAAACTTCTGTTGCCAGTTGGTTTGTGTTTCAAATTAAAGAAAGACAATGAAGAGCTCTGGAGCATTGCTGTAGTAGGGATCAGAGATACAGTGCACAGGTCCTGCTAGCTGGAGTGTTCTTGGGAACATCACTGTCTTTCTTATCCTTCAGCCTTTGCTTATAAATGAGAGTGATGGTCCAGGTGGATGTAATATATCAAGATTCTTCTGCCATCGAAAGTGTTTTGCTATGGCTGTCAGTGCTGGCAACTATACTTCTGGGTTTCTTTACCTTCTGACACTACTGTGTCTTCCCGATAGGCATTAACCTCTGGGGAAGACTGAAACAGGCAACATGCAGAGAATGAAGATAATCAAATACCTGACATTGGAGTTTCAAAAGCTGACTTCCAGGCAAAAGACGACAGACCTGCATGAATAACGAATGAATAGAGCCATCTTTGTTTTCTTGAACTCTCTGAACTAGATAATTTCACATGCTCGTAGGAGACCAAGTTCCTCAGATGCGTTGACAACACCAACATCAAATAGGAGGCAGATGGTTATAAAGAAATAATGTTGGACTTTACGTGCCTTGCATTTGTTGCTGACTAGCTGTTACAAATATTTGTTCCCAACTCCCTACACATTCATTTAGCTAGGTTCCGAAATTATTTACAAATTGAGTCATTTTTAGTGATAGCTGATAGTTGTACCTCTATGTGGGAAGCAATGTGACCATTGGGTATATTTGTGCTATGTAAGGATCAAGTTGAGGATGTTATGTTTTCATTTTGACTGTCTATAGTTTCTTGCTTTTGAAATCTTTTGTACATCTTTTAAAAGTTGTGTGTGTGTGTGTGTGTGTGTGTGTGTGTGTGCGATGTCTCTGTGTGTGTGATGTCTGTGTGTATGTGATGTCTGTGTGTGTATTTGTGTGTCTGTGTGTGTTGTGTCTGTGTGTGAATTATCTCCAAGACTTCCCATACCATAAACAACAAGATTTCATTCATTTTATGGCTAAATATTCTTTTTCTTACCTATTAATCAATCTGTAGACATCTCATTTGATTGGATGACTTATCTCCTGGTTTGTCATGCTGCATTATATATAGGCATGCAGATAGCACTCTCTGAGACACTGATTTCATTTCCTTTCAATGTGTATATCCAGAAGTTGGGTAGCTTGTTTGAGTAAATTCATGTCATTCTTTTTAACAAGCCATTGATATCTTTCTTCTCTATGCATACTGGGCTAGTTCTATTTCTAATAGATGTTGATATTTTAAGACGTATTACCACATATTAGTCACTCAACAGATATACTGAGGATTCATTGTTATAACAAACATAATGCGTATTCATAACACTGATATTCAGTTATATATATATATATATATATATATATATATATACATATATATATATATATAAATGAAGCAGCAGAAAAATTTACAGTTTCTTGGTGCCTGGGATGGAGTTCAATAGTGTTGGACTGAATAATTACCATTTGATAGATAAATAACTCCAATAACTACAAATGGCCAGCGTGTCCAAATTCATAAGAATTTACCATGTGAGTCTTCAAGTGGGAGGGAAATTGATAATATATTTTTTTTTACAATTCATTAACAAATGAAAATATGTAATATGATGTCACTATTTCACACACTTCTCCAGAGAAAGATGAGGAGAAATGCTCAATTGTAATTTTGAGAGGTCATTGAAAGAGAGATTCCTATACAGCAAATGTATATGTCTTTCTATGGGTTGTAATGGATGAAAAGATGAGGTAGAGAATCGCAGGAAGAAATGCTGAGTTTGTCTCCATCCTTCTGAAGCATGACTGTCTCCAGTGGGATTGATGATGGGAATTTGCTCAGTGTGGAGGTTCTATCTTGATTGAAAGGCAATCTACTAGCTTTAGAATTAGGGTATTATTGTGGCTGACACCGATAAGGTAACTAGAGGTGAACTAGATAATTTTTTTTCTCCCTGGAAGTTTGACATATTAACACAAATAGACAGGCAAGACTTATCTCAAAGAGCCATTTTTTTAAGAAGGATACATGCTCTGATATAATGTACAATGAATACCATAATAATGGGATAAATAATGGGCACTGAAATCTGATAAGGTGATTGTCTGGTATTCTGCAGGTGACTAGAGAGTTAGCTGCCTTTGGCCATGACTATGACTTTAGTAGAACATCACATGATTTCCCATCTCATTCATGAGTGTACAATCAGCCCTTTTCACTGAGAAGGTCAAAGTGTAGTAAGTTTGTACATAGTAATATTTTTACATAAAAGTCTTTGTGATTTTTCTCAAGTAATTTTTATCAGCAGTCTACATTATCATAATATCATAATTATCATAAATAATTGGCTCATTAAAGTAATAGAATCTTGGTATAGTTTCTGTGCCAGGGAGTGGGGAGAATCTTTAGTCTTTCATTCATTGAGGAAGAAGTTCAATTAGTTCAAATATGACAAAAACCTCCATCATAGAAATTTAATAATTAAAATATGTAGAAAAAGTTTTAAATATGCTTAAACATCACTATTAAAAATATCCTAAGTTTTACATGAAAAATATTGTAATGAGTGAATCCATATCACATTTTAGCTAAAGTAAAATTTTGGGGGGAAAGGGCTTAACAGATGCATAGACTTTCATAGCAATCTGTAGTCATTTGCTAAGATAAATAAGTAGCGTTTAGTGATGTTTGCTACTTTTGAGAACTAGCTCTTTTCTTATCCTTCAAGCTTTTACGTGTTTTAATCATTGAATCCTTTCCCCTTTCAAGTAAATTTTATTAAGGTCTAGTTTTATGTTCATAGCGAATGAGACAGAAAGATTTCCCATAAAGCTCTTGCTCCATGCAACCACACCCCCTTCATCATTTTCAACACCCTGCATGACATATCTGTATTTGATCATGCACATATGAGTCCTCCAAAGTCCATAGTGTATGCCAAAGTTCGTTCTTGGTGTTGTATTACATATGAGTTTTGAAATACATGATGTATACCCACTATTATAGTGTATCACATCAAATGTTAGCAATTTCCATTCTCTGCCCATCCATCTAAACCTCAACGTCCAATATTTCTACTTCCCCAGAGCTCTCCTTCTCCTAGAATGCCTAGCATCAGTTGGAACTGGTTAGCGTACAGACATAGGATTGCATTTTCTCACAATGGAATCTGTACTTGCCTCTCCTCCAAACTTATTTGCAACGTAATACCTCATTTTGTTGTTAGTACTGATCCACATCCTATTGTGCGAGTGAATTCATGCCTTTCGTTTTCCTTTTTAAAAATCCGCTGATCTCTTCATCTTAGTCGATCCCAAGGTTTCAAATTTGTGCTCAGTGCTACTATTAACATCGGTGTTCAGGTTTTTGTGTAGACAAGATTTTGCAACCCTTTTGTGTTAATGCTAATGAGAAAACTTCTAGACTGCAGGATAAGGAGACCTTTGTCTCTAGAAGGAACAAACAAGCTATTTTCAAAAGTGTCGGAAGTATTCTGTGTTTCATCAGGACCAAATGTGTTTTCACTGCTCCGTCTCTGTGGCAGTGCATGGCATTGCTGATGTTCTGGACGTGGCAATTCTAATGGGTGTGCAGCAGGACCCATTGTTTAATTGTCCTTTCCATGAGGGCATAAGATGTACACAATGTTTTCCTATGCTTATTTACTATCTGTATATTTTCCTTGGCAAGGTATATGTTCATGCCTTTTGCCTATTGCCAAATTAGGCTGCTTGTTTTATACTGTTGGGGTTTAGGAGCTGTTTGTCTAGTTTTTTATAATAATCCTTTATCAGATATCGTTAGCAAATATTTTGCTCAGTGTGTGACCAGTGTTATTCTCTTGATTATCCTTAACAGGCTGGCATATTTAAACTTAATTACTCCATATTATCAATTATTTCTTTCACAGATCAATCAGTAACAGTTGGTGTTGTTGTCTAAACAATTGTAGCCATATATCCAAAATTACTTATATTTTTCCCTATGCTATTGTCTAGTTTTGTAATTTAAGTTTGGTCTATAGTACATTTTGGATCAATCTTGTGAAGGATGCAGGATTCATCCATATCCTTTCTTTTGTTTGGAGAGATCCAGATTCCCTGGCACCACTTGTTAAAATCAATACCCCCCTTTCCAAGGTTTTGTTTCTGCTTCTTTGTCTAATATCAGCCAATTGTGTTTCTAGGGTGTCTCTATGAGCACAGTTTTCTATTTCATTGCTATTTTTTCTGTGTTGTTGTCTACTTCTTGATTAGTATAAAAGAATTTAAAGTAGAAGGAAATACATGGCAATATACTGAAGCTAAGGTTGATTTGGGGTCACATCCATCTAAGGTTTCTCATGTTAACAGATTGTTGAAATTATAAGTGAGTGTAAATTCTACAACTGTTTAACATTAAAGAGAAAATCAGTGATTTCTCTTTCTTTGTAATCTCAAGTATCTCCTCTTCCACATCAAAAACTCCCTGAAAGCTAAGTCTATATATGCTCTGGGTTGCAAAATCCACTGTTCTACCCTTTCTTACATTTCTAAAATTATTTTTCAGAAAACTTTAAGAGACAAAAGTTGGAAGAATGAGAAGAATCACCAAATTCTACATTCCCCCCATCTCTCGTACCTGGACAACATTTAGTGTGTGAAGGGTGACCCAAGTTTCCCTTGAGGCAACTAATTTCAAAGTGAAACTTGATGGAAAGAGACTTAAGCTGCCATGGTAAAAGAACTGATTAGGATACCTATTAAGGCAAACAAGCAGTAAAGTCTGGTTTTAATAGCCCCATATTAGTTTAGAACAGTGGTTTTCAACCTGCAGTTTGTAATCCCTTTGGGGGTCCAAGAACACTTTCACAGGGGTCCCCTACGACCATCTGCACATCAGATATTTACCTTAGGATTCACAACAGTAGCAAAGTTAGAGTTATGAAGTAGCAATGAAAGTAATTTTATGGTTGGGGGTCACCACTACATAGAGGAACTGTATTAAAGGGTCACAGCATCAGGAAGGTTGAGAACCACTGCTGTAGCGTGATCTTTTGACATAGAAGAAAAAGTAACCAAGACTCAATCTACAGGTCCATACGAAAACGGAAATAACCCTTGATTCCCCCACCCCTTTGATTTCCCTCAAAGTTATGCAAACATTTCAAAGCAAACAGATAAAGAGGAGCCTAGGTGGTCAAACACACCCTGGGAGGGAATGCCCATCAAGGATTGAAGAATGAAGACACACAAGGATGGTCTTCTTAAAGGAGCGAATTCTGCAGGGTTGATTGAGACTCAGGAGAAGAGGGGCTTACAGAGAAATGAGCCATAGGTGGAGAAAGATGCAAGTCTGTCATTTCAAGATGGAGGCTTGTGAGATGGACTCCTTACTAGGTACCTAAATCCAACTGTCAGTTCATGTCTAGACAAACACAATATTTCTTAAAGTTGGTATTTGAACAATAGAATAATGTGGAAACTCTTAAGATAACTTTCATCTCAAAAATTCTCCTGCTAGGTTTTGATTTGTATTCCTTAATTGTTTCCATCTCTTGAAGATAAATACACATAATTTGAGAAAGATGTAAACACTGTGCAGATGCTGAGCTGACATCTGATTTTATCTTGACTTTATATTGTATTCCTTTCCCAGTGTGCACATTCCTCAGACTTGGAATTTATCCTTCTGTACCAGTGTGAGTCTATCAAAGTCCGTTGATTCCAAGTTTTTAATGTTTGGGTACACACACAACATCTGCTATGAAAAGGAATGTTGCAACAGATATTTAGGACATTATAATACTTATATGGCTTATCATTTACTCTTATCTTTTAGCAATTAGAGTGAATCCTTTTCAAAATCATTACTGAACCAGAGTATCTGAACTTGCTCCTGAATTTGAATGACTACTGCTATAGTTACGCCTTCTTCACTAATGTGGTTCTATTTACTGTTACTGAACTGGCTTCAGTAATTATATTGCACCAGAGAAAATGGTATTACTTATAATACTTTTGTGTTAGGTAAAATCTTGACAGCATGAAGAGATAGATTTAAACCCTGTTCCACAAATTGCAAGGTATGGGCATCAGAGACCAAAGACAAGTGCAGATGAGAGAGTGGTTAGTGAATAGTGTGTTCAGATCAGGAGACTATAAAGATGAGGCGAAGTGAATTCAAAAGCATTGACTTGTCTTTCTGAATGGCAGCCTGTGAGGCTCATAGTGAAGATTTATGCTGACTTTTGGAAGTCAGTGTTTGTTTTTAACCTCAAACATCATTTGGCTTTTGAGTATGTGAAAATAGAGGAAAATTCCAGTTAGTTGTTCTGTTTCTAGGGGGGAAAAAAGGTTGTATCTGGTATAATACTTCTCAAGAGAAATACCAGTGTATTTCTAAACAAAATAAAGCATCTTTCCCTTCTTTCTAAATCTCTCACTGTAAAATTGACTGAAGAGGCCTAAAATTTTAAAAATAGACAGTAGATCCTCATTGGCTACATTTTATATAAACGAGGTTCTTAACTTGAAGTGACATCCATTTACAGTAGGACATTTAAAGATTTATAGCTCATTTTCTTTTTCCTGCTAGAAGATCCAAGACCATGAAATTCATGGACCTAATCAGTCTAGATCATTCTTTAATGAATTAGTGATTGAAAAGGAAACTTTACAGGAAGCAATCAATACAGCCGTGGATCATTGGTTGGTTTTCAGTGGCAAACCGGAAGGGACACTTTTATAGATGTAGAGGCTCCTAAAAAATGGTGTGTGATAAATTGTTGGCAGTTTCATCAGCATTTATAAAGCAAATGTCTTTAGATTAGAATTTTTAGCATTTTTTTTTGAAGAATGTCCAAATGCTCCAGTTTTCCAATTGTGGTTCATATCAGTATATAAAGTCCCCTGTAGTGAGTGAGTTTTTATAGGACTTCAGAAGAACATGCAGAGTGGTGTGCCAGGCTCACACTTCTCCTGTGATCAGCTAGTGAGTGTGATCAGAAAGGCAAAGGTGTGTTTGGAAAGCGAGAAGACAGTCATAGATAACATGCAGCCCGTTCTTCAGCCTCCGAACATGTGTGTCGATCCTATCACCAGAGTCCAACAGCATCTCAAACAGGCACTCAATGTAGACTGCATCTTCCTCCTTACAGGGAAGGAGCTATGTGTCTCCTGTGAGCAGTTGGTTTGTGTTATTAGAGAAAACCTGGAAGAGGGCCTCAGGAGTTTCTGTTCCTCGCTGTTGAATTATTTGCTATGGACAGAGATAGGCAGAGTCTCCGCTCTCAGCTGTGAGTCTATCGGTAACTCCACCAGACGTCGATGAATAGTTCCTATTCTAATGATCTCACAGGTGGTCCTGGTGAAACTACATAGGTCATGAATTAAAACAAAGAATCATAAACCTGGAAAAGAGGAAGGTAAGGAGAAGATAAGGGGGCTGCTGATAGACAGGGGAAAGATTCTGGAGCTTAGGAGAATGAGTAATAAAATTATATAGGTAAAAACGTCAAAGAAGAAAATTAGTAAAAACTACTCCCAAAGAAAGAAAAAAAAATGTAAGTGAAGTTACTGTAGTAGAGAATTACTGTGGATCCCACCCTAGCCCTGTATTATGTTTCTGAATACAAACAAAGTCTAGCAGGGAGTGTTTGCCTGTTTTAGGGAAAATGCTGGTTTTGGGTACTACATTTCAAGATAAGTAAATTAAAGACAAGCAAACAGACCCTCACGCCAATGCTTCTCTCAGACAATGATAATAATAATAAACCCAATAAACATAGAATGTTGAATATGCACGTATGCAGGTAGGTTCTTAGGTTGATGTCTACCGCCATATAGAGCATGCTTTGCTGGACTTACTCACTGGCCCAGAGAAAATTCTATAGATGATTTTTCTGAAGAAGTGATAAAACATGAAGATATGCAGCATTATGTTATTGATCAATAACACTTAGTAACATTCTTTATTCTGTCACTCTATGGCAGTATGCAAGATAATATTTTGATTTGCTTTGATGCATAGCACACCATCTCAAAAATAAAGTGGTCTTTAGTCTCTCGCAGTTCTGTTATGAACTGTGGTGCTCTGATCTGCACCCATTGGCCAAGGCTGGGTGACATGCGCTCCAACAGCCTTCATTGGTATAGGATGAATGGCACCTCTTGTGCAGTCTGGGTCATTTCCCATGGTGATAAAAGAATACTAGCAAAGAAAGAGAGTGCCTCCAGGCAGCAAGCACTATCCACGCTCTGCCTGAGTCCTGTCTATCATAGCTTGTTCACTATTTGAAGTCACATTGCTAATTCAGAATGCATCTCTTAATCCAAATGAATAGAAAATATTATGGGTGATTCTTAACTTTCTTTGTTTAAAAAAAGTCTGTAAAAAGCTAACGTGAGAGGGGCACAAGAGCTGAGAAGCTACATGCCAAGTTTTCTAAAATTCTT
Source organism: Cricetomys ansorgei (assembly GCA_026225945.1). NCBI lineage: Eukaryota > Metazoa > Chordata > Mammalia > Rodentia > Nesomyidae > Cricetomys > Cricetomys ansorgei. The sequence goes on along the minus strand of JAMJFZ010001816.1, from coordinate 16,496,071 downwards.
TGCCTTTCCTTTGGTATGAACCTGACTTTGGATTGAGATGGAGAGATGGGGAGTTCTGTGGGCCACAACTGCAAGCAGAGACCCCTGCCAGTCTGCAGTGCAGATCATGCTGCAGCCAAGCAGCAATACCTCTTCCTCATTTGGCGCCACAACGTTGAAATAACATCTTCCAACATGCAAAATTACCTCTGACATGTAGCATTATTAGTCCATCTCCGGTGGATTCCCAGAAGCCCTGGCTGCAAAACATAGGAACTGACACTTTCTGGGTTTTGCTCTTCTGTGAAATCATGCAACCCAAGTAGCCCAGCCACGCTAAGCCCAGTCTGTTCACACAGACCATGAGGTTACTGAGCACTGGTCTCAGTAGTGATGAGGAAGCTTGGCAACAATGCGCTGCATGCTTAACTTCTTGGCCTTTGTATGGCCGACTGTGCTGAGAACCGAGATAACATTCAGTGCAAGTTTTGGTTATTTCTGTGCTTCATTGTGTCTCTACAATATTATTGTATTATTTCTTTAATAAGAAAAACATTTAAAAAAATCAAATATAGTCACTTCTTGTTGAACTCAACACTGATCTGACCAGAGTGGCAACTGGCCAGAAGAATGATGCAAGAAGAAAACTCATTTTAGGGCTTTTGTTGTGTGGAAAAAGCCTAGAAAAAAATCCAGATCATGACCATAAAATAAGAGTGTTGTCAACATTCACTGTTGCCCTGCTGTGTGCCAGGGATTTCAATTATACAAATCCATTTCACCCTCCCTAAAAAGCTAAGTGGCAGACGTGGTCTACACAGTTCCTGTAAGGAATTGGGTTCTGGTGTTAATGAGGGTAAAATATGAAACAGCCTCAGTGAGACTTACATATCCTTCTCCGCAGATGAGTATTGTTGAAATCGGGGAAGATTGTATCTGTTCAGCAGTGGAAGTCATGAAAATAGGATGTTAGAAAGCAAAAAAAGCAAGAGAATCAACAAAGTTCTGAATCAACAAATAGAAAAATCCCTTTAGATTACGTGCACAGTCACCCCGTGGAGAAGGCATTATTCTCTGCCTCTCTCTTCCAAACGCTGAATATTTACAGAGAAAGCAACCAATTAAAAAACTTTAGGGGGTTGTAGGTATTAATGAGATTGCATTTTATTTCATTAATTTTGCATAAATGTCTTTTCTGATCATTCATGACCTAGAAGCGTTGTCCAAGGTATTTACAAATTGGATGGATCACTCGCACACTATTAAAATGATCAACGTTGCCTTGACTTCTTTACTTGTTCCCATGACTACCATATAAATTTCCCAAAGCAATCATTTAAACGGCCGCATAAAATTTTAGATGATTTCCTTTGAAAGGGTAAGAGACCTTGAATTAATAGGACCTCTCTTCTGGATGTTTAGGGTAAAGAAAGGTTTTATTCTCTCTCTTCCTTAAATGGAAGGGTTATTAGCATGTGTGTGCCTTACATACACAGTTTTAGTGAAGGATTGCATTGTTGTTTTTCTTCCTTGGTTAAAAAAAAAGTCTTAGGATGTTGAATGGTTGAAAAATGCTGAATTCTCTAAATGTGTGACGATCTATCATAGATTTCACTGGGAAAAAATTATAATTATGACCTTCTACCTGGTTTTACAGTTATCATATTTTAGATAAATTAGCCAGCCAAATGGCACTGCAAATTTTACTTTTCATTTTGTAGTTACTCCTGTAAAAAGTGAGTGTAAGCAGTTTGATATGTCCACAGTTTTCCCCAAAAAGGTGAATATAAAAATGAATTTATAAAGCAGAAATTCTAACGGTCACACACTTTTATATTTTTAAGCATTTGTAATTCTTCAAAATTAATTATTTCTGAACATTGTATGTACAAAATGGCATTTTCCTTTGTCATGAATGTTTCAAGATTTGAATGAATGCTTGGTATTTTTGGAATGTGAAGAAACATTCTTACAATGGCCCTATTTATTATTATAAAATTTTATGGCTTGAAGTAGAATCCCCTCATGAAACGTCCACTCAAAATTACTTCTTACATGTAATGTCAACAAAATTTGAAACTTAAGATTAGAAAAACATGGAAAAATCATAGCGTATAATTCTGTAGATGATTAGGTAACGGGAAATTGTGATTAAACCTCCTTAGCAATCACTTTAGAATATCACCCCCCGATAAGCATAAAAAAAAAATTAATGAAAAAGAGACCATGATTTGAAGGGGCGTGGGAGGCATATATGAAAGGGTTTGGAGGGAAGAAAGGAGAAGGAAGCAGGCTGTGATTGTGCTGTAATCTTGAAAATTAAAAAAAAGTCATTAACCCTAAAATTTCCCAGCTACAAATAAGAGAATAAGCAACGTCTAACTCAAACTTGACTTTACTAATATCTGAGGTTATGTAGCTGAGTGTTGATATATTTCCTGTGACCAATAGCTATCATTTCATAGATAGTAGAGAATATTAATTCAAATCAGCCTCTTGAGCTTCAGGAAGTTTTGATGCAAACTACATTTTGTATTTGTTTTATGTTTCTAGATTTAGCAAAATATTAAATGATTTATTTTTAAATAGCTGTTTATTTTCTCTTTAAAATTAGCATTATTTTCTATTCACGTAGCAAATGATATAAAGACAACTAATCTATAGATTCACTACTGAATGTAGTATAGAACACAATTCACTTTACTGTATAGGAAAAGAAATTGAGATGTTTAATAAACTAGAATAATTTCCATTGCTTTAAAAGTAAAAAAAGAATATTGTGTGTTTCAGCATATATATATATATATCTATATATAGATATATATATATATATATATATATAGATATATAATAAAGAACCCAAGAAGATAGGCTATCATTTGAAAACAAAAATATTCCATGATTTTCTCAATTTTGCTCATTAGTGGAAGATAAGTATGATCAAAAAATTAAATTTGACACTCAATTATTTTTTTCTGGCTTTAAGAAATGTGAGCTTTATGATTCCAGATGTAGGAGTCACATAAAATTCTAGGAATAGTCTGATTTGGAAGAAGTATGACAATGACTCAAAGATAATTGGAAAAGGCATTGACTAAACTGCTCAACTACAAGAAGACAATTATTGACAGTGGTTCTTCTGTAAAATACTTAAGACTGGATTATTTTTTACACAGCGTTTTCATGGTGGCCATTGAGATCTGCTATTTTTTTTTTAACTAGAAGACATGAATCACCAGTTATAATTAAAATTTTAGCCTTGTCATAAAAAACAAATAGATTTAATATTGTATTTTTTAGAACATTTGGTTGGAATATCAAATAAAGCACTTTGTTCTAATGGAAGAAAGCTGAATTATTACAACATAAAGGTGCCTTTGGACTTGGGATTAAAATCCCAAACACTTTGTACTCCAGGCTAGTTGACCTTGAACTTCTCCTGTCTTACCTCCCACCTTGCTGTTACTGATGCAGGCCACTGTGTCCAGCTTTTTATGTGAGTTCCAGGGAACAAATCCCAGCCACCACATTCATGGCCAGTATTTTTATTTCTGAAGCCATCTCCCTAGTGCATTATCCATTGGTTTATTAAAGGTAAATTTTTAGTGGAACACAGTCATGTTCACTCCTTATAAATTGCCCATTCTGAAACTGGAGGGTTCATCACCAGTGACAAAGACTTCGTGAACCACATATTTTGCTGATTTCCTCCTTTACAGGAAAGGTTTGCTGAGCCCTGTTTTAGGAACAGTAAGTAGACAGCAAAGATTTCTGTCTCATCTTGGATTCTTTGAGAAGCACTGTCCTATACCAGGATGTAAGTACCTTATGTTAGTGAAGAGACCAGTGAAGAAGCAGGTAAGCCACATCAGGAATGGGATATATGCTAGTATCCAGTTATATTGTCCAGGCTGTGGCTCTTCACAGCCTTTACTTGGTTCTACCATGTCCTTCTGAGGAGTACATAGAACATCTACCCAAATACCTAGTCACCCCCTAAGCACAGGAGGCAGGATGCTCTTCCAGTAGGAGCCACTGCTGGCGACATAAAGCCAGCCATTCTGGGCTGTGCTTGAAAAAAGCTAGTGTACTTAACACTGTTGGAGAATGGTCTTGGCAGAGACAAAGAGAGCGAGGCAGAGGGATGCGTGCTATCCTTTTTGGTGAATAGTTATCAGCTGGAACTTGGATGCTGCTGCCCCTCACAGCCAAGGCTGAAATTAGAGGAGAAATTAGTGGACATAGTACAGGGAATCGCCATTTTTTCGGGCCTGGTGTAACATCACAATGTGATCTGTTCCGTTTTGTCTCTTAAATGACCGCATTTCCAGCGTGCAGTGCATCGGTAGCTTACGGAGCGGTTATGGGAAAAGATCATTTCACAATGGGTTCGGTATTGGTGCTTGCAATTTCAATCTAAAGAAGTGACGGAAAGAAAAGCCTGGAAGAAGTAGCGGAACAGTAAGGATAGAGTGGTAGGTATCCTGTAGCCATTATTATTATTATTATGTAATTTGATCATCTGACATCTAACTACAATGCTACTGATGAGCAATTTATATATGAAGCTGAAACCCTACAGGGTTTCTATAACAGCACAGATTCCAAAAGACCTTGGCTACATGTGAATTACCACCGAATCTAATGATGTGCTAGTGCATGAGCTTAAAACAAAAAACAAAACAAAACAAAGCAAATGAAGCCATACTGAAGACAAATGTAGGAGTGAAAGAAAGCCATGGTGGAACCCTGTATGCTTCTGGGAAGGAGTGAGATTCTTTTGCTCTATCTAGCCAGCTTACCACCCTAGATAAGCCACAAACCCTAAGTCTGAGCCATTTTATTAAATGCACTTGTCTGCTAACTGTGTTTAAGAAAATACCATTGCTCTTTTGGTTTTAAGTAAAGTGTCCAGTGTGTGAACATTCTTCAGTACTTTTGGATTTTATTTCCAGTTCATTTAGTTTTAATCCAGACTTTGAAATTTTGATGTTGCAGATAGAATGAGAAGACAGAATAGCTGTATTTACAAAGTAATTTTGTTATTAAATTTTTTAGGCCATCTGTTTTTGTGATGGGGAAAGCCTAAGAAAATTAAATACAGAATTCAAAGGAGATAATGACCTTTAATGGATTTTAGAAAATGATTGATGATAATAAACTTCATATATGTCTATGTGTGTGTGTGTGTGTGTGTGTGTGTGTGTGAATGTTGATTGAATGAATGAATGAACTCAATTTAAGATAATATGCACCACCATGGAAATGCTGCATAGTTCTTCTATAGGTCACCCTTAAGACCAGAGCTATTAAAAGATTCTATGTTAATTAAATATACTCCCCAGATGTTAGAATCCTGTCCATGTTCTAGATGACATGCTCTCTGGAAGGGTCTGTATCTTCTTCATGCTCATAATATAAACCTGTCTGTTCAAGGTCAAAGTCAGTGTTAGTTGTCTACAAGGCTCTTCTGCCCCAGCTCCTGTCCATGTGTGGATAGATCAGTTTTAAAACTAATTTACTAAGTCGTCTAGTCATAAAGTTAACACTCAATATAAAAATCTTTGATTCTGTCACCTATCCATGTCTTTATTGCCTAGGTATTTTTTATTTATCAGTCTTCTACATGTCTGTGTGTCCTCTCTCCCTCTCTGTCTCTCTCTGTATCTGTCTCTCTGTCTCTATCTCTCTCTGTGTCTCTCTCTTTCTATGTCTCTCTGTCTCTGTATCTCTGTCTCTGTGTCTTGTCTCTGTGTGTGTGTGTTTTATCTTATCATCTCTCTACAATCTTTCTTTAATTGATCCACACCCCTGGAAGGCAGCAATGATTCCTCTGTGTTTTTGTCTCTTGTTCGACCTGTTGTGGCACATCATTTATTGGTTCCACATTTATGCTCTATGCTATTGTGTCTGGAGTTATTATTATTATTATTTGTAATCATAAACAAGGAACTATGTATTTTAAACTTAGAAGTAATTATCCAGAATATTCACGTGACAGAGTATCAAGATGTATGTTTTTATCTGTTTTGCTTTTAAGATTATAATGTAATGACATTACTTCTCCCTTCTTTTACTTCCTCAACAACCCTCCCATATACCCTACTCTGCTTTCTTCGGTACCAATGGCCTCTTTCTTTGATAAATTGTTATTTTTAAATAATGAGTCGTTCATCCCTACATTGCTGCAGTTGCCATGTTAACAGAAGTCTAAAAGTGCTAGTGCCCTGTTTCACACATAATTAAACAAAGTTTTTTTTTCCTTTTAGTTAAAAGATGTAAGTTTACCTTACAAAACAGAGAGCTACACTTTAAAAAATAAACCTTGTCTGCCTTTTAAACATAGGATCTGCTGATCGCTTTGACAAGACAGTTTTGTATAAAACAGTTTCTGCCAAAATGACTGCATAAAAATACTATGGATGCTGGTCATACTACGGATTCCCAGTCTCTACCCAAGACCCACTGAGCTGGAGACTGCAGAGAGAAGAAAACCTGGCTCCTGTGGTATTGTCTCAAAGTCCACTAGTTTTTGTATGCACACTTACATGTGAGAAATTCTTAAAAGAATATTTGTAACACTGAAATGACCAAAAAAAACCCAATTTATAGAGGTACAGTGAAAATTGGATGAGATAAATATGATTAGACAATAGATATGAAAATATTTGATAAATAGCAGAGATTTTCCTAGTTTCGATTATGCCATTCTACAAAATCATATTTTGAAAAGATTTTGTAAAAGCAAGTAAACCTGTAAAAATACCTTTTAGAAGCACCTGGCATTGTGTTAATTCTATTGCTGGTTTATGACTTGTATCAGCCTCTGTTTAGCATTTAGCTGAATCTCTTTGACTTCCCACAGTTTCAGGTAGGGTTCGGTTATCTATTTTGAGGCCATTCAAGAATGCTATATATAGCTAGGTGTGAAGTTGTATGAAGGCAGCCCCAGCTATCGGGGAGACTGAGGCAACAGCAGAAGCTGCGGCTGAGCCCTGTCTTTTCCTCTGGGAATTTACCCATCCAGTGATCCGAGAAGTTGGGGTGATGTTAATAATGGTACCCTGCCAACACTGCAAGTTGAAGCTTATACATCCTTTCATCATTTCTCCATCCCAAAGACTGTGTGATTGTGTTCAATTAATTCTGGGAATTTAATAGGAATAACTCTGTCATCTATCTACCTATCGTCTATCTTCTATCATCTGTCTATATCTATCTATCTAATTATTTATTTATCATCTATATAGATCATCTATGCATTTATAAGCTATCTATTATATATACATATATATATATATATATATATATATATATGTATCTCTGATGTGTTATCTATTTTTTAACCTGTCTATGATATTTATATTTGTCCGATCTTAAACGAACAGGTTAACATTGTAATTAAAAGATGCTTCCTGGAAAATTTGTCATACTTGCAAACAAATAAGGAATAGAGATATTTCAGACACTTACAGAATTTATGTGAAAGTCATAAAACATCTGGCTACCCCCATACCTTTTATGGCAGAATATAGAATTTTTAAAAAAATGTTAGGCTTCCTGAGGTGTATCTTATCTTGTGTCCTCAAAATACAGAAACAGAGTTTAATTTTAAGCATGGATTTTTCTCAGGAAGATAATTAACCATGATAAACTGAGTAAACTAAATATCCTTGGTCCCCATGAAGCTTAAGATGATCTTATCAATTTAATTTATAATCAAGAGCTTTGAAAACCTCCAGCTTCTGACCATTTTATAAATATTTTACTTGTCAAGAGCCAACAAGGAAATGTGTCTCACTATGTATCTGTGTATCTAACAATGTCTTTATCTATCACTGACCTACTTTTAGGATATTCTGGAATGTCAAAGAGAGCAGATATGGGGCTGTGTCCCTACAGTCCCAGCTACCGTGGAGATGGTGGGTGAAAGATGGCTTAGGCCTAGAATTAGGGTTGCTAGTCCAGGCCACAAAGTGAGACCCCTTTTCAAAATCTCAGAAACAAGGTGACAAACAAAAATCAAACCAAAAGCCAAAGGAGCATAGCATTATGGTAAATATATAATACTTGTTATTAAAAACTAGATCTTTGTTCCATAGAAATCACTTAACTCAAAGGCTTTGAATATAATTTTTGAACTTCTTTTATAATAATAAATAACTAAAATATGAAACAAATATCTCTATTTGTACTAGTATCCTTGTGAAATTTATTTAGGCTGTTTCTTTAGAGTTTCTCTGATCAAATTACCAGGAAAGATTATTTAAATTCTAAATGCTATTACATTTTTCTTAGCAAGTGTTTATGGTGTTTGGAATTATATCTCACAAGTTATAGGACTCTGCTCCAAATGCATGGTGAGAAACGCTGTTTGTTTAGTAGGATCTGGGAGCAAAAGGCAAGGTCGGGTGACTAATAGTTCATGTGGAGACTAATGCAAACCTTCATGGGGCATTTGAAAAGCACTTTTAACTAATCGTAAATAGAGGACATCTCAGATGAGCAATGGATCCCTTTCAACTCTAGAGGGCACCAGGTGTGGCTCCATATACATTGTCTCTTACTGCTCAGAATAATGTTTCCAGACACTGAAGCCCTCTCTTCATCATCCTTGACTATCACAATGCAATCAAAGTACAAAGATAAGGATAAGCATTCCAGAAAAAAAGTCAGTTTCGTGAAAAAGTTTCAAAATCTTAAGACAATACAGCAAAAGCACACGTGCCTTTCATCTATTCATAAAAGAAAACTGTGATTATTTAAATCTTGAGAAGTTTAAGCTTGGCCACATTTGTTGTCTTCTGGACCACATTTTGTTTAATCTTACTTAAATTGCAGTGAGAAATGGCTACCTTTCAGGCTTGACACAAGGTCTAAATGAGATAGTTTGCGAGTCCTGCTCTCCTTACACCACCTGCCATGGGATAATGAATGGGTACTGTTGCATGGTGGCAGTCCTTCTTTTGAAAAGCGTTTCACCACATAGAGAATAGACCACATTCAAAGACACATTCTGATGGAAGCGTTTTGCTGAATACATTCAGTTTTCATGTTTGAAGAGAACACCATTGATCCCAGTCACACAGTGATTTGCTGCGTTTGTGGAACTTGCCTCATTAGTCATTTTTACTCTTGTGCCTTAATGAAATGTCCTGGATGCTCTCTGAAGCTCACAAACACATCTCCAGAGGCCCATTACCGCTCCCTGGATTTTCAGGTGAAGAGGGATAAAGAAAAATAGATAAACATGAAGAGATCTTTGAAATTACTGCAGCACTGGTGACTTGGTTTAATGTACACCATCTTATGATTTTAAATTAACATGTTGCATGCTGTGATATAATAAATGTTAGAATATAATCAAAGCAATAAAATGTTTTAAAGGATCAGAGAACTCACATGTCTAGGTAGAGCCTGCTTTTATATTTTATGTGACAATTTTTTGCCAACAGAAGTAGGTTTTTATGAGGAAATGTCAATGGAAATAAAACCACACTGATTAAATTGCCATAATACTTGATATCAAAGAAGAATAGCATGAGCAAATATCACTGTGATTGTCTTTGGAAAAGCTCCGAGTTACACATGAATGCCATTAACATACACTTTTCCATGTCAATAGTTTCACCATATTTGCACTCTAGTAAAATAATTGGTTGTATTTTAAAATATAAATAGAATAAAAAATGTTTATTCCTAAAGCTTGATAGTTATGTTATCTCTCAAATCATTTCCAGAGAGCAAAAACCTGTAAGAGGCACACAGTGAAACATCTATTAATTAATTAAACCATGTTTCTTTTTACTGAGAAAAAAGTAATTCTCATAAAAATAAAATTAATACTAAGAAATAATGGTCAAATTAATACACGAAAGAGATAATTTTGCCTGTCCATATTTTACATTTCTTTTTTGAATACATTAAAGTTATATTCAAATACCACAAATATAATCTTTTTTCAGTATTTTACCAAATACAAGAGCAAAATTCATTCTTAAAGGTTTTGCCTTTGTTTTCTGATATTTTACCTTTCTGTTATTTTAACCATTGCTTAATTGTGAAGTTCATATTCTCTCTTGTTTCAGTAAATTGAGCCAAATATTGAAGAGGAAATTTTTAACACCTTCAAGATTTGCTCCGTGTGAGATCCTGGGGAAAGTGACCCTGTGGTGCTGTGCAGATACTGCAAGACTGGAGGATTTGTAAAGAATGAAAATGCTAAATAAGTAAATAAAATACTAGAAGATGAAAATGTCTGAAGCTGTCTACTTAAAACATTGGTCAGAGAAGTTTCTAGCTCTCTTATGCTGCAAACCCAAGAAATGTGGCAACTGAGTATGAAGAAAATTTCTCATTTCTCTTTTTTTTTTTTCTTTTACCCCATTGGCTACTTGAGAAAATGCAATTAAGAAAAATGAGGATGGAAGAGTCATGCTTTGATTTTATTGTTTGTGATATAGCAAGGCAGAAAGTATCCATCTAGAAGCTACAGTATCAGGAAGGGTGTTTGTGATGGAAATTCGTCAACACAGAATGATAATTATAAGTAGCACTAAGTCTCTATTTCAATGTGTGAGAAACAGGTTTTCAAAATAAAAGTTGAATATTGGAACAAAGTGTTAATACACTATTTCCGTAGGGCTGTTTGTCCTCCAGTTAGAGTACAGAATTGCTCCAGCAAACTGGAAAGTTGGTCCAGGGAAACTAAAAGCATCTCACACTAATTGTGTAGGTAAAATTCCAGCCAGAACAGAAATAAGTATGGGAAATTCCTCTGATATTGTGGGGTATCTTTAGAGCTCTTCATAATGGTATAGCTGTCAATCAAGGCATAGCTGACTCTGTATTTTAACTCCCTTTTGAAGTTGCGTGTGTTATAGAATTTGCTTTGACCAAATGGGATGTTTTTCCCATGGTATTTGTTATTATTATGGTTCATAACAGTCAACTTTTGGCACAGGTGTGGAAGATAGTAGCTAAAATGTTTAACGTTCTTTTCAGAACTTTTTTTGGTTAAGTGATACTTTGAAACATGAACTTTTAATTTATCTTATTATATAAACTTGTTTTTTTACATTTTTCATGACATCCAAGAAGACTTAAGGATGTACAAGTCAGAATTTTTAACTCCCTGTTTTACATCAAGATAATATTAATTATGTAATTTGGCAGGAAACTAGGCAAGGCTAAAAATGCTCACATAGAGAATTCACCCAGGTCTGGATGGCATCAAGGACAGGGAGCGAGTTATAGTGAGTTCATGTCTGGATGTTCAAGGAGTTCATGGTGTTCTGCAGAACTGGGAGTAACAATTGAGAATTATGTCTTCAGTAGTACTAACCATGCCTGGAGATTATTTACAGAGGATTTGTCATTTAAATCTACTCATGCCTTGGAGTCATTGGAAATATTTATAGAAATAGACAAGACCATCACTCTAGGACAGCATTGGCTGAGAACTCCATAGGTAACAGTCCCATTGCTATAAAGAAACTCACATCATAAGATATAACGTACACTTTGCTTTTTCTCAGCACAGTGATTTCCATCTGTGGTGCGGACATCAGAGAAGACGCTAATATTGGAGTAGAATGTGTTTTGTCCTGATGTATTTTGAATAATTTTTTTCAGCCTAGTTTATTTTTGTTGTTGCTGATTGGTACTTTGCAAAACTTGTGCTGTTTAAGTCCGTTACTTGACATGCATTGATCAACTGGGACAATATGACTTTACATTCATTAAATGATTAAAGTATGCTACACAAGTGGCTGTTTTCTTTATGATTTTAAAGATGAGAGCTTTCTCTTCAAAGACAAGCTACCCCAAATTATTCTCCACGTCAATTCTGCCTTAACCTGAGAACAACCTTCTAAATTTGTCTCAAAAATTTCCTACCTATAGAAACATTTTAGCATCCTACCCTCCCAGTGGAGATAAACCCGTTAAGTATGAGGAACGAAACCACTGCTTGACTTGATTAACTGTGCTCCATATCTTTTTGTCTCCATACTCAAGAAGAAAACTGAAGCTGATTCACTTTGGCACCTGACCAAAACTACACCCCTAAATATTATGTCCTACTCTATGTTTCCTTTTTAAAGAAAATTCTGCCTAGATTACCAACTAATAATAATACTAATTAAAGTGTATTGTGGAACATAGCTTTGGGCTGTGAAAGGCAACCATTGAAATATCCAAAAGACATTAGCGAACCAGACTCTTGTCTTAGAGATCAGTATGCTGATCGTGTACTAGAAAGTCAGCTCTGAGTGATCTGATATTTCAGGCATCTCCTGTCCACAGCTTAGGGCACTCTTTCCATTCTCAGTGATTAAACAGGAAACTGAGTATTCCTAAACCTTTATTTATCTTGTAATTTGAATGTGCTGCTTACTATAAATAAGTGAATCTGAAATAACTAGTCCTTGCCAGTACTTAGGAACTTTCTTAAGTCATTTTCATGAAGTATTCTGTTTATTCACCATAATAATCTTGTATGTTAAACGTAGCCACTTCAATTGGCATCAAAATACAGAAGATCATGGCTGTTTGCTTACGGCAACATAGGAATAAACTGGAGGAGTTCATGTTGGAATGTGACTTAGTTTCAAATTTCCTATAGATTCCAAATTCCAGGTTACCTTCATAATACCCATGTCTAGCAGAAATACAATGCCTGTTGCAATTGTCATTCAAAGTTCTCCTGTCCTTTCTGTATAATGTAAAAGGCAAAAACTATCAAGTAGATTTAATTTTACTAATTTGTTCTACTTAATCTTTCCAATCCAGTAACATTTTGTTTTAATTATTTTTTCTTTATTGAGAATCTTATATATGCATGTAATGTGTTTTGACCAAATCCACACTCTACCCTCTCTTCTCCAATTTCCTCTCTGTCCCTGTCACCATTATCCCTCCCAATTCCATGTGTTCTCTCTCTTTGTTGATTTTCATTAAGCCCAAGGAGTCCAGTTAGTGCTGCCAGTATATACCTTGGTGTAGGGCCAATATACTAGATTGTAGATAGCTCCAAAGGTTCCACCTTGCTTAAGAAAATGGACTGTCCTTTTCCCAGTAGCCAGGAGTTTCTAATAGTTTCTCATCTAGGTGTGGGATTTCCTGACCTTCTCCTGCCTTCGTGCTGGGATATTGCTGTCTGGCTTGATCTTGGGCAGGTTTGTGAATGCAGCCGATGCCAGCTCATATGTGCCCTGTTGTGTCCAGAAAATGCTGTTGTGCTGCAGTCATCCACCAATTTTGGTTCCGAGAGTCTTTCCTGCTCCCTTTTCCACCATTATCTTGAAGCCTTTTGGGAGGAGGACTGTGATGTAGATGCACGTTTCAGGCTGAGTCCTTCATTATCTCTCATTCTCTGCACCTTGACCAGTTTTGGTCTCTGTGTTAACAGCTATCTACAGAAGAAGCAGCTTCTCTGAGAGGGAACTTACCTATATAAAGTGTGTGGCTCCACTAGTTTAAAAACTATTAATGAGATATTTAATTTTTTTGTACAAAGTTTTTGAAATTTTGTGTGCACTTAAGTCTATTTGGATACTGAACTGTCATTCAAAATACTTAAACTACACTTACATTTCATAAATTTTAGGATGGAAGAGTTGACTCACAATTGGGTAGTATGAACACATGCAAGTCTTCTTCTTCTGCTTCTTCTTCTTCTTATTGTTATTATTATTTTTAATAGTAGATTTCAAATGTAAAGAGGGAGGGGCTGGGGAGATGGCTTAGTGGTGGAGAACACTGGCTCCTCCTGTGAATATCTGGATACAGTTCCTAGGCAGCACACTAAGTTCACTATCATCTGAAACCCCAGGTCCAGGGTATCTAATGCCTTCTTCTGACTTCTGAGGATACTAGGCATGCTTGCGGTAGATGTACAAACAGGTAGACACAACACTCACATACATGTAAAGCAATAAATAAATCTTTCCTATAATGAGTTCAACAGTAGAGCCAAGAGTTGTGAGGTCAAGTACCATGTGTGGCTGGTGTCTATCTTGTTTGACAGAAGAGCTTTTAGTGTCTAATAGTACTAAAGAGCATAGACACAGTCACTTTTGTACTGTTTATTTCATTTTCCAATACATCAATTATTAACAAACAAAAACCATGTTAAGAGTTCCATTTGAATGATTTTCTTATTTCTTAGGTATGTTTTACATGAGAAAACCAATAAGAAATTGATCTTTCTGGGGAGACACATTGACTGAGAAGGGAAAAACAAAGGTTTCTTTCAAGAGACATTGCATTTTAGAAAATGCAACTCATTTGTCTAATCTTTCCATCAGAATCCTGGCAGTTGGCCTTTATTTTGTGGGCTTTTATCGAAGATTCTTGTAGTTTTCCTTCCCTCTGTATTTCAGTACCATTTGTAGCAGTTTCCCTTGGGGTGTGGAGATTCATAAAGATCTTTATGAGATGGTTGAAGGGGATAGAATCTGACGGAGATGAAAGTTACTTTCTATCACTTCTGGTACCCTCGTGCCGCAGCTTCTTCCCAACTCAGCATCCAATACATCCATTGCCGGCTTTATCGATGAATTCGTATGATTTCTGACTGTGCAGCTCCCACTTATCTTACCCTAAAATTACTTTAATCAGGAAAGAACATTGTCTTTCGTTCCACAGGTGACTATCGATTCTTTCTGGAGACCTGGATTGTGGGAAGAGATCTTCAGGTAGCAAAAGTCATAAAGAATGTATTTAGGGGAACAGGAAAGGTATGGTGTTACATTACCATAAGGAAGTCATAGTATTTGGCCTTGGCACAAAGCCCCCTATGAACTTCAGTTAAGAAAAGATAATTTATCTGGTTTTTCACCACCTATGATACAGGACTTGTCTTTGACTAACAACTAGTCTTCTGCCATGAACCCACTAAAATGGTTACAAAAGGGCTAGGGGTGCCATAAGTTGCTCCATGTCAGGTATTAGAAAATAGTTTGTCCAGACTTTGGAGCCATTGTATCATTCTGGGGAGTTATAAGGAAAGTCTTAGTTCTACTTGAATCAGAATGTGAGGGTATTTAAACTCTTCCTGAAAGCTGTGCTTACTAGCAGTTAAATAATATAGGTGTCAGATGTCAAGAACAATGACTTACTGAGCCATCTTTAAGAAAAGAGATAGCATCTCCATCTTTCAATTTTCTAGTACATAACTGCAAGTTGTATTTATCTTGCAAAGGTTCAATTTATTTCCGTCAATAATGTATGGCTCAGTTTTCTAAGCTGTTGAATATTGTTGAATATTGGATTTGTTTGTAATTTTCTTCTGGGTGGTTAATTGTGAATAATATTCTCATCCACCAACATTAAATAAATTGTTCCAGCTGATCTTCGTTCTTCCAAACATGAGGCGGTGGGTGTCAAGTGCTGCCGCATATGGCTTTGGTATACATCATCTCTGTGTCTTAGTCATGTGTAGGTGTTCTTTATAGATTTTAGATACCTATGTGTTGACAATTGCTTTTTTCCATGTATGATCCATCTTTTTATCACATGGCACAGTTTTGATGAAGAGAAGTTCTTAGTTTGTCAAATCTGTCTATAATTTCCATGTCTTCATGCCTAAGAAACCTTAATTTTTCCTTAAGAAATTTTCCTTTTCCTTAGTTGATGGATGAATTTTGCCTTTCGTCAGAATTCCACTTTCACTCCCTGCTTTGACTTATAGAAAAGTCGTATTTGTGGATGGTATCCAACTTCAGGCTTGCTTCCCATAGGTGCCCAAATATATAAGTATGATTTGGTAGACGCTTTGTCTCTTGCCTATTCTTCCAAAGGATCTGAAATCTTTGACCACAAACATGTAGGCTCATTTTTGGTTACCTATTCCATGGTCAGTAGATCCATATGAACATCAATAATACTATACTTATGGATTACTCTTACTACTCTTGCCTGCTTCTCAGATTAGATTATCAAGGCTATTCAAATAGGGTTTATTTTCCATATCCATTCAAATAACAAAGCTGTGATGCTGGTTTGAAAGCACATATTAATAATGGAAAAAAGTGTTGTCTTTGGTATATGGAGTCATCTGACCATGAATAGAGTATGTTTTCAGATTACTTATTCTCTTTAATTAATACTTTGCAAACTTTTAAAGCACGATTAGAATCTTTTACTACATGTATGATTAGGGATATCATATTTTTATGGTAGTCTGTGAAATGCTGTCATCCATCTTTGTTTGAATTCACACCACTTACTTCTTAGCACTGGATTATCTTCTTCTATCTGAAGGTGACTTTCTAATTATTCCTTCAGTGTTGGTGCAACAATGATATATTTGTTTCACTAAACACCCTTTGAAACTATAATTATTAGCCCCCAAACTTTTCACAAGGATCACATTTACTTTTCATTTAGAGGTTAAGAGTGAAAGAGTCAGTACTCTAATGTCTGACTATTTTTTTATTTACTAAAAAATCAGCTTAGAGCCTTCGTGTCTATTTTTGAAGTTACATACTTTCTTTCTGGATTGCTATGCCTTAATGACATGATCATTTTCAGCCATTACATACTAAGTTATATTTTTACATATTGATTTACTTTTTTTTTTAACCACTTGAGACTCCAATTATGTGATAGTAGAAATTTGGTAGTATCCCATATAAATCTTACATTTTTCATTTCTTGTTTTCAAGATTCATTTGACTTTGTGTCCATGGACATATCTTCAAATTGATTAGTTCTTTTTAAAAATTGTTTTGAATTGGAAGTTAGTTAAAAGCATTAAACTTTTTTCAATTTTTTAATTTAATAACTTATTCTTTTTTATTATCTTATATTTTATTATGTGCTATAGTTGTACACCTACTGTAGCAGCTCAGTAAACAGGACAAGAAGCATATTTCATAGGCACAAACCTTGCCAGACCTCAGCAGAGGGAACCACCGTTTTGGCCAGTGCCAGACTCAATAGACAGGGGAACCACGAGCTCTCAGCTCAGGTGTTTTTATTCTTTCAAAACTACTCAGGTATTCTAATGATAGTACATGCAGATCATTAGCAATTAAACAACCCCTGGTAAATCCAACACCTGCAGACAATACAAAATGCAAAGGCCTATGAATCCCTTTTTCCAACAGTGAATAAAAACTATTATTTTAAACATAACTAAAAATTATCTTCCACAACATTTCCCCTTTTCTGTATAAAAAAAATTGCTTAACTTTTACAATACAGTTTAACACTATACTAGCAAAACTATTTACAAGAGGAGCAATCACGAGGGTTGCTAATGCACAGGACCAAATGAAACCAAACATCCATCAAGCTTTTCACAATGTCTATGGACAACAGAAAAACATTAGTCATGTCCAATTATCTGGAATTCACTCATGCTCTTCTGGACTCCTTCAAAGGTTTTAGGTCACTTCTCTGGCTCTGCACTCTGCAGCACACACAGCCTGTCCTCCAGGCTCCACCTGGCTCCACTCCACTGATGCTGTTCTTGGTGATCATCCTATGGTACTAGCATCTCAAAAACTGCTGGGGTCCTTTGCTGCAATTGGACTGCACTTTCACTAATAGCCTCTCATAGACTCTCTTCATGGTGTCAGGCCTCAACTTCTTACATGACCCCTTCATCTGGCTCTTCAACTACTACAAAGGCTGCACCTTCACCAATGGCCTCTCTTGGCCTCTCACAGTGCCAAGCCTTAGCAGCTCTCCATAGACCCCTTCATGCTTTCAAAACCAGCAGCAGCTGGGTGATTCTTACAGTACCAAGTTTGGCTACTGGCATGAGATATTACCTTGGCCAGTTCTGGAATACAGTTTCTGTGTATTGACCCTGGGGAAACACTTTCCAGGTTTTAAGATAGGATCTGGTTTGCTGGAAAACAACTAGTTATTTGTCTGCAGTAAGGGTTCCATTGTGGGTGGAGCTTTTATTCCCTTTGCCTGGACCTCTTGTCTTTCTCTTAGTCAGGTTTGCAGAAAAATAAAAAATAAAAAAACAAAAAATAAAAAATTAAAACAACAACAACAAAAACTGGTCAGTTTAACTAAGTGGCTTTTACACCCCAAGGCCCTGCTTCCACAGCAGGGGGTCCTGGGCCAGTGGGAAGAATATCTGGCAAAGTCTTGGCAGTTTGGTGTTCTCTCTCACCACCGCTATGAAGAATCATACACCCTTCCATAGATCTCAAACACAAGACCCAATTGGGCTCCACACATACAAAAAGCCATTGACAAACTCAGTTTATAGAACAGCAGTATGCTTTGGTTACCATTTCCCACATCCTGGCTACTACCAGAAACTGGAGGGAGAGTCAGCTCCATGATCAGGAAAAGCTGTGGAAACCTTGCTTCTTTTCTACTCCTACTGAATTTTTTGTTTCCACCATGAAAATGTCTTTCTCTAAAGGCCTCTCTTCTGCAGCTCTCAACTTTGAGCCCTCTTTCTCATTTAATTTTCACAATTTTTTCTTCATAGAGGCTTATTTCCTTTCTCTCTGTCCTCTTCCTTCAGGAGCCTTCAATTAATACCTTAATCTTTATCCTCTGGGAACTGCCCTAAACATACTTTACTGAACTTTGCAAGGTCTGGAATTTCTTTCTCTTCTTCGTCTCCACTTTGGATTAGGTGGTGTGTTCTTCTGCCCCACATTGGTACACCATTTGTTGTAGTGTGTTGGTGTGGTGGTTCAGCAAGGAAGACAAGGAAGCATTCTCATAGGCACAAAGCCTTCAGCAGAGGGAACCACTGTCCTGGCCAGTGCCAGACTCAATAGACAGTGGAACCCCAAGCTCTGAGCTCAGGTGTTTTCATTCTTTCAGAACTACTCAGGTACTGATAGCACATGCAGATCATTAGCAATCAAACGTTCCCCACAGAAATCCAACATCTGCAGGCAATACAAACTGTCAAGGCCTATGCATCCCTTTTTCCAACAGTGCACAAAAACAATTATTTTTAACTTAACTAAAAATAAGCTTCCACAACAATGTGCATTGTGTATCTGTATGGGAGTATGTGCATGAGTGAGGGCAAGTTCCTAGAAAGGTGGAAGTGGGTGTTAGATGCTCTGGGTCTGGAGTTACAGAAAGTTGTGTGCTGCTGGATGTGAGTGCTGGGAACTGAACTCAAGTCCTCTGCGAGAGCAGTAAGTAGAGCTATCTCTCTAGCTCCTAATTTAGTCTTTACAAATTATTAATTTTAATTTCTAATTGAATTTCTTTTCTTTTTTGTTTTCTTTTCCTAATTTTAACTTTTAATTACAATTTAATCCCTTCAAATCTTCTCCACTTTCCTTCTATTCCTCAAATATACAATACTCTCCTGCCTCTTAAAGTCACAGGTCCTATTCTTCTCTAACCATTATTCCGACATATATTTATAAATTAATAGAAAAATATATCACTCAGTATATTACATTCTAGTGTCAGCAATTTACCTGAAAAATTAGTAGTTTTAAGTATCTAATGGTGTTTTCATCATATCTTATTTCTTTATTATATGGAAAACCTATATTTTGTTTTTGATAGCACTAATATCTGTATGAACTGATAGCATTTTTCTTGTTTTCTCAATATTCTTATTTGGTTATTTGCTTTTGTGGCTGATATTTTGAATAATTATTAGATATTCTGAACAGTATTTGAGTCACTGGATTCTTTACCTTGCTGCAAAATAAACTAGGGCGAGGATTCTGGTCTATATACTGTTTGATTCTGCCTTCAGGATGCATTTCAGAAATTCAAACTGAAACGGGAGGAACCGAGCACAGCTGTAGCTAAGTAGGGCTCTTTCTGTTCTACAAACCTTAACCTCAGAACTTTCATCCTTTTGCCTATGTCTTCTCCAAACTGGGTAATCACACACTCTGACTTCCATTAAGGAATACGCAAAAGAAAAAAAAAATGTACAAGGAAAATCAGGATAAAAGAGGCTGGAAATGACATTTTATCCTCTTATTTAGATCTGTTTCCTACTCAGTGTTCACCGTATTAGTATGTGTTGAATTTTTAGCTGAAGTTTTCAATCCTTTATGAGATTCATCTCTGGCTAGTTAGCCTAGCAAAAAAAATTGGGTGTCACTTACAAATCTAGGATAGACTCTACAGTGTATTAGGCCACTTCTTATGTTTTGTGTTTATGCCGTGTTAGGGATTTTACTATATTTGTTTATTCAATAAATGAGATGTACCAAAATCCATTAATATGATAATTAATTTTTTACTTCTTTCCTGGTTAGTTTATTTACCTTTTCGTTAGCATGACAAAGACTAGAGTCATTTTGAAAGAGAAAACTTTAATTGATAAAAATCCTTCCCACCACTGGACTGGAGGCATATTAATATGGTGGGTATATTTCTGATTAATGGTTGATGTGGGTGGGCGATGGTATAAGAAAACAGGCTGAGTAAGCCAGGAAGCAGCATTTCTCCATGGCCTGCATCGGTTTTCTGCCTCCTGACTCCTGCCTTGAGTTCCTGTCCTGACTTCCTTATATGATGGTCTACGAGCTATAAGGTGAAATAAACTCTTTCCTCCACAAGCTGCTTTTTATTACACTGTTTTATCATAGCAACAGAAACCATACTTAAGACAACCTCCATGTTGTCCTATCATTTTTCACTTCTTAAATGTGGAACCATTTGTACAATGTCAGACATGTTGGGTGTGCTACATATCTCCTATCTACCTGCCTCCTCCAGCAAAACTGCTTTTTTAAAGTTTGCATTATCCACACTGTGCGGGGCTGTTTTCTGAATGTTGCCTAGAATTTCTTGCTGTTTCTCCAACATGTTTTAAATGTGTGTTCTTCTAAGAGTCCACCACCTTTTAACATTCTGTCACCTTAAGACACTGCAGTGAAGCTCATTCAAATATTCACCTTGGAAAAGTACTTGTTCCCCAAGTTCACCATCTTGTGCTCTCTTGCGTGCTTTCTGCCCCTGTGGAAACTACGTCAGTGTGTTCCTCTGCCATCGGTCACCTGGCAGAGATCGCATAATAATCTGCACGGGAAGGACAATAACACATGGCAAAAAGGAGAAGAGTTTTAGCTCTTTGTTATTTTCTATGTTCCTCTTAGGTTGATATGGTTCCTTTATCTCGCATTTATAGTACTTCACGGGTGGTCACTCCATCAATTGTTTTCCTTAGACTTTCTTATCAATCAATCTCATCCCCCCAGCCTCTGGTAGCCACCCCTAAACTGCTCCTCTGCCTGGATCTCTCTTTACTACACTCATATATTTTCTTTTCTTTTACCTTTTTGCCTTCTTTTGGTTTTTCAAGACAGGGTTTCTCTGTTGTAACTCTGGCTGTCCTGGAACTCACTCTGAAGACCTGGCTGGACTCAAACTCAGAGAGATCCACCTGCCTCTACCTCCTAAATGCTGGGATTAAAGGTGTGTGCCACCACTGCCTGGCAGCACCCGTATCTTCTTTTAAAAAAAAAAAGGTCTTTAAATCACCTTTGTATTATGTTAGTATGCTTTTGATTATTTTGGATTGACTTCAGCTCTGGTGGAATTATAAGAGAGATGACATCCATCTATGATGACATCACTGGCATGTTAAAGGTAATACAATAACTAAAGAGAAATCTTTCCTCTGCCTTGAGCCTTTGAAATTACACACTCTCCTTGTATTTCATGACATTATTAATATTCTACAATCTCAGACTGCCTTGGTGGTACTTGCGTATCTGCATACTTTAGGCAACTCTCACGTCTCCATGTTGGGTTACTCTCTGGCCTGACAGTCACCTCTAGAGGTGTTGGTATTTTGTTGTTGTTGTTTTGTTTTGTTTTTATGTTTTAGACATCTGATTTGAAGAGGTTAATTGTTTCTTTTCCCAGCTCATTGTTGAGGTTATCCCCCTGAATTCTTCCTGCCCTTGCTGTTGATAACGGTCTGACTCGTTTCTCTTCAATTCAGGCCTTCTGTATTTTCTGTTTGGCCATTTTAAAATTGTTTCTGTTGCTCATTTTTATTACAGTATGACGAAAGTGTATCCCTTTTCATTTATCACGTTTGAAGTGTACTGGTCTCAGTGAAACTGTGCATTGTTCTGTGTAATGTTCTATGTAATGTTCTATGCATTGTTCTGTGTAATGTTCTATGTATTGTTCTGTGTAATGTTCTAATCTATGCATTGTTCTGTGTAATGTTCTGTGTAATGTTCTATGCATTGTTCTGTGTAATGTTCTATGTAATGTTCTATGCATTGTTCTGTGTAATGTTCTATGTATTGTTCTGTGTAATGTTCTATGCATTGTTCTGTGTAATGTTCTATGCATTGTTCTGTGTAATGTTCTATGCATTGTTCTGTGTAATGTTCTATGCATTGTTCTGTGTAATGTTCTATGTATTGTTCTGTGTAATGTTCTATGCATTGTTCTGTGTAATGTTCTGTGTAATGTTCTATGCATTGTTCTGTGTAATGTTCTATGTAATGTTCTATGCATTGTTCTGTGTAATGTTCTATGTATTGTTCTGTGTAATGTTCTATGCATTGTTCTGTGTAATGTTCTGTGTAATGTTCTATGCATTGTTCTGTGTAAAGTTCTGTGTAATGTTCTATGTAATGTTCTATGTAATGTTCTATGCATTGTTCTGTGCATTGTTCTGTGTAATGTTCTATGTATTGTTCTGTGTAATGTTCTATGTAATGTTCTATGCATTGTTCTGTGTAATGTTCTATGTATTGTTCTGTGTAATGTTCTATGTAATGTTCAACTTCTCTGAAAAAAATTTCAGCTATGATTCTTAAAAAATTTTTTTTTTCTCTTCCCTTGAACTTTATCCAAATCCAAAATCCAATGAGATAGTATTTGGATTTAGTCACTTATTATTGGTTTCCAAACTCCATTTCTTATATTGCAGATGTTTTTGTTTTGAGATGTCCTCTGAATTATTTTTTAATTAAAAATTACATTGAATTCTTCCATCCTTAAGCGGTTTGAAACTGATTTTTAATTCACCTATAAGGTTTTAATGTCTATTTTTGGTTTTAGTATTTGTGGTCTTTGCTTTGTTTCTGTAGTTCCTGTTGATTTATGAGAGCAATACATTGAGCATACTGTTCTTTACATCATTGTTATTGTATTTATTTAACCGCATAATCATAAAAATCATTGCATTCAAGTCTGGTAATTTAGCATCTCAAGCCTTTTGTGGCCAGATATAGTTGTTCTTCATAAGGCCTTCATGTGTTTGTGATCTTTGTTTCTATGTTTAAATTTTTGACACATCTTTATTATTGAGAATACATATTAAATGTTTTTCAAGTTTAGATTATAATCAGTAACTTAAAATTCTAAGTACTATGAGCTGAGATATACTCATCTCATGGTCACTTTTCATTGATGTCTTAACTTCTGAGCTTTCTGAATTATGTGCCCTGAAATTTGAAGAAAGATATACTAGTGGTGTCAAACTTCCAGGAGACAGTCTCTCAAGCCTAGTTTTTATAAAGTTAAAAATATTTTTTTATTTAATTAATGTACAATTTTATCTGTTCTTTTCCTCTTCACCTTCCTCAACCCCTCCCATGACCTGCCTCTACCAAATTCACTGTCTCCTATTCTTTAACCACTATTGTTACATACACATACAAAGAAATGAACACATTTAGCTCATTAAACCCATTCACTGCTGTTTCTAGAGCTAACCAACTCATCAGGTTAGGTTTGTTTACTCTTTATTTTACTTTTCTTCTTTGTCAACTTGACACAAACGAGTTACTGAGAAGAGGGAACTATAACTGAAAGGATGTCTCCCTAAGACTGGCCTGTAGGAAAGCCTGTGGGGCATTTTTAAATTAGTAATTGTTGTGTGAAGGCCCAGCTTATTGTGAACTGTGTCAGACCTGGGCTGGTGGTCGTGGGTGCTATAAGAAAGCAGGCCGAGCGAGCCAGAAATAACAAGTCAGTAAACATCACTGCTCCGTGGCCTCTGACTCAGCTCCTGCCTCCAGGTTCCTAACTTAGAGTGTAAACTGGGGGCTAAAATAACCCTTTCCAACCAAGTTGATTTGACCAAGGCACTGTATCACAGTGATAGAAAGCTAACTACATCACCAAGGTGTTAGATTGAAGAAGATTATTTTTTCTCTCAGCAATTGTTAATTGTCTATAACTAGAAGTGGGGAGCCATGAGATTTCCCCCATCTGCACTGGGATGTCAACTCTTGTTATGATTGTTCAGGTCCTGTTTAAGCAGCCATGATGTTGAGATTTCATGAGTATTGCTTACCAGTCTCAGCTAGAAGACACATTCTTATATCTGACTCCCTAGTCTTTTGACTCTTACATTCTTTCTGTTCCCCCTTCAAGATGTTCCCTGAGTCTTGAGTGGTTTAGAAGTTGTGTGGACACACACACACACACACACACACACACACACACACATATATATATATATATATATTTGTATGTACATATGTATTAAGACTAGCTAATCCACAGTCATTTGATGGCTGCATTTTGTCCAGTTGTGGTTTTCTATAATTGTTTTCTGCTGCTAAAAGAAACTATTTTTTAAAATGAGGGATGAGATCTACACTTTTATGTGGGTATAGAGATAAGTATTTAGAATGTAGCTCGGAATACTATTTCATTTGAGTATCTCAAACATGAGTACACTGTATTTGAATTACTCTCAATCCTCCCATGTCCCTTCAACTCCTCTCATAACATCTCTCAAGGACATGACTTCTTTCATATTCATTTTGGTGTGTGTGTATGTGTGTGTGTGTATGTGTGTTTGTGTGTATGTGTATGTGTGTATGTGTGTGTGTGCCTGTGTGGTGTGTGTATGTGTGTATGTGTATGTGTGTGTGTGTGTATGTGTGTATGTGTATGTGTGTATGTGTGTGTGTGTATGTGTGTGTGTGTGTATGTGTGTGTGTGTGTGTGTGTATGTGTGTGTGTGTGTGTGTGTGTGTGTGTGCCTATGTGTGTCTGTGTGTGTTTGGTGTGTGTGACTTACTGGGTATAATTAGTGTTGCCCTTGTCTGTGTGTATTTAGAGCTGACCACTTAGAATGGTGGTCTCTTCTCTGGAAATGTCCTGGACTCATTCTCTTCTTCAGCAGCCATTGACTTCTTACAGCTCTTCATCAAAAGGCAGAACCTTTTCAATTTTTCTGCCATCCGTGTTTACATGCCAACTGGCATGATCTTGTGCATTTTCAGTCAACCATGTTGTTGAGGGTCAGATGTGCAAGGTCTCTGTTCTGTCCGGTGATGCTGCTACGACAATTGTTCTGGTCCTCAGGTTCTCACGTTCTCTCTGCCACCTCTTCCTTGATGCTCCCTTGGATTCACATATATGGCCTAGTTCAGTTTTAAAGACTCATCTGTGGAATTTACTTAAAATCTACTGATGGACATCCAGAATACATCATTATTTTAAGTTCAGTTTTACATTGAAGGTTTAACTCTTTGAATTACCAAGATATAGAAGTTTCCTGGCAGTCTGTTCACATGATGTTTTGTGAGCTTTTCTACAAGAATTTCTATAGCTTGTAAACCAAAAACTTGATTTCACCTGATAACTACTTCTTTTTAATATACAGATAAACTTTAGAGCCATGTTTACATTTTTGAGATAGAGCTTCTGCTTTCTTTTGAGTTTTAATATTTCTCAGTAGTTATGCCTTGTCATTAGTGTTTTTAAAAAATAGAAGAATATTTGATCTAGCATTTTCAGTTGCTTGCAAAGAGAGGGGGTCAGTCAGAGCATCTATTTCAGCATTAGGAGCAGGAGCAGGAACAGCCTTACTATTGTGGAATTTGGGGGACATTGTTCATGTTTCAGTTATTCACATATTATTAGTGTGATTGATATAATTAATGCTTAATTTGTTTAGAAAATAATCAAAGAAGAAGGGTCTGTTTTCCATGTTTCTGAGGAGTTTTCTTTCTACTATTCCAGTGGTTCTTATATCATTGCCACGGGCAATGGCTCCTCCTGAAATGTGATTTCACAAGGCAATTTTCTGTATTTGTCTTCTGTGATTCACTAACAGCTTGTTTGATTTTCATAACAGAAAATAATTCTCTCCATATGCCAAAAGACAACTCATTTAAATAAGCCTGGTTCATGGTTTATCAACTTGATTACATCAGTTCTTTGAAAATAAAGGAGTTTATACTATGGTTTTAGAATAAATTGCTTTCTCTAGTGTCATATATATTTTATGAGAAAACAAACATGTAATTTGTAAAGCCATGCCATCATACTAATAGAACAAGGAGGGCTTTATCCTTCCATTTCATCAAAAGTCAAATGCATAACAAATCAACGTCAATGATGAAAGTATTTCTTGTGTGTTATAAAGATCAAAGTGATCAAAATGGCTGTGTCTAGACAAGGGCATTGTCATGGATGGTCACAGGAGTGAAGCAAGGTCCTGGTGTACAAGAAACGGTAGATTTTGAAATTTTTCTCATGGGGATAGTTTTACATTGGCCATTTTCTTAGCTTCAAGGGAGCGTGAAAATCATGGCACATAGTATATGTTTATGTATAGGGTTTTTTTAAAAAAAATATGTGCTATATCATTTTCTAATAACCAACCAGAGGCTATGGGAACTAAAGAAGCTACCCAACTTTTCTCTCAAAGAGCAAGATACACAAACTACATATCTAGCATATATAGTTTGCTATATATCTAAATATAACCTCATACCATAGTGCTGAATGTTAAAAATTTCAAAAGTCAGGTGACTTTCAGTACAGGTGAATGAGAAAACGGTGCCTCTTACTCAGGTTCTTCCCGAGCACCTGGTGCTCATCACGAAAAGCTACTTTGAGGCCACGCAATTGCTTTGCGGCAGATGAACAAAAGCATGCAGGGGAAATACATCATAGGGAGAATAAAAGTGGCATTAGAAGTTTCCTTGGCTTTGCTTAAAATACAAAAAAACACAACTATTCATGATTCTATACTTTTTGAGATACTAGAATAGCAACGTCTTTTTTTTTGAGTGGTTTGAAGATCATAGTTTAAAGAAAAGAATTTGTGGGAAAAAGGTAGTGACTGTGCGTGATGCATGCCTGAACGTGAGTGCAGATGATGCTGATAGCCATGCGCCCAGGTTCCCTGCTGTTTCTTGTGCACCTGATAAATACTTTCTTACTTTCTTAAACAAATCACTCAATGAACATGAGTGAATGTAAGATGTAGTTTTCAGCCTTAGTAAAGCTATGTGAGTGCCGAGGACGAAAACTTAGTGCCTCTATGTGGGGACACTCGTATAGAAACGTGCCCAGGCTGCCACTTTTTACTTAGTTTTTCACAGCACGATTATGACAGAATGTACTGACCACATGTCATTATGCCTTTTATTCCCTGTCAGTATACTTTGATTAGCTTTCATCATATCTGGAAACCTTGTTCTGTCAAGTATAGTTGGGTACTGGCTTAATACTGTCTTTAGAAATGTTAGCAGAATAATCAGCAAATGGTACATTTTGTTTTTATTCTCATCTTTGTTTCTGAGAAAGTTTTCTTCAGTTGAGAAAAAGATCCCTCAACAGGCAATGACTTGTCTTTTAATTGAGATTCAAGATAATATCATATTATATGGGGGTGTGTACTACTCTACAAGATATAGGCATGTAGAAGCTGCCAGTAGCTGACTATTTTTTAATATTATTTTTCTCACAGTAATGTCCATTTGCCTCTGTCATCTGAAGTTCTGCTGGTTGACATGATACTGCAACATCTGTACTACATATGATCCAATAGGACCTGGGGAAACATGACCCATTTCTGCCACTGAGATGGTCTCTATTCCAAACCAGTGTAGGGAAACCAAAACTATAATTAATGTACTCATGGAATAGCAAAAGTAAAAAATTAGATAAAGTTAACATTTAAAAGCAAATGCTGCTTTGAAAAAATACTCAAAGAAAAGGAAAGCCTTTTCATCTGTGCTGGGTGAAACCTGGCCTCCAGAGAAAGAACTACCCAAGAAAGGAGAGATGGATTCACCACTCTGGAAGGACAAGGGAGCATAACAGGGATTGACTGATCATTCCCTTTCTAGTTCTTGCTCTTTCTAAGACCAGATCACATAGAAGTCAGAATTCCCTGGATTCCTTGGAGTCTTTTCTGTATTTTATTTTCATGTGTTTAGTTAACTTAAGGTGGAATGATTGGATTTTATTTCTTGAAATCAGAAAGCTTTCCTGTTAAGAATTGTTCCTTATTTGCACCATATCCACCCCATTCCTCCCTCCTTTTCCAGCCCTGATCACCTACAAAGAGCAGTATGTGCAACTAAAACATTACCTGGACTCCTTTTCAGTGAGGTATAGTCATGATGAAAAGTTATAACCCAGGGATGCTTGAATATTTGCTAGGTAGGATCCTGTACAGCCTGCTAAGAGAGATGAGCCGTTATTTGAATCGCAGGAATCCACTAGGAGCATAAAATACCTTGAGAATCCAAGACTGGTCCCGAAGAGGTTGGAATAGAAACTAGAGTAGAACGTGAGGACCTGCCCAGTGCTTCATAGGAAAGAGCAGCAGAGTTTGCTATAAGGATCCCAGGCACTCAGGTTTGCATTAGCCCATGAATAAATGCAGCTTTAGACAACCTGAGACTAACCCCTGACTTCACCTTACCGACCTCTAGATTTCATCTTCCTTTGAGGTATAATGTGGGAACTTGTGACACTGCTCTGTACATCTGAAGAGCCTGATGTGTTGACCGAGGCCAGAATTAAAGGAAAAAATTAACAATGTCTAAAGGAACTGAAATGAACTGTGGTTGGAGATCTCACTCTGAGCTGAGACCATGTGGAGAGAAGCAAAGAACAGTAGTGTGTGCCTAGAGGACTTGTTCAACTAGAGTGGGACATTCAAGTATAGAAGTTGAGAAATAAAACGGGAATAAAACTATATGTTTTTATTGCAAAGGCACCGGAAGGCATGTTTTTCTTTTTCATAACTTGTTTTCTTTGTTTCCCCCTCTACCCCTCCCCCTCTTCATCCCTGCCCTCTGTTCTTCAGTCTGTTTTCCTTCCTCCTCCCAAGCCCTCCTTGTCCTGCTCTGTTTCCTAATTACTCGTTAACCTGGCATAAGCATTAGGCAGGATGCTCTAATGTGATCATTAGTGAAGGGTCTGTTTGGAAGCTGCACAATTATTCTTCCTTACACAAAGTGGTTTGAAAGGCATTATTCCTATCTGTCTTTAACTATATGCAAAATATTAGAAGATAATGTACTTACTCTCATGAGATTTCTGAGTTCAAAAAGACAATGCAGATGAAGGCAAAAATGAGATAGTTTAGAAGCTTCTACTCTCCTAACCTTTGTGTCTCTTGCTTCATCAAGCCCAAGGAGTCTAAAATTTCGCCTTGAAAAATAAACTAGTTCATAGTTTTCTATTTGTATTCAAATGCCTTTTGCCTGTTTTGTTTCTCTGAAGAATCATGATTGGCATTTTTTGGGGTGCTAAATACACTTTTCCTAATGTATTATTTTAATTCCATTGACATTTCTTTTACAATGTCTTTGGAATTATTTTTTTAGTGATCATCAAGGGGAATGTAATTAATATCTTATTTATAACAATCTAGTTGAGATTAATACCGACTTAATTTCACGGTATGCAAAATCTTGTTCTTAAGTAGCTGCTTTCTGTTCCTTTCCTTTGAGATGTTACTGTCATATAAATGACATCTTTAAACATTGTATGCCAATCAGCATAGATTTATAATTATTGCTTTAGTTATTTGTCTCAATGCAGAAGTGAAAATCAGTGACAAGAAAGGCATTTGCAGTTTCTTTTGAACTCAGCTGCACAGTCTCTGCTCCATTGTTCTTCTTCTGATGAAGATTCCGATGAGTGTTTGCATCCTGTCATGGCAGCCTGAAGGATTCCTCTAATACTCTTCGCAGCTCACAGCTTTAGTGATGAGCACTCTCCTTTAGTTTATCTGACTAATGTTTTCAGTGTTCCTCATCTCTGAAGGATAAGTTTTACTTCATTCAGAACTCCTATCTGACAGCTTTCTTGTCAGTAGTTTGAGTATGGGAGACTCTTTTGCATACACCTTCTATAGCCTGAGTTACCTTTTATTAACTAAGGCCCAAACATGCTAAATGAAAAATTTCAGAAATAATTATTTTTTTCTTTATGTTTTTCAGTACTGGGGATTGAATTCAAGATTGATAGGCAGATGCATATATATATATATATTCATGTATATACATACACACACACACACACACACACACACACACACACATATGATCCCCAACCCTCTTTATTTTTGACCTTGAGACATGATCTCACTAAGTTTCTCAGCTGTCTTTGAACTTGTAACCTTCCAGTCTCAGTCTCCTGAACACGCGGGATGACAGACAGGTACCACTACATCTGGTAATTCATCAGCTTAAAATAGAAGTCAGGGATGACTGATGAGATGACATCTGAGACTGCTCTGCTCCATGTGGCCTCGGGCATGACCCAACCATTCTTCCAGCATGCTCACAATGTACACCCTAACGTACTGCTGTGTGTCAGTTCAGTTCATAACCCTCCGGGTGTCAGATCAGTGGTCATAACAGCACTGTGCTTGTGTCTTCTTTGACTTAAAAATGGCTAAAAGACCAAGAACAGTGTTGCTGGCAATTAGACGATACCTGAGGTAATCCATAAAGATCTCACTGTGTGATATAATCCATAAAGATCTCACTGTGTGTAAAATGTAGAAGCACAATGACGTAGTGAGGGAAGGAGGAAAGGAGCAGCGTGAGGGAAGATACAGTTTTGCATCTTATTAAAGAAGTGTGTTATTATACTTGTTCTGTTTTATTATGGTTGCTACTGTTTCCTACTTGCTTGATTTAGAAACCAAACTTTATCTTGGTCATCTGTGCACAGGAAGCAACTTAGCATACCATACAGAGGGCTCACTATTGCCTGTGGTTTCAGGCCTCCCCTCAGGTTTTGGACCATGTCCCCTGCAAACAAGGAGTCTGCTGCTTTGCATTTCAGGGCATTCAGACCTCCATGATTTGCTGAGGAATCCCTTCATAATCTTAGTGAGATTGCCCTATACATGGTGTATTAGCAACATCCCTGTTGTTTCTTTCAATATTCTCACTCTTGGGGGAGGTTGGGATTGGGTATTGACAGTATGATTATGGTATGGTTCTATATAGACCTGAGAATTAGTTATCTCACTGGGCTTTCCTGCTGACTCTGGGATGCACATGGAACTAATCTCTTTAATTAAAATTATGTTTTAATCCAGCATATCTTCCCTTTTCTTTCTGAGATTCTGTTAGACATATATTGTAACACTGGATACCTCCCACAGTGATACCTCACTGAAATCCGAATTTCACCTCATATCTTCCATTCCTTTTGCTAACAAATCGCATCTTAATTGGCCTTTTGAATTTGTAGCTGTTCAAATTTCTATTGGAAATTTGTCTCTTTTCTCTACTTACATAATCAGACTTCTGAAGTTTTGAATTACTTTCTAGCTGTTTCAATAATTTGTCTCTGCATCAATCGTCTCAACGTAGTTAAATATTACCTGAGACTCAGTTTCATTCTTTAGATGTGGTTTCCTGTAGCCTGTGGGCATATGTTCGTCAGTTGACCCTATGTCGTTAGTCTAATAAATCTGATGTCTGGTCTTCCTCAGAAATAGCTTATTGGACTGCTGTTTTTGCCTATGGGTCATATATTTTCATCTTTGTACATCTCATCATAATGAAAATAGGTATTTTAAAACATATAATGGTGAAATTCATTTGGGGCAAGCGGATTCCTATCTTGGCCCCAGAATTGGAAACTTTTGCTTCTCATTGTAGTTTTATTGCTGCTCTTGTTGGTGATGATATTTATCTTGCGATTATTTTTGTTATTTTTTTTAGTTGAATACTAAAATATAACAGAATAATCTATGTTACATCAATATCTTCCAGTTGTTAATTGCTATAAAACTGTTTATTAAAACATTGTCGATATATTAATCACAAGCCCTGACAAACATCAGGGATCCAACACCCGGGCGGCTTAGGTAGTGTTCTCTTCATCGCCTCCTCACCCTGTGCTCTCCTCTTGGTTTTCACCCTCATTATCATGCTCCCTCCTGCTCTGCCTCCTCCTCCCTGTTCTCAGCACCCCCCTTAGGTGTTTTTCTTCCTGTTTCCACACAGACCCTCAATAAACAAATGAAGGGAGCCTCCTGCCTGGGGTTTGAAGCTGGGGGTGAGTCAGAGTCTTCTCTGATCACCCTGCAGCAAACATTGATGTGATGTATCTGTTTGTATGGAGATCTAGGTGGCTACTTCAGAAAGGACCCTTCCCCTTTTACAGCATACAGGAATATTACCCATGCCTATAAAATATCCCACAACAATGTTATTTGGTATATGTGTCTCCCAAAGTGTTTAGTCAGTTAAGTTAATGAGCGACTATTGACTGCACATAATGTTCCTTATGTTTCCAGGACCAATATGTCTCACAGCCTTGCTGAGGGTAATCTACATTCATGATGGTGCTCACCTTCAAAACCTTCTTTCAAGGATGTACAAGTCCATTCTGCTCCTTCCTCTGACTGCCAAGCCTCAGCTTTCACCATGATGTGGGTCTGGGTGTTCAATGTTACCATGGAGCTGGGAATCAGAGGATAAGATGAAGGACGCCAGAGGATGGGGTGAAGGACATCAGATGAGGTGAAGGACGTCAGACGATGGGGTGAAGGATGTCAGATGGGGTGAAGGACGTCAGATGGGGTGAAGGACGTCAGAGGATGGGGTGAAGGATGTCAGATGGGGTGAAGGACGTCAGATGGGGTGAAGGACGTCAGGTGGGATGAAGGACAAATAAGATACCACAAAGTTCACGAATGTTGTCTGGATTCTGCTTCTTGTTTGAATATATACTCATGAATTGTCATAGACCTTTGACTGATTACCAGCATCCTGAAAGTGTTGATTCTGCTAATTCTGGACAACTTTGTCATTGTTTTTATGGAGGAAATGATTTTTGCTTTTTTTAAAATTTACATCCATTTCCTAACTCTCTACCATTCCATAATTTAAATGGAAACCTTATGTTACTTAAGGAAATCACTGCCTTCGTTTCTTTTACTGTGCAGTGATGAAGTTCTGTGATTTTAGAGGGAAGGGTTTATTTCAGTTCAAGGGCACCATCCATCTTGGTCAGGAAGTCAAGAAAGTAGGAGACTGAAGCAGCTTGTCATGTACCCTGCATAATCAGAAAGCAGAGAAGTATTAATATAAATACCACTCAGTTCCCCTTCTCCACTTTTATAGTCCAAGATCGTGGCCTCAGAATAGTGACACTCACAGTGGATAAATTTTCCTCCCTCAATTAATGTAATCTTATTAGTACCCCAATAGGCCAGTTGTAGTGACATACAACTTTAATCCCAGCACTCAGGATGCAGAGGCAGGTGGATCTTTGTGAGTTCGAAGCCAGCTTAGTCTACAGAGTGAGCAGGACAGCCAGAGTTACAACAGAGAAACCCTGTCTCCATGAACCAAACAACCAACCAACCAAACAAACAAAAAACCAAACCAAAACAAAACGAAACAAACAAAATCAAAAAACCCAGTAGACCCCCATGCAGGTGGTTCTGTAGCCAGTCTGGCTGACAACAGTGACCATTACCACCGTTATTACATTATTGACACTTATATTCATGTCCCTGATAGACCAATAGAAACCAACGAAAAGGTTCATTTTCATTTATTGCTGAAGTATTCATGTTTGATAAGAAATTGAACCAGGTTTGTGGTCCACCACTAGAAGAATGGAAAAAGAAAATGCGGTACATATACAAAATTGAATTTTTCAGCAACAAAGAACCATGAACTCATGGCACTAACCAGAAAATAAATAGAATGGGAAGTAATGCTATTAAGTAAAAAGAGCCAAACTCAGCACACAAATGCCCGATATATTTTCTCATATGTGTAATTTAGATGTAAATGTGTGTGTGTGTATGTGTGTATGTGTGTGTATGTGTGTGCATGTGTGTGTATGTGTGTATGTCTGTGTATGTGTGTGTGTGTATGTGTGTGTGTATGAGTGTGTGTGTATGAGTGTGTGTGTGAATGAGTGTGTGTGTGTGTGTGTGTGTGTGTGTGTGTATGAGTGTGTGTATGTGTGTGTGTGTGTATTATATGAAAGTAAATATGGAGCCAGATAATAAAGAAAGTCTAAGTGTTGAGAAGGGAGAGAGGGTACAAAAAATGTCATATGACATCAGAAGGTAGGACAATTTGGAAGGTAGAAGATCAGCAAATTCCAAGAGAATGGATAGAAAAGAGTAACAAGTAAAGGAATGCAAGATAAATTATAATGGTCTATATTAGTAAAAGTACTATAATGACATCCATCACTTTTTACGCTAACTTAAAATCATCAGAAGCAGCATACATTATTGTTTTAAGTTAATTTCCTCATCTTTCCCCCACATTGTTATGAAAAACAAAACAAAACAACACAAAGATGTCCAAGTTTTACATTTTTCCTTTGGAGGCAGATGTAACTGGGTTTGAGTAGAAATAGCAAGACTGTTGATATAGTTCCTTTTCTGTTGAGGAAACAAACAAACAAACAAAAAACATTACAAAATCAACCTAATGGAGATGGGTTTTATTCTGGTTTACAGTTGCAGAGGGGTATAGTCCAGCATAGTGGAGAAGGCATGCTGAGGGAACAGGAAGCAAGCTAGTTCAATGACATCACACCAGCATTCAGGGAGCCTCACTTGATAAAGCAAAGAAAGCGGGGCCAGGCTCCACAGCCTCAAAGCCCATCCCAGTGATATATGTCCCCTAGCAAGGCCCTACCCCCTAATGTTTCACAACCTTCTCAAACAGTACCACCAGGTAGGAACAAAGTACTCAAACACATGAATCTGTGGGAACATTCCATATTCAAACCATGACAAAGATATTTAAAACCTGTACCCCTTTTGAGGAATCCTATGTTAATTCCTCTACATTTCCTTTCTTTATTTCTATTAAATTAATGTTTCATATATCTAATGACACACCCAAAACCAGTCAAGCCTGCTTCAATGTCTTTATCTTGTCTACTGCTTTGTTCAAAAGATAATTACATTTCTAAGCTCTATGTACAGCTTTTAATTGTGTGAAACATTCTGGAAGGGGATATAGCTAAAAAAACAGAAGTGAAAATCCTGAGTTACTTCTGTTGTTCTTCCAGGCTTACTTTAGGTAACTTATTTCCCCTTCTCATGGGTGTTCACAAGAGACCAAAAGCAAGAGGAGTGTGGATCATTTCTGTACCCGGAACATGAGCACTGTGTGAGAAAGAACGAATATTGATATCCAAATAATATGCAATCTATAAATTACTCTTTTTTCCTAATTTATGAATGAAGACTGCCACAGGCATTCATAGTGTGGTATGTTTTAATAAACTGGCATATTTAAATCATTGATCTGAAGAGTGGATCACTGAAATATCATGTAATTCTATATGTTCATGTGCCTGTAATATGTCCTGTGGAGATAGATATCTAAGAATCTCCAACATGTAAGTTCTAATAAATTCACATGAACAAATTGGAGCCTGTGTTCCCATGTGCAAAAGGAACCACCTATTAAGAAAAATCTAACATTGCTCTAAACCTCTTGAATGTGCTGACTTCATTGAATATTATTGTCTTTCACAAGAGACTCTCAGAGTTCTTAACTAATCACAAGTCATTGCAATGATTGTAGGCTTGGTAAGAGCAGGCTGCCATGGTAATCCATTTCAAGCACAGAGAAGAGACTCAACAATTGGTAGTAGAATAATCTTATATCTAATCATCGAGCAGAAATTAACGCCATGACTTCTCAGTGGGTATGTCAGTAGGCTGTTGTGCTTAAGGATTTTAAGACAATGAGAAGATAAAAGACTCTAATAGGTTTTAAATAGTTATTTAAATAGGAGCACAGACACTAAGGGAAAAGTCTGGAATGATCTTCTCTAAGGAATATTAGTTCAAAGAGAAATTGAATTCTAAAGGTTATAGTTATGTTTTAAATAGCATACAAAAATTTCAACTAAATATAATTACAAAATTTAAACTGGACGGAATGTGATGATGTAATAATTAAGAGATAAGCAAAAATGAAAAAGAAAGCAATTTCACTTAAAGCTAATACCCCATCCATACTGAATTATTTGGCTTTTTCTTTTGGACAAAGTTCTAAAAATGGTGTTATTCAAGGTTTGGAAAACACTATTGTTATTCCCCAAAGTTGAAAAGATTAAAAAAGATAACAACAGCAACCACGAACCATGATTTCTGTCAGCATAAGAGTCTGGTGTCCTCATATACGTGACTCAACTTGTCTTTTATCACGGAATTTAATATTGAACTGCGGGATATTTGTGACAGTGATAGACCTCTTCTGTGCCTCATCTCTTTCACACTTTACAAAAATTGCTTTTTCCCTAACCTAAACTTTTATTCTTTCTGTCAGTTAAGCAGTACAGTGACTGTCTGAAAATCTGCTTCCAGCTCTCAGCATTAACCATTGTCTCCTTGAGCAAGATTCTGGATTGTTCTCCTTTGAAAATACTGAAAATCATGATTATGACTTGCACAGGGAAAAAAAAAATCTTAATGCAAAAAGGATTCTCTGGCTAACTTAATTTTTCTGCTTAATATAAAAATAACTCAGTAAAACAAAGCATGAGTATTACATAAGGTCAAAGGTCAGAGATATTTTTACTGGCCTTGCTTCCCTTATTTTACTGGCCTTGCTTATTCCTTATTAAATTTTCTAATGCTGTAAACACATATCGCACTCTATCTTTCCACGGTAGAACTTTAAAAAATGATATGACCTTTGGAAGACATACTGTTCAGGAGAGGCATGACTTTATAGATATTTGGGGAAATCTATTACTAGAAGACAATTGTTCCTGTATAATTAGTTACATTTAGGTAGTAGAGAAAACAGTTTCTAAAACATCCAACTATTTTTCCTAAGAGAAATACCTGGCTGCCTTATAGTCATGAGAAAACATACATTTCTAAACGTCTTAGGTATTTCTTTCACCCAAAATATCTTGAAAGGTTTTGACAGTAAATACTAGTTATGGAAAATTTCAACTTTTAAGGTTCTCTTCTATTTCTATTCAAATCAGTCAACCACAAATTTTAAACTTCATCAATAGAATATTTTTGAATTAAAAAAATATGATTTTCACTTGACATTATTCTAAGCACTGCCGCAAAATTGCATCAGCCTTTCCAAATGTATTAACTTCTATTTCGTGATTATTCAGTGTAAAGCAGGTTTCTCACACTATTTTTATTACTATATTTCATGATGTAGAAAACATGGATTCACATTTGTTTCCTTTCACTCCAGAGATTTACATGAATACTATGGGTCTTTAGCAAGATTTATATAGATAATTTTGCATGAGTGACATGAAGGGAAGATGCCTTACTTTGCTTTATATTTTGTGATATTTTTCCTTCTTTTTTTGTAATATAGTTACTAATTCATATGCACTTTTACTTTACTTTCCTGTGTTTAGAAAGGCTGTTTGGAGCAGACTTTTGTTTCTGTCCTATGCGCACAGCAAATGATACACTGAGACTCTAACACCCATGTGGTACATTCCGAATGGCTCTATCATGTCTAGGAGATGGCGTTTCCTAGCACTCATCCCTATCTTCTGGGGCCCTACACTCCACATTCCCTGAGCCTCAGAGGAGGTGCCTAATGTCCTGTTTCAGTATGAGCCCCCAGCTGTCACTCAAGTTTAGTGTCTCAGGAAGCTATGTGTCTCTACACTCACTTCCATTCACTGCAAAGAGACTTCTTTGATGAAGGATGAGAATAGCATTTTTCTCTGGGTGTGAACATATATATTCAGGAACTATATTTACATAATTCTTAATTAGTCCTTTTAACTCTCAGCTAAGTATACTAATATTCATTATCCTAAGTTCTTTGTTCTTGCTTGCTTTCTGTTGTATTCATATACACTCAAACCAAAAGCACCCAGGGAAGGAAAGGGTTTATTTCATCTTACATCTTACATCTTACAGGTTAATAGTCCATCACTGAGGGAAATCAGAAGAGGAACTACAGCAGAGTGGAAACTTCAAACTTAAATCATGGGGGAATGCTGCTGACTAGCTTGCTCCCCATTTCTGCTCAGCTAACTTTCGTATACAGTCCTGTGCCACCTTCTAAGAGGGCATTATCCACATTGTAATAGGCCCTCCTACACCAATCATCATTTAATAAAATGCCTTATTGCCCTTAGGATAATCTGAGGAAGGCGATTCAAGGCTCTCTCTTCCCAGATAAGGCAGATTGACCAACTAAGATTAGCTGTGTCACACCATATTTTTTGAGGCAGAAGGAATTACCTTTGTGATCTATTTTGTCCACTTTGTACAACATAAGAAGAACACTCAGGAACAGAAAGAGGGAAATGGCTTTGCTACCAATCTGTCATTCGTACAGTCTGGACCCAGACCTTAGTTGGGCTCCAGCGTGAACTGAACTAAATCCCTGTACTGTTTTGCGCATACGTGGTAATACTTTGTTCTGTAGACACTTTAACAAGTACACAGTGTTGGCATTCTCCTTCAGTTTTCTAGATTTAAGTCTCCATCCTGGGAAATTATATTCCAGACCCCAGGAAATGGATCATTTTTCACCTCTTTACCTGATGTCTAAAATTGGAAAGCTTCCATATGGAGGCAGGATGGGCACCAAGCTATCACTCCAAAGCTCAGCTCTAGTTCACTGTCATCTTTTCTCTTCGAAGGGCCTGTGTTTTTGATGCCTGTGGTTGTTTAGAAAACGGCAGTTCTACCTAACACATGCAGAATTTTTGTCTTAAGTATGGAAAAACTTTCCAATTAGGTAATGCTAGGAAGTTGCTGATTCAAATACTTGTGTTCATTGGTAATATATAAAAGTAATGGTTTAATTGGCAGGTTATTGGAGGCAAATGTAGAGTGTTCAGTGAGTTGGTTAAAGATTCTTCTCTGCGGTCCATATGCTGGTGAGGAAAGAGGAAGATGCCCTGTGGTGGGATGCAGAGGAATCAGGAAGCATGGAGGGGAGCCACTTACCTCAGATCAGGACCCAGACCCCAAGAGGACCAGAACTGTTGTACTGAGAACCAACTGAGAATTCTTGTCATCCATGGCATAAAAACAATCCAAACAGTATTTCCCATGGTTTAGCCATCTTCAATTGTGTGGTAAACACTATACGAAGCACTTACTATGCATGTTTCCATCTGATTGATTAATTCATTGCACACTTAAAAGTGGCTCACAGTACAGTAATGAGATAGATTAAAAAAAAAAAAAAAGGAAAAGAAAATCCTGTCAGTCTTATAACATAAAAGTAGCAGGAAAGTCAGAAATTAAACAAGAACTAACAAAGGCAGATATGGTTATTTTAAAACATACTTCACTGACAACAAAACAATACAGGAGTCCTCTTAGAAGAATTTTAAAAGGGGGGGGGAGGGGAGGTAAGGTTACATCCACATTCCAGGAAAAGCCTGAATGCAAAGTCCTGTCTGGAGGGAGCTCAAAGTGATGAACTGGGGATCAGAGGGGGAAGCAGCCAAAGAGGGGGCAGCCAGCAGCTTCAGAAAGAGTCCTGAAGGAGAAAGACTGAGGTTATGAGAAGGCTGTGGTTGCTGGACACAGAGACTGAAGACCCGATGAGAGCTACCACTGGGGAGACAGTAGGAGTTAGACCATGGTTGTGGCTTGGGCGGCACAGGAAAGCCATGGGTTTTACTTCAGGCATAAAGACTCATACATGGAGATGGATTCCTGTTTTATGCTTGAAATGGTCAATTTGGGGTTATTAGGGTGCAGTTTGGGAAAGGGTCCAAACATGGAAGCCAAAAACATGTGAGACACTAGTGTAGTGTTCCAGAAGAGATGAGAAGAAGGGTTCATCTGCTTCAGAGCGATTCTGAGAGACAGAGAGAAGCTGGATTTGAGACCAGCTCCCAAAGACTGTTGGTGGAAATATACTGATGGATTGAGGATGGTTTTTAGGTGAAAGAGGAACACCGATTAGTCTGGGGCACGGACATAGTAGTTTTGAGAACCAGCTTTATCATTAGGATAAAAAAATAGACCTTCACTCCTTTGTAGTACACAAAATGGGGCTGGTTTAGGGCTGAGCTGTAAGGAATAACAGGGAGAAACTGTAGTTATGTCATTGTTTTAGTCTCTTCCACCTTCTGTTTCCTTCCTACATCTTTCCTTGCTCAGGTCTCAGGTAGTAGGAAGGAAGGAAGGGGCCCACCAAGATGCACCCCTTTCTTATAATGCTGAGTTGCATCCACCACTCAAACCAAGATAAACATCTCACTTACCTCGGAGTGCAGGCAGAGGAGGGACTGAGTGTCCTTGTCACCGGCTGGAACCTGACAACTAAGACCACCTACATCAACATGACAAAACTGTTAAGTCAGAAGCACAAGCCCCTGTGTCAATGTGACCTATTTGCTTTCTCCAGAGCAGACGAGATAAAACTATAAATCAGTCATCAGCTGCAGCCCTCACTTCAGCATCTCCTAAGCCAATTTATCTGAAAAAAATACAAGACTGTACTCACCTCTGCAAAAAGGTTGCCAAGCAAACAGAAGTTTGCTCCTTAGAAGTTCGTCATTCCTGTATGGCTATGTCTTGATCTTCACCCAAAGCCTTGAGTTCTCGTCACTGGAGGCAGGTTAATACCAGCTGAGGCCAGAAACCAAAGCTCAGAACTGAATTACTTATTCAATTGCACTTTTTGATCAACTAAAGTTTGTGAGAGTGAGACCTTTTCTTTAAAACTCAGAGAGAGAAACTTCTGCTTTTCTCTGTCAGCAGACTGAGCTCTTCTTGGTCTTCTTCCAGGGCCCTATGGGGGTCCTTCCAAGGCCACTGCCAAAGACCCTGACCTGTGAAAGACCTGGCTCCACAGAGACTGTTGTCCTCCCTTGAGAGGAAAGGTGGAACAAAGTGGGGGTGGTCTGAGCTCTGCTTATCTTTCACTGACCCACACAGTCAGATCGTTTATCTCCC